>NW_024122003.1:365345-1004650 GCF_016745375.1 Pimephales promelas | reverse complement strand
TATCGGCGGCCCATTTGTTTTTTTTTTTTTTTTTTTTTTTTTTTTTTTGCTTAATTGGCGGCGCTGTGCTGGTGTAATGCATTGGTCAAAAAAAGTCAGCTTTATGTTTCATGGGCCAGTGTGTCAGAAAAAAAACTGTCATTATGCGCTTATATTTTTCAAGTATAGAAATTAGTGCAAAACAAATTATGAAAGTTTCCTTTATTTTTCAGTGCATTTGTTTTACAATAGCCTTTATGGCTATTACTATCATGGGATTAATATTATAACCATTATTATGTAGTGTAATGTAGCCTAGACAGACATCAACTAAAAGAGGTTCAAATTTTTCTTTGTTTAATTTGCACCCTGAATATGGGTTGGAGCTTTTAATTTTGAACTCTCAAAGTGCACCAGACTGCTGAATTTAACATTACAGAACACAAAATTTTCTTACGGGGGAGCATGCCCCCGAACCCCCCTAGAGAAATAGAGGTCCACCTACCACAGTTTTACCTAAAATCCTGTGACAAACACTTGTATTGCTGTTCCAATTATAGTTTTCTTAGGGGGGTTCATCATGGTGGAGTAGCTAGTTTAATTGTATTAATAAACGACAATTTTGCACTTATTTTATCTGTTAGCTCTCATTTGTTCCTACTCACTTTTTACACGGGGGGGGGGGGGGGGGGGGCGTTAAAATTGTTGCTGCATACCCCTCTGAAACTGGGTAGTTGCGCCCCTGGCTGCGCTGATCTGACTGATACAACAGCAACACGACACTTGAGAATGACCGATCCACGACACCAGTCGTCACGCACATCCGAACACCCCCCAAGTCTTTTAAAGTAGCATCATCATTAACAGTCATATTTGTTTCAATGTCAGCAATTTCTGCTTCCAGCTGTAGGAGTGCAGTATAGTTTTTAGAGAAAACTCTTATAGGCTTTGCCAATCTTCCACCACTGACTAATATTTTCAAAATTACTCTGTTCTATTTGCCCCCCCCCCCCCCCCTTCACAAAAGACTTATCTTATAATAGTTTAGTATTCAGATGCCAATAATAGCTCTTATGTACACTTTTAGACAAGGTAAACCCAACTGTTACAAGCTTATGATCAGAAAGACTATAGGGATAATTTCTGTGTTAACAACTCTATTTTTCAGGTTACAAGATAAAAACGGTCCAAACGTGCAGCATTAATCCTCCCATTATTCACTTTGACGCATGTATATTGTTTTATAGAAGGGCTATTAACTCTCCACACATCAGAGAGACTGAGCTTTTTTAAAACACTAGCCAAACAGGAGGCTGACTGTCCATGTGGTTCTTCCCCGTTTCTGTCTAGAACAAAATCTACAGTGCAGTTCCAGTCCTCTCCTACAACAGTAAGAAAATCATCACTTTCTTCTTTGATTATGCTTTCTACTTTAGCAAAGAATACCTTTCTTTCCACTCCAACATTAGAAGTGTAAATATTTACAAAAAAAATAATTTTAGATGACTGATTTCAGCCTTAACAATTAAAAACCTTCCTGGCACTACTTCTTTTTTTGGTAAAATTTTGACATTAGATAAAGGACAGCTACACCAGCACTTAAATTAGTACCATGTCTAAGAACATAGTCTCCCTTCCACTTTAGACCCCAATCAACTTCATTCTTGCAAGTGCTATGAGCAAGTGCCTTTCAATCCAATCATTTCTGAAAATAGTTCATTCTTTTTCCCATCCCACATCCCATTAATATTAAGAGTTCCCACCCTCACAGTCTCCATAGAGAAAAGAGAAAAAAAGAAGAAAAAACAACAGAAAGGAAAGGTTTTCAGCCATAGTGATTATCTAAATTTTCCCCTAGCTTTTTACCAAGGTTTGTTACATGCTTTTTAAGGCGGTATCTTTTTTGCAGAGTAAGTTCCTCAGAGCTGCTGACTTCATTGCTGAAACAATAAACTTTTCCGTATACGGGGAAAAAATCACTTGTCTCAACCGCCGTTTTAATTTTTGCTTGATCTAAAAAGGAATTGATTTGTTCAACAACACTATACAAATCCTTCTCAGCCTCTTTAGCCTTCTCAAGCCCCTCATCACAGTGCACTGCGAAACTAACACAGTCTCATCCCAAGTCGTCATATAACTGACGTCTTGGGACGTCTTTTGACCATACGTCAACATACCCTTAAACGTTGGTTAGTTGACGATCCCGGGCCGTCATACAACTGACGCTTTACCTTCAACGTCAGTTAGGTGACGGGGTAGGTTTAGGGGCACAGCGATAAACTAACACAGTTGCATCCCAACTCATCATCCATTTTCTCCTGTGAGCCAGCTACCTGTAAAACATCACTGCTCATACCTTTAACCTTCGTTTTCTTTCTGACATGAAAATCGTTTTCTGACATGAAAATCGCTTATTGCCCAAGTCTCCACACTCAAAGCATCTCAGACTCTCAGATCTAGCATATAGACCATAAAAGAGTTCTCTCCGTGAGTTACATGGAAATAAGCCTCCAGTGTCCTCTCCAGAGAGCTAAGAAACATGTAAACCATACGCCTGAAAGAAAGCACATGCTTTAAAGCGGCGTCTGTACATCCCATGGTACTGCTTTATCTTACCGAATCTTAGCAGTTCTTTAACAATGGCTTCATTTGAAATGAATGGAAGTGCATTAGAGACTAGAACTTTAGTTGCTGGAGTGGATAGCGGGGTTACCGGTACAAAAGTCTCTTAATAATCTTTATTAATTAAATAAAGATTAATTAATAAACAGGAGACAAATATAACTCACCTCTCCAGTGCATTAACAATGCCAAGAGGAAGAGGAGGAGACAAAACAGGAAATTTATAGGCTCATGATGACATCACAGCAATTAAAGGGGAAAAAACAGATATACTGTATGAAAATAAACCATTTTGTGTAAATTATAATAAACAATACACATGTTTAAACAGTACACTTTCTGTACTTGTTACGTGTACTTACAGTACGAATTCAAGTGAACGTAGACAGTGTATTCAAATGGGATCCGTGTGTTTTAATTTATGTAATGAATGAGTGTTTTTCACATTTGATTGATTACTGTTGTTTTTGCTCTAAATATGTGCTGTGCTATTAAACAAAAGATAACATATGATAGATCAATATAATGAAGAGTGAAAGTAACAGAATCTCAAACAATGCATTTAAGCATGAAAATAACTGAAAAAAATATTTGATGAACAAATTAAGCCAACTAATATGATTTATATTATTTTTGTGTCTCTACCAATACGTTTAAAAATTACAAATGCAATGAAGGCTATGCCAACCCGGTCTCATTCCAAGACGTCATATAAGTGACGTTTTGGGACGTCTTTTGACCATACGTCAATATTCGCCTTTTTAGGGCCCCCTTAAACGATGAGGTTATGGGATCCTAACTCTACCCCAGACCTAAACCTAACCCTAAACCTAACCCGTCACCTAACTGACGTTAAAGGTAAAGCGTCAGTTGTATGACGGCCCGGGATCGCCATCTACCGACGTTTAAGGGGGCCCTAAAAAGGCGGATATTGACGTATGGTCAAAATACGTCCCAAAACGTCAGTTATATGACTTTTTGGGATGAGACTGTGTTAGCTATACATTGGTATCAGCGAGTACCAAAAATGTATATATCGGGATTGGATTCATTCTGGAAAAAGTAGTATCAGTGCATAATGTCTAAAAATGAAAGCTTTAGCGTAATTTCGGCCGGGAAGACTCAATTGTTACGTCACTTATTACCTTTTCATCTATCCATTCGTGTTCTAATACTTGTAGTATAAAAAATCGGAACTGTTATTATAATACAGATAAGGTCTTCATGAGTCTTTATAAATATATTTATTGAATATCTATAAAATACTTATAAATAAGTATAAATGGGGCTATAATTCATTATAAGCATGGTGTTCTTCATAGAAAGTGTTACCCTCTTCTGTTTCAGTCATGCATTGTTTAATATTTGAAGTCAGTGTGTTCATGGTTGTGTTTCCTCCTTATTCTCTGGTTTAATGTTTTGATTCTTGGATTAAAGACCTATTTAAGTATCTTCTTCAGGATCGTGCACTTTCATTACAGGCAACGACCGTGAGAATATGACTGTATTCAAAATACTTTTACATCACGCACACATTCCTTTGGAATTAACAATGCGATTGCAGAAGGAAATACAAAATGGATCACTTTTACAACAACCAGTAGTGACACACTTCCTCTGACTTCCCTAGAGCTTGCTTCTGTTTTGTCCCTGGGCACACTGTTTCTAATGCACTACTCATTATAGAATATGGTGAAGAGCCTCTCTGAGTGTTTATTCATTTATTTTCGTGGAAATTAGAAACGTGCCTCTCAAGTGGTTCCTTGCTATCTTCATACCACTACATCTAAATGCAACTTTTAGTAGATTATATTATTTTTATTTTTATTTTTTTTTGCATCCATTCATTTTACCGAAAGTCATGCTCTCCCTTTTATTGTGTCCCAGAGAGCCACTTCTGGAATTAGTGCTGCTTCTCCAAGTGACTTCCTCTGTTTAATTCTCAGCCTCTTCTTGACTATAAATCGGGCAGAAATTTTTACCCCTTCTTTCTCTCCTCTCTCTCTCTCTCTCTTTCGTTGTTCAGTAAATCTGTTTCCAGTTGTGGAGATATGATTGCATCAACACAGAGTACTTCTGGGTATTTTACACATATGTACTATAGACTCTCTCTGTAATTTGTTGATGCTCCTGGTAATTTGCCATTTTACTGTTTAGCAGTTGTGTTATTTGTTCATTTTTAAAAATGGCACAGTAGGGTGTATATCAGTTCTTCTGTTAAGTGCAAGCTAAAACCATTATTTTAGACGGTTGAATTAAACAATTTTTCCCTTGTCCGTTCTATCTGCAGATTGAAAAAGCCCGTTAGAGTTTTGAGATTATGGATGCAACTAATATTGATTGTTACATCCTTAACTCTCCAATTATCTTTGGGGTCAATTTAACCCCATTCGATGTTTGACGTCTGTAAAAACATATTTTTTTTTTTTTTTTTGCTTCAGATTTAATGACTTTTCCTACTTTAATGGGGACAACTCTGTAAACATAAAATTAACCTGCTAATATTTTTTCAAAGTCCATAAACATTTTGTAGCATCGGTGTTCCTTGGGGTCAATTTGACCCTAGGCTCTTTTAGATGTATAATAAAACAGAGGAAATATTAAAATTTGACACACATTTGTTTTGGTTGTATTATTGAGGTCACTATAACATGTTATAATTTGAATTTATAATGTTCTTTGTAATTTTATATATTCAAAATCAAATTAAAAAAAAACTTCCCTCTGTTTTAGGGCTCTAACCAAACAGAACCATCTCTGTAGTAGTATTGAGAACCATTAGTAATTCACATGCCATGTGACATAATTCTCAGGACAACTTATAATTCTTTCCCTGTGCCGTGGGGAGGGGAAAACGTCATTTTTGTGAAAACTTATTTCCCTTGCCATGGGGGAGGGGAAAACATAATTTTTGGGAGACTGACCCCAAACATAACTCATGTTACATGTTACTTGATAAAATAAATAGTTTTTCTCTCCAAATGTTATAGATTACAAAAATCTATACTTAGAAATATTATAAAACAAATGAAACACCAGATATATTTATACTTTTCCAATTTTAGGTCAATCAATCAAATTGACCCCAGTGGGTAAAAAGTGTTATCAGATTTGAGGGTAACAACTGAGTTTACACAAATGTGTATGATAATAAGATTTTGTAAAAAAAAAAAAAAAAAAAAAGAGAGAATAATCTTCTTTCAGAAGTAAATGGTAATTACGATTTATTTAATACGATTGGTAATCTACTTTACTTTAATTCATTTTACAATGTAATTTATTCCTCTGATGGCAGAGCTGATTTTTTAACATCATTATTTTATCATTATTATTGAACATCTAAAGTAAGCTATCAAAATTAAGAGCGATATATACCAATTTAACACTTTACTTATATTACTTACATTTAAATATTAGTGTATCTGGAATTAGCTTTTCTTACATGGCATTTTTGTTTTTAAGCATAAACCTCACAATTCAATAATTCAAGAAAGTTGCCTAAAATATATAGACACTCAAGATGTACTACATGTTATACATATAACAAAACATCAAAATAAGTGCAATTATTTTAACAATAAATAAATATTTGCCAAGCAAATAGTTTTCTTTAAACTTTATATATATATATAACAGCAGATATCATATTTAGAATTAAAAAAGAATGACAATATACTGTACAAGCTGAATGACCATCTCTGAACAGCTCTATCACACAATAAGTCTGTTTATGTGAATTGCACACAGCGACTTTTTTAGAGAGTGTAAAGTTCGTCTTGTCTTTTCACACTTCATCACACTTCTGACACTGACAAGACAATGTAATGTATGGAGGCATTTTATACACATTATTCATTTATATGATATTATTCATCAGGGCAAGACAGGAGCTGTGTCTGAAATCGCTCCCTATCCACTATATAGTGCACTATATCGGGTGTCGGCCATTTTGTAGTGGTGTCCGAATTCTGAGTGAATGACATCATTCCCTACATTCATTCACTACTTTTACCCACAATCCTCTCTGAATTCGAGTGTACATTCGATGTACACTTCCTGAAGCCCTATTTCCCACAATCCAATGCGGAGAGAAGTGAGCGCGCATGAAACATTACATCCAGTGGAGGATTTGAAAAATATCCGTTAATCGTCGTTTTGAACATAATAACGGTCGCCGGAGGGCGCTCGACGACACGTCATCTGTGAACGTGAGTTAATACAATTTCAGTCAATGAAACGACAAAGCTGGCACGGAGGTATAATTACAAAATAAAGTCATTATGATTGTTATTGTTGTTAATATAAAGTAGGTAATGTAAGATAAAAGGAGTTTTATCAGTACGCGTGACGAAGCCTTTTCTGCGACAGCTCCAACTCTCCGACGCACAGTGTAAACGTCAGCGTCCGAATTCACTCACTTCATCTCGTTCACTCCTTGCAGATATAGTGCACTCAAATGCCATACACTATATAGGAATTAGTGAATGAGTGAACGAGTGAGCGGTTTCAGACACAGCTATGGTGATGCTGAATCACGACTGCTGAAATTATTGCTGTTACTAAACTGAAAAAAAGAGACAGCTGCTAGATAGGGAGGATTCATAGCACCTTCACACACACTCACTTTCTATTAGCAGTCCAAACTGTCATATAAAGAATCAGGGCCAAAAAGTAACTTTTTTTTTCGCAAACAGTTGTCAAAAGCGCATTAATTTGCAAGCCTAGCCACAAACTGTATTTTTCCCAGTTTTTCTAAATGTTATTTTTTTCTTAAAAAAGTGCATAATACATGGCTGGCGACTTCTATAATATAATTATTTTGTAGATTTTTATATTTATTTTTCTTTCATGCATTATCATACATTTTCCTCTTTGGCATAATGTGATGTAAAAGTGGGTGGAATCATGGAACGTAGCCACAAAAATGGAATTCCCTGTGGAATGAAATTTGGCAAAGTTTGGATAATACGTCAAAAGTAGGGCTGGATGCTTAATCAAATCACGTTATGGACCATGTCTGTAAATATTAGTCTGGCGTCTCAGTATATGAGGGTATGAACAAATGAACTTCATCTTGAGAGCTTCTCATGTCACGTCACATAATTTGATTTCATTTAATAAAACTACTGTCAGATACAGTACACACAGAAACTTGAGTCTTCTCTACAACCCAAAGTTTGGATTTGTAGTTCGGTTTAACTTGTAGTTAGGTTTAACTTTTAACTTATCCAATAAAAAAATAAATTAAAAAAAAAAACGCTATTTGGTGAAAAAATAAAACAGATTTCATATGACATAATCAACATCATGACATCGTGACAAAAGTTACCACAGGACCAAAACATTTTTTTTTCTTTTCTTTTTTCTTTTAGTGTTATACTGTTACTGTTTTAATAATATTCCCCTAAAAAGCTTAAAGTTGTTGAAGCTTAAAGCTTGAAGTTGACATTTTTATTAATGGTTGTCTTGTGTGTCTTTGATTTGAATCACGTATGTCACTAATGGCTTGTTTCCACTGAGGGGTACGGTACGGTTCGGTACAGTACAGTACGGGTCGGGTCGGGTACACCATGATCAGGCTTGCGTTTCCACCGCCAACAGGCCCTTACTTGATAGGCGTGGTATGCTGGAAAGAAGCGATCGACGTCATTTTCGCGTTCTTAGAACAGAGTGCGCGTTCTTAAACGCGGCACTCTGCTCGCTCTGGCTCTGCGACTCCGGTTATCTCTGTATGTTCATTTTAGGCTACAATAAAACGAAATATGTTATAAAACACCACTCTGCTTCTTTTCGATTTCATTTTAATACATTTTAAACATTCTAAAGCAAACAAATGTGGTTCAGGCAACGCATAGCCTATTGATTATGTTCTGCATGTAGCCTATAACATTATATATTTATAACAAAATTAAATATAAAACAACCCTGCCTCTTTTCGTTTAAATTTAAAAAATATTTATATTTATTTATATTTATATTAAAAACATATCCCAGGCAATATGTAATGTAATGTATTGCATATCGCATTGGTACAAATGTTGCAATAAACATACAGATGATCTTGTAGTAAAATAAAAAAATGACAAAACTATCTCTTTTTTGTTGAATTTCAGTTTTATCAATAATAGCCATTATAAAAGTATAAGTAAAAAGTACAAAAAGATATACAGTAAAGCTTAAATATAACATCAAGAAACAATTCAGTCAGTCAAATATAGGCCTACTCAGCGCTCAAAGATATGAAACTTCACGTAGCCTTCTGCCAAAACTATTGGCCAGGGAACGAATTATAGATTCACGAGACCAAGATCACCTGTTAGGTTTATACAAGACGAACTATATCTCATGTTTAACCACTACAAAGAAATCCGATTCAGCGGCAAACATCAGAACGACTAGCCGAGGAAAGGCTGTTCCAGGCGGGGGACACGAGCGCGAGCGTCCGGTGATCGCTTAGAATGGATCTCAGTCAAATTATCATAAATCTATAAATAAACCACAGATTTGAGCTTTGAAAAACTACTTTCTCGCCTGAAAAACTCTTAAAACTACATTTCGTGACACAATAACAGTAGAATTATATTTCAACTGCATATACTTCTAATGCCCTTGTAGCACGCGAGAGTGACGATACTCTGTCCACCAATCACCGTTCTGGATTGAGTCTAGCTCCACCTTTTAGTACCCTTTCACTGTGCTAGGTACCCCAACGGAAGGGTACCCAAAAAGTGGTATGGTACGGTTCGGCTTTTTGGTACCATTCACAAGTTTTGACAGTGGAAACGCAAATAATTGCGTACCGAACCGAACTGTACCGTACCGTACCACTCAGTGGAAACGAGCCATTACATCATTGGGGGGGTCTAACTTTTGTAATATAATTTGTCTAACTTTTGTAATATAATTTGATTCAAACCATATATCATGTAGCTGTTCCCAACCATCTGGAAAGTTGGTGCTTGGCAGGTGTTAAACCCACAAGAAAAATCACATTTGGCTTGTGTTTTATTTAGGGACGTGAAATTTTGATGAAGGCAGGATGAAGGCAGCAAATATGGTTGGATCATAAAATCATTACATTACAACATGGCAAACATGGTTTTGCCTCAGGTGTGTTGACCCTGTTCTTGGAAAAACCCTCTGTTTCTGATGTCTGAATTTGCAGTCCATTATCACGAGCATTAGTGAAATTACAACCATCTGCGTACGTGCGAATGTTCATGTGTACGAAGACACTGATTTCGAGAGAGTAATAATTATTGGACGTGAACATTAGCGTTCCTCAATGCATTTAACTGGGTGGCTGTTTGGATGAGTCATTGTATAAATAGCAATATGTTGTGTGCTTTCCTGTTTTGTCAATGTGTTTTCAACAAATACCCATGTGTTCATGCAGATGACTATTTTCCTGGTGTGTATCGTCTGTGTGTTTGCACACTCTCTCTGGGGACTTGGTCCCTCTATAAATATCACTGAAGGGAAGACTTCCCTTCCCTTGGTCAGACCTTGCACTAATGTGCTGTGATGCCGTTCAAATACGTGGATATTTCTTTATACAGTTTTTCTTCAGTTTCTTGGCGTGATTATGAATGAGGATTTTTAATATGTATTTATGTTTTTATGCATGCATTTGAATTATTATGTTTTTGTTAGTGCATTTGTTTCCATGCTTGCTTGTCTGTGCGTGTTTTGAACTCCCTGAACATTAATCAGAGAAGTTTCCCCCTGTGATGGTCCTGATTTACCAATGGCCATCCATCAAAACCAGGAATACTGCCTTCTGATTGGCTTAGTTAGTGGAAGAGAGAGTAGTTTTTGTATGTTTAAGTTTTCCATGTGTAATTGTTGCATTTATTTGAGCACTGTTGATTTTTCTTGCATTGGGAACATTTCTCAGGGATTTTGTTTCATGTTATGCACAACTGCACTCGGGGGCTGATGTTTTGCTCAAGCATACAGACATCCGCCATGCTTCGGTTTGTTTTTTTGCCCTTTTTATGCTCTACTCTCGCCAATAGCTGTTTATTGTGTGTTTGTTTGTGTTTATCTTTTGTATTTAAGTGAAGTTTTCAGTAAATCAAGCCTATTACTTGTTGACATTTGTTGCTTCTGTGTTACAGAACATTAGCTGAATATTAAATAAAAACTAGAGCATGCCACAAATTAAATATGTGTAATACTGTTTTTAGCAGATTTAACACATTTATTCACTTTGACATTATAATTGTTTCTTTTTGTTTTGTGTGATTACTAAAAAAAATAACCAGAACATTCAGAGTCAATTCGTTATTTTCAATAAAAACATATAGTAATAATGTACATTCATAAATAAGATGGGATGTTTTAAAAAAAAAAACTCTTTGCTCTCTCTGTTGTGTAATTTACTTATCATTGAAGTTCAAATAAAAAAAATATGTCAGTAGAATGAACAACAGCGGAGGGCAGCGGCATTTTTTACACATGTAAGTTTATGTCCATTACACTCATTGGTCTTTGTTGATACTTAGTTCTTTGTTTTAATTATATATATATGAAGAGTTCAGATGCAAAAGCCTCTAAATGCCATTTGAAATTTTCTTCTTGAATGATGATTTTTATCAAACTTGTATATTTAAGTTCAGTGATCTCACTTAAATGGCAATGATGATTACCTATTAATTGTTATTTAAGTGAAATTACTGAACTTAAATATACAAGTTTGATAAAAATCATCATTCAAGAAGAACATTTCTAATGGCATTTAGAGGCTTTTGCATCTGAACTCTTCATATACATATATATATATATATATATATATATATATATATACAGGGGACTCTGCCAGTCTGTCCAGCTTCCTCCCCTGCCATCGGATCCAACTCACCACCAGGGGGTGATCAGTGGACAGCTCCACCCCTCTCTTCACCCGAGTGTCCAAGACATATGGCCGGAGGTCGAATTAAACGACCACAAAGTCGATCATCGTCCTCTGGTCCAGGGTGTACTTGTGCCATGTGCACTGATAGACACTCTTATGCTTGAACATGGTATTCATTATGGACAAGCTGTAACTAGCACAGAAGTCCAATAACAGAACACAGCTAGGGTTCAGATCAGGTTCCTCCCAATTACGCCCCTCCAGGTGTCACTGTCACTGGGTGTTAAAGTTCCCCAGTAGAACGACGGAGTCGCCAGTCAGAGCACTTTCCAGCATCACTCCCAGAGACTCCAAGAGGGCGGGGTACTCTGCTCTGCCATTTGGCCCGTAGACACACACCAGTGAGAGACCTATCCCTGACCCGAAGGCGACCCTCTTGTTCACCGGGGTGAACTCCAACACAATTGGCGGCTGAGCTGGGATGCTATAAGCAAACCCACATCAGCCCGCTACCTCTCATCATGGGCAACTCCAGAGTGGTAGAGAGTCCATCCTCTCTCAAGGAGTGTGGTTCCAGAGCCCAAGCCGTGCGTGGAGATTATTGCTGCGTCCCAATTCGCATACTATCCGTCCTAAATAGTATTCGAAAATAGAATTAGTGCGTCCCAAACCGTAGTATGTTGAAATGAGTGTTTCAAAGATACCCGGATGGTCTACTTTTTCCGGTCAGAATCCGAAGTGTAGATCGATGCACACTCTTACGGCTGATATTGCCCACAACTCATTGCGCGTTGGACGAGGATTCGGTTAGAGAACTACAAACACGAGTAAAAGGTGTTAAAATAACTACAGACATGGAGGTCGCGCGAGTCCCGCGGTTATGGGTTATGTTGAGAGGTTTAGATAAAGAGGTTGGAGTGATTAATTATCACTATCTAACCTAACGAAAATAATTTATTCAATGTTCTCCACATTATATTGCATCTGTAGCAGCATTGTGGACTTTTGTAAGGATACGTTTAGCCATTACTTTTTAAATGCATCATTATATTAAAATAGCAAAACACGAGGAAGTATCCGCATTAAAGACCCACGATTGGCAGATGAACGTGCTCCCGAAACGGTAGGAAATCAAATTAGATTCAATGGAGGATTTTAACTGTGACAAGATGATTGACAGGCCAGTTTATGGTGACAGGATGCACGCAGCACGCGACAGCGCTGTCCGTTAAAGATGACGTCATAGTACGTCCCAAAGCTTGCCTACTCTTTTGCTACACACTCAAAAGTATGTACTTTTTCTTCACAAAAAGAGGACATACTTTTAGGGCGTAGTATAAGTAAGGTCGGTCGGTACGTCTCAACCTCATGCACAATCTCAGGCTCCTTTCCCGCCAGCGAGTTGACGTTCCACTTCCCTAAAGCTAGTTTCCGTGTCCAGGGTTCGGGTTGTCGGGGCCCCTACTTTCGACTGCCCCACGTCACTCATTCGGACTGAGCCCGGCCAGGCCCCATGGGGGAAGCCCGGCAACCAGGCACTCACATTCGATCCCCAACCCTGGCCTGGCTCCACGGTGGAGGCTTGGCTCCAGAATGCCGGGCGACGTCACAGTCCTTGTTTTTGATCCACTCTTAGTCTGACCTGTCACCTAGGAACTACCTTTTCCCTTTGCCCTGGAAACATAGCTCCTAGGATCATTCGGCTACTCCAACCCCTCCACCGAGATAAGGTGGCAGTTCAAGGAGGGGTGATTGTTATTATTATTATTAT
The DNA here is from genome assembly GCF_016745375.1 of Pimephales promelas. The sequence goes on along the minus strand of NW_024122003.1, from coordinate 991,421 downwards.
TTAATTATTTAATTTTTAAAATGATAAAAACTCATTCAGTATTTAGTTATCATGACCACTTGCTTGCCTCTTAGATTATACATCATAAGATATTGTGTCACAGACAGGTCTTGTTTAGGACCATTTATCACAGTGTCACAAACAGAACTTCAAAACCTCAATCCTCCCTTTAATCTTCAGATATCAGAGCAAATTAATATAAATGGACACATGGAGGCCACCAGCTGCACCATATTGGCACAAAAAGCTATTTAAACGTGTTAAACAGTCTCATCTTAATAGTAGATGTTTTCATCTCATCTCTGTTTTGATCTAAATGAGACAACAAAGACTTAACCTAAATCTTCCATAAAGTATTATAGGGCAGTATGAGCAGTAGACATTGGTTCTTCAAGCTGAGTTTGTTTGGTAAAGGGATTCTGAGACTCCAAGGGGGGTTATCTTCATGATGTGCACAACTGCCTCTAACACTATGTGACCCTCGTAAAGCTGCCCCGATTAGTTTGATGGGCCTTATGTGTCCTCGGGTCCTTCATGTTATAGCAATGAAAACAGTCACTGCCATGTAAGCGTCACACTAAGATTCTATGCACATGTGTGTTCGTGTGTGTGTGATTCTTCAATTTACTGCAGAGGATTACGGTTTTCACATTCTGTATTCTGGCAGAAGCGTGTATGTGTAAAAGAAGGGGGGAAAAAAGAATGGAATGGAGCTTGTGTTTGTACAGTCTGTGTATCTGTTTCACCTGGCCAAGCATTGTGGGTCTGCACTAACCCGATAATACCTCAGTCAACATGCTACGCTGGCTTTGAGAGGCAGAAAAGCACTGGAGTTAAAGGAGCTTATTATTCATAGAAGCAACTACTTGTCTTGATGTCGAAAAGTGGCATTGGAGTTTTTAATTAGGTGTTTTTCTTTATGGTTTCTCAGAGATCATTAAAGGAAACAGTGCAATTTGGAGTCTCGTTCTTTACTGTTGCGGAGATATAAAGAATATAAAGAAAACAATTGATGTGCGTTTTAACATTGCTAAGAAAATTTCCGCTCCTCCGTGAGAGATATCAGACCAGTGCCTCTCACAGGTGTCGCTCATCGGTAATCACGCCACCACCCTCGCGCTGTTCTCCCGCGGCCCTAGCCTCGTTCTGCTCGCCAGAGTAAACAAAATGAATGGCGACTGTAGAACGCAAAAGCCGAATGCCGGGCATTTTGAGCGATCTCGAAACACATTTTTGGCGAGACTCATCTCAGAGACTCGCTAGCCTAGACTGCGCTTGTTTAACTACTGCGCTCTGTAACTGTCCTAGGCCAACAAAGCAAGTGCATTCTGGGAGTTGTTGTCTTTCATCCACATAAGCCAAAAATACATTTATTTTCTGGCTTTTCTCAGTCTAGAAAGCTCCAAATTCACATTCCTTCTACGTAAATGACCAATTTTAAATACACATTAATATTTCCAGAGGTGAAGTATGCCTTCAATGTTCTATAAAACGCATTTATAAAAGCTACTTCAATGTCCAATTTAACTAAGCCCTATTCCTGATTTAAACTAAGCCCTGTCTGTGAAACCAGGTCAAAATTTCATCAAACCGACTTTTTGAAAAACTTATTGTTTTTCCACACACATGCTTGTAAATAGATTGATAGCACACAAATATTTTAGGCGCAAATGTGAGTGAGTCACACTGTTGAGCACATTGTCAGTGGATGTAGGAGTTGGGTTGAATTTGAGTAACTTGACCTGTACTGTACGGCCTTTTTGGTATCTAAAGAGATGCTTTTTATGGACAGTTCGTTTATCCTATTTTTTTTAAGGCAGACAGAAAGTGGGAGCCAGCGGTAAATTACATCACAGGTGACAATTAATTCTTAATCAGTATAGACTGAGAGAGTGGGCATCTTAAAGTTTAGCTGTCTAAAAAAAGATCAACATGATCACATTTGGTTAAACTCATATACGATGTTCATTTATATAGAATGTAAGATATGGTTTATATTAATCACTTTATTCTGTATAATTGAGATCCAAAAATAAATGAGGTAATTCAACGAATATATCTGAATGCAGCTAAATCATTTTCATGCAACCGCTTACCTTAGAACATTTAGTAAAATCAAAAGCACAAACAGTGTGTCCGTTCGGTCCACTTTGGGTGATAAATATGTTAATTCATATATTCAACCCATCACTTTTTCTCCTGTCTGCTTTTATTCTGCTCAGGCATAAGCAACATCAATCACATTTGCATTACAAATGTAATATCTGGGGAAAGAACTGATTTGATTACTGACTTCACGGCAGAAGAATTTATGGTGGTACCCTGGAAATCCAGGTCCTTTTAGCCAGTTTTTGATGATTTTACGTATCTAATTTCATCTGTTTATGAGGGACATGAATAACAAAAATTGTCAACAGTTGCCCAAGCTCAAAATATCGTGACACAAGCATTCATCAAAAACAAGCTCTGTGTTCCCAAACGACATGAACACATTTTATTTCCTTCACCCTCTATTCTGAAGAGTCCGAGATTCTGAATTAAAGGATTTGTTTTTAATTCATTTGTCTTTTTTTATGCACAACATAATCAAAAGTATTGGGACATCTGACCATTACACTAACAGGGACTGTAATGACATCACATTCTAAAGAAATAGAAATTAATAGTAGAGCATTTGCGAGGTTAGGCACTGATGTTGGACGGAAAGGGTCTGGCTTGCAATCTCCATTCCATTCTTCCCAGATCGGGGCTCTGTGTGGACCAGTCAAGTACTTTTTCACCCAAATTTATCCGACAACGTATTTATGGACTTGTCTTTGTGCACAGAAAAGGACCTTCCCCAAAATGTTTATCAGTCAAATTGATTTTTACTTTGTTTATATTAAAAAAAAAAAAATGTTTTAATATAATATAAAATATAATTATAATAAAATATAATTTATTATTATTTTATTAAAAAAAATACTTTTATTTTTTTACCTAATGGTACTGATAAATATCTTTTTTTTTCACAAATGTTTGTAAAGTCAGATTGCATGGCTAAGTGCTTGATTTTATACACCTGTGGCAATGGGTCTGACTGGAATAAATACTGTATTAAGTCATTAAGAAGTGTGTCCCAATACTTTTGTCCATAGAGTTTCCCCCCTGTCATTGTAAACCTTAAATGGATAGTTCACACAAAAATGAAAATTCTGTCATTAATTACTCACCATCATGTTGTTCCAAACCCGTAAGACTTTTGCCCATCTTCAGAACACGGATTAAGCAGCGGAGAGAGTGAGAAGAGAATGCTGAGAGCGGAGAGCGCAGGCAAATTGAGACACTAGTGAATTGAGATACTAGTGAATTAAGTTCAAAGTGTGTGCAACTTTGAGTTTGTTCAGTTTATTTTTGGTTGAAATAAAAACCCAAAGTCTCCACATGCCAACCCTTTCCTCTTCCTTCCCTGAAACTTGAACTTTGCTACAGTAAATAAAAGCCTAAATTTAACATGTCCATCATATAAAGCGATCAAGTTATTTGGATGACCACTCAATTTATTTGGATGATCTATTTATGAACTTTTTAACGTGTCAAAGTGGTAGTTCCGTAGCTGTCAGGGACAGAAAGCTACCAAAGAGTATTTGTTACAGTATTTATAAATCTTTGTTAACATTAATAAATAAAAATACATTTTCATTGTTTGATTATCTCAGTTCACCAATGTATATACAACTTTTAATTACTTTAACAGTAATAAATAAGATTATTAAATGCTTCAGAAGTATTGTTCATTCTCAGTTCATGTTAACTGTTAACTAATGAAACTGTTAAAGTGTTACCTGATTGTTACATCTGTCATTTCAACTTTGAAGTAATTATTTTTACAATGATTATAATGAGAGTCTGTGAATTTCAGATCAAATTCTTTTGGTTCTCTAGCTCAGTTTCTATATACTTAATGATGCTGCCACTAGATTTTTAAACTCCCAATGTGATGGTTATACTCTTATTTGTTGCTGAAATAGCATAAAATTAGAGAAAATATTACATAAACATCAGAGTGGAACAAGATCACATATTCAGCTACATTATGATTGCACTTTTGAACCTGCCTTGGCCATATAGAAGAGCAAATGTAAACCCTTAATCTTTGAGAGTGATTCAATTTGCAGGAAATGTTATTTTAAATGATGAGAGTGGTTCATAATGTGAGTTGAGAGAGAGGAGAGATTGTGAAAGTTATGTAGTGTGGTGAAATAACTTTTTATTTAAAAAAAAACAAATGTTATGGAAGACACCATGTCTAAGCTGTTATCAACAGGAGATGATGGCAAGAGCAGATGGCCAATCTAAAATGAGAACTTTAAATAACACAGCGTTATATAAGTACTTCAGAGGATGAAGTGCTTCTCTGTATTCATCCGTTTTAGTCACAGGACCTTTTATTCACTGCTGCCATATTTATGACATTAGTGGGGGAAAACAATGGCAGAGGACTCACAAACATCTGACAAGTATTATCATATTATAGAAAACCGTATTGATTATTGGTTTTAATTCATGCCATGCCGTCCCACAAAAAAAAAAAAAAAAAAAGAAAAAAAAAAAAGATGATGCCAAATCTGACATTATCATATCATTCACAATCCATCTATGCTCTTGATGAGAGATGAAATATTTTAATATGTCATGTAAATAAATCACATTATGCAGTGTTATTATTGTTAACTAAAATTAAAAATAAATTTAAAAATAAAGTTGCAATGAAGCTAAGTTGAAAATATATGTAAATAAAATTAAACAGAAATAAACATTTATATAAAGTAAAGCTGAAATAAAAATTCAAGTTAAACAGAAATATTTTTAAACAACTAATAAAATGACAAAAGCACAAAACAAATTCACATTAAAACTGAAAATATAAATATTAAATACTATAAATGTATATAAATTATACTAAAATAACTATCCACATTTGTAACATCCCAAGCCTCAGCACATGTTGATTGATTACTTTAAGTTATAAATATGATGCCATAGCCTGTGGTCATACTGTCACGTCGTAAGACTCAAAGGAAGATCAGGGAAGGCTTTAGTCAGATACACACACGAAACAGCGTAGGCATACACACACGCTCTAACACAGACAATACCCGACAATGAACTGAATGAACAGACAGAAATACACAAGATAACAAACTCAAATACAAAAAGGTGCACACTAATTAATCACATAATGAAATAACCATGGAAACAAGTGGTGAACAGGAACATAAGACCAAGGAAACAGGAAACAAAGATGAGCAAATTAAAAGTCCTTGAAAATGAAACCAAAACAGATTAAACTAAGCATGATTGTGACACAAAGCTATGGTAACATCACATGAAATAGATGTCTAGAGGAAGGATTTTTAGATAAATATTATCTCACTCCCTTCTTCTGAATAAGCCTTCCATACTATATTGTATATGCGAGAAACAGCACATGAGTATGACCAATTTCATAGAATTCGAAGTATGTATCCGGACACTTTACTATCCCATGAAGCCACGAGAGAGGAGTTACTGACGCATCTGACGCTGTCGGTCGCATGACAGTAACAGCAACAAATAAACTTCGGAAGCAATTGCAAGTATGCAATATTTATTCGAAAACTCAGTTCACAGTCAACAGGCGGGCAGGTTAGCGGCGCAGGGACTCAAAGGTCAGATGAGACAGGTGCAGAGATGTGAAGTGACGATCAACACAACGAATCCAGAACATCCACGGGGAAACAGACAGGAACAACGAAGGAGACTGGAACGAAGCGGGATCTGACACCGACATCAACAAACAACGATCTGACAATGGAGATGAGAAGTTGGTGAGATTAAATAGACCGGAATGATAGACTGCAGCTGGTGATGAGTGATACTGAATGAGCGCTGATGAGCGGTCACGCCCCCCTAATCAGCACACACACTATACAACAGAAACCCGAGACATGAAGAAGACATAGGATTTACCAACCGTGACACATAGGCCTACTTCCAAATTTCATTCACATTCATAGTATAAAGAAAATCCTTTTTTTAACAGTCATGAAGCAACTTTCAAACCAGATGCGATTTCGGATGTAGCTACTGCCTTTTACTCTGATTAATCTCACTGTCTCTGAGCCCAAGAATATTGAAAGGAGCTATCTGAAGAAAAGCACTGCCCTCAGGTGTTACTTCCTCTTCCTCCTCCTCTCTTTTTTATTTTGTTACTCCCACAGTAAAGATCTCCTCTCTACATTGCATTTCCAAAAAATCGTAAAAAAGCTCCAAGCACTTCATCACCCACCAGCTGAGAGACATTCATCATCCGTAAAAAAACACTGTCAGTAAAGTTAATGGAAGTGCAAGTATAATCCATTCTAAACTTTCAGCTGGTGTCTTCACTCTCATGGGGTTCAATCAGATTCCCCCCCCCCCCCCCCCCCCTCAAAACCTGCTAAAACATTTAACTCTGGGTTTCCTAGGTTTTTTTCAAGGTTCCTGTAAATTCGTAAGGACCACCAACGTGATGTCTGGAGGCTGCAGTTTTTCCGGTTTCCGTTGTTCCGTTTCGGTCATGCGCTCGGAGGTGGTCACCCCCTGTACAGTGACAGTGACGTATAGTCTAGACCAGAAAGTTTTTATTAGATTTAATGGATGTAAAATTACAAATTAATAACTTAGTGTGTTTACTTAACCTTTATACTGAGTTAGCAACGCATGCTTCTTTAGACCTCTTGATTTATGTCAAAGGTTAATGTGAGGTTTTATTATTCTTTCAGAAATTACTCAAATATACCAAAACACATTTAAAGTTAAATAGATAAGTAATGGTTTTAGAGCAAGCTTTATTAATAATTTCGGTAACACTTATAGCACTTCGGTAACACTTCAGTTACACTACAATACGGGTGCCTCAACAAGTAAAGCCATAACATAATGATATCTTTGCAAATCATTAGCTAATGATTAATTAAAGCAGAAAACTGGAAGTTGAAGTATACACAGCTTTGACTAATTGTGGTAATTAACACATTAATTTGCACTATTAGTTAATAAAATATGTTACTAAGAAATTAATATACCTAACTGACGTTAAAGGTAAAGCGTCAGTTGTATGACGGCCCGGAATCGTCAACCAACCGATGTTTAAGGGTACCCTAAAAAGGCAGATGTTGACGTATGGTCAAAAGACGTCCCAAGACGTCAGTTATATGACGACTTGTGATGAGACTGTTAGTCTTTCCATGTATTTTCAGCAATTCATGTATTACGTAATCTATTAATATAGACTCTTTATTAGTTGCTTATGCAGTGATAATTAATTAATGGTTTAGCTCTTCATGAGCCATACATTAACTCATGATTATCTGTGCATTAGTTAAACATGAATTAATGCATATTAGTGCACCCGTATTGTAAAGTGTTACCATAATTTCAAATGTAAATGAACTTCATTTAAAAAAATGCATCTAGTTTAATTAGTTCGTCATGCTTCTTTTGAACCATTAATATTGTCATAACTAATTTACTGTTTTGTTTTATTTTTGTTTGTTTTCAGCCAATGTCAGACTTAATGAATATGCCGATCTTCAACGATATTCATTTTGTAAACGTTATCTCTTTTAGTTGCATCTTAAAATGGGTTCGAATTTACTTCTTCTTTTTTTTTTTTTTTTAACTCAGCCCCTTGGTTTCAGCATAACTTGTTTGTGTGTAAATGCAAAAGCTCTGTAAATACAATTATTATAAAGAGATTATCCGGCTCTAAAATTGCTCTTTTCTCTCTCTTTTGGGAAATCACTTAGCATTATTAGCATTATTACTTCCCTATAAATCAGCCAGTTTGCTGAACAATACGGATCAACCAAAAAAGGATTAACTTAAAAAATACAGCAAAAGTCATTCAAGATCACATTTTCTTTATGTTTTTAAATTGTAGTTTAATTCAGGCATTCCACTTGCATGACCAACACAGCAAAAAGTGAACTTGGAGTCAGTCCTTGGCTCAGTAAAGTGTTCTGTTTTCCATAATGACCTCCTTGTTTAATTTGATATGAAAAATACGAAGCTATATTTAATTTTTTTTTAAAGTTTCCATAGGTTATTGTATATCTGCTCGAAAAATCATTTACTGACTAAAGGTTCTTCTATAATTCCATATGTTGAACGCAATTTCCTGCTTCAAATTAGTGAAAAAAACAACATAAAAGGCTGGTTGAGTAAGTGTTTTTAACCATCTTGGAGTGAAAACAGTGGCTCATACTCTCTGATCTGTAGACGGAAATCAAAAGAAAAGGGGTTGTACGTGTGACGTGGACATGTCTGCTATTGCTCACGTCCACTGATGATGAAATCCAAAGAGCAATGCCTAATAATGCTACTTCTGTTTATCCTTAAACTCTCTCGCCTAGCAGCTTTTGACCTATAGAAGAGAAAAGGGACAAGGCCAAAGCTCCAGTGTAGATGTTATGTGTTTAGACTTTTTGCTCTTGTTTGTGGTTCTATTCCAAGTCTAGATTGAGCGGCCAGTGATTAGGTTGTCGTGCCTGGGATCGTGCACCCTGCACACAGACATGTGCTTTACTGACATGCAAGCATTAGGTGTCTGTGATTTGTAAAGTAAAAACGGTTCTTTAATGAAAGGTTCTCTCGTCCTGCATAATATATTAAGCTAGGGGAAAACCTCTTTTCCACAAGATATTGAAGCCAAAAATTATGCTCAAGAGATTAGTTCACCCAAAAATGAAAATTCTGTCAGTAATGACTCACCCTCATGTCATCCCAAGCCTTTAAGACCTCCGTTCATCTTCAGAACACAGTTTAAGATATTTTAGATTTAGAATTAGTATTTTAGATTTTAGTCCTTGCCATTGAAAGTTTGAAAGCCCAGTGAAGGCGAGTATGTGTGATTATAAAACTTAAACTTTTGTATTTATTTTTAAAATGATCCATCATTTCGCTAGATAAGACTCTTATTCATCGTCTGGTGTCGTTTAAAGCCCTTTGAAGCTGCACTGAAACTCTCAATTGGACCTTGAACCGTTTGAATCCCAGTGAAGTCCATTATATGGAGAAAAATCCTGAAATGTTTTCATTAAAAACAAAAAAAACAAAACTTAATTTCTTTTCGACTGAAGAAAGAAAGACATGGACATCTTATCACCAAAAATTTTTATTTATTTATTTATTTTTTTTAAAAGTCAACTCCCCTTTTAAGGAATTCAAAATCTTGTTTGTGTCACCCCCCTTTTTTGAATAGACATGAAAATGCACATTTCAAACTTAAATGGTTGTAATTCAAGAACGCTTTGGAATATAGACATATGATTGGTCTTGTTTTAAAGAAGACAGTTGGCAGATTTTTGTAGAAGTGAAATAAATTAAGAAAGTTAAACAGAAAAAAAGTTATAGAAGTTTGAGTTTATGGAAATGTACAATGTAAAAATATTAATTATTCATATTTTACATAAAATATATATTTTCAAAACCTGGGCTACTCTAAAACTGCAGAAAAATCAAAGCCAAAAATCTGAACAAGTTGTGTTTCAAATTTTAGGTTGATATCTCAAAAAATGAGCTTTCAGTAAGATTTTGTTTGAGCGCAGTACCAAATTTTTTCACTAGGGCACAATCAGACTCCATTACTGCCCATATAAGGGCGTCTGCATTTCCATTCGTGTTTTGAGTGATATGAACCATTATTTTCACAATTTTCATACAATTTCTGAAGTAGAGATCCTATTCAGAAGTAGTATGGGAAGTTTGGCAGATTTTGATATGAATTGAACCTCTATAAGAAACCAACGCGTTCTCATCCTTTAACGTCATATAGAACGCTATATGACAAAACGGCGCTATACTACGCGCATGGCATACGTTATCGTTAATATAACACGCGCTGTGAGGGCTAAGTTTAGGTGTGGGGTAGGGTGTGCGTGTCACATTCACGCTAAAGGATTTATAACGTCTTGGGTTCGCGTGTTATATTAACGATAAAGGGTGCCATATGCGTAGTATAGCGCCGTTTTTGCATATAGCGTTCTATATGACGTTAAAGGATGAGAACGGGCTGAAGAAACACATACAAAGAACATGCATGTAAGTCATAGCTAGCTGCCACGTCACAAATGGTGAATTTATTATTTTTTTCTTGATATTTCAAACTTTTCAGACCTTTTTTTTTCCAAAATAATTGAATGGATTCTATCTTTTGAACTTTTGGCATGAAAACAAACTGAGGTTTCTACCATTTTTTCATGATTTTTCATGTTTACTGCTATTTTAAAATAAAGGTCTGAACACGCCTTATGAGTATGAAAATATTCTTGTTGCATATTGATAAATTATGGCTTCTCTGTAATATATTTTGAAAATCAGTCACCAAATATGGAAACTAGAGATTGTAAGCTTTCAAATGATATATAGTTTGTCAATATTATTTAAGGTATTTACTAAGATATTATTGTTTTAAAAATATAGTGGCAAACGTCCCACCTGTGGGACGGTGACAGTTAAAGAAGTAATGAATGATTAAGATCAATTGTTTCGAAGACATTCACCTTTCTGAAAGACATGTCTGCAACTCATCTATTCTCTTTATGTATAAAATATATGTATCAGAGAAATAAAAGCTCAACTTGAATTTGAAGCTGCCATTTTTTTTATGTGACAAATTTTATCAAACATAGCTAAACCAGACACTTATACATGCCTATTTCTAGTTACATTCACTGTTACATTCATGTCACATTGCAGTGTTGCTTTGACACAAAAAGGTATCCATTGCATGCATTTTAAGCATCACCAATTTACACTTTCAACTGATTTTAAACTATTCAAGTGCAGCAGTAAGACGTAAAACAAACTTATTTCCTGCAAAAAAATACTGTATTGTGACATATTGTTCTGTTTTGGCTTAGTTTCTGTAATTATTTTCTGTTTTCCTAAGTTGACCTAAGGTGTGTTGAACTTGAAGAGTGGTGTGCAGACCGATCAGTGGATGACATCAACAAAATGTAATAAATTGATCAGATTGAAGTCGAATACCTGCCACCTCGCACTGGGCCCTGCGTCTGACCTCAATGGACTGAACAAAAGAGATGAACCACAGATGATTTACATGTCAAAAAGGCAAAGCCTTAACTATTATGTAATTCCCTTTGACCAATGGTAACCGTACATTCACTGTTTTTAACCAACATAGTCAGTATAGTGCATAGTGTACTGTGTTCAGTAAGTAGTAAGCTATTCCATTTCAAACATAGCTAGAAACAGATTACCACATTTCCAGGTCAAGGGTCACTCACTGCACTGGCACCATAAATAATATATGTCTGTCTATGACACAAGCCCACAACTCAAGGTCTGATGGAGGGCTCTTCTTATTCCATTCCCTCAGAGTATGTAATCATGTAAATATGAACAAAACCGACACAATTCCACTCAACCAGGGGGAATCAGGAGATGAGGTAAAGATTCTCCATAATTTCGTAAGAACATTGCTATATGTCAACAATGATCCATGAAAACAGCGGTTACACAACAGTCAATTTTCGACCTACAATTTCCTATAATTTACTGTCATATTTCATCTTATTCTTTTTCTTGATCATCATGGTGTTCCCAACTCCAATCTACTAAATGGCTTAAAGCCAGCGTTCATATTTTTAAGTTTAAATAACAACATCCTTCATATATACAGTATTTTGTATGACTGACTTCATTGCTTGTGAGAACACGCTGCAATAAACTCCCAATGGTGTTTTTTCGTGCATACAGTGGTATATGTATACTCTGAGGCTGCTATGTTTTATGGCCACAAGAGTAATTAACTTAATATAACTCACTGTTCATATTTCATACAAAGCTGCGTTTGATCTACTCGTTTGCAACATCAAAATGACTTGATTGAACAAAAGCTTTTTTTGTTTTTGAAGTTCAATAGTACATTACAGTAACCAGATAAAGTAAGTGGTTAAAATTGTATTAGCATTAACATCATCAACAATTCCATGTCAACAGCCAGCACTCTGGACCACTTCCAGGATTTTGCTCTCAGTGGCCACCTACTGTACATTCTCCACGTTTCCTAAATTACAAAATTGAAATGCGTGAGTGAACTGTAAATTATTGCTCTGGCTGCATCCAAATACACCTTATATTCCCTTATGTGTTCTATGCTACCTGAGTTCTCCATTGTTTTTCCTCCATGGGATGGTTTTGTTTGTAGTTTTGTATTATTTTGAGTTTGTACGTGGTTTGCCCACCATTAAATAATTCCTCTTCCACATCTCATGTTCTAATCATTTCGTGACAAAAACACCTAATATAAAATGTGACTGAAATACCAACCCCATCTCATGTCAAACACTGCAGTGTTTTTAACTACTTGGTAGGTACAATGTATTTATTGTGTACATGTCCTGTTCCCCATGTACCTACATACAATGTACTTATTACAGTAAATACCAGGAGTGCAACTTTTTTGGTCTGGTTCTCAAGGGAGCACCTGCAGATGCTGTTTAGTACTCACATTTATGCGGCACACTTATCCTACAAGCTGTTGTCATCCCTTTCCTGACTGCTCTCCTCACTATCTTCTTTTCTCACAAACATGGTACAGATGATTTTTAAAAATTGTATTAACATTTAATAAGTCTTCGTCGTCGGTTAGGAACCTAGGTGTGCTCTTTGATGCCAATCTTTCATTTGAAAGTCACATGTCTAGTATCTGTAAAACCACATTTTTCCATCTTAAAATGATTCAACACATTCTCACCCCAAGGCGTCACCTTTTGACGATGCTTCAATATTCAACGCTTAAGGCGCCGTTTAGCGTCAGTTACATGACACGATCCTACAGCGTCACCTAACTGACGCTAAAGGAAAAGCGTCAGTAGGGGTAGGGTTACACGTGATCCTAGGGTGTCATCTAACTGACGCTAAAGTGTCCCTAAAGCGTCAGATATTGAAGCATGGTCAAAATGCTTGGGTGAGAATGGGCTGAATTATTTCTAAATGACGTCATATGCTCTCATTGACAAATGCGTTCCGTTAGCTCATGCGTTCATGACATCAAGACTAGATTATTGTAATGCTCTACTGGGTGGTTGACCTGCACGCTTAATAAACAAACCATAGCTAGTGCAAAACGCAGCAGCTTGAGTTCTTACCAGAACCAGGAAGTATGACCATACTACCCTATCTCACGACCAATTCGTACGAGTGATTCAAAAGTGGCTAATTCGTACTAATTCATACGACCTCACTCGTACAAATTTGTACGATTTGTCTAAACCCACGTGACGGTTATGTTTAGGGGCGGGGTCAGGGGTAGGTCATTCGAACGAATTCATACGAATTGGCTAATTCGTAAAATATGTACGATTTAGCTAAATCGTACTAATTCGTACGAGTGAGGTCGTACAAATTGTTACGAATTAGCCACCTCGTAAAATTCGTACGAATTCCCGTGAGATCGGGTTGGACCATATTAGCCCGGTTCTGTCAACACTGCATTGGCTAACACAGTCTCATCCCAAGGCATCATACAACTGACGCTTTTGACCATACGTCAACATCCGCCGTTTTAGGGTACGATCCTGGGGCGTCATCCAACTGACGCTTTACCTTTAACGTCAGTTAGGTGACGGGGTAGGTTTAGGTCTGGGGTAGGGTTAGGATTACATAACGTCACCTAACCGACGCCTAAAACGGCGGATGTTGACGTATGGTCAAAAGCGTCAGTTGTATGACGTCTTGGGATTAGTCTGCGCTGCATTGGCTGCCTATTAAACATCGTTACATTTTAAAATATTGTTGATTACTTACAAAACACTAAATGGTTTAGCTCGGCAGTACTTGAGCGAGCTCTTAACGCATTATAGTCCTTCGCGTCTATTGCGATCTCAAAATTCCGGTCAGTTAATAATACCTAGAATATCAAAATCGACTGGTGGCGGTAGAACCTTTTCCTATTTAGCAAGAAAACTGTGGAATAGTCTATCTACCATTGTCCGGGAAGCAGACACACTCTGTCAGTTCAAAGCTCAATTAAAGACACATCTCTTTGCCCTTGTATACACATAATACATTATAGACTTCTATAATTCAATGTTAGGCTGCATAGATTAGGTCAGCCGGAACTGGGAACACTTCCCTTAAATCCTGATGTACTCGTTACAACATAAGGCATTTATCTTTGTTTATCTCAAGGTTTTCCCGCAGCCTGCCAGATCCAGGCTGTATCCAGATCTGACGAGGACCTTAGCCTGGACCCGATGACAGTGCAGTGTGGAAGTGCCAACTAGCCTCTCCCTATGAAGGATCCCTACAGATGAAGTTGTGAATTTCGTTTTGAAACAAAATTCGGTACTGTATCATATTTATATACAAGACAAGTAGTTTGTTCAGGCATGGTTTTGTAGGGAATTCCAAACCTGCGCACATATATTGAAACGCACATAACAATAGAATCAATTCTTAATGCGCATGTGAACGCATCAGCGTTTATCACAGGTTGAAAGTCTGTTTAGAGACATATACATTTTTACCTTACAGTTACTGTAAATCCGGCATCTAGTTCATAGCGCCAAAGGAGAACTGGCCCCTGACTGAGCCTGGGTTCTCCCAAGGTTTTTTTTTTTTTTTTCAATTGGGTCACCTGGTGGAGTTTTAGGACACCATTAGGTCACTTGATGGAGTTTTCCGGTTCCTTGCCATTGTTGGCTTTGGCTTGCTCAGTTGGGGATATTCAAATTAATTAACCAATCAGTAATACTCTTGATCAGCTCTACCAAACGTGGATGTTTTTCCACTAAGAAACGAACATTGTTATTATGTTTTGATTGATACTGTATAGCTGCTTTGATGCAATCTATATTGTGAAAGCGCTATATAAATATACTTGACTTGACTCAATTAGTACGCATTTTACGTGATGGGTAATTCCGTCGTCTTCATTTATAAAAATGGGCAGTCGGGTGTATTGCTGATTAACATGCTTTTCTATTACTATACGTTTTATTAACAAGGTTCTTATTGTATTTTCAAGTGCAAGTTTGTAATGGTATATGACAGGAAAGGAAGAATGGTGGTGGATGGTGAATGCTGATATGTATTGAATACAAAGGATGTGATGAGGTGAGAAGGGTAGTGGAGTCCAAAGGCTGATAGAGGAAGGTGCTGGAGACAGGGAGATCAGACCACATAACACAAACAAGGTCAGACCAGGAACAATGAGGATTGTGGCAGTGATGTGGGTGATGATGAGGTGCAGGTGTGTGTGGTTGTGAATGATGTGTAGCTGGGAACCAAGGAGCTAGCGTGCTGGGAAATGAAGTTAATAGGATGGTGGCCAGGGTGATCTGTGACAAAGTTCAGTTTATTGCTGCCTTGATTCAGTTTATAAAACACACTCATTTAGAGCCTAAATATAATTGTCCTTTTACATTAAATAATACTAAAATTCATTTACACCCTTTAATAAAAATGTTAAATAAATGTTAACGGTGAAGTGTGTAATTCCAAGCTCATAAATTGCACACTTCACCTTTAACATTTACTAGCAATGCAGGTGTGGCAGGAAGGGCGTTTCCGTCTTAATCTTTCATTATTATTGATGGCCGGTCTAGCCTATCATAGGTGCGCTTGGGCTTTAAAACAGTCACGTAGTTCTCACTCGTCAGGCGTCACGTTCGACTTGCGTCGTTAACGCGCTCTCGTCACTGCCTCCCGGAAACCGGATGTGAGCACCCGAACCGGTAAGGAGTATGCACTGTTGTTCTTTTTTTAGCTCTTGAAGTGTAGTCACGAGAAGTGTGTTCTTTTAATGTGCCCTTTTAGAAACACTGTTTTCTTTGGAGAGTGTGCTGCTGTCCTCTGCAGCACCAGCTCGTTACTGTTCATCATTGTTTACATGTACTGCGTGTATTGGATGTGGACGCTGGAGGAGGTAGGAAGAGTTCGCTGATCTCTCGCTAATCGTGCTCTTTTGAAATGCGTGTTTTTAAAGTGCTAGTTTGTATTTAAGGATGTGTCCTAATGAATACCCTGTCTCCGTGGTGAGAACCTGAGTTATTCTCCAGAGAAAGCTACGTTTCCTTCTCCCCGACGATCGGTACGTAGTAGTTTTGCGCATGCATTCAGTCGGAGAATTTATCTAGCAGAGTAACACTCTTGTTGTTTATAGGGCCCTGTTATAGCTCCGTAAAGGACTGTAACCACATTCAAGTTGGGGGCTCCGTGTTCATTTATGGCCGCAGTGCTGTCCTGTTTCAGTTATGTCCTAATCCCGTGTCGACTATATCAACTGTCATCTGATTCCATCGTATTTTGGACTTAAGTTGATATTTTCTTTAGTTTCTGTTTGCTTTCACAAAGTTTCCATTTTCTTTTGAATTGATATTAGTTGCAGAGATTGGTGTTAGAATTTGAGCCTTAATTCCTGCTCCTCTCTCAATTTAATTCATTTGGATTGTTTCTTATTGTTTTCTCATTTGTATTTGATTTTGCTTTTGGACTGTAATCCTTGTTCCTCTCTTGATCTAATTTATTTTCCTAATTGTTTTCTTCATTTGATTTTTGCTTCCAAAGTTGAGTTTTCTATTTTTCAATTATTTTGAAATAATCGCTTATTTCTTTGGCGTGGGGTATTTTGCTCCCACCTGCCTGAATAGTTTTTTTGATTAATAATTTTGACTGAAGTTTGGTTTATTTTCTTTAATTATTTCTTTATACATTTTGCTACTGTTGACATTTGGATTTAGTTTCAACTAACTGTTTATTTCAATATACTAATTGTAATTATTTTGGTTTCTTGATTTAGGTGTTAATAACCTTTCCAGCCATCAAAGTGTTTTTTTATTATTATTTTCTGAATCTGACGTGTACCTTTTGTGTGTGTGTTAGCAGGGCCTGAGTACCGGGGGCAGAGGATTCTTATTTGGGTGACGGTATCTTTTTCACCGTGTGCAGTGCTTGGAATTAACACCCCTGTGTGTGTGTGTGTGTGTGTGCGTGAGCACAGTGCAGTGGTTCTGCACCCGTCGGTGGTACGCTACGACTCCCTGCCTCGGTGTCTCTTGTCCTTGTTTAGACCTGCTGCTAAACCTCTAAGGGTTCATTGAATTTGGACAAAGTGTCCTATATCCTTTTTATACTGCTCATGTTTTAAGAATTGTCAATAAAACTGATTTTTTTTGTACGATAACTCATGTCTCTGACTCTTTTGGGTGATACGAACTTGTGTATGCCTTTTTGTAGGGGCTAATTTAAATTCTCTGGGTGAAATTCCCAGGGTGGCGTAGTCGGATTTCAATGATGTAATACCATTAATTATAATTCTTAAGGAACTCCCTTTACTGCTTTTGTGTCGCCCGCCACATTTTGGCGTATAGTCGGCAGGGTCACCATAACTTTGCGTCAGAGACATTGGTTTTTTTTGTTTTGTTTTTGTGTGTTTTGTCTGGTTTTTTTGAAACAGGACAGCAGTGCATTGTGCCTGAGTTGCTCCATTTGGTGACCTCTTCCTCGTGTGGTAAGTCTCTTCTTTAAAAATAAATCAATTAGCATTAAGATGGAGGAGGAATTACAAGAATTGAGAGATTTGGTAGCCCAGTTGAGAGCCGATAACGTAAGGTTGCAGCAGGCACAGGCACCAGTTGATTTGCCTGGTCCTGATGCAGCCTTGCCCGGTACCTCTACTGTTCCGCCTGTGACGCCTCAACCGCTTGGCGCTGTTGCGCCTGAACGATTTGTTTTTGTACCGCGAGATCGACGTTGCCCAAAATTCAATGGCAAATCGGGTTTGGATATTGACGAATGGGTTGAGGAGGCACAGGCGTGTATGAGGGTGCGCCATTTGTCAAAAGCAGATCAGGCTTTCTTCCTTTTTGACCACTTGGAGGGAGAGGCAAGAGAAGAGATCAAGTATCGTCCTGATCTAGAACGCGGAGACCCCGATAGGATTATTAAGGCGCTCCGTGATCTCTATGGGTGTTCACAATCTTATGTAGCATTACAAGAGGCCTTCTTTTCCAGGAAGCAACAGGAGGGTGAGACTCTGCTAGAGTTTTCTCTTGCGCTTATGGGCCTTTTGGAAAGGGTTAAGAGCCGGTCGCCACAAGTTATACAGAACGCAGAAACCTTGTTGCGGGACCAATTTGTCGAGCACGTCGCTGATAGCACCCTTAGGCGAGAACTGAAGCAGTTGGTTCGTCGCCAGCCTACTGCTACCTTATTGGAGGTTCGAGGTGAAGCAATTAGGTGGGTACAGGAGGGAATGCCGGGAGGGTCGAGAGGGCGTAGTCAGTCTGTCCCACTAGCATATGGTATTCAATATGGGGTACGTGGAGGGGCACCAGTTGAAATTGCTGTATCACCTCAGCAGTCAGAGTTGGGTGAATTGAGGGAAATGCTTCGGCAGCAACAGCAGCAGTTGAATCAGCTTACGCAAACCTTCGCTCGTTTCCAACTACCACATGTGCGTAGTCGTTCCCCTCGTTCTGGCCCAGTTATATGTAGGCGGTGTCAACGACCCGGCCATTTTGCTCGCGAGTGTGATGGGGAACGAAGTTTCCCAAACCCCCCACAGCCTATGACAAACCCTCCTACAGCTGGGAATAGACAGCCACGGGTCTCCAGACCGTCGGAAAACTAGTTCCCCCCAGGCCACAGAGTCACCGCCTGGGTGGGAAGGAAATTGACTCTAGCAAGATAGGTGTATGTAGCTCAGCTCCCCATTTAATCTCTTCTTGTCCACAGGTGGTTACCCAAATGGGGGGTGTCTTGGTGCCCTGCTTGGTGGATACTGGTTCTATGGTGACGACGATCACTGAAAGTTGTTTTCGACGACATTTTGAGCCATGGGGTCAGGATCGTCTTCAAAATTGTCAGTGGTTACAGCTTCGAGCAGCCAATGGGCTTACCATCCCGTACATAGGATACTTAGAGCTAGACGTGGAAATTTGTGGCAGGTTGGTCATTGGATGCGGTGTCCTGGTTGTCCGGGATCCTCCTGGTGGCATGAGTGTGGATGTTCCTGGGGTACTGGGGATGAACATTCTTGGCCGGTGTTATAAGGAGCTTTTCGGGCAGCATGGCATCTCTCTCTTTGACCTACCTGCAGTTACTGAATTACCAGGCGTGTCAAGTGCACTACAATATTGTCAGCAGGTAAGAGCTAGAGAGCACTTGGATCGAGTGGGGTGTGTGCGGGTGCGCGGACGTCGAGTGTGTCGCATACCAGGTGGCACAATTAAGCTAGTGGCTGCAACGTGTTCGGCCCAATATTTTGGCAGTACTGTTCTATTTGAGCCCCCTGAGTCCGGCCTCCCAGCTGGACTTTTAGCATCATCTGCTTTGGTAAGAGTAATTCAAGGGACCGTGTATGTGCCTGTAGTGAATGTTGGCACCGTGGATGTGACCCTTCGCCCTAGGACAGTGGTGGGTAATCTACATGAGGTTTATGTTGCCAGTTTGCCAACGGGAGTTGTTGAAGTAAAGCCAGTAATTTCCACTGTTCAGTCCCATAGCGTGCAGGGGAGCCCCTCCTTATCCCAACAGCTGGAGTCTCTTGATTTATCGGTTTTGTCAGAATCAGAACAGGCTCAGGTTAGAGCTCTGGTGCAGAAATATAAGGCAGTATTTTCAGGTCATGAGAACGATCTAGGTTGTACTCGCCTCATTTCCCATGACATTCCTTTACTGGACAACGTTCCAGTGCGTCAACGATATCGACGGATACCCCCTTCTGAATATGAGGTGGCAAAAACTCATATCCATCAGTTGTTGGAGGCTGGAATAATTCGCGAAAGTTGTAGCCCTTATGCATCACCGATTGTGCTAGTCAAAAAGAAGGACGGTAGTCTGCGTATGTGCGTAGACTACCGTCACCTGAATGCCAAGACTAGAAGGGATGCATTTCCCCTTCCTCGTATTGAGGAATCTTTGGACTCATTAGGAGGGGCTCGCTGGTTCTCTACCCTGGATCTGGCCAGCGGGTATTTGCAGGTTCCTGTTTCCGAGCAGGATAAGTCCAAAACTGCGTTCTGTACGCCGTTTGGATTATTTGAATGGAACCGTATGCCTTTTGGACTTTGCAACGCTCCAAGTACGTTCCAGAGGTTAATGGAGAGACTATTTGGTGATCAGCGGTGTCAGTCCTTGCTCCTATATCTTGATGATGTTGTTGTGTTTTCCTCCTCTGTAGCCCAACATCTAGAGAGATTGGAAATGGTCTTGAGTCGGTTGGAGAGGGAAGGACTCAAGGTAAAGCTGGAGAAGTGTGCTTTCTTCAGGCCAGAGGTCAAGTACTTGGGACATGTTATATCGGCGCAAGGGGTAGCCACCGATCCAGGTAAAATCGAGGCTGTTGCACAGTGGCGTTGCCCTGAGACTGTCTCTGAGTTACGAACATTCCTTGGCTTTGCGAGTTATTATAGGCGCTTTGTGGAGGGGTTTGCCAAATTGGCAGCCCCTCTGCATAAGCTAGTTGCCGAGGTGGGGGGAGGTAAGTCAGGCAAGCGACAAGGGCAGAGTTTGATTCCTGTCTGGACCGAACATTGTCAGACCGCATTTGAGGCCCTAAAAAGCAAGTTAACATCTACCCCAGTACTGGCTTACGCAGATTTTTCCAAACCCTTCATTTTAGAGGTAGACGCTAGTTATGGAGGGCTGGGGGCAATTCTGTCTCAAGAATTTGAAGGGAAAATCCGACCCATCGCATATGCCAGTCGCAGCCTAAGGCCCACTGAGCGTAATATGACCAATTACAGCTCAATGAAACTAGAGTTTGTAGCGCTCAAGTGGGCCATGGTTGAAAAATTCAGGGAATATCTTTTAGGGCACAAGTGTATTGTCTTTACAGATAATAATCCCTTAAGTCATTTGGCTACAGCAAAGCTCGGCGCTACAGAGCAACGTTGGGCTGCAGAGTTAGCTGCTTTTGATTTTGAAGTACGTTATAGGGCCGGAAGGAGCAATGGTAACGCCGACGCTCTCTCTCGCCAGCACCCAGTTGTTCGTGGTCCGCTTGAGGGTTTGGCGGCAGGTGTTGTAGTCCCTGAGTTGTTACAGCAGGCTGTTGGCATAGGAAATGTAGCACAGGCAGATGTGAGGGCAGTGAATGCGCTGCCAGGCTATTCCGCCCCTGACCTGCGATCTATGCAGGAGACTGATCCTGTTATAGGACCAGTAATAAAGTTTTGGGAGCAGGGCCGGCGCCCAGGACCTGAGGAGCGGCATCAGTTGAGTAAACCATGTTTGACCCTCCTCCAGCAATGGAATCGATTAGAGGCGAGGGAAGGATTGCTGTATCGGAAGATATTTCGTCCGGACGGAGGTGAGGAATGTTACCAATTAGTGTTGCCTGATGTTTTGAGGGAAGAGGTTTGGAGGCAGCTCCACGACCAACATGGGCATCAAGGGGTGGAGCGCACCAGTGAGTTGATTCGGCAGCGATGCTATTGGCCAAATATGTTGGCGGACATTACCCTTTGGTGCCAAGAATGTGAACGTTGTCAACTCGCCAAAGATAATCAGCCGGTAGCACGGGCTTTTATGGGCCATTTACTGGCTTCAAGGCCTAACGAAGTCCTGGCGATTGACTTTACTGTGCTTGAACCCTCACATTCTGGGCAGGAAAACATACTGGTGATGACTGATGTGTTTAGTAAATTTTCGATGGCGGTGCCTACACGAGATCAAAGAGCTGAGACCGTAGCCCAAGTTTTGGTTGAAGAGTGGTTTTACAAATTTGGCGTTCCGGGTAGAATTCATTCAGACCAGGGCCGGAACTTTGAATCAACTCTTATTCGGCAGCTTTGTGAGCTTTATCAGATAAAGAAGTCTCGTACCACTCCATACCACCCGGCCGGTAATGGGCAATGTGAGCGATTTAATCGCACTTTGCACAACTTGCTGCGAACATTGCCCGGCTCTAGGAAGAGGGACTGGGTGTCTTGTTTGTCACAAGTTATATTTTGTTATAACACCACCCCCCATCAAGCGACAGGTGAGTCACCTCACTATTTAATGTTTGGTCAAGAACCCCAGTTGCCAATAGACTTCCTACTTGGTAGAGTGCCTGAACCAGTTGCCGGAAACGTACACAGTTGGGTCATAGAACATCGTAGGCGGTTGCAGATTGCCTTTGAGGGAGCACGGGAGCGATTGAAGGCCGCAGCGGACCGTCGGAAGAGGCAACATGACCGCCGTGTTCGGGATCCGCCTTTGTCGGAAGGCCAGTTGGTCTATTTACGGGATCACGCAGTGCGGGGTCGCCACAAGATTCAGGACTTGTGGAGTCCTGTGACCTATCAGGTAATTCAGTCCCCAGAGGAGGGAGGTGCGGTGTATACTATTGCGCCGGCTTCAGATTTGGGCAAGGTACGGCGAGTGCATCGTTCTCTGTTGAAGGCTTGTGTCCGGAAGGACGTTTTGCTGGTCAATCAGCCTATGGGCATGGTAGAAGCTCAAGATGGCCCTCAAGAGTATGAATGGGCAGACGACGACGACTTGATGGTATTAGTGCCGGAGACTCCTCAGATTGTTCAGGGCATGGGACCTCGGGGTGTCGGACGCCCGGTACAGCTTGAGGTGCGGGAAGAACTAGGGCCAGCTGACCTACCTCCTGGTGGTGCGATTCTGAGGGAGTCAGAGGAGCGGGATGTGGAACCTCTAGTGACAGAAAGTGGTACTTTCCCCAGTTCCCATAATGAGAGGGTGGCCTCCCCTCGGCGCTCGCGTCGAGCCGGAGCAGGTCAACATCCGAATTTGCACCACCTCCCCCGGGCCGCTGGGGAGGTAAGGAACAGGGTATCCGGTGATTCTGGGATTGCAACCAACAGCATTTCAGCTTGGTTTAGGCCCTGGAGTTAGTAGGATGGAGGGGTGTCTTGATAATTGATCTTAGTCCATCGTCGGGGCGCCGATTCAGAATGGTGGGGTAGATGTGGCAGGAAGGGCGTTTCCGTCTTAATCTTTCATTATTATTGATGGCCGGTCTAGCCTATCATAGGTGCGCTTGGGCTTTAAAACAGTCACGTAGTTCTCACTCGTCAGGCGTCACGTTCGACTTGCGTCGTTAACGCGCTCTCGTCACTGCCTCCCGGAAACCGGATGTGAGCACCCGAACCGGTAAGGAGTATGCACTGTTGTTCTTTTTTTAGCTCTTGAAGTGTAGTCACGAGAAGTGTGTTCTTTTAATGTGCCCTTTTAGAAACACTGTTTTCTTTGGAGAGTGTGCTGCTGTCCTCTGCAGCACCAGCTCGTTACTGTTCATCATTGTTCACATGTACTGCGTGTATTGGATGTGGACGCTGGAGGAGGTAGGAAGAGTTCGCTGATCTCTCGCTAATCGTGCTCTTTTGAAATGCGTGTTTTTAAAGTGCTAGTTTGTATTTAAGGATGTGTCCTAATGAATACCCTGTCTCCGTGGTGAGAACCTGAGTTATTCTCCAGAGAAAGCTACGTTTCCTTCTCCCCGACGATCGGTACGTAGTAGTTTTGCGCATGCATTCAGTCGGAGAATTTATCTAGCAGAGTAACACTCTTGTTGTTTATAGGGCCCTGTTATAGCTCCGTAAAGGACTGTAACCACATTCAAGTTGGGGGCTCCGTGTTCATTTATGGCCGCAGTGCTGTCCTGTTTCAGTTATGTCCTAATCCCGTGTCGACTATATCAACTGTCATCTGATTCCATCGTATTTTGGACTTAAGTTGATATTTTCTTTAGTTTCTGTTTGCTTTCACAAAGTTTCCATTTTCTTTTGAATTGATATTAGTTGCAGAGATTGGTGTTAGAATTTGAGCCTTAATTCCTGCTCCTCTCTCAATTTAATTCATTTGGATTGTTTCTTATTGTTTTCTCATTTGTATTTGATTTTGCTTTTGGACTGTAATCCTTGTTCCTCTCTTGATCTAATTTATTTTCCTAATTGTTTTCTTCATTTGATTTTTGCTTCCAAAGTTGAGTTTTCTATTTTTCAATTATTTTGAAATAATCGCTTATTTCTTTGGCGTGGGGTATTTTGCTCCCACCTGCCTGAATTGTTTTTTTGATTAATAATTTTGACTGAAGTTTGGTTTATTTTCTTTAATTATTTCTTTATACATTTTGCTACTGTTGACATTTGGATTTAGTTTCAACTAACTGTTTATTTCAATATACTAATTGTAATTATTTTGGTTTCTTGATTTAGGTGTTAATAACCTTTCCAGCCATCAAAGTGTTTTTTTATTATTATTTTCTGAATCTGACGTGTACCTTTTGTGTGTGTGTTAGCAGGGCCTGAGTACCGGGGGCAGAGGATTCTTATTTGGGTGACGGTATCTTTTTCACCGTGTGCAGTGCTTGGAATTAACACCCCTGTGTGTGTGTGTGTGTGTGTGTGTGTGCGTGAGCACAGTGCAGTGGTTCTGCACCCGTCGGTGGTACGCTACGACTCCCTGCCTCGGTGTCTCTTGTCCTTGTTTAGACCTGCTGCTAAACCTCTAAGGGTTCATTGAATTTGGACAAAGTGTCCTATATCCTTTTTATACTGCTCATGTTTTAAGAATTGTCAATAAAACTGATTTTTTTTGTACGATAACTCATGTCTCTGACTCTTTTGGGTGATACGAACTTGTGTATGCCTTTTTGTAGGGGCTAATTTAAATTCTCTGGGTGAAATTCCCAGGGTGGCGTAGTCGGATTTCAATGATGTAATACCATTAATTATAATTCTTAAGGAACTCCCTTTACTGCTTTTGTGTCGCCCGCCACACAGGTTTGTAGCAAAATGAAATCCCAAAGCTCTAAATAAGGATTTCTGATTTGGTTTATTAGCTGTAATTTACCAGCTGGTATAATCTGCATTTTCCGTATGTAGTATCTTTATACTTTGATACGATGAAGCTCTGTATCGACCTTTTCATTAACCTTTTATAAACTGAGCTCCTTCAGAGACTTTAAACAGGTTTGGGCACGTTAGGGATGAAAATGAGAAGCATTGATCAGGAGGAGACAGGATACAGTAAAAGAAAATCTTGGTATATTTGCATACAAGCCGGAATACTGAGAATCATATTAAACAGTAGAGAGGATGCCAGTTTAGCTAATATTATTTGCAGATACGTTTCGCATCAAAGTTCTCCCCTTTTGATTAACATCATATTTCATCAACTTCAACCTTATTGGGAATGCAGCTGAGTCTAAACATTGCCAATGGCTGTTGGATTATGATCATCTCTTATTGCCTTTCTGCTCATGAATATCCAATGAAATACTAAAAAAAAACACAAAAAAAAAAAACACTGAATGAATAAAACTGATCGTCTTCCGAGCCAGTCTCTCCCTGCATGGGGTGGTGAGAGGGGATTTCTCTTGTGCTTTGCTGTTTGTCTGTGATTACTGTCTTGCAGGTGGTCAGCCATCCAGTGAGCAGAAATGGCTGGGAGGCTAATTGTTCTCTTCTGCCCCCTGATGACCAGGCAGTGTGTTTCCTTCCCGCATTTGCATTTCTATTTATTTAAGCCCTAAATCCTCTTCATTCCAGAGAAACCAGCACTGCCTCATAACTGCATTGTGCTAAAAACATTTACTGGATCTGTTCGTTGAGATGAGATATTTCATAAAAGCGTGAATTAAGAAATTGAAGGGAAACATAGTCTTGGGGTCTCACCCAAAATTCACCCATATTCACTTCCTGTCTTCAGTGGATGAAAAATGAGATGTTTTGAAAAATGTTCACACTATTCTTTTCCATACAATGAATGAGGATGGCGATTATAGACCATTTCACAAGATGTAAACAACACTGGTCCAGAAGCACTTCCTGTTTCAGTTTGTAACTGTTTTCTTTATTTCACATGTAAAGAAAACATCTTAAAGATGTTTGTTTAACTTTTTGATTCAGTTTTATATGTTCTGTTGGTTGTATTTCATCCCAGCTTTTATGTAGCGTTAAAAAACTGAAACAGGAAGTGCTTCTGGACCAGTGTTGTTTACATCTTGCAAAATTGTCTATATAATTATTGTATAATTGTTTAATTGTTAATTTAATTGTCAAAATTATATAATTGTTTTTAAATACCTACTCAAGCAACTGGCTGTGAAATTAACAGTAATTAACTGGCCACAAGTGACAAGTAACTTACTTTAAAATAAAAACAATAATTAACTGGCACCAAGTGATGAGTAACTTAATGTAAAAATTGTGGCGAGCAGGACGAGGCAGAGGACCGCGGAGGAACGGCGCGAGGCCGGTGGCGTGATTGATGATGAGCGACTCATATTTCTTATGGAGAAGTGGAAGCATAAAAGGAGGAGCGACAACAGTGGAGAACAGGCCTGGACTGTTTTATTATATGTGACAACAGTCGTCCATGAAGGGGCTGCTGTCTTTTACTTTCATTTTGTATTTGCTTTATTTTATGTCATTAAAGTCTTTGAATGTTTGTCAGTTTCCACCTCCTTCTTCCCACAACATCTGAACTGAGTAACAAAAATGAAGAGTTCAGATGCAAAAGCCTTTAAGTGCCATTTGAAATTTTCTTCTAAAATGATCATTTTTATCAAGCTTGTATATTTAAGTTCAGTAATTTCACTTAAATGGCAATGAAGATTACCTATTAATTGTCATTTAAGTGAAATTACTTTACTTAAATATAAAAGCTTGATAAAAATGGTCATTTTAGAAGAAAATTTCAAATGGCATTTAGAGGCTTTTGCATGTGAACTCTTCAAATATTAAAAGTAATTAACTGGCAGCAATTGTCAAATCTCAGAGATTAGACTAGGTAGGCATCAATGTTTTATTAGACCAAAGGTTCATTTTGCACCGGAGTTATCCTTTAACCCATCCACTCTTAAAAATAAGATAGCTATCTGTACTTTTGTATGCTTTCATTTTTTTGTGCGGTGTAAGGTGACGAATTCTCTATAAAATATATGTAAATATCTCCAAACTCCAAGTCTGGTAGAGACTTTACCAGCCTCAAAGCAATGAAAACATCAGCAGGTGCTGTGTATGGATCACACGTTCCGAGTATATTAACCTTTTCTTGATGGTAAATGGACTGCATTTATATAGCGCTTTCATAGACCTGATGGCCACCAAAGCGCTTTATATTTGCCTCACATTCACCCATTCATACACTGACAGCGGTGTCAGCCATACAAGGCGCCAGCCAGCTCGTCGGGAGCAGCTGGGGTTAGGTGTCTTGCTCATGGACTCCTCGACACTTGGTCAGGTGGAACCGAGGATTGAACCACCAACCTTTCGGTTTCTAGACAATGATATCTAATATCTAATTGATATCTAAATTTAACATTCGGTGACAAATGGTCTAAATCGGTAATTGACTGTAGTATTGGAAATTTGCAAGGCTGCAATTCCCCAGGCTGGCCACTGTTTGTCGCCATTTTTTCAGTGTTTTTGCCCAACAGGTATCCATTGGTAGTCCCATGACTGCAAAGTGTGAATTGTACTGTGTTGTCCATCTCTATATAATTAATAGGTTCCTGTGATTTTCTCCAGTACCCAATTGGTTATCATCTTCTCTTGCGATAGGTTCTCTCGGCGTATTGTGTAAGTTGCATACGCTATGGGTATAGTCATCTTTTCTCGGGGTCTGAAGCCAAAAAATTATCCTTAATTTTTTATTTATTGTCAATGCAGTGTGGCGGACAGCAGACCATAGCAGGCTGTATATGCCTGCTTATTGGCTGTCCTGCAGCAACTGCAGCAGCCTATCGTGAGCCCTGTGTGATGTCACGCCCAATGAGGGCGCTGTGCACCCTCAGCGCAGTCTCTTTTGACCATACGTCAATATCCGCCTTTTTAGGGCCCCCTTAAACGTTGGTAGATGACGTTATCGGATCCTAACCCTACCCCAGACCTAAACCTAACCCTAAACCTACCCCGTCACCTAACTGACGTTAAAGGTAAAGCGTCAGTTGTATGACGGCCCGGGATCGTCATGTAACCGACGTTTAAGGGTACCCTAAAAAGGCGGATATTGACGTATGGTCAAAAGACGTCCCAAGACGTCAGTTATATGAAATATGAAAATGGGAGTGGCTAGTGAATATAAAGAGGGGCTCAACAGTCTGAGCTCTGATTTTCATCTCTTCAGTGAAACTCTTCGCATCACTGGATCTTGGGAAGCCACCCTCGTTGAAGAAAGCGACCAGCAAGCTTAGGAAGCGTCTGGAGAAGCCGGCTGCCTTCGCTGCCTTCAGCCATCCTTGCCTGCTACGATTTCCGGCAACAAAGAGTATCCTTTTTCTTCTCTGCTGTTTGTGTTTGCCGCCGCAACACACATTTAAAAAAAAAAACATGAGGCGTTTTTGTCAAAATGCCTCACTCTTCCTCACTTTCATGCCGAGCCCCGCTCAGCACTGGAGACCGCCATCTCATCTACGCTCTCTATTTGGGCCGTGAGCATGCAGCCATTGCACACTCTTAGGGCGGCTACCCTGAGTGCGAAGATCTTTCAATGTCGACCCTGCAGGCTCAACCTGAGATCTTCAATGATGATGCAGCCACTGGACAAGCCACCTCAGCCTTGAGCTCCATGGTAGTACTACAGATCCTCCAAGCTAGAACATGTGCTCATGATCCCGTGCCCACATCTACTCACTTCCCGCTCTGTTTCAGATCCCAGAGGCCATTCTGCCCCTAGCCCTGCATGCAAAAGCATGGGAAGCTATTCCAGGCGTGTAAATGGGTGCTGAGCACAGTAAAGCAGGGCTATGCACTGCAATTCGCTCGCCGCCCCCCACGCTTTTCAGCATGAACCAAGATGAGAGTGAATGGGGAAGTAGCACACCTACTTCGTGCAGAAATAGCTAAACTTCTGTGCAAGCTGTCCATAGAACCAGTACCTCCTTCGTTGAGCGAGTCAGGCTTTTAGAGCCGTTACTCGTACCCAGGAAGGACGGAGCCCTCAGATCAATTTTAGATTTGAGATATTTGAACAATCTTATGAGAAGACCATTCAAAATGCTCACGACCAGACAAATCCTTGTGCAAATTCGCCACAGAGACTGGTTTATCTCCCTCGACCTGAAAGACGCATACTTTCAGATTTAGATAATACCCTGTCACAGGCCATTCTTGAGATTCGCCTTCGATGGTCAAATATATCAGTACACCATCCTGCCGTTCGTCCTGTCTTTAGCACCCCGTACTTTCACAAAGTGCATGGACACGACTCTCGCTCCACTGAGAGGTCAGGGCATGCGAATTTGCGTGACAGCGCGCACGTGGTCAGACCAGGAGAAATGCCTTCATATAAACTGTCTGGAGATGATAGTGGTCAAGAACGCTCTGAATCGCTTGCTCCCACACTTACGGGGCCACCATGTTCTAGGCCGCTCGGACAACCTGTCTGTGGTGTCCTACATAAATCACCAAGGCGGTGTCAGATCCCGGAATCTCTGCAGACTGTCGGAACACCTTCTCGTGTGGGCCCATCGCTCGCTGAGAGCCGCTCATGTACCTGGCCATAAAAACATCTGCCCAGACAGACTCTCCAGGGACAACATTCCCTCGAGATACTGATACAATAGACTGTTTGGGGGAGTCCAGTCACTATGGCGGATTTTTGGCAGAGCGAAAGGCAACCTTTTTGTGTCAAAAGACAATGCTCATTACCCGAGATTCTTCTCAAAGAGCGAGGACACGCTGGCCCAAACCTCGTCCAGCTGCCCACTGTACACTTTTCCCCTGATCTCGTTGTTACCACAGGTAATTAAGAGGATCAGGGAGACGTGCCACTCAGTGCTCCTCATAGCCCCGCGATGGGAAAACAAAACCTAGTTCCCAGAGCTGAGGCTGTCACACATAGCCCCGTGGCCGATCCCAGTGAGGAAAGATCTTCTCTCTCAAGCCGGTGGATTGGTTTGGCATCCCCATCCAGAGCGCTGGTCTCTGCATGCGTGGATAATCAATGGATATCCGTTGTGTTGCCAGAAGGGGTCATGAACACGATCTCGCAGTCCAGAGATCCTTCTACGACAAGGGCAGGTCCCTTTCCACACTCAAAGTGTACATTGCAGCTATTGTGGCATTCGCCGAGTCGACATACAGCAGGAAAGAACCAGATCATCATCCCCTTCCTCAGAGGAGCCAGGAGGATGAATCCCCCACATCCTTCGGTTACGATCCGGGATATTTCTGTTGACCTATAGGCCCTGAAAGCTTTCTCCTTTGAACCATTACAATCCATGGACTTAAAATACCTCTCACTGAAGACAGTTTTTCTGATAGCTCTGTGATCAGTAAAATGTGTGGGAGACTACACTCGCTGTACAAGTATTCTTTGTCAAGTATGAGTCATTTTAACTTCATAACCTCAACCTGAGGTTCATTTACTTCAATATCATCAGTCTTGCTTTGAAACTGTTACTTGACAAGCTAAGTTAATCATTTAAAGTTGTTCAGCTACCACTATTTATGCAACACATTATGGAGCACTTAAGAGCTCAGTCAGAGTGACAGCAAAAAACAAAAACAAACATAATTTGATAAATGTACATCTGATTAAAACAGATGTTTATACTAAACACCAATATATGTATATATTTAAAAATGTAAATGCTGGGAAGCAGCATTTGAATGAAGATTTTAATTAATAGTTCAATAGTCAATATAATACTTTATTTATTGCTACATTAAAACAGAACATTTTACCATAATGAAATGGGGGTACCAGTGTTTCATACAAAAGAGTGATATAATAGGACTTTTTATGAGAATGCATTTGATTATTACTTCAGTTTGCTGTGTGTGATTGCAATGTCTGTGCAATAAAAATACATTGCACATACAATTTGCCTGTTGAAATTGTTTGTTTTTTTTCCACTCAAACACAACTCTGATGCTTCTGACATTGCATATATGTGCAAATTCAGTGATTCTTTTTTTTCAGAGACTATGTCATTACTTTTGGTACCGTACTGACTCTCCAAAATTGTAATGTGTTATATACCAAACCAGCAGTTTACTGTGTGCCAGAGTCAGCAGTCCACCTCGCAGGTCAAGAGCTGACAAGGGTGAATGTGAGAGAACAGATGAAGATCAGCACATTTGATTCTAAATTAAACCCATGGGACGAGCTTCTTGTTCAATCATTGTATTCTGTGTCTATGTTTTGCATAACAGATGAGAGATTTAGTTTTAAGTATCAATGTGACAGCAGTCAACATGATTTACAATCCATCTCAATCTCTCATGTTTAACCTGTGTGAGCTGTGCATCTTTATTTCTGCCTTCCTCAAAGGACCTTGTGAAGGCCCAGAGTACACACTTCATCCATCTGCCCATCTGCTTTCTCGGCCAGGTTTTTCATCGCTCCACTTTTGCACAAACACACTTCTATAGATTCATTTTCTCTGTTCCACCCCACTCTCTCTCTGATATCATAGTAGCTGGTTTTCTAGCTGGTGGAAGCTCACACCATTTAATCATTTGTATTCCTGGTTATTTGCTTGTCCGAGCTGATGGACCAACAAACTAGTTAAAGAAAGTCACTAGTTGGTTTTTTAGTTGTTACAAGCTGATTGACCATTTTGGACCAGCAGCAAATTAGATACTAATTCATCAAGCTGTTTTGTTCATTTATTCCAGGTTTTTTTTCTCACTTAAAATTGCTTTCTAGCTTGTCAAGCTGGTCATTAGTTGGTGAATGCTTGTCAACAATCTTGAATCAACTACAAACTACCAGACTTTCAAGCTGTTTTTGAACATGGTAGCTAGTTTATAGCTGCTTAGGCTGGCAGATGGACGGACAAGCTACTGTACTATATCAATGCTGTACCAGCTTAATGTGGTTTTAGGAACATAATACATGGTTGCAAGCTGGTTGCAAGCCTTGAGTTGGTTCAAGGTTATAGCTGCTGCAGGCAATTATAGTTTTAAGAACATAAGCCGTTTTTTAAAGCAAACCATTAGTTAGTACAGCTGGTTATTACTGGAGCTGCTGAATGCTGGTTGACCTTCAAGGACCAGCACCAAACCAGTTTGTTTGTTTGTTTGTTTGTTGTTGTTTTTTACATGGTATAGTAAGTTTCTAGCTGGTTAAACTGGTGAGTAGTTGGTGCAAGCTAGTAGATCATCTTGGACCAGTGACCACCCAGCTAGCAGTTGGAAATTCAAGCGTGGGGTTTATAGTTGGTTTTAGGAACATAACAGTTGTTTTTAAGCTGTTTTAAGTAAGTCATTAGCTAACAGGTCAAGTTTATTTATTTTTTTAACATGGTAGCTAGTTTTTAGCTGATTAAAGGACAACTCTGGCGCAAAATGAACTTTTGGTCTAATTACACATTGTTACCTAGTCGACCGTTATCAGAGATTTGTTTTCATGATTGCCGAATGTAAATAGTTTTATCTCTAAAAACAGTTTAGCCTATAACGCTAGTATAATGATAGTATATGGGGCATAGAGTAATGACAAATAAAAATCGCTTGTTATTACCACTAACAAGGCTCAAAATAGCCCCACACAAACACGACAGCATAATAAGGGTCCCTACATTCAAATTGAAGCGTTGAGAACTTTGTCAGTGTCCAAACAGTTTAATAAGAAGATATTTTATACACACAGTAAACTTCGCGAATACAGGAAGAAGCCATCTTGGAAAAATAGTCTCTACCAGTCGATCGACGAACGGCGATCCATGTGCGCGGGTGAGACGTGAATAAGGTGATAAGGTGAGCGCGAACGGTAGTCTACATGTACATATTGAAGAGAAGAAAACGGTTTGTGTTTGTGTTTCTTCTGGACAACGGACCATATGAGATTCTGCTCAGTTCAGCGCACTTGGATCGGCGTTAGTAGATCGACTGGTAGAGACTTTTTTTTTCAAAGATGGCTTCTTCCTGTATTCGCAAAGTTGACTGTGTGTATAAAATATCTTCTTATTAAACTGTATGGACACTAACAACGTTCTCAATGCTTCGGTTTGTATGTAGGGACCCTTGTTATGCTGTCATGTTAGTGTGGGGCTATTTTGAGCCTTGTTAGTGGTAATAACAAGCGATTTTTATTTGTCATTACTCTATGCCCCATATACTATCATTATACTAGCGTTATAGGCTAAACTGTTTTTAGAGATAAAACTATTTACATTCGGCAATCATGAAAACAAATCTCAGATAATGGTTGACTAGGTAACAATGTGTAATTAGACCAAAGGTTCATTTTGCGCTGGAGTTGTCCTTTAAGATGGAAATTAGTTGGTGTAAACTGGTAGATCATCTTGACCAGTTTTTGGAACATTGTGGTTTGTTGAACAGTTAATTTGTGATGACCAGTTTGGACTATCTAATGACCTGCAAGAAACCAGCTACCACGATCCAAAACACAGTTACAAGCATAAGATGGATTGTCCAATAGGGATTACATTAATCCTCCTCCAGTAACATCCCCTTTAACGAAACACTCAATTGCTCTGTGCTGTGTACTTGTTTTTAGTGCACTGTTTGAATTCATTGTTGTTGGTACATCAATCTTATTATCAGTCCTCCAGTGTTGATGTCCTCATTTCCTTTCTCAAACACTGTTCCATCACTGCTACCCCATTCCTGCTCTGTTTTATCTCTTTCACTGCATGTACTCTCTGCTTTTCTTTTAGTTTGACTTTGAGATAAAGAAGCCTCTTTGCGGTTGAAGCTTGCAGCAAGCTGTGAAGCGATGCTACTATGGGCTACATACACGTTGACTTTCTTGAAGGTTATCAAGTGTAATAGTGCATATCTCCTTTGCTGTTTCCTATAAGATGAAGCTCACTGTGTAAAGTTTGACTGTTTCTGGCTAGCTGCTTATCGACTTAGTTTCTAAATGGTTCTATCGGTCAGAAAAAAAGTTTTAAGCTCCAAAGTTTTGCTTTGGGTTTTATATACAGTACACGTTTTGTATTAGTCATGATCTCATGCTACATCTCAAACATACTTGAGTAAAAGTCCAGAACAATAAATAAAATATGTTGAGGGGTTGGATTTCACCCATATTCCTTCACTTTTTTATTTAATCCTGGCTGGTGGCCAGAAAATGTGAAGCGAGGGTCAACACAACTCTTTTATGAACCTTGAGGCTTCTACAGAAACATCTCTGCACAGCAGTTTCATCACTACATCTTAATGTATGAAGTTTACTGTTTGGCTGTTTTAAGGATGTGCTGTACCCAAGAGCATTAGACATACGAGTAATTAATGAAGTCAGAAGAATAGATTTGAAAAATCACATTAGCTTTAAGCTTTGTTTCTGTCTTTTCATTGACTGCCCTAGATGTGCATTATTGTAATCCATCTGTTGGATTTATACATGAATATGCATCCGATGATGTATTTATCATTTACCTTTTAAAATAAGTTCACAAATATTTATTACATTGTAGTTAAGTGCATTTGTGTTTGAATATTGAAATTGATGGTATGATCTTTTAACATAAACTACCTTAAAATTCCATGGTCAATAATTCTCCTCAAATATATATATATATATATATATATATATATATATATATATATATATATATATATATTAACTTTTTATGGGTCGACAAAGTTGAATGAATCAATTATTCATGATATTTGTTAAATACTTGAAAAATATATTTATATCTGAAATTTGTAATCAAAGTATAAAGAAATTATATTTTAATTTGACACACCATGACAAACCCTATACCAACATGAATACAATGAGCACATTTATAGAACTTAACACATGTTTTTAACTTAATAAAATACTAATTCAGATCATTTATTTATTTTTTTACTCACCCAGCTGTGTATTGAAACATGATTGCTAGTTTTTTTTTTTTTTTTTTTTTTTTTTCACGCTGATTTAGGTGTTTGACTAGACAATGTTGATCAAGGACTTTGCTGGAAAAACAGGTCATTACAGGTTAAGGGGGCCTATCAGTACCCATTTGCTAATAGTTCCTCTCAGCTGTTCACCTAAACCGGTTTGAACCAGATAACAACCAGCTAGATCCCAAATTTGATAGGTATCGCTTTAGACTTCCAACAGGGAAGTGAAGTGATTTTTGTTCTTTTAAGTGCTTTGGTGAAACAGTACAGAAAAAAGATGACAGGACGACTCTTTGGAGTTCAATGAAGTAAAAGATATTATCATCATCTCCCCCATGTAACACCACTGAAACGGTAGTCAGCTGCTTCTCTGTTAACTTGTGAACGTAGAAATAGGACAAAAAAAATTGAGTGGATGAAAGTGTTTTCTGTTAAGAGAGTAAATCATGCTCCTCCATCGTGACTATTATCCTTTATCAGCGTCTCTTGCTCTAAACCTTATCTCTATTTTTAAAATAAAGCCCCATTAACACACTAGATATTGACCCTGAAACAGGACCTGTAGCACACGTCAAGTAGCCCTCAGGTAGATTCCTTTATAGTGCAACTATGGTAAGCACATTTAGTTCCACAATCCCATTAAAATTAGGTTAAAGTGTACTACTGAATGTACTGCCAAGCATTTATCTAAAATATATTTTATTTTATTAAAATAATTCTTTAATTTCTATTTAAATATATTTGTAATTACACAGTTGTAATGAATGATGATGTCGCAATTTAGTAGTTTTCATTATGGAGCAACAGTTTGAAATTAATCTAGTGGTGCGGGTTAGAAACTGTACATATATAGCAAGCTAACTTAATGTACGGCATTACATACTACGTATAACATGTGGCAAATGATAATGTTTAATGGCACAGACAATTTAAACATTATTCGGTCACTAGGTGCGTCCTAAATTTGGGTACTTATGCACTATTCTATGAGATATTTTTAGTAAAAATTTTATTATAAATTTAGTATCTGACAAAAAAAAGCCTTATAAAATTCACACACTACACAGTTGAGAACATAGTGTATGTGTAATTTGGGACACAACTTATGTGCCGAAGTTTGTAATCGTCAATGCAACACAAAAGCGCACGTAAAGTATGTACAACAGGCCGAGTTAGACATTGGCTTTTGTGTATAGTATGTTTCTGGCCTTATAATAGGAATTGAGAGAGTGTAAATGTGGGAAAGTGTGGGTGGATGTTGAATGTTGGACACAAAGGCTTCTTCAGTCTTCCCATCTTCAAATGAAACAAGTATAGTGCTAATACTTCTTTCAATGTTTCAATAGCATAATTCATGTGAAGCTTTGTGTTTTTGTATAATTAACTCGGATGACAGTTTGTAAAATGCAAATACCACAAAGGGCTGGCACTGATATTGTTAGTCTTTACAAAGAGAGGTTTTCACATTTTTTGTTTCCTTACTGAATAAATGGGAATGTGTCATAATGAGGATAATGGACTTTGATGAAAGGATTAAGCACCTTTTCAGTAAGCACCTATATCCCCCACACGTTCATTAGCACATTGTGTGAAATAACTTTCTGAAAGCGCCAGAATAAAGATAATAATGCCTGTTTAAAGCATTTGGTGGAACAAACATAATCCAAGTGCATGGTTGATGTGTCAGTCAGAGAATGAAAGAGAGAGAGAGAGAGAGAGAGACGGATGAGTGGAAAAAAAAGAAAAGAGACTGGCCTGCAACAAAAAGCTTATGTAATTTCACCTGTGAGGGTGTGATTTAAAACTGTATTACACTACAGTGGCCTTTATCTCAGAAAGAACATTGCTGTCCTCTTTTCCCCTCATGGGACTAGCTATTAGAAAAAAGAGCTAAATGAAAGACTGTTGTTCTGTTACTTATTGAGAACAGTGTAATAATGTCTATGATTAGCAGATATAATGGCTGTAATACTCCAAATGAATGCTCTGAATCAAAGTTTCATCATCTCGGGCAGCGTTTTAATTGTTTTTATGATGTGTCGAGTAAAATTGATTTATCTCGGTGCATGCTTTAGCAGTTTATAAAAGAAAAAACACAATGCAATTGGACACAAGAAGCATCCTATAATTAAAACATTTCCCGAAGGCACTTACATAATGTCAGTTTGAAACATTTAATTAAACATTTGGATTAACTGACAAATGCCTTATTCTGAGCATTCATTTAGATGAGGCGTTTTATTTGAGTATCATTGGATGGAACATCTGGTCTCGTATGCATACAAATTTTTTTTATATAAAGCATCTTTGAATGCTGTTGTGGTTTTACACTAGTCATTGTTGTAATGGAGGACAGATCAATAAAAAACAACAACTTTTTGACCATTTAATGTCACGATTATTCAGAAATTAATACCTTTTATTACATTTAATGATACAGACAATAGAGTGGGGATATGAGGAGAAAAGCAGGGGAATGGGAAATGAGGTGAGCCAGACTCAAACTTGCATGACTCACATAGACATAGTTTATAAAACTGTCTTGATACACTTGTCTCAGAATTGTATGCCATTTTATGCTCATTTGTTATGGCATTATGAGAAAGCAAACAGTTTTATTTTTTCCAACCATTCTCTTAAGATCTAGTGCAGTGGTTCTCAACCAGGATGCAGAAGGCCACAATGAAGTTTTAATAATCGATCAATTTCTAAGAGATAGGGAAGTCTACTACAACTAAAACAATAACGACAGACTAAAGGATATTGTTGGAGTCACTTTAAAGGGTTAGTTCACCCAAAAATGAAAATTAAGTCATTAATTACTCACCCCCATGCTGTTCCAACCCCGTAAGACCTTCGTTCATCTTTGGAACACAAATAAAGATATTTTTGATTGAATCTGAGAGCTGGATCAGTCCTAGATAGACTGCCTAAGGGACTGGCTCTTGACGGCCCATAAAGTCATTAAAGAAAAGGTTTAAATATCCCATGTGCCTACAGCGGCTCAATTATAAGTTTATCAAGCGACGAGACTACTTTTTGTGCGAAAAAAAAACATAAATAACGACTTTATTCGACTATTCCATTACTTCCTTATGGGCGCATGCGCGAGAACTGAGACGAGGACGTTCTCATTCGTCTACTTCTTGTTACCGGCTGCTCACCGCTTAGGAGTTTTACCGCCACCTACCGTATTAGATGATGTGCTGATATAGCTGGAAGCGCAAAACTTTCTGTTTACAAGCAGAGAAAGATGTGCGCTGTGCACTTAAAAGCCTTTAATCTTCTCAAAAAACGACAGTGTTCCTTATAATCCGGAGCGCCTTATATATGGATCATCATTTTATACGGTAGGTGGCGGTAAAACTCCTAAGCGGTGAGCAGCCGGTAACAAGAAGTAGACGAATGAGAACGTCCTCCTCTCAGTTCTCGCGCATGCGCCCATAAGGAAGTAATGGAATAGTGGAATAAAGTCGTTATTTATGTTTTTTTCGCACAAAAAGTAGTCTCGTCGCTTGATAAACTTATAATTGAGCGGCTGTAGGCACGTGGAATATTTAAACCTTTTCTTTAATGACGTTATGGGCCGTCAAGAGCCAGTCCCTTAGGCAGTCTATATAGGACTGATCCAGCTCTCAGATTCAATCAAAAATATCTTTATTTGTGTTCCGAAGATGAACGAAGGTCTTACGGGGTTGGAACAGCATGGGGGTGAGTAATTAATGACTTAATTTTCATTTTTGGGTAAACTAACCCTTTAAGAACGTGTCTCCACGTCGAGCCCGTTCTCATCCTTTGGCGTCATATAGGTGACGCCATATGACGTTTCGTCGAAATACTACACACATGGCACCCTTTAGCGTCAATAAAACACGCAGAACCCAAGGTACAGGTGACTGGCATCCTTTAGCGTCAATATGAGATGCAGACCCTACACCAGACCTAAACCTACCTATAACAGTGCGTGTTATATTGACGCTAAAGGGTGCCATGTGCGTATAATGTCATATGGCGTCACCTATATGACACCAAAGGATGAGAATGTGTTGCCATGTTCCAAGTATTTATACTAACAGATTATTTGTATAGTATTAAAATCAACACTAAATCGGAAATGCTTAAAAACACACACAATCACCATTTACATTTCAAACTAAAATCGATAATTATGTTGTGTTGAGAATTTAATGGGGTCTTTGAATCAAAAGAACACTGGGAAACACTGATCTAGATCCACAAAAACTAAGCTACAAAGTCACAGTTTCTCAATCCTTCAAATGTTAACTGAAGAGCACTCAAATTGGCCTGGTTATACAATCACATCTTCTGCTGTTTGTAGCACCTCAAGGGATTTATTCAGTAAATGTGTTTCCATCTAATTTTATGCACGTGTACATCAGTCACGAGATGTGACAGTAAAAAAGCATATGACGAAGAAGATATCTTCAGGAGACTTTAGTCAAGTCAAGTTACATTTATTTATATTGCACTTTTTACAATATAGATTGTTTCAAAGCAGCTTTACAGAGATAACAGGAAAATAATACATCAAAGTTTCTTTCCAGAAGAATATACCATCACAGTCCAGCTTAAGTAAGTTCAGTGATGTTTCCTTTTGTTGTAAAAAAAAGTTATTAAGTTCATTTATATATATATATATATATATATATATATATATATATATATATATATTGCCGGTCTGAAGAATATAATGATGTCATCGTCCAGCTCAATTCAATTCTCATATAATGGTGTCGGTATGAGAACTGTAACATAACGAGGTATGAGAACATAACGAGTTATGAGAACATAACAGATAAAAATATACATAAAAATAGAAAAAAGGAAAACAGACTTTTTGTTATTTTATTGTTATATTGTTGATGAAGGATGAATAGATTAATATATTAAGGAATACGAAAGCTTGATGTCTTACTTAAAAAAAAAAAAATAATGAAGGGGTGTGTAATGAATGGCTGGAGGCAAGCTGGTAAGGACCCAAATGCAAACTTTAATATAACTTAATCAAAACTCAAAACACAAAACAAAGGCATGGCAAGGCATGAAACTAGAACAGGAACAATGACAGGCAACCTGGACAAGAAACATACAATACTAGACAACGACACAGGGCAAACAAGAGGGCTTAAATACACTGACTAATTAAAAGACAAGGAACACTTGTGAACAATGACCTGACAATGAACAAATGACAAGACACATGACAGGACCACATGACAAACAGGGAATCACATGACAGACAAGAAAAAAGAACAAGACACAAAACCCACACAGTAACATAGCCCCTCCCCTATGGGCGGCTCCCGACGCCCACAGTGTAACATCAAAACAAGAACAACACAAAAGTTCAGGAGGGTGGTGACGCGGAGGTGGTCTTGGGGGAGGGAAGGAGGGTCAAGTCTGTGCAGGGGACTGGGACCAGGGCAAGGCAAGGGAGCGCAGGTGACCAGGGCGGAGCAGGAACTGCAGACGACCAGGGCGGAGTAGGACGCGCAGGCCCCTCGGGCGGCCAGGGTGGTGAAGGCCCCTTGGGTGACACTGGCTCGGGAACAGCAGACACACACACACACTGGCTCGGGAACAGACGAGACACACACTGGCTTGGGAGCAGACGACACACACTGGCTCAGGAGCAGACGACACACACACTGGCTCTGGAGCAGAAGACACACACACTGGCTCGGGAGGAGACGACACACACACTGGCTCGGGAGCAGACGACACACACACTGGCTCAGGAGCAGACGACACACACACTGGCTCGGGAACAGAGACCAGCTCAGGAACAGACCCTGGCTCGGATGCGGCCATCTTGTCCGAGGACACTGGCTCGGAGGCGGTGACATGAAAACTCTCTGGACTGGCAGAAGTAATGTGAACAGTCTCTGAATCGGCCATCTTGTCCTTAGACACGGGCTCGGAGGTGGCCATAATGTCCTTAGACACTGTCTCGGAGGCGATGACGTGAAGTCTCTGGATTGGAAGAAGTAATGTGAAAAGTCTCTGAATCGGCCATCTTGTCTGTAGACACTGGCTCGGAGGCGGCCATCTTGTCCGGAGACACTGGCTTGGAGGCGGCCATCTTGTCCGTAGACACTGGCTCGGGGGAAGTGACGTGAAGCATCTCTGGCTCGGCGGAAGTGAGGTAAAGCATATCTGGCTCGGCAGAAGTGACGAAATGAAGCGTCTCTGGCTCGGCGGAAGTGATGTGAAGCATCTCTGGCTCGGCAGAAGTGACATGGAGAGCAGAGCTTATCTGTAGGGCAATGTCAATGTACTGCTCTAACGTCCATTGCGGGGTGTTGTCAGGCATAAGGTACTCTATGAGGTCCGTAAGGCCATAACGGAACATGTCTTTCAAGACATCATCGTCAACATCCACACCATAACAAAGTCCACAAAACTCCTCTATATATTTCCCAATAGGGTGGTCACCTTGGCTGAGACGAAAGAGACGGAATGCTGGGTCCATGTTGTGGTCTATTCTGTAATGAATGGCTGGAGGCAAGCTAAGGACCCAAATGCAAACTTTAATATAACTTAATCAAACCTCAAAACACAAAACAAAGACATGGAACAGGAACGGGAACGGGAATGGGAACGGGAACGGGAACGGGAACAGGAACAGGCAACCTGAACAAGAAACATACAATACTAGACAACGACACAGGGCAAACAAGAGGGCTTAAATACACTCACTAATTACAAGACAAGGAACACCTGTGAACAATGACCTGACAATTAACAAATGACAAGACACATGACAGGACCACATGACAAACAGGGAATCACATGACAGACAAGAACAAGGAACAAGACACAAAACCCACACAGTGACAGGGAGGAAGAATGATGTCCTGGGTTGATAAAGATTGAGGTATGGATATTGTAGGGGGTATAGCAGCACTACAGTTTCCTATAAATGTAAGGGGAACACATCTCCCTGATTCCATCTCCTCAAACAACAACAACACAACAACAAAAAGAAAACTGTATCTGATTTTATCTCACAGGAGGCAACTGAACATTTTTGGACAATGTTAAACACTAAGTTGGAATGGTGCAGTCACAGAGGGGAACATCATATATATACACTCACCGGCCACTTTATTAGGTACACCTGTCCAACTGCTCGTTAACACTTAATTTCTAAGCAGCCAATCACATGGCGGCAACTCAATGCATTTAGGCATGTAGACATGGTCAAGACAATCTCCTGCAGTTCAAACCGAGCATCAGTATGGGGAAGAAAGGTGATTTGAGTGACTTTGAACGTGGCATGATTGTTGGTGCCAGAAGGGCTGGTCTGAGTATTTCAGAAACTGCTAATCTACTGGGATTTTCACGCACAACCATCTCTAGGGTTTACAGAGAATGGTCCGAAAAAGAAAAAACATCCAGTGAGCGGCAGTTCTGTGGGCGGAAATGCCTTGTTGATGCCAGAGGTCAGAGGAGAATGGCCAGACTGGTTCGAGCTGATAGAAGGGCAACAGTGACTCAAATAACCACCCGTTACAACCAAGGTGGGCAGAAGAGCATCTCTGAACGCACAGTACGTCGAACTTTGAGGCAGATGGGCTACAGCAGCAGAAGACCACACCGGGTGCCACTCCTTTCAGCTAAAAACAGGAAACTGAGGCTACAATTTTGGATTGGAAAAACGTTGCCTGGTCTGATGAGTCTTGATTTCTGCTGCAACATTCGGATGGTAGGGTCAGAATTTGGCGTCTACAACATGAAAGCATGGATCCATCCTGCCTTGTATCAACGGTTCAGGCTGGTGGTGGTGGTGTCATGGTGTGGGGAATATTTTCTTGGCACTCTTTGGGCCCCTTGGTACCAATTGAGCATCGTTGCAACGCCACAGCCTACCTGAGTATTGTTGCTGACCATGTCCATCCCTTTATGACCACAATGTACCCAACTTCTGATGGCTACTTTCAGCAGGATAATGCGCCATGTCATAAAGCTGGAATCATCTCAGACTGGTTTCTTGAACATGACAATGAGTTCGCTGTACTCAAATGGCCTCCACAGTCACCAGATCTCAATCCAATAGAGCATCTTTGGGATGTGGTGGAACGGGAGATTCGCATCATGGATGTGCAGCCGACAAATCTGCGGCAACTGTGTGATGCCATCATGTCAATATGGACCAAACTCCCTGAGGAATGCTTCCAGCACCTTGTTGAATCTATGCCACGAAGAATTGAGGCAGTTCTGAAGGCAAAAGGGGGTCCAACCCGTTACTAACATGGGGTACCTAATAAAGTGGCCGGTGAGTGTATATATATATATATATATATATATACAGCCCATTCTCATCCCCAAGGCGTCACTTAACTGACGCCTTGGGAAGCATTTGGACATGCTTCAATATCTGACGCTTTAGGCGCCCTTTAGCGTCAGTTAGATGACGCCCTAGGATCGCGTGTACCCTACCCCCACCCCACACCTAAACCTAACCGCGTCCTCTAACTGACGCTTTCCTTTAGCGTCAGTCAGATGACGCCGTAGGATCGCATCATGTAAGTGACGCTAAAGGGCGCCTAAAACGTCAAATATTGAAGCATGGTCAAAGGTGACGCCTTGGGTTGAGAATGCGTTGATATATATATATATATATATATATATATGCTGCATGAACTGACTAGTTTAACCGTAGTGTTGTTTAACTTTGCGGTATTACTAGAAAAATTGAATGCTCTGGATTTCATGTTTAATAGCTGGAAATGTCAATTGCATTAGTGTTGATATTCCAAATGTCTGCACTACTTGATAAAATGGAAAGACTGTTGCATTTCATGTCTACACAAGAGCTCAACCCTGAGAGCTTCATCCAAAATGACGATAGGTATGTGTTTATGTATGCTGAGAAGGGACTTGCTGTTTAGATTGATATTGTTTCTCGATGCGTGTTGCTAATGGGTCCTGGTGAATAGGTGAACACGATAAAACTCTTTCAGGGTTTGCTGAATATCCTGTACTTTGCTTTGCACATCAACCTCTTTTGTCTGTTGATATATGTATTCTGAAATGAAAGTTTTGAAAGCAATTTATGCTGATTGTCCCATAGGTTTTGCACACATTCGCTGCCTCCTGCCACAAATGCACACATGTAATCAAAGCTCTTTGTTTTTCTGCTATTTATTTGTCAGGCCTTATGCTTTAGTTAAACATAATATTACACATTATCCATATATAATCAGTTTTATGTAATCATACTTTAATTATGGAAGGTACTTCTCATGGAATATCAAACTATTTCTGCTACCTGACAAATATCACTGAAATGGGAATTATAAAAAATCTAGGCTCTGGATAGCTTTTGCAGCCTTGTCTCATTGTTAATATGTATTAATGTGTAACATTTACTGGTACACAGCTTACATTTTTGTACTTTTGAATAGATGCTGAAACGTACAATATAGAAATACTGACAACATTAAAACATTTTGTAAAATAGTGCACTTGAAGGAGTGAATGCAAACGAGTGAGTGAGTATGGACACTGAGTGCCGTTTTTGCATAGATTGTGCTTGCTGTTTAATAATCATTTGAAACTTAGCAAACTGGCAGCTTCAGTAGTAATGAAAAAAAATATATTGAACTTTGGAAACGAGCATGTACAAACCTCAATTAAACATGGTTTCGGACATCACTACAAATAGCTGTCCCCTCAAGTGCCCTGTTTAATGGGGCGATTTCGGACACAGCCATTGTGAGTTATTGATATCACTGCTAAAATGTGTCGTAAAGCTTCTTGAGTGTGGATTTTTTATTTATTTATACCAAGTGCACCGGGATTTGACATTTGTGGATGCTGGCTGCTGAGAACAGAGATAAAAATTGCTAAACAAAGCCTTGAATTTTGCT
Organism: Pimephales promelas; assembly: GCF_016745375.1. The sequence continues at coordinate 946,720 of NW_024122003.1, read as the reverse complement.
CTGTTTAGAAATTAAAACAGAGATTGTTTTTCTATGGTTACTTATATCAGCCCATTCTCATGTATCCAGCCCATTCTCATCCCAAGGCATCATATACTGACGCTTTTGACATTTCACATCCAATGCACATGGCACCCTTTTAGCAAGGGTGCCATGTGCGTCAATATGGCTGCATTTACACTGCAGGTCTTGATGCCCAAATCCGATTTTCTGACTGTATCCGATTTTTTTGACGACCTGCTTACATCATCTTTTAAAAGTGACCAATATCCGATTTTTTGCATTCACACTATACACTGCTGAAACTACCAAATGCAGACGTTCTGATGGTTCTGAACCGGGAAATTAAGCAAAACAGCACGAAATTCAATGGATGCAGATGCGAATAAAATTATCCAGTGTTTTCTTTTCACAATATTTCAATAAGTCATCAAAACATTGGTCTCATACGGCGGAGAAAAAAAGAGGAGTGGCTCTGGCCATGAGCACTTAAAACGATGCCTCATATCTCGTGAAATGTCTTCAAAAACGGATTTATTACTGTAACAACCCTGCATTTTTGCCTGCACTCTTCACCCCAAACACTCAAAAGACACGAAACCTCCGCATTGCTTCACTCCACTGTGTGTATCCTTTCTTCGCTCGCGCCTATAATCGCGCAGTTTTTAATGACGCATGACTCGCATTTACTGGGGAATATCCGATTTGTCTGCTTACATGGCACACGCAAATGCACGTATCTGATTCATATCCGATTTATTACCACATATGAATGAGGCCTGAATCCGATCTGAGAAAATCGGAATCCATGCGTTTTTTCCTGCTTACACGTTCACCGGTCATATCCGATCTGTGCCACATGAGAGGAAAAAATTGGATTTGGGTCACTTGAACCATGCTGTGTAAACGAGGCCTATGAGACGCAGAAATATATGGGCCAGAAGGCGCCTCCTAGTGGTGTAACCCTAAACCTACCCCAGAACTAAACCTAGCAATAACCGAACAAAGCTCTGTGCGAGTTATATTGACATTCAAGTGTGCCATGTGCGTTGTATTTAGACGAAATTTCAAAAGCGTCATTATATGACGCCCTAGGATGAGAATGCGTTGAAATATATGTGTCGTATTTTGTTCCTTGTTAATCCCTGCATATGTACTCCCTGTTCACTTTTGTCCTCTGTCAGTTATTGTTGTTATGTAATGTGCTGTTTACGACCTATTAAAGACTGTATTCCTAGTTCATTCGTGTTACTTATCCTCACCCTCTCTTTCCGAGTAAGAAACAAAAAGAAATGGACTTACCAGCACTGCATTGTCTCCTCCATGAGTACCTTGGATGGGTGCTCCAGTAAAGCATTCCTCGATTTCCATCTGCGAGGCATATGCATCTACCTCAGACCTATCACTAGAGCCTCCCACCTGCGTCATAGTTGACGTGCACTTAGTTGATCCAGTTCCCTCCTGAATCCCCACCATCAAATCAACTCCTTCTAAGCTGGTCTTGTCCGGAGATCTTCCTCCTCCTAAGTTTCTGAGCCTCTTGGTCCCATCTACTCCACTCGTTATGTCCAGTCCCTTGTATCTGTCGGCTCCACTGGTGCCCAATGCCTCAGCTCTGTCCCTGCTTCTAACTTTGTGCGACTCTTTGGCTCCGTTTCAGGCTACACGACCATCCAGCTCGGCATGAGGTTGAGTCTCCAGTTTTACCTCAGACCAGGCTCATGTCTCCACTTTGACCTGTCAGCCCTTCAGCTGTACATTCCCTAGTCTCCGCCGTGACCCGTTAGCCCTGAGACTCCTCCGGCCTCCCTCATGCCTCTGGCTCAACGCATTCTCACCCCAAGACGTCACCTTTGACCATGCTTCAATATTTGACGTTTTAGGCGCCCTTTAGCGTCAGTTACATTACGCGATCCTACAGCAGTTAGATGATGTGGTTAGGTTTAGGTGTGGGGTGGGGGTAGGGTTACACGCGATCCTAGGGCGTCATCTAACTGACGCTAAAGGGCGCCTAAAGCGTCAGATATTGAAGCATGGTCAAATGCTTCTCAAGGCGTCAGTTAGGTGACGGTTGGGGGTGAGAATGGGCTGTCTGGCTCAACCTCTGTCAGCCGTCGTTCTGCCTCCACCACAGACTTCTGGGTCTCCGGCTTTGCCTCGAACCCCCACCCCTTTGGCTCTCTGCCTATCTATTTATTTATCTATAAATAAAGATTTGTATACATTTGTACACCTATAAAGTTGTTCATGCATAAAATAATTTACGCGTCAGTGCTGTCAATACTTCACTATTGTATGTTTCAATAGCTGCGTTTCTATCCAAAGTTGCAAATTTTGAATATGGCATAACACATTTGCGAATAAGTGATTTCCATTCCACGTGTTCAAGAGAACAAAATCGTCACTTCCTGGGAAATTGATGCATAATATCTAATATCATTTAGAGAACGCTCGCGGGTGAAAACGTAAAAATATTTTATCGGATGTGCCTTTCGTTTACACGGCGACAGCGTTTTGGGGGCTTAAAAATGCAAAAAAGTGAAACCACCCTCCAGAGTGGAAATCTTAAAAATTCCGCTTTCCGGTGTAAAGGGTAAAAACGCAAAAGTCTGCTTGACAGTGAAGGTTGTACGCAAGCGCGCGGACTTGGTGTTGTTGTAGTATGCACTCCTATCCACCTGAAGTGCATACTACATTGAATTTCACACACTTTTGCGTCATCATATGCACACGGATTTCCCACCCAAAACGCTCGTCTAAGCGGAGAGTAAAAAGTGATGACGCAACGCCACTTTTGCGTTTTCTCTTCAGAATCGTTTTTCTCTGAAGAGAAAATCGTTTTGCGTTTTCTCTTCAGAATCGAAACATAGCCATCGTAAACGAGGCTATGTTTACGTTTCCATAAACATAGCCTCACATACCTGTAGTTTTACGCCTGAAGGACATGTTGAGCTGGATCAGGTGTGTTTAATTAGGGCTGAAGCTAAACTCTGCATGGCTGTGGCCCTCCAGGAATTCAGTATATTGTGGGGCTCTCTTATTTTTTTCAGTGTTAATTTTGCAAAGGGACACATTTCTGCTCAGCCAAAGTGAGCAGAGATGCCTCGTACTTGTGTAAACAGTGCATATAACGTTAAATGGAGCAAATGCAGCCCATCAATGCTTGAACACTATTGTTGGAAAGTGACAAGAGATGCTCCATTATGAATACAAGAGACAAGTCAAAATAAATTGAATTATTTAACCCTTTTCTTATTTTTAAAGTGATAGATAAACAGGACAGGTGACCGGTACTATCTACACACATGTAAAATCTAAAAACCGTTGCTAATCAGTAATTGTTTTAATTGCCATATTTGAAGTCAACAGATTACAGTTTTTTTTTATGCGCTTTGGTACTATTTTCACAAGTAAGGTGTACATATTTAAAACTCTTAGTACAAAAATCCAAACGGATCACTTGAAACGCAGCTAGTCAGTCTTTCAAAACCTGATGTAATGCTTTCAGTCAGTTACACGTTTTCAGTCCACATAATCATTATTTCAAACACAAGATTATTGTAATATGTAATGAGAACATTTGGTTTAATCACTGAAACACAACAATATGATCTTCTTTCAGTTTAGTACTTTTAACAATCAGTTCATCCAACAGCAAACAATGCAAGATACATGTTTCAAATCGTCCTTAGAATTGCTGAAATGAATATGCTACAGTAGCCTACTATAAAAGACAGATTACACAGTTTTACTGTAACATTAGGCAATACACTTACAGTACCCAACATTTACATAATCTATAATTTCCAAATATCCATCATATATGTAATCAAGTGAAGGATCAATGAAGACATCCTCTACAATACGTAATTTACTGTACTGTATATAGTGGCCAATTGTGGTTACCACTATGTGAAAATACATTAGCTATAACGAGTATCATGTGTGGTTACATGTAATTTAAATATTCATACAAACACACATTTTATTTCTGTTGTTCTCAAAATCCATATACTGTATTTCTGAAATGAAAATCTATAGGTTTACCAAATGATTAATTGATATTAAGATCTGTTGGATTAAATAATAGACAAAAGTATTAAACTGAACAAAGAGATGCAAATCAAAAGTTTGCTTTATGAAAGGCAGTTACTGTGAATGAAACAATAATGTAGATGAAACACTTATTTTGTGTTTTGAAAAGGATACTTTATACTAACACAGTTGAAAACATGATGTTTGAAAAAAGTGCACTTTTGATGATCTGTTGTGATATTAGCACTAAGAGTTTTGAAAATGTACACCTTACTTAGTGAAAATAGTACCAAAGCGAATAAAAAAAAAACTGTAAATACATGAAAAATAGCACATAGGCTATCTCTGTAGCAGACAACCACAATAGTATCCAATTGTTATTAGCTTTTATCAACTCACAAACACCTTGCAAATCCCTCACAACCCCATATTGGGAAAATCTGCTGAAAACAATGGGGCTTCTTGGACATAAAAAGGTTGAGAACCACTGTGTTAAATAGATTAACGGTCATATGGTTTTAGTCCTTCATTTAGATTTAAGGATGTAAATCTCTAGAGTGCGCGTGGGTGACAGCAGATATATAGAATCAGATTCCATTTTCAATTTGTGTCTGTATGGAAACATTCAGCTGGTGTGAAGGGCTCTTAAGCTCCAACACACACACTCAACAACGGTCCTGATGTATGGCTGTAATAGACTGCTGGGCAGTTCACTTTATGACGCTGTCCTCTCCTTTTCTCATTCTGTGTTTTGGTGTGTGATTTCACCAGCCTGAGAGTGAGTGAATGTTCATTTTCAGAGAGTGTTTGAAGGAAATTGTCTTTTTGTGGAGAACTTGTTTCTGGTTTCTTGTTTCTTTGTACAAGGCTTGAGTTGTACTGTACTGTGTGTGTGTGTGTGTGTGTGTTGTTTTAGGTGGCCTTTAGAGAAACTTAACATTTTTCCTATTGGTTGAGGTGTCTATTTGTTTCAGATTAGCCTTTTGTGTGTTGTTGAATGAGTGTGTGTGTTTATGTGTGTGTTTATGTGTGTCTGAGTGTTCTAATGGATGAAAGTGACATGCTTTATGGGACTCTGCCCCAGCGTGTGTGCAGTGCTGATAATGAAAGCATACGTTACCGTGCCAACACTAAATGATGGAACGCTAATTGTCACAGCATGCCATGGCATACTCCAGACTACACTCAGACTGGCAAAATTACTCAGCTCTCTCTGTGTAAGGGTGTCTTCTCTAATATGGCTACTTTTGGAAATGGATGGAAATGACCATGCTGGATTTTACATTTTGGAATAAAATGCCAGACCCCTCTGTCTTGCTATGTCTAATTTCACTGGTAGCATTTATGTATCCTAAATTTAAATGTTTTTTAACACTTTTTGCACAGTATGACAAAATTACAACTTGTTTGTAACAACATGTGTGTTTTTGCAGTTGTTTATAAACACATTAATGGCAAAGGTGTAATTACACTCTATTTAGCACAAACAGGGCTACCATAATATGTGAGCAACATGCATGTACATGGTTGAATTTTTGAGTGAATAATGTTTATGCATGCTTATTGAAAAAAACCCAAACATTAAAGTTTCTGAAATAAGGTCACTAAACACATACTAAATATGTGTCCACAAGACATTTGATGGATGTTGTCGCCTAGAGTTTTGCTTCAAAATGATCTGAAAATCATCCTGCCTGATCATTTACACAAAAAAAAATACTGTATATTGAATTAAACTTTGTAAGATACGTTAAGTTTGGAAAGGCTATATGTGTGGGGTGTGAATGACTGTGAATGATCATTAATAATGCTCTGATTCACACCCAAGAAGACAATGAGCTGCATAATGAGCCTTTCATTCAGGTGTGTCACTGGGTACCACACAAAATAATGTAAGGACGTATTTTGTATACATGCGAATTGTATAATATTGTATTTACAAACGGTAAACATTTCTAGTAACTGCAGTTAATTCTCATACTTTATTTTCAGAAAGTTTTGGACTATACAGTATCCTCTCCCCAAATGTGTCACTAATAAAAAAACAATAATAAATAATTTAACGAGAAGGCTTATAATTGACCTATTAAGATGTTACTTACATCTACCTTGTAAATATATACTTTTTGCTAATTTATTAAAAAGTAAATCAACAACAATTACAATTTTGACAATACATCAAGTGTGTATATTTATATTTCAAATAACTCCCCCGACAACACGTCACTGTTCTCTATACTCAGGGAAAAAGGGTTACATACGTAACCGAGACACTATTCCTTTGTGCCTGTATGCCTGACTGAGTATTTGCTGAGTTACTGTTCATTTTCGGATGCTTTTCAGAATGGGCTTCACATTGGGAGAGATGGCAGAATGCACATCGTGTTTATTTTTCTTTATTTGGCAAAAAGCAAAACACTTGTAATACCAATATTGATGTAATAAATCCTCTGGAGCCAAGTTGAAGTGAGAACCCAAGTGCAACTTTAATTAACGAAACGTGATTAAACATAAAACAGAGGCATGGAACTCAGAACAAGAACAAGGACATTGACAGGGCTACCAAAATCAATACTAGACAAATAAAGAGGGCAAACATGAGGGCTTAAAGGGATACTCCACTTTTTTGGGAAATAGGCTCATTTTACAACTCCCGCAGAGTTAAACAGTTGAGTTTTACCGATTTCGAATGCACCCAGCCAATTTTCTCCAGGATTTTCGATTTTTATCCAGGAAAAAAATATACTATGGAAGTCAATGAGACCAGAAAGTGTCTGATTATCGATATTCTTCTAAATATCAGAAAATTGGCTGAAAGGATTCAAAAAAGGTAAAACTCAACTGTTTAACTCTGGGGGGAGTTGTAAAATGAGCCTATTTCCAAAAAAAAAAGTGGAGTATCCCTTTAAATACACAAGGCTAGTGACTAGATATGGGACACCTGTGAACAATGAAACAACAAACCAATGACAGGGCTACTAACTCTCACGCATTCAGCGTGAGACTCACGCAATTGACCCAATTCTCGCGCTCTCACGCCACACCCCCATTTTCTCACGTTGAAGTGTCAACCAGGGGTGCGTTTCCCGAAAGCATCGTTCGCCAACTATGGTCGCAAGCTCCGTCATTACCAATAGAGTTCAATGGAAATTGTGACCAACTTGCGACCATAGTTGGCTAACGATGCTTTCGGGAAATGCACCCCCGGTTGGTCAAATACCTGAAAGATGAGCCTATCCATAGATCTACCTGTTGAGCGACTCGTGATCGACTAGTTATACGCCAAAGTAGTTAAAATATCCTGTAATCTAGAGCGAGCACGTGCACAGCGATTTTGTTATTAGTTATTTTTTACCCGCCACACTTTTGGCAAGGATGCTGTAATAGACCATTTCACAAGATGTAAACAACACTGGTCCAGAAGCACTTCCTGTTTCAGTTTTTTAACACTACATAAAAGCTGGGATAAAATACAACCAACAGAACATTTAAAACTGAATCAAAAAGTCAAACAAACATCTTTAAGATGTTTTCTTTACATGTGAAATAAAGAAAACAGTTACAAACTGAAACAGGAAGTGCTTCTGGACCAGTGTTGTTTACATCTTGTGAAATGGTCTATACAAATAAAACATCTCCAGTTACATCCAGCACTTCAATCGCCGTTGTGGAGACTCTATTCATTCCGGTGAAATCACTAAAAAAGCACACAAACGTGTCCTTACTTGATAAAGACTGTAACCACTGATGAACATATTCAGTTTTGATGAGAGAAAAAAAAAAAAAAAAAAAAACTATAGCGAGGGCGGATTAGAACCCGTAACCTCTGGCACTCTTGGCAAAAGATCTCAAACAAATGCTTGCGGATCTATGATTTATCTACGGATTGAGCAGAAAGGCACAGTTTGACAAGTTTGTACCCAGCACTTCTGAAAATGCACTCCCGAATGCATCCCTGTCCCCAGGTCCACCTTCCTGTGGACCTTCCGTGGACAAAACCCAAAACGTAACAATTGACGTGTATTTTCACTTTATGTCAAATTACAAGCTTCTTTATTCATAACTTTGCAAATAAATGATTCATAATTTTTGCATTTATTTTAAAAAAAATCTACACGTTTTGTGGACAATCTACAATGTTTGTGGACATTTCATTGATTATCATTTCATATATCCTAAATGTAAATGATATTTTTGAACACTTTTTGCATAAATATCAACTGGATTGGGATTGATAGATAAAATTCTCTGCACATAAGTAAATATTACATTGATTTTTCTTTGTTTACACACATTTCATATTTCATCACAAGCGTTTTCATGCATTACATGAATTTATTTCATTAATTAATTCATTATTAAAATTGGCAGCCCTAATATCAATACAATTGGATCTACAAATGTAAACACACATGAATTGTCTTGTTAATAAATACTTAATGAGGTACTTTATTAATAACTTTCTAGATAAATTATCCATACTTTTAATATGTAGGCCTATTTAAAAATAAACATGTGTATTTCCCTGTCACATCTATTATTTTAAATTTTGTGGACATTTAATTGATAGCATTTTATATATTCTAAGTGTAAATAATGTTTCCTTACTGACAAAATGATAACTTGACTTGAAAAAAAGCACATTAAAAAATTATAAATAAATGGAAATGATTTAAAATTATGATTGAATTCTTATATGGAACTATGATTGATGTCTGAATCAGGGACAAGGATGAAGCAGTGAAGTCTGCATAACTGTTGGCAAAATATTCATGATAAGGTAGTAAAAATAAATTATGAAACTACATTCGAAAAAAGAAAAAAAAAAAAGAATCATAGCAACAAAGAAAAATGTTGTGTAAAATGGATGGCCTGACACCTTTGTCCCCCCGAGACTTTTCAGACACATTTGTTCATTGGCTGTTTACTCTTTATGCAATCATGCAAAGATTTCGCATTTGTTCTTTTGGCAGAATTTAGATTTTATTGCTTTTTCAGCAGTTTTGTGTAGTGACTTACACTCCTTATCCCGATGCAGCTGATTTATTATACAGTATATATAAAAAACATTATAAATTTATACTGTCTGCAAAATACAAAATGTATGGGCCCTGGGAAAAGGTGTAGTGGCTTTAGACCTATAGGATGACTTTTGATCTTTCCATCTTGCCATCTTTTTTAATGTATAGTGAGGTCCAGACCTTAGGCAGATAATGAGCATTTACATTTCAGGCTAACAATTTCTATTTACCTATATTTGTATGAAATTAAATATATTATTGGTTTGCATTAGATATAAGCCACTGATGTTGGTTTATATTTTCAATATTTTTTTAAGGTTGGTAACACACACATTTGTTTTTGTTAATTTAGTTCAACATAACAGAAACTCCAACATAAAACTGAGGATAATGTACTAAATTTTTTTATTATTTTTTTAGTTTATTATGTATATATTATTTTTACATTTAAACAAATGTTTTCAACATTTACTCTCCCAGTTCATTCATACGCAAAGCATGCTGAGAATTAATCTTAGTGGCATAACATGCCAAATCCATCTAAACATGCCATCTGGATATAGGATGTTTTCTCCCACACACTCACACACAGATTCTCATATTGTGAGTGCTTGATGTCTACAAAAGTAATTATTATTTTTGTTGAATATTGTTTTATGCAGGTTCAGTGTACAGAAGTATTTTTAAGCTTTTTTTTCTATTGGTGTATTGTCTGATAGTAACCGTGAATTTATACAGACCTTTCTCTTTCACAGACACAAACCAATTGTCTCTACCACATTTGGTGTCTCCAATGAGGACATTGTTTTGCATTATAGTAATTTTGCTTCTGAGAAAACGTTCAACTCTAGGGAGCCTGAATGTTAGCAGCTAGCCACTGCTTATGTAAAATTGAAAAGGTAGTCAAATGTGATTAAAAACAAAGGGATGTTTCACTGTTAAAAGTCACTTTGGAACACTTTAAGAGTTTGAGTGTTCATGGAAAGTGTACGGCTACAACACTAAGTGATGTGGATGCAAAAGGCCAGTCAGAGCTGTGTGTGATGTAGGGACTGGTTACACTTGCTTTTTTTTTTTTTTTTTTTTTTCCATTCCACTTCACTCTTCACACTTTTCAATACCTTTAAAACGTTCTTGTGGCAAGGAGGTCTACTCAAATAGAGTGTCAAAAATGTCAGCAAACACATTCTGCGTCCTAAACCACAAACCGTTCTTGACAGTGCAATTAAAAAATACAGTATTCATCAATATCAATGTCACATATCGCTGGTTTATTTAATTGATGACCTTTGCATAGTCAGTTTACAAAACAGGAGGTGGTTGAGCAGCAATGGCTTCTGTAGAGTTTAAGAGTGTGTATCGACACATAGCTTCCCCCACACTTACACGCTCCCTAACTGATTTCAAAGTTCGCCCTCAGTAGATTAAGACTGACAGGCGGAGCAGCAGCGATCAGGCTCTGAGTCTAGCAGGAGCGAGGGAGGGGGTTGATGTGCTTGACAATCAGTGCAGGAGTCAAATTAAATCAGAACAGGATACGCCAAATAAAGCAACTGAAGAGAGAGGTAAGTTAACAAAATAAATTACTGTTCCCTTTTGAGATAACTTGCGCTGCATCAATGACGTTTAATAAGTTTACTGCTAGTAGCACTGTACTTGCAGAGCCTACTACTTCGGACCTACTGTAGTATCCCTCACTCGATGTCTCTTCTCTGGAGATTCCGGTCAGGAGGTACCTTCTATCTCATCCAGGAGGAGTGATCCTCCCTCCCCGACCAGAGACATGTAACCTGTGGGTTTGGTCTGGAAGATGAGAGAGGAAAAGGTCTGGACTTTATGTTGGTTTTCTCATTTATTTGTGATTAAACCCCTATGAAAATTAATCTTTGACACGTACAATCACAACGGTGTGATCAGTCTAGGCTGGTCCCTGGAGGGTAAATGAGACAGATCCAATTCTCTGAATTGCATTGCAATTGACACTAACATGGTTGTCATATCTTGTTATAGATCAACTAACATGACCATTATTTAAATTACAAAACACATTCACTTACACATATTTAAGAATCAGAATAGTGTGATAAGAACCTAAAATAATTAGGTCACCTAACCATTTGCTTTTTTTTCTTCGGAGCCAAGCTTATGTTCAGGGAATAAGATCTCTCTGGTCCAGCAACACACGTACATCCCTCAGTTTTGATTTCTCCAGCTTCAATTACCAGCACCCGAGCATTATGCCACGCATTGTTCAAACACTGGCTAGGCTCTACGTTTACTTTCAGGTTTCTACATTTGCTTTTTCAAGAAAACAATCATGTTTGTATGACATGACACAACCGACTTTGTTGCTGTGCAGATATTGATATGCTTCGGAAGCTTTCAAGTTGTCCACTGCTTTTCCATCTAATGCTATCGATTGCACGAAGTAGGAGCAAAGCTCCCTGTACGTTATGCTAGGCCACGTCGTCATGTTATCCTCCTAGTTTTGCACTAAGCCATCTCCAGTCAAAGTAGTGAAACCGTCGCTGTGTTTACCGGCAGACTTTGTGCAAACCACGGATTTGGAACGTAAACTTGTTTTCAGCTCTCAACTGCTGTTTTAACACCAAACAATTTTAGTGTTGTGTGTGTGTTTTACTGCTGGTTGAGGGTGAAAAAAAAGAGTGCTTCACTGATGCGGGCTAAACCATCCCTATGTCAGTGTTGTCGCGGTCATTCCCCTGTGTGCTCCGGCACGGGCTCCGGGGTGCATTTGCATCTTTTTCAAGATGTCATTTTGCCTGTGCGTTTCAGGATGCGGTTGTTCCCTGTCTCTCTTTGACGGGCACAATTGTTGTATCATGTGTTTGGAGTTACAGCACGCTGAGGCAGCTTTTGTGGACAGTTCATTTTTTCATTGTGGGAATATGACTGTCACAGTGTTGAGGGCGAGACTTGCCTTCATCCGAAAAGAGTGAGTCTGCATTACCATGCCCCACCCTCGGGTGCCATGTGGGATGGGTGAGCAGAGGATAGTGTTGGATGTTGTGTACTCCTCACTCCTCCTTTCCACTGCAACCGCTGGAGTCGCTCATGTTGCTTGCTGTTCCATCTGTGATGGGTGGACTTGTGCTTTCACCCGGGGCTCCCCTAGAGGACAGGACGCTGATTGCAGCATCGGAGGGTGAGCTGAATTCTGGAGATGATGACTCAGCTGCATTGTATCCCACTGGGAGCACAACATTCCCAGAGCCAGATCAAGAATTATCAGCTATGCTGAAGCAGGCCGCCCAGGCTGTTGGGCTCGAGTGGAACCCTCCAAAGTGTCCCGCTCAGTAGTGGTTGGATGATTAGTATCTCGGGCGGGCCGTGCTGGTTCTCAGCCTGTTGCCCCAGTGCCCTTCTTTCCCGAAGTGCATGGAGAGCTTACTCAGTCGTGGAAAGCACCTTTTACTGCTGAAAACGATTGAAGTAGTTCTTCCTCCTTCACTATCCTTTCTGGAGGAGCGGTTATGAGGCTATCCCTCCGGTGGAGCGATCTGTTGCGACACAGCTGTGTCCAACAGCCACTGCGTCCTGGATGGGGGATCATTGTTTCCCCTCGCAGGCCTGTGAGTTTGCGTCAGGTTTGGTGGCCAGAACTTACAAAGCTTGCGGGCAAGCTGCTTCCTCTTTGCATGCCTTGTCGTTGTTGCAGGTCTACCAGGCGGGGGTAGTCTAGACCAAGCGCTCATGAGTTAGCTCTGCACTGCTGTTGACCTCGCTCTCTGGGGTACTAGTGTCACAGCGTGTGCGGTTGGTCTAGCAATGTCCACCCTAGTAGTCCAAGAGCAACATCATTGGCTCAGCCTGGTTGAGATGGCGGATGTGGACAAGGTTCGGTTCCTGGACTCCCCAATTTCCCAGGTTGGGTTGTTCGTCGACGTGGCAGGGAGCTGCAACCTAACAGTTCTCCACCGCCCAGGTGCAGATGGAGGCTTTCTGACACACCCTATCCCAGTGGCCACACAACGCTTGCCTTCCAATGCCACGTTTCATCTTCAAGGCTCTCACTGATGGAAGGAGGTTTTGGCTTAAATCTCACGATACATGGCCCTGTTCATTCTTCCCTCAACACGGATCAGTTTTCCTGTCCCCTTTGTAGAAAAACAGCCCCAAAGCATGATGTTTCCTCCCCCATGCTTCATAGTAGGTGTGGTGTTCTTGGGATGCAACTCTGCATTCTTCTTCCTCCAAACATGACGAGTTGAGTTTTTACCAAAAAGTTCTATTTTAGTTTCATTTGACCACATGATATTCTCCCAATTCTCTTCTGGGTCATCCATATGCTCTCTGGCAAACTTCAGACGGGCCTGGACATGTACAGACTTAAGCAGGGGGGCACGCCTGGCACTGCAGGATTTGAGTCCCTCTCGGTGTAGTGTGTTACTTATGGTAGCCTTTGTTACTTTGGTCCCAGCTCTCTGCAGGTCATTCATCAGGTCCCTCCGTGTAGTTCTGGGATTTTTGCTCACCCTTCTCATGATCATTTTGACCCCATGGGATGAGATCTTGCGGAGCCCCAGATCGAGGGAGATTATCAGTGGTCTTGTATGTCTTCCATTTTCTTACAATTGCTCCCACAGTTGATTTTTTTACACCGAGCTGCTTGCCTATTGTAGATTCACTATTCCCAGCCTGGTGCAGGTCTAAAAATTTTCTTCTTGGTGTCCTTCGACAGCTCTTTGGTCTTGGCCATAGTTGAGTTTGGAGTGTGACTGTTTAAGGCTGTGGACAGGTATCTTTTATACAGATAACGTCTTCAAACAGGTGCCAATAATACAGGTAACGAGTGGAGGGCAGAATAGCTTCCTAAAGAAGAAGTTACAGGTCTGTGAGAGCCAGAAATCTTGCTGGTTTGTGGGTGACCAAATACTTATTTTCCACCATAATTTACAAATACATTTTAAAATAAACGATAAAATTGATAAATCTAAAAACGATAAAATCGTACAATGTGATTTCTTGGATTTTTTTTTCCTCATTTTGTCTCTCATAGTTGAAGTGTACCTACGATGAAAATTACAAACCTCTCTCATTATTCTAAGTAGGAGAACTTGCACAATCAGAGGCTGACTAAATACTTTTTGGCCCCATTGTAGACAATGTTCTTCCCCCAGTGACAAAAAATAAGCCTTGACTGCCCAATACCCAATAAATAACACCAAACTGCAATTGGATCTGCTGTCTCTCTCCCGTGTGTGTCTTGACAATTTTGCACAGTTGTGCACAATCTGAGGCATACAGTTTGCCTTTGTAATGCCAGAGTTTTCTGTTTTTAGTTTTTGGAAAACAGAGTTGTGTTTGCCATAATTTACACTTGCATTATCAGCAGTGTAAGCAGAAATTATTTCAAGCTGTAGGTCATTTTCTTTTAGCTTGTTTGTTATCTGGCAGTGTATTGAAGTTGATGATTCATCACTGTCTTCAGAAAAATCGAATAGCTTGCTTTTTAATCCCAGCTCTGGCGTCCAGTATCTCAGTGACAGTGGGAAAGGTTTTATGCTGCCGTGATTTGATGGATCGGAAGCCACAGAAAAAAGAAAAAAAAAAAGGTGTGTGTGATTTTTTTTTTTTTTTCTCCTCACCTGAACCAGCGGTGATCTTAATTCTCTTAAACAGCTTTCCAGAAGAAGGAGCAAGTACGTCTGTTATTATGGATGCTGCTTTCGTTCGACCACATGACATTTTCTTTGCAATCTCAGAGTCTGGGAAAATGACCGGGGCAAGCTTACTACCACAGTTGGGGGATCTGTATGATGATTGCACTCCTGCGCATGCTGCACACTGTGATAAACACTGGTTACCTCAGCTGCTGTGATTTTATCAACCTGGTCATCCTCCTTGGATATAAGGAATGATTTCATTGACTTGGATGTTTCTTTCTGTAGTTCCCTTTTCTTGTGTGATTCACATGTGCTGTGACGACCTAACGTCATATTCTCCTCCATGTGAAATAGAAAAGCTGCTTTTACATAGACTGTAAATGTAGCTCCCTCCAGTTAACAGACACGGACACAAGGCGTTCCTTTTTACGGCATTTATTAATCAAATGATGCCGTCCTCGATGCCATCAAACATGCCGTGAGAACTAAATAAAACAAAATTTACATGACAAGTTACAGAAATAATTATATTCTCACAGAGAATAGCACATTAATAAATAAAAAATGCAGTGTTAGATTGACCGTCACACAGTTATGCTTTACATTGAGAATTACACATTAAAAGAACTATGCATACCTCACTGGCCACGTTAACTCCAAGGGAGTGAAACAAAGAGGTGACAAAGGCAACTTCTTTTCCGTGTGTCTATCAAAGAACTTACAAACGTATTGACATTACCAAAAACTTAACAAGCCACAGTTAGCTCTGCATGGCATTCTCCGATGCTAATGTAACATCAATAAACGTCTGAATCAACCGAACCTCAGAACAATAGTTCCGCTAAAGAAGCCTACAGAAACAAGTCAGCTTGTACATATATTTCAAAATAAAAGTAATGCAGAAAAATATAAATATGTTATGATATGATAGGTTACTATTATTTTATGAAACTTTTAAACTTTTAAAATTATGCAACTGTCTCTGCTGGCAGCTACAGTAAAACACTCGTTTGGTATCCCCTTCTATTGGCCTCACCCAGGTATATGTACTAGCCCAGTCTTCACCTAAAGAACATTTTCTCTTTTTTGTTGTAATTATGCCGCCTTGTAAAATTTTAATTTACTGAATTAACTATTTGTTTTCTGAAAGGGAACACATGGAACAAATCACCGCTCCACATTTTGATTGACGGCCGACACAACCTACCAGTGACCGTGTTTACTCCTTTCCTTACAACCATTGGATAGGATTTGTTTTAAACGCTATTGCATTTGTACTTCTGACGACGCGCTGTTAAATACAGGTGAAAAGCTATGCTGCAAAAAGTGAATAAAATGCTTTCTCAAAAAGGCAAAAGAACGAATGCATGTTTTTTTAATAGGATAATTAAAAAACAACAGACTGATGACAATGCGGGACATTTTCTCAATATGCGACGTGCGGGACAAGGGGTAAAAATGCTGTGCGGTACAATGCGAAGCAGGATGGGTGGTCACCCTAACATACAGTGGTCTACATACAAAACAACAGACGCATTTATTATATACAGTTACAGTAAAACAAATAATAATAATAAAACAAAAAAAAAACAATTATGCTGCATCCTCTCTTCTGTCCCGGTGGAAACTTACATGGTCCCAAATGACAGTGTACCTGAACTGCTCTGGGCTGTCTATCTGATCTGGTGGAATGAGTGTGTTGTGTAGGGTGTCCAAGAATGATGGACAGTGTTGTAGGGGGCAACAGTAGCATGGTGATGGATGACGCCGTGTTGGGTAATCGCTGCACACATTGTGATGTTCCCTCCACGCTGGCCAGGGACTTTGACAAAGGCACACTGGCCAATGATATTCCTTCCCCTCTTTCATCGTTTTGTGAGGTTGAATCAATGAAGATGAACCGGATGCTCAACTGCAGCCACCTCTAGCTCAAGGAGTCTCTGACACACATGACAATATCAGAAATAGACATGGAGTGGTCACTATTGTGAAGCACAATCCAGTGTTGTAGTACTCGAGACTCGGACTCGTCTCGGACTCGGTCTCGAGACCATATTTTAATGGTCTTGGTCTTGTCATGGACTCGTGTCCATTTGAACTCGGAATTGACTCGTACTCGAACATTTTTTTTTTTAGGACTCAGAATTATTCCCAAGTCCACTCGATTTCAGTTAAAAATATTTTTCATGATTATTAATGTATGTTAATAAAATATTTCTTTAAATTGATTGACACGCCCAGTGATTGGTGATTTTCTAGTTCGCAACTGCACATGACAAATTGTAATAAAATTACTTTTAACACCACCTACTATGTGGCCTTTTTACCCTAAACTGATCATATTTTTCAAACTCTAAGTAAATTCAGTAAAAAAAAAAAAAAAAAAGGATTTCTCTAAGTAAATAAAAGTAAATTAGGTAATCAACCCTCACTGGTCTCGGTCTCGACTCGGACTCGACCGTTTTTGGTCTCGGACTCGACTCGGACTCGACTCTCTATGGACTCGGTTTTGACTCGGACTCGACTCTCTCTGGTCTCGGTGTCGACTCGGACTCGAGTGAGGTGGTCTCGACTACAACACTGGCACAATCATTATGATTACAACACTGAAATACCGGTATGTATAATTTACACATTGTTGAGAGTATGTATCAATTGTGGGATTGTATTGGACTCATTCCACATAGTTATGTCACAATTCTTTGACTCTTTCTGAATTGCGTTTAAATGGCACTTTGTAGACCTGCTTCATCCTCAAATTATTTTTGCACAAGACATGGTCCAGTGTTGACAAGCTTACCCTATCAATATTTTGAAATATCTCATTGTTTTCTATTACTTTTCTATCTGTTATTTTCTAGGACTATATTCATGATTTCAGTTTCCTGTTCAGGAGACAGAACACGTTCCCGACCAACTTGTCATGACCTTTCAGTTCTGCCAAACAAATAGTAAAATACTGTAAATACGACGTAGGAATACATTTCCCAAAAACTTTAAACATACTTTATTTTTACAGTCTTACAGAACAGTAAACATGCAATACTGTACTCATTGAGAACTATATCACCATGCAGTACTGCAGTTTTCTAGTGAGAGTAGATTTCTTACCGTTTCAGAAAGTCCAGATAATGGACGCTACAGTGTACCTGCTCAAATTTGGCTGTACTCTTTGCCCAGCCTCCCCTTAGACCATAGTTGACCACATGGTCTACCAAAGTGGCTCGGATCTCATTAGAAATTACGGTCCTTGGCCGTCCTCATCTGGCTCTGCCTCCGTTTCCAAATGTTGGCATCCATTGCTCCAAAACAGAAGAGCTCACCTGTTGCCCTTTTATGCTAAAGTTCTGTTTGCGAATTGTAAAACTGTGCAACAGGTGTTTGCCCATGTGATAATCAGTGTGCTCAGTGAGATTTTCTGCATGAAAAGTGTGCCAAACGCAGAGTGTGTAGTGTTTTGAAAAAATATGTTTTAGAACTGAAATTTGTGTAAAGCAGGAATTGTGCTTGTAGTTTAGCATAATTGGTTCTGCGGTTGGTGCGCGAGTTACGTGTTGTGGTTGCAGTGTCTAAAGTACCATTTGTGTGTAAACAAAGAAAAACTGTAACATCACTGGCTATATTGGTCCAAGCCAGGAAACAGGGGTAAAATCCAAACTTGATCCACCCCTGGCATAGATCAACTAAAATATCAAGGCAAGCTTCTTCCAATCCATCATCTGTTTCCAACAAAAACTGAAGTTCTGATTACTGTAACTTCCTTTAAAAAAATGAAAGCATACAGAAACTCTATCTGTATGTAAGGATATTTGATTCATTACTGTAATATAGGGCAACAGCTAGTACATGTATGTGTTGTAACAGCACTGAGTAAAGTACTCAGGAAGCAGTATGAAGCACACCTACCAGTTTCCCCCCGAAGGTTCTTATGATTGAGGTGACGGTGAAGCGACTCAAGTTTACTGTACTCATTGCCTAACCTCCCTCATAGTCATACCATGGACAAGGACATGGTCAGCTAGAGTGGCACAAATATAATCCGAGACGTGTCTTCTTCTTGTTCTTGTCCTTCGACTTTGACTTCGTCCTCGACTGTACTGCTCTTTCTCCTCTTCTCATCCTCTTCCTCCACTCTACTGCTTTTTCTTCTCTTCTTCTTTGGTGTTCTTAATATCACATTTCTCTGGATCCATTGTTCCAAACTATCTATTGAAGGTTCTGATTGGTGTGTGATCAATTTAATTGTGCGCTAATTGAGCTGAGTTGTTCTGACTTGAGTAAACATTATTGAATTCAAGTGCTTTCTAAATGACAAAATGGTGTAGGCAATAAGAAATTTGTGTGTCGAGTTTTGCAGTGACAGTTCAACAAACTCATTTGTCAAAACAGGAATAGTGTTTATAGTTTAAGGATATGGGTGTGCTTTTTGATAAACAGTGTTATGGTTTTGACGTTTTTGTTCAAAAGCCTGGTTGTAGCGTTTACCCTATAGTAGTCGATAAATTTTAAATATGAATATGTTTCTTATACGAACACATCGCTTCAATTCAGAAGGTCTTTATTACAGTAACCCCCCGATATGCGCGGATCACTTTTATCATGAAAAGATGCGCTTTGATGGAAAGCTTTGATGGAGTTATTAAAACTTAGCTGTTATTTCGAACTGCCATTTTTCTCCATGTCTTCTTCATGGACCCAAATTGTGACACAAGTTGAGGATTCAGCTAGCACATTTTAAATGGATGTGTTAAAAGGTTAGCCATGGTTTTATTATTGTTAAATTGTAGTAATTTGTGGTTATCATAGTTTAACAACATTAACTATTTACATTTTTTTTTTTTTTGTATAAAACCATGGGTAATTTGCCTAAGGGAGGTCAAAACATTTCAAAACATTTTTCGAAACGACATTTTTAAGTACTGTACACATTTTGCAGCATCAGTGTCCCTTGGGGTCAATTTGACCAGGCTCTTTTAGATGTATAATAAAACAGAAGAAATATTAAAAGTTCACACACATTTGTTTTGGTTGTTTTATTGAGATCCCATAACATGTTATAATTTGAATTTATAATGTTCATTGTAATGTTCCGTCCAGCTGGAAGATGTGTGGCTGGTGGTCCTTATCAATGATTTGTAATCCAGAACACATGAACAGATTAATTAACCGAGTCTGCAATTAACTGGCCATTCACTAAAAGCCATCATTAGACAGCCAAACTGATTCTAACCCTTAAGTAAATGCTAAAAGACTGGCAACATGTTGAAAGAATTTACCTAAACTTTGTATTGCTGAAAACACAAGTTCTTTGACTCATCACTTCCCCCCATTATGCAGTGATTTTTCCATCACTGCCTGCAGAATAAATAGTGTTGAAATAAAGAAAGGCTGGATATTTTATTCTTGTTTCTCTGCTTTTGTGTACAGCTACAACCAAACATCATCGCCCCCAAGAATAACCATTGTGTTTTACGTTGTATTGTGTAAGAGGGTGTTTTTATTGTACTAATGTGTTTGTTGTTCCAGTAGTGCTAACAGCACAGTTTTGTTGGGGTTGAAGGAGGGGTGCTAGTGTTACTCCGCTGAAGGCAAAGGTGATAAAACAGTGATTGAGATTCTGCAATAAAACCATCGCTGCAGAAACAGTGAGATTCAATTTCACTGCTTTTATAAACCTATACATCTCCACAGAGGGGCCAAGTGTGGAAAATGAGTGAAACAGAGAAACAGACTGATCACCAGACAAAGCATCAGCTTGGACTTTTCCAAACCATTTTCACACAGCCATTGAAACACTTGAAGTTGAAGAGAATGAAAATTTGCCTTTTTACATGATCAATTAAAGGGATAGTTCACCCAAAAAGGAAATTTAGCACATGATTTACTCACCCTAGTAGTCGATAAATTTTAAATATGAATATGTTTCTTATACGAACACATCGCTTCAATTCAGAAGGTCTTTATTACAGTAACCCCCCGATATGCGCGGATCACTTTTATCATGAATAGATGCGCTTTGATGGGCTTCCAAAGGCATATAGCCATTCAATCCAATTATAAAGCTTGGGAGGGCCAGGACATTTTTTTTTATATAATTCCGATTGTATTCATCTGAAAGAAGAATGTCACTTTTGGCTATGCTAATAAATTGACCCAAAACAGGGCAACAACAAGAAAACAACTCACTCTACAAGCTTCCTAACAGCACTGAGAGAGTGATGTTACACTTGACACTGAAGCTTCAAAGTGCGTATCGAGTACGAAAAGTAGAAGTATAAAAGGGGCGCCCTCCAAACATGACATTCATCTTATCGTCTAAAGGGACTGTTTGGTAGGCAGGCCCGAGGCATGGCAAGGAGACGCTGTGTCTTGTTCCCTGTTCTCAGTCATAACCTGAGACGTTCCCTTTCAAAAGGGAACTCGCACTGCGTCAAATGACGCTTTGAGGAATGATACCCACGCCACCATGCTGAGGGGAGTGCATGCCAAGTGACAACTGTCAGAAAAAGCAAATTCTAATGAAACGCTAGAACCACTCACCCTCAGGTCACACTGGGCTGTGAGAGACAGCATTCCCTATGGTTAAAGCCCAAGCTAAAAGCCTTACAGGAAAACCTCCATAAACATAGTTTACCGAAAGGCCTACCTGGGCCTACTCAATTGCCTCTAACCACAGCTTCAAATTATAAAGGGTCCCTTCTAAGGAATTAGCTAGGTACCCCAAGGAGTCCAAGCCAATCCCTATTTAGGGGAACATACTCACCCGAAATGCCACCAGGAAGCCCTGAACTGGGCTAAGGGCTAAGGGCTGATCTAACTGGGAGGCCTCAAGATAGGCCTACGACCATCTGACTCAGAAGTCTGCGTACTCATAGTGACCCCTAGTAAGGGAAGCACATGGTCCACATGGTAGGCAAACCAGGCTGTAGGCAGGATAAAAAGAGGTTCCAGGAGGGAACCAGTAGCAGAGAATGAATACTTTAGCCGAGCCAGGGAGCAAGCTCACCTTCAGAAGCTGCCTGCTAAGGCCAGCTGAACTAATAGTAGTAATAGCCACTAGCTGCCCGAACTCAGCATCGCTGGGAAACCACTTACAGGGAGGCCTGGTGAGGTCTACTTCCTCACAACCACAAAATGAGGAAACTCCTCTTACAGGAGGCCTGGTGAGGCCTACTATCTGATAGCTAGTCAGGCTAGCTGTCCAGTTGCCTGCCCTTGGGACTTAGCCCTCCGGGAGGCCTGGTGAGGCCTACTATCCAATCACCACCATATGTGGGAATTCGCCTTCAGGGAGGCCTGAAATGGCCTGCTACCTGATAGCAATCTAAACAACTGGCTGCTATGAACCCTGAATCTGGTTGTCAGTCCCAGGGCGGCTTGCTAAGGCCAGCCAGTCCTTGGGTTCAGTTTTGGAGTGGCCTGTTAAAGCCGGCCTCCTGAAAGTCTTCTTATGTAAGAAACTAATTGCCACAAACCAGAGAGGTTTGGGACTGAGCTACCAGGTGGCCTGATAAGAACAACCGCCTGACAGTGGTCAAACCTATTCGGCTGATTGTAATCTTGTAATCGGGACTCGTCTCCAGAGAGGCCCACTTAGGCCAATTGTCTGATTGGCCTGTGAAATAACAGTCGAGCACCCCATTATAGGGCTCAGGGTTAAGAAGGCCTGCTAAGGTCAGAGCCTGACCATCAACACTGCTGTTTATATATCCGTTACTCGCAGACTCAATTAGAGGATTAAAGAGGCCTACTAGGCCTGAAGCAAGTCAGTGCTGTCAGCCATCTTCACACTGCTAGGGACTTGCCTATCAGGGAGGCCTGGTCGGGCCTACTAGCTGACAGCAAGTCTATTCTGCTACAAACATAAACTGTTGGGAACCATACAACCCCAGCTATTGGACCAAAGGCTCATCAACAAAGCAACACTCTTTGGGCAAGGGGAGTACAACATACGCCACTCTGACTCAATGGAGTCACGTGTCTTCTGAAACCAGCTCCTTCATGGATGACACTGGCTCTCTGGCCCCGTCTTCGGTCCTCGGACTGTGAAAGGCCAGGGCCCTCTGCCTGTGTGAGCGTGGATCCGGATCTCAGTGTTATACAAGTTCTGAAAGCAGCTGAGCACAGCCTGCCCAGACACAAAATAGTTTCCAAACATCTCATCAATAGGAGGCATCGACACATACCCATGCTGTCCAATCCCCTCAACATCAGCGAAACTAGCCCGATGATGTCGGTGGATCCGGGCAGAGTTTGGGTTCTTCAATGTCCTCTCGATCTCTGCGTGAAGATCAGGAAAGAATGGAAGGCTTGCCTGAGCTGGTGGTCTATGGCAGTCATTCCCAAAGGCGGGGTTCCGACAAGTGGGTCGCGGGAGATTTTGTATGGGTCGCCAAGTCGAGCACTATTTTTCAGTGTGCTATACTCTCTAGATCAGGGCTATTCAATTGGCGACCCGCGGGCCAAGTGCGGCCCGCCAATTATCTCCATACGGCCGAGGGCACCCCAACCTCTCTCCTCCTATTTTCTAGTGGTGCGGCTAAATTTGGTTGGATATGCGCGTCGCCGCAGTGGCGCGTGCAGCTGGACGACTATACGCTCTGTGTGTACCATGAGCGCTCCGACTGACCTGAGAGAAACGTTTACAGTCCGAATATTTCAGCAGTTCTTATGTGTGTCCCGTATTTCTGTCGACTGAATCAGCGATATTAATCATTCGTTGTTTTGATTATTTCCTTTCCATGAATTGGCCAAACGCGCGTGCAACGATTCGGATTCGTTCACCTGAAGCGATTTCTCGGTCAGTAACAACAAATAGAGAACAAAATAGCGCTGGTTTCAGTTGTTTCACTAGTTTACATTGAATTAGGCAGCACGGCCCAGTGGATAACGGAACACAAAGCTTAAAGGAGTTGCGTTTACTCCCGGTCTCGGACACTATTATTAAACAGCGTTGCAACATCCAGTGAGAAGCGTTTCCATCGGACACTCCTCTCTCTTACAAACCACAAATCACTGAATGATTTTAACTAGTTTTAAATCGGATGAAACAACCTTAACATTCCCAACACTACTGATGAGCTAAATAGCATAAACATATAAACAAGACTATAAATGCCCTAATCACCATTCACCACCCTTACAAAATTTACCATGTAATAGCCTATAAATGTAATAATTTACCATGGTCTGGCCATAAATGTGGAATATTTATATTGAATACTATGTTATAGTCATTTATATTGCATTAGCTTTATTAGGGGTAGAGGAATATATAATTGTGTGTATAGTTTTTTACCTGTTTAGGCATTTTTTTATACAGTAGTAGTGAGCCATGCATGGTTACAAAGTCTCACTGTCAGGATATTTTAATTTAAGCCTATAATAATTATTATAGTAAATTGTGTACACTGTCATGATGAGAATATGAAAACAATGAGATGCCCTGTCAACTCTTCCTTTCTCATTTCACCTCTGCATTTCGCTTATTGTCAACAACAGGTTAATAAAAAAAAATGTGCTTTGTCAAATACCTGTATCTGTATCTCTTTTAAATAGTTAACTGGAAGCTTCCGACCTTAAAAATGGTCATACATATTTTGTTAATGCATAAATTCTCTTTGTGATATATGAACTATATAGGCCTAATATTTATTGGGTCACAAGGATTTATCGACTTTAAAATGTGGGTCCCCAGAAAAAAAGTTTGGGAAACACTGGTCTATGGCCATGGAGAAACCGATCATCAAGCCTGCCGCGAACGGTCTCTCCCCAATGCCCCGCCACGGCAGCTGCAACCTGCACGTTCAACATCTACCAAATTACTATACATGGGGCAGGGTGTCTAAGAGGGTTCAGGGTCTACCTGATTATCACCCTCATCAGCCATGTCCTGCTTGTCATGAATCATTCGCTGCAGGAACAGTAAGAGAATATTCTCAAAATTCATCCATCTGCAACTCAACCTCGTTGAGAGGCTGCAACTCGACCCAGAGGGTCGGGTCAAGTGTTTTCTCCGTAAATCGGAGCGTACGGCCGTCTGCCGGAAGCTAGTTATTTTAGTCGATAGTGTTAAATAGTAACTATCGACTAAATAACTGCCATTATAAAGCTTGGCAGAGCCATGACATTTTTTATATAACTCCGATTGTATTCGTCTGAAAGAAGAATGTCACACAATACTCTTGGATGGCTTCAGGGTGAGTAAATCATGGGCTAATTTTATTATTGGGTGAACTATCCCTTTAAGCCTGATAATGAAAGTTAATATATGTGCAATAAAATGATATATTTAAATAATTATTTTAAATACATATTACAGTCTCTCTAAGTATTCAATTACAAATTACATTTCATTTATTTTTGTTAAAGCCACACTGTGGAACTCTTTAACCTTTATAACATATTACCAAAACCCATTGAGATGGTACATCGACTTACAATAGGTTGAATGACACCTGAAATTGTCTGTATCGCTTTTACTAGCACTTCGTAACTTCGGGTTTCGGGTAGGAACCCGAGCACAAAAAGAACTGCAAAATTCGACAGCTTTATGGCATACGTCACTTCCCCCACCACCCACAACTTCCTCAGACTCTGAAACTAGTGCTCAACTCGCATTTGATTGCCGTCTGTATGTTTTCGTCATGGCCGAAAAACAGCTACAAGGAAGAACGCAACGGTTTTATCAGAGGAAACTAAAAAAAGAAAAGGGGAGAGTGACAAATTAAAAGCCAGGACGAGGATTAACTCATTGGTCTAGCTTTTGCTTCGCTCCCTGGCATGAACTAAAAGAGGAAGGGTGCTCGACCGATGCGGACGCTTGCCTGCACACAAATGCCGTTTCCAAGGTAACCCAGATAAATTAATATAAGCAGTGTAGTATTTTCTGGTATTTCGGCCATAGCCAATGGTGTTATGAGTGTAATAAAATGCCCACAGCCCAGTGTTCAATGTTCACACAAACACAGCCCACCTCAGTGCAGGGCTCGCACTAATAAAATCGACTCATGTCAAATGTAATGTTACATTAAATGTAGTGAACGTGCCCACGACTCAGTAGTACCCACAAACACTAACGTTACACACCACATGTCCCACGGTTTCTGTAAAAATAAACCAACACACATAACATTACAGTCAGATCAGGCTGACGGTGTTTTCAGTGCAGTGAATGTGCCCGCTGTCCCGCGCCCACATTCACTCACAGACATGATAAGCCCCACGGGGCTCACCCGACTCGCTCTCTCTCAGCCGACTGCTATAAGGGAATCGAGCGCCTGCCTCAAAAACTGCAAGCACACACAATCTAAAGACACGGGAGGCTGACCGGTTGACTGTTTGTTGACTTTAATTTGCGACAGTGCTGCAGAGCTTGTGGCCTCTAGGGACGCTAAACGTGAACAGTTACAGGTCAAGCACCATCTAGTGGCCAAAAGTTCTGCAGTGTGGCTTTAAAGAAAATACAAATTACAAAATACTCATTGTGACTCTTAGTGTTTTTATCTAATTGTGTGCTAATTGAGCTGAAACTATGTTGACTTGAGTAAACAGTATTGAATGCTATGCTTTCTAAATGACCATGATCTAGGCAATGAAATATTAAGGGATTTGTGTGTAGAGCTTTGCAGTGACAGTTCAAAGATTCTGACTCATGTGTCAAAACAGGGATTAGTGTTTGTAGTTTAGTGAAATGGATGTGCTTTTTTGATAAATGGCATTACGCTTTTGAAATTTTATTTCAAATTCTGGTTATAGTGTTTAAGCAATTGAGAAAAACTGTAATATTACAGGTTTATTGTTCTTTGAGAGATGTTTGTTTTTCATGGAGTGATGTTTTGTGAATTACTTTTAATCCTATTAGGAACAATTTGACTCCGACCATATCGACTGTATCTTTTTTTTAAACTTAATACTTGCCAGGTTACAGTACATCTACAGCCCTATTCAGAATGATGTTTGCGTTAAAATTATTGGAAGTGAGAGCATTTGTTGTCTGGATGTGATCGTTATGGAGGGTATTTTGTTCTGGATGCATGCAACTTGAAACCCCTTATAGTGAGGATCACAACAGTACTGGTGATACTACAGTGCCTGTTCTGAACATTTCATATCTTATTTATGTCAAACGGGATGGCAGAAGTACTTGATCCACTACCTGATGTATTTCACATATAAGCTTCTAAAAATCATAATGAAAGTGCGATGGGAAGGGCAACAAGACATTTAGTTTTAGTTACACTGTTCAACAAAGTCAGGATAAATGAGGAGAAGCATTGAGAAAAATAAGAAACCAAAGACATTCCCATCCGGATTGGATTTGGTTCCCTCACAAGAGTTAACTGAAAAACAATAGGCAATTTTCTTGGTTGGGTGAGGAAAAACACATACATTAAATTAACAAACTATGTCTGCTCGACATATATTTACCAGAGAGAAAACCTGACAAATATGTTTTAGGGGGAAAGATAGAGATCTCATTTGTGATTTCTTTTTCCTACAGGTTCTCTCTCTCTCTCTCTCTCTCTCTCTCTCTCTCTCTCTCTCTCTCTCTCTCTCTCTCTGGCTGAGGTAAGTGTTTCTTCACCCACTACCCAGGAATAAAGAATCACTCTAAGAAAAAAAAAGACACAAGAAGGCAGGAAGAGACCTCTGCCACCTGCTCGAGGCACCGCTTCACCAGCCTCACCATAAGGGTGGACATTAATTGTGATTGAAAATGACATTCCTCTCTCGCACACACTCATCCCCAAACTTGGATCTACACAGTCAGTAAATCTTCTTTTGGTTGCTGCGAGGGAGACCGTGAAGGTTCATAATGTTCGTGAAATAGAGATCCTTCTATTTCATTTCTCGTATTCTTCTTTTCCCACTTGCTAAGCCCCTTAGGGACACTGCCTGTCAAACCTTTTTCCAGGCCATTCACCTTTTCTCATTTGGGACAAGGGAATATGTTTAAATTTTAATTTAACATTTGAACTTGTCATTATTCTTACAAATCACATACCGAAATCTCTTTCAAAACGGCAGGCTAAAACAAAGAAAAATCTCCAGTCCACTTTTCCCAGATGGATTGTGCGTTGCCGTGAAGTGCAGGTTTGCTGTGAACTTTGTGTGCCACCGAGACATCTTGATGGACAAAAAGCGCAGGCTGTGGCAAAGGTTCGTCTTCAGTTTGAGATGACCTGCTCCAAGCTGTCATTACAAAGAAGAAAAGAATCTCAAATTATCAATATATGACCATTTTCTTATTTTTTTTAAGTATTATTCCTTCCACCTACTATATTCCCAGAGTCTTTGGTTTGTTCACCCCTTCACCCAGTGTTCTTGCTATTTTCACCATAGTTGAGGAAAGTTTAGTTTCAAGACATTTCTGTCTAAAAGTCATGATGAAAAAAATGTATTTCTGTATGAACATGTATCCCTAACAAAATGCACCAGTGGAAGTATTTTTACATTCTTACTTCCCTTAATAGTTCACTTTGAAATTATTTTTTGGTATGTTTTAGCTTACCTCAAGGGCTTCCAAGATGTAGGTGTCTTTGTTTCTGCAGTAGTTTAATTTTTTTATATTTTTAGGTCAAACCGTTCTTGTCTGTCAGTCAATGCAGGTCTATGGTCACCACCTCAAAAAGCATGCACGGAGAAGTCCAGATTAAACGGACTCAGATTAAACCTCAAAAAGCATGCACGGAGAAGTCCAGATTAAATTAAAGATTTAATGACTCATAAATGTAAGTACACCTTGGCCTAAGACACGAAACGAGCAGTTTGTGTGAGAAAACGACAGTATTTATATAATTTTTACCTCTTGTAACCACATCCACAAAGCGCCCGCGGCCTCAGATCACTTGGACATGGCTGTGGTTACAAGAGGTAAAAACGACATAAATACTGTTTGTTTTCTCACACAAACCGCTTGTTTCATGTCTTAGGCCATCAGTGTGTACTTAGATTTACGAGTCATTAAATCATGTTTAATTTGGACTTCTCTGTGCATGCTCTTTGAGGTGGTGACCATGGACCTGCATTATATGACTGACAGACAAGAACGGTTTGACCTAAAAATATCAAAATTGAAACTACTGCGGAAACAAAAACAACTACATTTTGGAAGCATACCAAAAAACATACCAAAAATTAATTTCAAAGTGAACTATCCCTTTAAGCACATTTACATTTAAGTATTTTTTATTTATTTTTTTGTTGTTGTTTTTTTTTTTTTTTAGATCACTACACACTCAAAGCATATCATCAGACTTTTTATTACACTGCATTTTATGAACAAAACGTATTGTTTCTCTTTATTTCGAGAGGTGTGGATTGTATAGAGAGAAGAGAGTCTCCAGTTAAAAATTCACTGAAAAGTTCATGTCTGACTCAAAATGTGCCTATTGTTAATAATAATCATATTTTTGTTGATGATAATCTGTCAGCAATTTGTGAACACAATCTGCTCTTTTAACTGCAAGGCTGGATTTCCATTCCTACAAATTACCTGCAATCTTTCTGATTGTGAAACCAAACACTGTTCAGCTTCAAAGTTTGATTTGCATCCCTGTTTATTAAGCCCTTTTTTAGCAGGTATGAAAAAGAAATGCTAGTAAATCTATTACAGAAGGTGTACGTGTGAAGATAATTATGTAGCACTTTCTTATGACCGTAATTAGTGCGATTGAGAGAGAGGACTTTTATGAAGTTATTTTATGTTATGATCTGTGACTCGAGTAGCTTTAGCGCAAATGGAAAAGAAATGAGATCATCAATCAAGGCCAGATTAGCCCCCTGTGGAGAAAATGCAGGGACTTTAGAAAACACATAAAGGGAGAAACAAATAAACAGACAACTAAAACGATAATCGACTAGATGAATGGGTAGGCAGGAGGAAATGGAAAGAAATTGAAGTTGAGTGACAAAAACAATAGAAGAGGCGAGAAATGTTGAGTTTAAGCCGAAGGGTAATTTGATGCGAGTGTGTGTGAGAAAGAGAGCAAGAGAGAGAGATGGAAAAGTGATAGAGAAGTTATGAGTAAAGCAAACAGGAAAAGAAAAATAACCATGAGCAAAAAAGTGGATGTATAAATGAAAAGACCTGCATTGTACACAACTCACAAAACAGTGATGCGAGAAAATACAAAATAGCAAACCATGTGGAGGGGGAAAGAACGGAGTTGAATACGCAGATCATAGTCAGGTGAATGCTTTCACATTTGTTTGATGTCAGCCACACAAAAGGTGGTTTCAGAACACACAGGCCATTACTTACAAGCCTCTGCTCTAGAGACATGCATTCGAAATTAAATTTGTTTCAGCCAGCCCCTTACAACACCACTGACAGATAATGTGTTCAAAACGGACAGTCTCTATTCTCTAGCTCATGGTTGCTATTGAATCACCGAACAATGGATACTACCGTATGGAAAAACCTTTGTAATGAGCCGTGCTGGGTCTGAAATAAACCTATAACCGTAAACTTTGGTGTGTAGGATCATCCTGAAACCATTTCGCTATCTATGAATATCAACCCGATCTCACGAGAATTTGTACAAATTTTACGAGGTGACTAATTCGTAACAATTCGTACGACCTCACTCGTACGAATTAGTATGATTTTTGCTAAATCGTACATATTTTACGAATTGGTAAATTCGTATGAATTCGTACGAATGAACTACCCCTGACCCCGCCCCTAAACCATACCCATCACGTGGGTTTGGACAACCCGGTCTCATCCCAAGACGTCATATAACTGACGTTTTGGGACGTCTTTTGACCATACGTCAATATTCGCCTTTTTAGGGCCCCCTTAAACGTCGGTAGATGACGTTATCGGATCCTAACCCTACCCCAGACCTAAACCTAACCCTAAACCATCCCGTCACCTAACTGACGGCCCGGGATCGCCATCTACCGACGTTTAAGGGGGCCCTAAAAAGGCGGATATTGACGTATAGTCAAAAGACGTCCCAAGACGTCAGTTATATGACTTTTTGGGATGAGACTGTGTCGGTTTGGACAAATCGTACGAATTTGTACGAGTGAGGTCGTATGAATTAGTACGAATTAGCCACTTTTTAATCACTTGTATAAATTGGTACGAATTGGTCGTGAGATAGCGTAGGCTATATACAGTACATGCATGCATATCATTTAATATATACAGAATAATTATGCACAGTACACACACATATATTATGTAAACACAAACTTTTATTTTGGACGTGATTAATCGCAATTAATATTCGCACAGCCCTAATATGGACACAATGTGATGCTATTATAAACAATCAGACAAATTATGTTTGCTTGGTGGATGAGAAAATAGATGAAAATACTTAGTTTCTTCTGAAATCTTATCAGGCAATGACTTTTACAGGCAGCATTTGCACACATACATCAAAAAACTAATTTCAGATAGACTTCAGAAGTTCAGAGGCACCATAACAGTTTAACGAACTATGACAAATAGAGAGAGCTTAGTGAATTATTATTTTTTTTTTTTTTACTACAATAATAATAAAGTCTCAATAAAAATGACATCAAAGGTGGAAAACGTTGATCAAAAATGGAATATACAGTATTAGTTTTAGGGGAAGGGTGCTATCTTGAAAAATCGACCAGATGAAGGTCTCACTAGACAGAATGTGACACTATGATTGGATTCGGATGTGTCTTGTTGCCTTCCTAACATTACCTTTGGAGGCAGTATTTTTCATCTTTTCATCAGCCATAATCTAAATTTATTTTGAAGCAGGGACCTATAATAGAAGACTTGGGCCAGTGACCAACCATCCAAAGTACCATTTTTTTTTTTGCTTGCTTTTTGAGTCAGAGGCTTTTGTAGGGAGCCATCTTTAATGTATATCATAGGCCACGTCCCAAATTGCTTAATATGGTTGCATGGTCTTTATTCACACACAAGGTTATGGCGTGTCCCATTTGTCATCTCATGATTCAGGAGGGTGCTAAAGAGTGCCTCCTTTCCAGTCACTATGAACCACAGCTGACTATTATCCAGCAAAGAGTGCAACCAAGGGTTTCTTCACACTTGGCTAGTTTGGTTTGATTAAAACGAAGCCTGGTGCGACTGCTTTGTTAGTGCGGTTCATTTGAATAAGATGCCATCCGAACCCTGGTCCGCTTCCACACAAACTCTGGTGCGGCTCGAATGATTTATGAATGCAGCACAGACCAAAGACATGTAGAAGAACAAAAAAAAAAAAAAAAGGAAGATGAGACCCTTTCAAACAATGAAGATTTGTTGATGGACATGCAGCAAAAACCTTGGCACCAAAGTGAACAAACACAATCATTTTATAGTTAAAAAATTGTGGCAAAATTGTAGCAAAGTGCAAAATATGTTGCGTCGTGCACGTTTCACGACAGTTTCAAAGTGAAATATTCAGTGAGTCACGTTAAAGGAGTGTTTCTTTTTTTTTCTAGAAGAGATGAACGTGAATATGGCAGCATTTTATTACGTTGGAGTTTTTACATGCAGCCCGGCCGCATATTCTCAGTGTTCTTCCTTTAAATCCTAGAGCTCAAGCTTAACCTGATACTCTCCTGTGCCATGAACTGTTGGATGCGGCGGTTCATCTGGCACAGTGGACTGCCCGTTGTAGAAGGCAGAAATTGAAATCCATAGTGTGGATGTCAAAACGAAAATTACTTAATTAGTTAATAGTCATGTGCCTCAACAAGTAAAGTCATAACATAATGATACCTTTGCAAATCATTAGCCACTGATTCATTAAAGCAGACAAATGGAGGTTGATGTGCATAGCTTTGACTAATTGTGGTAATTAACACATTAATTTACACTATTAGTAAATAAGATATGTTATTAAGGAATTATACACAATGACACATTGACTTAATTGCAATTCATGTATTACTTAATCTACTAATCATATAGACTCTTTATTAGTTGCTGATGCAGTAATAATTAATTAATGGTTTAGTGCAGTGTTTATTCAAAAATAACATACAACAAGATCAAAACATAAAACAAAGCATGACATGACAAGAAACAAAACTGTGGACATAGACTTAGGCCACGTTTACACAAAGCCGGATATTTAGCGAAACAAATATTTTCCCCCTCTCCGTTTTCAAAAATAACATCATTCACACACCCGCATAAATACGCCGTCGAGCACCATAATAACTATTCCAAACCTATCGGCGGCAGTGTAGGGAGAAGGATAAAGCCATGCAAGCCAATCAGAATCCTCAGAATTGACAAGAGAGAACCTAAAACACAGTTTCTCCCAGTTCACACGACAACACATAACCGGCATTTTCAGAAATCTCCACTTTGGCCGGAGTTTTTAGAAATAATCGTTTTCTGTGATAAAAACGGGGTTTTTGTGTAAACGAGACGCCAATCCGCAGGGAAATATCTGCGTTTTCCCTTCGTGTAAACGGGGCGTTAGCCAACAGAGGTTACAGGAAACAATACTTGACCAAGACACATGGCAAACATGAGGGCTTAAATACACAGACTGATGACCGGACATCTGTGAACAATGAACAGACCATTAACCAATGACAAGACACATGGTAGGATCACATGAAAAACAGGGAGCATGACATGAACAAACAAAAACGTGACAGAGACAAGAGCAAATCTTGACAATAAGTCATACTCATGACTATCTGGGCATTAGTTAAACATTAATTAATGTGTATTGTATAGTGTTCCCCATTTTTTTCACCATGTATGGTATGGTTACAGCTAACAAGAATCAGCAGTTTAATGTTCCAACAGCATGGCATTGCATGCGGGTACCTCACATTTTCTTCACAATAAATATTCACATTAAATATCTTCACTAGTTGTGAAGATTGCGATTATGTAAAATGTTCATCATTAAATTGATAGACTGGAAAAAAAAGATGTTTTGAATGTTAAAAGTAAATCTTTTGAAACCAAACTCAACTGGAATATTTCATTTTACCAAGCATGGCAAAATGACTTCATGTTATATGTGTGGGAGCTTGCAGTACCATGAGACTGATTAGGCTATTATATTTTGATTGTAAATGGGTCGTAAAATGTTCTTTTCTCTCTGTCAATCTGAGAAGTATGAGAGCTGATACAGGCACACTCTCTTCTCCATTTCTCACTGCAGCTCTCCATCCTCCATAGTAAAAAGATTATTTCCCTGAGAGCGGCTCTCTTGACAGAACATTCACTTCGTCCTTCTTGGCACTCTTCTTTTCTGTGTTTCATCGTTTCTGGGTCCTTTTACACTCTCTATCGCTCTAACTCTCTCTTATTCATACTCTCCAACATTTGAAAGGTTAGTCTTGAGTGTGTTATCTCACTCTTTTTCTCTCTCTGTATTGTTAAAGGTCTGAAAGGTTAACAGCAGTCCATTAGGAGGTAATAGACTCCACACTGACATAAGACACAAATTCACATACTCTATCTTGATGGAGTGAGGCTGTTAATGGACTTTTACCTCTGATAAAAGTCTTTTAATTATTTTTATTTAATAACTTTTATTTACTTTGTTTAGCTTATTTGGTGGCTGAACTTGATGTTTTGTGTACAATGGTTTGCGATGGTGTTTTAAAATGAGGAGGCAAAGTCCTCACATTTTTAATATACAGTACATCAAAAAGAAATGTATGTCCCTACTACTCTTATTTTTCCTGATTAAATAACCATTACATAAAAAGAGAGACCAAGTACAATTCTATTTTGTATTTTAACACCTATTGAATTTAACTATGTACCTTAGCTGATAGCTCACTAAAACCCCCGCAGTAATCATATTTTCAGCTTTTTCAAATTAGATATTGATGTGATATAAAGCGGTGAAATCTGAGTGGTTGAGTTGTTTACTTTTAAATTACTATTAACAGCATCAATATCTTCATTCAGGCCGATTCGAGACATTCCCTCATTCATTCTCAATTACCCCCATCAAACTCCCTGCTGTTAAAGTCAATGACAAAAAGAAGAGTTTTATGTTTTATCAGTAAAGTGTGATAAAGCTTTATTTCAGTTCATGACATGGTTTCAAATTGTGAAAAAGAAGTGTACTCAATTGAATTTAAATGTGTACTTGTAGTATTATTCAGATATTAAAAGTGAATCATTAAAACCTGTAGAGGCACTTGCACATAATATAATATTACTGAACTAAAAAGACAGTCAAGTATACTTAAAGAGAGTACACTTTCATGCTTATGTTTCCAGTACACTTTTTAAAAGTGCATTTGTAATAATGCCAAATTAAAAAAGCTAATGTCGGCTTAAAATCATCATATTCAATATTTTTCTGTGTGTAAATCATTGTTACACACATGTAAAGTAATAAATTATAATTTGAACTGTAGTGTTGTTGTGGGTGGTTGCAGGAAAGCAAATGAAGATGAAAATATATTTCCAATACAAAGGTTTGTGTGGTAATAATATAAATGATAGTAGAACAGGCAGCAACACACACCATACATAACGCAGATCAGACGTTATGACGCATTAATTAATATTTACAGAAATTACATTAAAATACATTAACTATATGTCAAAGACAATATGAATATGTTAGTGGTGATTGCAAAAAGATGTCACAATTTATTTAAAAACTCTAAGTAACGAACAGCAATATGAGACAAGAACAGACAATGAACTGAACAAAACTCAGGGCTTAAATAGAGCAAACTAACCAATCAACCAAACAAGCCAGAGGCAAATAACTTAATCAATGAAAATGTCTCAGGTTACACAGATAATCATGGTTCCCTGAGAATAAGTAACGCCCAAGAGGGCACTATGTGGAATGCCTCCCCGGCATGCATGACTGGTGTCTGAAGCATGTGTCTAAACACGACAATGAACTTGACATTGGTTGGCGACAGCATATGACGTCACCACTGGTGCGAATGTGAGAACAAAAGTGCACCTGTGTAAGGGATGCAGCAGGGACGCAGCGTCTCGTTCCCTATACTCAGGGAACCATGGTTACATGCGTAACCCGAGAACTTGGAGAAGCTGCGTCCCCTAAATGACGCTATGAGGAACAGAATATCGTTGCCAGGCTGAAGGGATGAGTGCCCTATTGACTGAGTCAAAAGACTCAAAGCAGTCCTCACATCCCTAAGGTGCACACCAACAACTCAATCATAAACCAGAGCTTCTCGAGAACGGGGCCTCAACAGGATGATATCAAAAAGAGGAAGCCTAACTACGGTCAGATTCAGGCCAGCGTCCAAGGTGGCACACAGAGAGCCTAACAATCAAAATTTCTGATCAAGCAGCCCTGAAGTGGGGAGGCCTCAAAAAAGTGGCTTAGCAACACTCTAACCAGGGGCATTCTTGAGGAAACTCAGAAAGAGCTAAATAACTCAGTCTAACTGAGCAAAACTCCAGACAAGGGTCAGTAGTCATGGAGGATCAAGAAGAGCCTACAACCTAGCGTACTACCCTTCTGCCTAGCGGAGCTCTAGGGAGCAGAGCCCTCAATAAAGATAACTCTCTCTAGTGAGTGGAGGCCGAACAAAACTCACAGTAGCCATGGAGTGTCAAGAGAACCTAACACCTTAGCAAATATTAGCTGAGCTCTAGGAGCAGAGGCCTCAGCTTGATGACTCTCTAAACAATGGAGAGGAGACCTAACAATGCCCCACACTCAGGATACCTGCAAGGTGGCTTACAGCAGAGCCTAGCTACTTGAGACTGCTATCCAGGCGGAGCTCTAAGGAGCGGAGGCCTCTACAAAGCGAGAGGAGACTCTAACAATGCTCCATAGTACAGGCAGTAACCAAGGAGGCTTAGAGTGAGCCTAACGACTCAGCATAACCTTCTGGTCGAGCAAAATTCCAGGCAAAAACCCACTTCTCACCAGGTTTCTCAGAGATCTGAAAATTCTCATAGGGGATCGAAAGACCCTACATTAAGACCCTAACCACAGGGGAGAATTCTACTGTACACTTGACACTGAATATTTGCTTATCAAGGGGAGCTTACAAAGAGCTATCTGCAACACCTCGATGCTGCTGTCTTCATGGATATGTCCAGGATCTCATGACTCCAGCACTCGTGAAATTCTAGGCAAAAATCACTTCTCTTATGGGGAGCAGAGGACCCTGTCTTAGGCTCTCAGTAATAGAGGAGGGTACTGCTCTACACTTCACACCCAGAAGACCAAGGGGAGCCTGCAGCTTACTCTTTAATCTTGTGCCAAACCTTTTAGTAGACAGATCAAAAATAAATTATATGCACCATAACATCATGTTGGGCCTGATGTAAGCATTTGAAAAAGTCTCTCTCACCCCCATTCATGACCTTATTCGGAGGGAAGAGGAATGAGTGAGAAGGAGGAGATGCTATTTCTCCTCAACGAATCGAGATCGCTTTGACCGCTTTCACTGAATCACTTTCCTGATATCTTGTTTCCTCCTCATGTTCCACCTCCTCTGTGACCTACACTTAGGAAGAGGAGCAGTGTGAGTGGCAACGCTAACCCTGTGGCCCAGCCTCCAGTCCTCAGGCCAGGCTTCTCTGAGGTTTTGGTGCAGATTTGTAACAGTGAGGTACAGTATATATTTTCACCCGTCTCAAGAACCACCAAGCCAGATCGAACCTGTCCATTGTCTATCAAATTTGTCCATATGATTCCAAGAACACAGGATGAGATGTTACTATCCTTTGTGCAAGCAGTGAGCCTTATAAATTTGGGGAGCGCATCGTCAGTAGTGTACCTTTGGTTCATAGGGTGTTTCGGCCTTTCACACTATACACCCTCCCCAAAGGCGGCCAGCGACAGGGTGATCAAACCTGCGTTTGCGTCCCATTCCCAATTAGACATAGGAGTTACCTTGTTGTTGATAGGCAACATCCCAAAGATTCGAGAGAAAGAACACCCTTATCTAGTAGATCGATTGAGTTAGTGTCATGATCCTGGTCCCTTTTCTCGGTTCTTTGTCTCCCCTTGTTGGTTATCATGTGTTCTCGCTTCTGTTCTCGCTTTCTCTGCTGTTTCATTATCTACAGCTGCGGCTGCTTTATGCTCGTTATCCAATCATTCTTTCACACCTGCTCTCCCTTTACTCTAATTTCCGCTGCTTTTCCCTACCTCTTTGCCAGATTATTCTTTGAGCCAAGACGTGTTAGTCTGTGTATGTTACCTCTTGTGCGAGTCCTGTCCAGTCCTGTCCAGCACTGAGCTACTGTGAGTCTGTTCCACTGCTACATTGTCGCTACTCAGCTGTGCTTGTTTCAGAGCCCCTGTCTGATGCCAGCTCACCTCCACTAGCCGAGGGATCTTCCTCCCGTGCTCGCCGGGGTTGCTGTGGATCTTCGGTGTCTGATTTCACCTGTCGCTCTCGCTGTTCAGCCTAAGGAAGAGAGTCTCGCCTGTTACCTGCTCTGCCGGTCGACCTTTGTTGAACTATATATTATTTTGAGAACGGTCCTTACCTGTGGACTTCTTTCCGTTCATTAAACTGACTTTTTGCTGGAAACGCTTTTGGGTCCTCTATCTGTCTCTCATCACCACAGTTAGCGACTGAAGAAGGGAAGAGGGACATACCTTCCTTGAATTCCTCAATTGACTCAACATGCGATCCCCACGAACTCTGTCTTCGTTTTACCTCAGCCATCGCTGGTCCCGAGTCTGTCCCGCACGCCTAATATGGACAAATGAGACCAGAGCTTCTTCTTTCTTTGTGAGAACAGAACGTCCATGCTCGACACCTATGCACATAATGCACAAGTCATGCTTTCCCATAGTATTTGCCTTCACACGTATGCAAACAAATTGCTCCTGAAGACAAAAAAAAAACTGATGACATGTACTACGGGTGTCCTTTATATTCTCAGGCGCACAAGTAGTGACGTCACGGAATGTCGTCGGCCAACGAAATTGTCGTGTTCAAATACCAGACATTCGACACCATTCAGACCATTCAGGGCTTCAGACACCATTCGAAAGGGAACCTGTCTGCGCCAATAGACATTGTGGAATGATGAGTGTAATATGTGATTTAAGCTGGAACGTATTTGTTGGAACGTAAGTTATTTTGATGGGGATGTTTACAGAATGAATTGCTGCAGGGTCAAGCCAGCTTTGCCCTGTGAAAGACTGTAAATTGGGAATGACATTAATGGTTCAGTGTGGCACATAGACTGTGTTGTCCTGCTGCAAAATGATCTAAATTCAAGACCTAGGAAGCGAGCAGCCAGCTCACCGTGAATAATGACAAACAACCGTCTGTGTGTGTGTGTGTGTGTGATTGAAGACTGGGAACTGATGGTTTATACAATAATTAAGTGTATTTATTCTGAGTCCAGTGCCCATTTAGGGTGTCAGCATGGCACTCTGTAAAATGCAGCTGGCAGAGGAAAAGAGAAGGCACTGTGCCATCATCTGTCTCTGAAGGAGGAAAAGAGAACGTCCTGGAGGAAGGAAATATACACTGGGAAAATAGATGCAATGTTGGCCGAGAGAGAGATACGCCAATATTAGTCACCATGACTCTATTCCAGACGAGACACAATGGTTATGATGATCTAGTTTTAATTTCTCTGTATTTTGTGTGTTATGAGTTATAGCAACACTGTCTTTAACCTGAATGTTATTTTTAGAAATTTAGATCATTTTATAGGGCAGTTTCATAACAAATGTACTGTATCAAGTCCATAATTGACCTTTTTTAATGAAATGCCATTTTATTGTTATTATATAAAGCTATTTTCATAAAATGCAGTAAACCAGAATTTTTCTTTTTCTTTTCTCTTAAAATAGCCTCATCTCTTCACAGCTAAATTTAAAAAAAAAAAAAATCTGAACAAAATGTCTAATTGCCAAATGCTACCATTGCCCTTTATGTCCTTTAGATATTGTTGCATGTTGCCTCCTACATTTTCTGAATGAGATATAAACCATTATACAGACTTAGAATAGATGTACCTACCTTTAATGTTCTGAAACCCATTATGTGTTTCAAGTTCATTTAACTAGCAAACTCAATTTTAATTTGAAT
The DNA here is from genome assembly GCF_016745375.1 of Pimephales promelas. The sequence continues at coordinate 907,041 of NW_024122003.1, read as the reverse complement.
CATTTTGAATATACATTTCTGAATGCTTTGAAAGAAAGAAATACTTTTATTCAGCTATGGTTCATTAAAATTTGACAGTAAAGACTTTTACATTGTAACAAACAATCTCTGTTTCATATAAAGAAGATTCTTTTGAATATTCTGTTCATCAAAGTATCGGTTTTCATCAAAATATTAAGCAGCATAATTGTTTTCAGTATTGATTAGAAATATTTCTTGGGCTGCAAATCATCATAATATATTATTATAGAATGATTTCTGAAGGATCATGTGACACTAAGAACTGGAGTAATAAAGAATGCTGAAAATTCAGCTTTGCATAACAGGAATATATTGCATTTTGAGATAAATCAATTGAAAATCTTAAATCATAATAATATTAAACAAATATTACTGTTTTTACATTTTAATCAAATAAATACAGCCGGGATTAGCATTACTTATCCACCAGAAAGCTCAGAATAGACAGAGAATTAATACTCTGTATTCCTCTTCATCAGTGACTATTTTACACAGAGTTATTTGATTTAAATTATGTGCCAATACAAGCAACACAACAAACGTGGGTAAACATGCAAGATACATCTCTGATATATAACAGCAAATTTTTAACATTGAGATAGAAGGTAATATCAAAGCCCATCCAGATCAGAATTACATTACTGTCTATAAGCATTCTGCATTTAGCACTTGTCTGAGAATCTGATATGTTGTGGTTTGGTGGTGGTGGAATGTGACAAAGCTTGTTGTGAGTTATGACTGGTTGAGACCTCTCGTCGAGCCCCAATTTCAACATTGTTTACTCAGATGTGCGGGTGCATGCTTTCTACTGGACTAAACCAGAACAGATTTCCAGGATCTCTAGTGCTATTTTCAGTAACACTTTATTTTGATGATCCCTTTTGAATGTGCTGTTGACTATAAGTAACTTTGCAACTGTGTCAACTCACTCTCATCAGAATATTAGTAGATTGTCTGCTTAATAGCTGCAAAATTTAATATGATGGTTTTCCAACAGACACTATACTGACTATAAGTAATTTTGCAACTATGTCAACTTAATCTCCTAACCCTACCAGTCTATTAATACTCAACAAACACTCTAATGAGAGTTTGTAGACATGTAGGTGTAATGTTACTTAAAGTCAACACAAAGTGTTAAAGGGACCATCAAAATAAAGTGAAACTCTATTTTCATTTTTCTTCAGCGTTCTTACACCTCCACAACCCTTTTTCACATTTTTTTTCTTCCTTTGTGCATTTTTTGGTTTTTGATGTTATAGTTTAAATGCATCAAAAGTCCTTGATTTTTCTTCTTTCCCCCACTTGTCAGGATCTCCTACTTATGGTTGTCTGCACTCATTTCCTTCACCTTCTCTATCTGTCTCTTTTGATTGGGATTGTTCTCATGTTCGCACAGGGTTACTTGCAAATGAACTGAGCTGCATTTTTCTGCAAAACTGGTGTTACAGAGAATTTAAAGCATTGTATCTTTTCACCTTGTGAGAGATTTTCATTAAGTAAAATATGCTAAAACCCTTTATCTATATAGAGTGTATACGTGTTGACTATCTTTTTGTTGTTTTGGTAGGTTTGTTTGTTGGTTTGGTAATCTGTTTTACAGGAGGACTGTACACTTGTATATATCTTCACTCCTGGACTCACAATGATAACTCTTTCCGGATTACTAATCACACACACCTTATGCACCAGAGAAACGTGGGCGCCGTCATCTTTAGAATATTGTCTTTGAACTTCCGTTTTTGCGGTCGCTCTGTATATTTCTATGGCATCGCTGTCGAGGAGTAATTAGCTGGTGAAGTGGATTTACTTATTGTAGAGTTATCAAAAGTTATCATGAGCATTGTAATGTTTATCATAAACATTGTAAAGCAGATGTCTCAACAAATGTCGAGCAGGAATTTTTTTTACGAGCAGTTCATTCATACCTATGCAAGATCGCTGTGAAAATACAGGAAAAGACAGGAAGTCAAAAGACAACGAGTGCAGCACTGAAAAGGGGCGGGGATACATAAGGTCTATAAAACACTCACCATTGCCCCAGTTCAGTGTCAAGCCTCCAACAGGAACAGACAATAAACCGTTGTCTTCTAAACCTCTGATGCTGGTTACTTAGATTAATGTAAATTCACCTGTGAAACTCTAACCTCTGTATCATTGATCTGTTGTCTCCAGGATTCCTGTTTGAAATTCCGATTGCCTGTGATCCTGTATTCTTCGAACCTCCAGTGTGTCATCCGTGCTTGCTTGCTTTCAACTGCATCTAAAAGAAGAGACTAGTATTCATGGATTGTGACTGCTTGAGATCTACATTCCTGAAGTGATTGTGCTTACCTTCTGCCCGTCCTGCACCGAGTGACCTTCACCGTATCTGCACTTGAACTCACTGAATACCTTGCACTCTTGTCACCTTGAATAAAACTGTGTTTGGATTCACTTACCTCTGTCTCCTTGCATATCCTAACAGTTATGAAATAAAGTAGTAATAATAATAATAAAATTAATCTTTTTTTTTTTAATTGAAAGTTTCCAGTTATATATACAGTATATATATGAAATATCAATTCCTAAAAGACTCATTCTTGGCAGTTAAAATAAGTACCATACAAAAGCAAAAATTAATTTTTAATATTGAAATGAAATATTAAAGTAACTATGTTTTGTTTTTCTCACCATTGTAATTGAGGTGATTACATTTTATTTTTATGTTTTAGGTCTTTGTCTTTCACACACAGTTCAATTCCATGGGCAGACTCAATACAGCTATAATATTTAATGTAACCTTGCCATGATCCATTTGGGTTTGATCTTTTTTTTTTCTTTCTATAACCCTTTGATGCACAACATGGGTCTAAATAGACCCGACTGAGTTTTCATTTTCTATATCTTTGCAAGAAATTAATTTCATCACTCAGTATTCCAGGTATTCCTCAATTAACTTGTTTTTGATCATCACAAATCCTTATTTTAATTTTTCATTTCTTACTTTTTGAATAAAAATAGTTTTTGTATAGCAACCCTTCTAATGCGCAACATGGGTCTAAAAAGACCCGTATTCATTTCCTATGGTATTTCAGGGATGGCTGAGTGTTTTCTTTGCTGAATCTTTAAAATATATGTATTTTATCATTTCTTATTCCAGATAGTCATTAAATATCTTGTTTTTGATTTCCACAAAGCATTGGGTTTATGTTTCCTTTCTTACTTTATAAACAAACACAGTTTTGTATTTCTACATCAATTTTACATACATGAGTCTAAAAAGACCCGTATTCATTTCCTATGGTATTTCAGTGATGGCTGAGTGTTTCTTTGCTGAATCTTTAAAATATATGTGTTTTTTATCATTTCATTTTCCAGGTATTCATTAAATATCTTGTTTTTGATTTCCACAACTCATTATGTTAGGATTTTTTATTTATTTCTACATCAATTTTACATACATGGGTCAAAAATTTTTATTAATCTTATTTTATTTTAACCACAGACATTATATATATATATATATATATATATATATATATATATATATATATATATATATATATATTATATATATATATATATATATATTGTAAAAGATAACAACATAATATCTCAATATTAGGCTATTGGTTACCTTGACCTTGTAATCCTAGTGAGAAATCCTAGTGAGAAGGAGAAACATGTCCAATACTATTAGCTAGCTAGCTGTTGACATATTCTAGCTAGCTAATGTTAACTACACAAAAAAGATTGTTTTTTAAAGCTTATTTACATTTAGTAGGCCTAACAGTTCATAATCATCCATATGCTGAAATGATTCTTATACTGAAATCATTCTATGATTGAAATGATGCCCAGCTGCCAAAGACAGAAAAGTCAGCAACTGGTGTTCCCAGAGCACCAGGCCTGTGTGCAAGGAGCACAAACATGTAGTTGTCATTTGTGAGGCATGTAAGCACTAAGATGGCAATTTGAGATACCGCTGTACCAGTGTGATTTTATTTTTTTTTTCAATTTCAGTGTTATTAGTTATCTGTGATAAGTGAATGCTATCATTGCTATGCGAGACAAAGTGGCAAATAAACATTTCAAGTGTTAAATATGTTGTTAAAATTACTTTTAAGATTATCAATTTAACAAAATGTTGTCTTTATTCTTTTGTTTTATTATGCTTGATAAGTACATTTGATATATTAACACAAAACCTAGAAAAAAATGAAAAAAAATATTTTTGGTAATTGAAAACAATATTTTTTTAATATTTATAAATCATGAAATTTATAGATAATGGAATATTAAATGCTTAAATAAATTGATCTCAAAAGATAAAAAGAAAAGAAAAGTCCAGCCATGCATTAAATAACATAGGACATGAATACGGGTCTTTTTAGACCCATGTATGTAAAATTGATGTAGAAATACAAAAACTGTGTTTGTTTATGAAGTAAGAAAGGAAACATAAACACAATGATTTGTGGATATCAAAAACAAGATATTTAATGAAGACCTGGAATAACAAATGATAAAATACATATAGTTTAAAGATTCAGCAAAGAAAACACTCAGCCATCACTGAAATACCATAGGAAATGAATACGGGTCTTTTTAGACCCATGTTGCGCATTAGAAGGGGTATCCATAGCTTGCGCATAACATACACAGTGAAGCCCACATTCCCTGCTGCTTTTAGGTATACTGGCCAATCAAACGCAATAATGGGAAAACAACAAGCTATAAGCTTTCATTTCTCATCAGATACCTTCAGCCTCCCAGAATCTATTTTTGGAATCTATAGTTATTGTGCTTTTTCAACAGCTCATATGTCCTATTTCATTCCAGTTTTATAAACCATTCTAAAGCATGCATATTATAAATTGAACAATATACCATTCCAAAAGACATATCAATTTCCAATACCGTTGATTGCTGCCGAGAGGCTGAGCTCTTTTCTTGTATTTTCTAGTATTTCTCTGCTGTCACTCAAAACCAATTCAAAGCAAGAGTGGAGACCATCCAGACCTCTGAACAGACCGTTACAAAATATCTATCAGCAAAAGGCACATTGCAGTCTTGAGAAATTATGTTTTGGCTCAATGATCCTGACAATGCTTGGTTGTAAAAGGAATCCCCAGGAATCTTGAAGTAAACATCAGTCATTGGTTGAGAGGTAAGGCTCCTGGAGATTTGTTGTGAAGAGACTAAAATTATTCTTATTTCCTTGAGAATGAATAAGGGGTCTTATTCATTAGATTACATGTAATGAATTATTGATGCCCGGTATTTAAGTGTCTAAAACATTTGCGATTGGGTTTGATTTTTATTAAAACTACATTATTTTCTTTATGTTATATACATTTATATTTAACTTTTTTTAACTGCACTTGGACTTTTATCATCCCTTGCAATATTCAGAGTGCATTTAAAGTACTCTTATTTTTACTATAATCTTCAGTTGTAAACTGCATAGTTGAGGTGATTTTCTCTTTTTCTTTGTTTCTATATCATCTACATCTCATTTTGTACCAATAATAATCCCTCTTTTTCATATCTACATATTTAATGCTGTAATAAAAAAACTATGAAAATAACAATCTGTTGTACAGAGGCATTGTGGGTGTTCCTAAAAAAGCACAACTCTCCTATTCCCAAGCACATTTGTTATGCCCAATTCTATCCAGTATTAGCTAATATCAGATAATTAACAGCTTTCAGAAGCACTGTCGCAGGAACCTGGGGAGGTGCTCCATCCCGGAGGAATGAACTGCACACTCCACAGTTTTCAGTCTCAGAGTGCGGATGAGCTTCACTGCATGTTTAGGATATTCTGGAATGAAACATGGCTCTATTACTTTCTGAACAGTCAGCACTATTCAAAAACACTGCAGACAAAACTGCTTTCCCCCCAAGATGCTCTTGATTATCTCTTTCGGGCTCTAAAGGGGCTGTGGGAGTTAAGCATGTTAAGCATTATATATTATTAGTTGATTCTTCTGCAGGAATGCCTGGACATAAGTACAGTAACACTGTTGCATTAATTCCAGACATTATCTCAGCATGGGAGCTATGATGTTTTTTCTGCAGTCTTCTTATAACTGGACTGAATTTGCTCCATAAATACAAGAATATTTCTTGTGAATCACAGGGAAGTTAGCAACTGGAAACATGCCATATGAGACAAATTTTGATACAGTAGATATATTCAATATATCAGTCTATATCATAGTTTGGATAATTAGATTACAGGGCTGCTCAATTAGCTTCACTAGCTATGTTTTGCTATGTTTGTCCAGTACCAAACCAGTATGGATTTCAGGATAAAGTCAGTGTTTTCAGCAGGGTAAATCCGCTGATGATGTTCTGCAGTGGATAAAATTGTCGCGTTTGGCTTAGCACCAGTGTTTGCTTTCCATTTGCCTCACATGTTTACACTTTCACAGTACATTACCTGCTGTGGTTTAACTATAAAGCCTGTGAAAGGGCTTGAATGCATGTCAGTGTTGTTGGTGAGTAGTTTTGACTAAATGATTGCGTACGCCCGTGATGCATTCGCTTCACCTCTGGAGCAAAACATTAGAAATGTGTGATGGTGTTATGTTCAGACACTTCTCCTAATTGTTTGGGACATGTACTGGCTGTTCTTTGCCAAGCCTTTTCTGTTTGCGGATCACATGTTTCACAAAATATAGAAATTGCTACAAGCAATCATGGTCTGTTAAAATATGTGTTTGATTCAGTGATGTATGACCCGATTTATACATATATTTGTTAGCATCGTCCACAAAAATCGATCAAGATGTTTGACCAACCTTGAAAAGTTTCTTTAATGAGCAGAAAAAAATGCAGCGGTAATTTTCTCTCTCTGCTTCTTATTCTCTATCTCACTCCCTGCTCTGCTTCTCATCAATATGCAGCTCTCCAGAGAATTTGATCTATTTTACACCTGAAAGCCTTCGTTCAAGAAAAGAAGCAAGTTGGCCTCTCATCCATCCATTCCACTGTGATGTTAAGCATTTAGGTTACTCTTCTAAACTCATTAATTTTTTGTATATATTTAGTTTATAAAACATTATGTTATTAGTCTCACAAGAGTGGTGCATGATTAATGTTGATCTACCTGAGCTATTAAAGTCATGATCAGACTCCTTAATTACATGTAATGATGACAGAACTCCATCTTTACTGCAATCTTTAAAGCTGAAGTTTGTCATTTCTGTTTCAGCGAATGAAACATAATGAAAAAATAAAAATAATGAGTGTTTTCAAACAGTTTTCAAACTGCCATTGGTCAGTCAAACAAGTAGCCCCACCCCAAACTCACGCCATTGGTTGAGCTGTTGCTGTGCTAATATGCTGGTCAGGGTGAAACAGAGTAATTATTTTATATATCACAGAGCCACAGTGTTACACTTTTTTTTTTCAAAATATGAATGGCCAATAGTTGTCTCTGCATATTAAAATTCAATTGGAGAAAGAATTTAAAGAACATAAATAAAACAGAAAACTATCATTTCTGCAGTGTGACTTGGTAAAAAAGATAGTTTGCTGTGGAGAACATTTAACACACTGTATATATTTTGGCAAATTAGTTTTTTGTTTTTTTTTTATTTTCATACATCATTCTTACATTTTTATACAATCTGTTTATGCCCCTCTGGTTTATGCCCCTTTAGAGATAGATTTATGAGTAAACTATCATACTTACTTTATTTACTTATTTACATACTTTAAATTTTAAATTTATTAAAAATTTTAAATTTACTTTAAACTTTAAATGTATTTATTTATTTATTTATTTATTTAATGTTTCACCAATTATTATTACATACTGTCTTTAGCGACTATATAACTATGTAGTCTATATAGATATATTTTTATATCTAACACTCACAGTTATAATATAAATCTCTCCTGATATTAGCACTGTAAAAAAAATATTTTCAAGATTTGTTATCACAACATGTTTTCTTTTGTCAAATCAACTTAAATAATTTATTTAGTTGAGATAACTTATTATTTTGAGTTTCTGATGATTAAATTAATCTCCTTCATTGTATTAACTCACTTTTTCCAGTTCAATGAACTTAAAATTTGAAGGCAACCAGGTTACTTACTTTTTTAAGTTAAACCATTCAATTTTTTTTTTTTTACAGTGAAGATCCACCATCAAGTGACAGTGACACAATGTTTTGCTGCATGATACTTCCTATTTTTTTGTTTTCTGCCTGTAACTATGAGGGAAAAGTCACTTTATCATTGTGTATCAGACATTGCCACCTTATGAAATTAAAGGTAAATTACACTTATTCAATCATCAAAGATTGAATTAATGTTCTGCAGAAAAAAAAAATATACTTACACTGTTACATACCTTGGGTCGTTAGCGACCCTATACAATTTTTATATAAAATATTCAGTATTTTTTTCTTGTTATGTTGTTTATAATGAATTGATTGAGGGACACTGGAAAGGTCTAAATGATGTCTAACTTTTTAAAAAAAAAAATGAATGAGGAGGAGGTAAATGATGTCCCGGGTCACTAAGGACCCGAGATTCTTTAAGGGTTAAAACCAAAAGTTTTATTTGTTAAAATTGGACCTCAGATAACTCAAACTAACAATGAACATTTTTTATTATTAACTAACATTAACAAAGATTGAAAAATACTGCATGTCTTTGTCAGTTAATGTATTAACGTTAACTAATGGGGCCATATTGTAAAGTGTTACCAATCAAATTGTAAAAGTTAGCTTAAAAAACAATATAAAGTTATATGGATTTAATCTTGGAGTTTATTAAATTCAAAATTGTGATGTGCGTGATTACTTCAATATCTTGAGTTCTGCTAACCACCATGTGTTTACTGGACTTCAGGGGTAAACCACAGTTTAAACTTGCAAACTCTAGTCATTCATTCATTCCCTACTTACAACCAATTGAAAAATAAGTTATGCACATCTGTGCAACTACTTCTTCAAAAATGCTTTGCTGCTGGTTGCCATATTTTCAACTGAATTCAGCTTTTTATTTTTTTACAGTATAATCTGTTTATTACTTGGTCTATTTCAGATAATTAATGTCAAGCGCAGACCTTTATAGATGTCCTTCTTAAATTCCTGATATCACGCTCTCTCCCTCTCCCCGGGAATGAAGAAAAATATTTTTATCTCTTGTTTTGTTGCAGTGTTTAATGTTTGTGCCTGCAGTAGATAGAACTCACATGTCTGCTGTTGGGCTGATTGTATTAGAGGATTATCATCATCAACCCCTCCTTGTTTTATATAGCCCATCACAAGACCTGGATCAACTAAATCTTCCCCTTTCTGTAACATTTGAACCTTGTCTGCTGGTCAGTTGATGTTTCAGTCAAGTGTGTAAGAGCAGATTGTATTCTTTTATTACAGTGGTGGCTATGTCATCTAGACAGTGTGGCAATGCAGTTGATGTGACTGAAGTGTGTGTGCTGATATTAAAGATTTTACACGAGAAATAGTGGTTTAAATGACTTTCATGTGGTCGTGTCTTTAGCCGCAGGTTCTTTTTTTTATTATTAACTTTTATCTTTCTACATAAAGAAGACACCAAGGAAAGCATGTGATGCCATCCAGTGAGTCAACTTTAATAGCGGCTATTACTTCAGTCTATTAAAACTATGAATCAGTGGTTTCTTCAGAGGAGCTGAATTAAGGAATGTTTCAAGTTTCAAAATGTCAGTGACAATTTGTACATTGAGGCCCCATCCACACTACTGCGTTTTCGTTAAAAAACGGAGAATTAAAACGAATACGATCTCCGTCCACATCAGCGTTTTATCTGCGTATAAATGATCTCTGTCCACATTAAAACGACTGAAAACACGGATCACGTGACCATTCACCAACACTGGGCATGCCGGTGTAAACAGTGATTGACGAATCAGGGAAGGATACTTCATGAGTGATAACACCCAATCATGGAGCCAGCCCCTGCGTCAGCGTTTCTGAAGTCCTACGCTTTAGACTGCGCAGACCGATCGGTAGCTGACTTGAAGCAGTGCACGTCGGTTAGAAATTTTGTCCGACTTGATGCAGCGCTGACTCCACGTGACTGTGATATATGCCATCAAAGTACCGCGAGAGCATTTCGAGACTATGGCCGGAGGACTCAGCCAGGGGTGCGTTTCCCGAAAGCATCGTTAGCCAACTATGGTCGCAAGTTCCGTCGTTACCAATAGAGTTCAATGGGAATTGCGACCAACTTGCGACCATAGTTGGCTAACGACACTTTCGGGAACGCACCCCAGCGCAGTTTCTCAAGAGCGGCTGCACAAGCTCTGATGATGTCACAGCTGTTCCACGATTCGCCGGATTCAACGCATGACAATGATCACGTGCGTAACGTTTCGTGTTTATTCTCGCACCTTTAGTTCCACTAAAGCTCACAAATCAGTTTTTTGTAACAGTCTTTTCATGTAGTCGCAATGTTATATTGTGTCATGTTTATCATGTTTATCAAAATAAAACTGATTAAAAAACGTTGATTCCACGTCAGTTATTATAGGCTTATTTTGAACTTTATTCTAGTTCAAACAGATGCTGTATGAGGCAGTAAAGTATTGAATGAAAATGTCAGTGTTGTAGTCGAGACCACCTCACTCGAGTCCGAGTCGACACCGAGGCCAGAGAGAGTCGAGTTCGAGTCAAGACTGAGTCCATAGAGAGTCGAGTCCGAGTCGAGTCCGAGACCAGAGACGGTCGAGTCCGAATCGAGACCGAGACCAGTGAGGGTTGATTACCTAATTTACTTTTATTTACTTAGAGAAATCCTTTTTTTTTTTTTTTTACTGAATTTACTTAGAGTTTAAAAAATATGATCAGTTTAGGGTAAAAAGGCCACATAGTAGGTGGTGTTAAAAGTAATTTTATTACAATTTGTCATGCGCAGTTGTGCACTAGAAAATCCCCAATCACTGGGCGTGTCAATCAATTTAAAGAAATATTTTATTAACATACATTAATAATCCTGAAAAATATTTTTAATTGAACTCGAGTGGACTCGGGAATAATTCCGAGTCCTAAAAAAAAAAAATGTTCGAATACGAGTCAATTCCGAGTCCAAAGGGACACGAGTCCATGACAAGACCAAGACCATTAAAATATGGTCTCGAGACCGAGTCCGAGACGAGTCCGAGTCTCGAGTACTACAACACTGGAAAATGTTTCTGAAATATCTGTTTATTTGGCAAATGTTGCATTTATTTCACTTCAGCTGTGGTATAAGCATGCAAACACCATGTGAGCAGTCGCTACGGGAACCAGAAATTTTCCGACTTCACGTCTCCGTTTGCAGCTCCTCCCCGCCTGCACGCGGCTGTTCTCGCCGATCGGTTGCATCCAGCCGCTGGCGATGTCGAACACACCTTTTGTCTCGTCCACACTAAAACGCCCTCCGGAGATTCAAAACGCAAAACGGAGCTGCAGCGTTTCTAAACTTCTCCGTTTTAGGTCTTCGTTTTTCCCGTTTTAGTCTGGACGGGAGGTGCAAACATAGCAAAAGGTCTCCGTTTTTAAACAAAAACGCAGTAGTGTGGACGGGGCCTGAAATGTTTAGGTCGAAGCTCCTGCATATGCAATATAATACAATACAATTTAGAGGAATAAGGGAAATAAGTAGATATTTACAGTAAAGTAGGCCAATATATATGCAAAAGAAATATGCCTGTATGTTTGCTTTGTATATTAAAGTCCCCCTATTGTCAATAATTTTAAGTAATAATTTTAAAAACTCATCTTTGATAATTAAAGGAACATATTTTTAAAAAATCCTTTCTTTTTATTTTAAAATAATGTAACTCTACACCCTTGCTTCATTTACACTACTGTATACACGTAAATATGCAAATTATCCCTGCCTCCACTTACTCACACCAGCTCAGATATCCACTTGTTGATGTGACTTTACATTAAAAAAGTTTGGAATACGGAAAATGGGCATACGATTGACCTTTTAATGGCACTTTTCCATTACCAGTACCAGTACCAGTACCAGTACCTCGGCTCAGCTCACTTTTCGCTCCGTTTTCCATTGCAGACAGTACCGCTACCGCCACAAATAGTATCCAGTCGTTATAGCAAAGCCTTTCGTTCCTCATTGCCCCATCAAGCTCTCGCTGGAACCTCACCCAAACAAAGGAAAGTCTGCACCTCCTCGTACCATGGCTTATTCTTCCGGGTTGTCAGAATAATAGTAAGTTTAGTAACTATCTCTGGCCAAACTATTTAAAATCGGCATGGTTATGCTGGAGCTGGATACTACATCTGGAGCCTGCAATGATGACGCAGTGAATAGTGACGATTCTCTCTGACCAATCAGCAGTCGGCATTGTTTTCAAGTCACATTGTGTCGCCTCAGCTCGCTCAGAACCTCTCCGGATGTGATACCAAAAAAAGTACCCGAATGCAGGTATAGGTACAACTTTTACACGGTGGACCAAAGAAAGCTGATGTTTCTAAGAGTGACATTGGACCCGAAGCCTGTATGTTTTATAGATGATGCCTCATCCACATCATTTTTAATTGTTTTGTATTGTTTTTTGTATTGTTATATATATATATATATATATATATATATATATATATGAAGAGTTCAGATGCAAAAGCCTCTAAATGCCATTTGAAATTTTCTTCTTTAATGATGATTTTTTATCAAACTTGTATATTTAAGTTCAGTAATTTCACTTAAATGATGATGATTTTTATCAAACTTGTATATTTAAGTTCAGTAATTTCACTTAAATGATGATGATTTTTATCAAACTTGTATATTTAAGTTCAGTAATTTCACTTAAATAACAATTCATAGGTAATTATCATTGCCATTTAAGTGAAATTACTGAACTTAAATATACAAGTTTGATAAAAATCATCATTAAAGAAGAAAATTTCAAATGGCATTTAGAGGCTTTTGCATCTGAACTCTTCATATATATATATATATATATGTGTGTGTGTGTGTGTGTGTGTGTGTGTGTGTGTGTACTGTGTTGTTTCTATGGACCTTTGTGTCTTAAATAAAAGTTGATTGAAAGGCGAGCCGAGTCAAGTCGAGTTGAGCTGCTACTGTGTAGTGGAAAAGCACCATAAGGGACCTGATGTCCTGCAGGTAGAAGCTGTTCTTCAATCTGCTGGTTCTGGATTGTATACTCCTACGGCCTGCCTGATGGCAGTTTGTTAAACAGCCTGTGTACTGGATGACTGGGGTCAGCAATGATTTTATGAGCCTTCTTCAGACACTGCATGTGGAAGATGTCCTGTAAGATAGTTGTTTGCATTTTTTACTTTAGCGCACATGAATCATCACCTGGGAATTTCCTGTGCCAGAAAAGGAAGGACATTAATGTGTCCTTATGCTGCCATCATCCATAAAGTTTTTGTCTTTGGCCTGTTAATAGAAGCATGGGCCCTAGTTGGAGCCATAGATATCCATAAAAAAAGCTAGATGTCTTGTCCGCGCTGCTGGCCAATGGAGTTCGACGTCTGCACCTGGCGGCCATCTTGTCACAGACAGCCTGATCACTCGTAACATTGTGTTTTAATGGTGCATGTACTTATTAAATAACTATAACTTGCTAAATTTTCTACCGATTTTCAAACGGTTTGGCTTGTTATAAACGTCAGAGATGTAGTTATGACACTGACTGCATACTTATGAATAATAAGTGTATAAATAAATAATCGTCCAGGATTAAAGCCACGTTAAAGGAGTAGTTCACTTTTGAAAAAACTTTTGCTAATAATTTACTCACCCCCATGTCATCCAAGATGTCCATGTCTTTCTTTCCTCAGTCGAAAAGAAATTAAGGTTTTTGATGAAAACATTCCAGGATTTTTCTCCATATAATGGACTTCAATGGGAACCAGACAGTCCAAGGTCCAAAAGACAGTTAATAACAGTTACAGATGCAGCTTCAAATGTCTTTAAACGACACCAGACGATGAATAAGGGTCTTATCATGCGAAACGATCGGTTATTTCAAAACTTATTCCAAAAATGTAACTTTTATAAGGACAAATGCTAGCCTTGCTCTATTCTGTGAGGCGCGTTTGTAACATCACGTAATACGTAATTATGTTCAAAAGGTCACGGGCGACGTAGCCGGAAGTGTTACAAGTGTTACAAGTGTTTACAAGTTGAACGCATAGGTTGAACGTGCAAACTAACTCAAACACTGTTTACAAAAAAAGGAATTAAAAGGTAAAACAACGATGTCGGACGATTTTGATTCTGTACTTTTGGCTATGTCGCCTGTGACCTTTTGAACGTAATTACGTATTACGCAGCCCATTCTCACCCCCAAGGCATCACCTAACTGACGCCTTGGGAAGCATTTGGACATGCTTCAATATCTGATGCTTTAAGCACCCTTTAGCGTCAGTTAGATGACGCCCTATCGCGTGTACCCTACCCCCACCCCAGACCTAAACCTAACCACGTCATCTAACTGACGCTTTCCTTTAGCGTCAGTTAGATGACGCCGTAGGATCGCGCCTAAAATGTCAAATATTGAAGCATGGTCAAAGGTGACGCCTTGGGGTGAGAATGCGTTGTATTACGTGACGTTACAAACGCTCCTCACAGAATAGAGAAAGGCTAGCATTTGTCCTTAGAAAAGTTACATTTTTGGAATAAGTTTTGAAATAACCGATCGTTTCGCATGATAAGACCCTTATTCATCGTCTGGTGTCGTTTAAATACATTTGAAGCTGCATCTGAAACTGTTATTAACTGTCTTTTGGACCTTGGACTGTCTGGTTCCCATTGAAGTCCATTATATGGAGAAAAATCCTGGAATGTTTTCATCAAAAACCTTAATTTCTTTTCGACTAAGGAAAGAAAGACATGGACATCTTGGATGACATGGGGGTGAGTAAATTATCAGCAAAAGTTTTTTTTCAAAAGTGAACTAATCCTTTAATAACGTTTGTAAGAAACCAAACTGTTTGTAAAACCATCAAGATTTCAACAAGTATTTGTGTGCTGATCACTCATCTTACATCAGGTACCACAGAGCCTGCCAGAAAGCTTGCCTGTGACAAGATGGCCGACATTGATGACGATAGAGACTCTAGTTCAAGTTCAAGTTCATTTTATTTGTATAGCACATTTTATAGCAGCCAATGACTGACCAAAGTGCTTTACAGAACCAAAAAAAAAAAGATTAAAAGACATTAACACCATGCATAGCAGCACATCATAGAACAGTACAGCAAAGATAAGAACAGCTTAGAACAGGAGAAGCCCAAGCAATCTCAGAGTTATCAAAAATAAAATCTATATATATACATACATATACATATACACGCACGCACACACATTCATATATATGTACATACATATACATACACATACACAAACAACCTTATTTATAGGCCAAAGAAAACAAGTGCAAGACTCTAGCCTTTATTATGGATATATGATTGGAGCCATCTTACATGATGACTTAGTTTGCTACATTTCAAATTCTTTTGATTGTTTGTCCCTCAGCAGATCGTATACCCCATGACTAGGCTGCACGTAAGAAAACTCCTTGCATGTTTGTTTATTAAATATTTCGGATAGATTAATCTTGTTTTAATTTTTTTAATCATGGCATCAGACCCCAACGTTATTGGGATATGTTATGCAAGGTAGGGAGTCTGAATGAAAATTCATGAAATGCCAGTTACCAGAAAACTTTTACAGAATGGATCCTTGCTGAATAAATGTAGCCTATTAATTTAAAAATAAATAAATCATAAAAAAAAAACTTAATGACCCCAAACTGTTGTTAAAACTGCTGTCTAAGATTCCATACCATAAGCTGTCCTGTTTCTAGAACCTCCTTGCTTTATGTTTCTCATCTGTGATGAGTTTTCTTCCATCTGATGTAAATCACAGTAAACACCTAAAGCCTGATGACCTCTAAATTTCCTGATATTTCTGCTCACACTTTTAAGTGCTGAATCCCTTTCTCTGTCTGCCCTGGTGACTTCTAATCCCCATGATTTGTTTTATCCCTTCTCCCTATTTCTCTATCTATCTCTCTCTTTGAACTGTTAGAGGTCAAAATTCCTGTCCGAATGATTGGCTTTCTGTGCTGCTGCTGAACTCTAGAACTCTTGAACTCGGACTCCTCAGTTGATCAAAAAATGACTCCTAGTCGGTGTTCACTCAAAGTCGACAGTGGAGGGTTAAAAAAAATAAAAAAGTGAAGTAAATCACATATGAGATCTGACTTATGGTGGCAGATCAGATCATTTCAAAAGGAGTATATATGGTTATATGTCTGAAGATGCAAAACACATGTGCAATGTATTAGAGGAGGGGGAACAAGACAAAAAGTATTGAAAGTGCAGACAGGAAGAATAACTTTTCTGAAGAAAAAAATACCAATATAAATAATAAACTGTGAAATCTTGTAAATTTGGACAGACTGCAATATGCAGCTTAGTGTGCTTAGAGATTCATGCATATTCCATTGCTGCTTTAAATTTTTAAACAAATTTTCGGCCACTATACTCTGTTAGTGTATCTCACCTGTGGGATAACATTAAAGTCATTATGCATAGCTTAAATTAAAAAAATTATTAATTCATTGAAAGAAATGTTGTACTATTCATATCCCTTTAGTATTACAAATAGACTCACACCAATCCCTTTGTTATAAAAAATATATGATATGGATTTAAATAGCTATATTTTTAGCTGAAAGATATTTATTCAGAAACTTTTATGAATTAAGAATGAATGAACATGCATGGGAGCAGAACGTGGACGATTAGGTCACTGATGGGCATTTCTATCATGGAAATCTGCATAGATTCATGTAATTCTCATAATTTACAGCAAGCAAGTTATCATTACGAAAGATTTTACATCACCAAGATAAGAAAGATCACACGTTTTTGATGATGCCAATTTAAAATGTGCTATTTTTCATCACCATTACATTCACAGAGAGATACCATGGTCACATCTTTAAAACATCTAGATGGCGATTTTTTGTTGTTGTTGTTGTTGTTTTATTCCTTTTCTAAAAAAACAAGCTCATTCTTCAGATATGAAATAGTATTTTATGAAAATAAAATGTCCTTATGTATTTTGTTATTACTTAAGTGCATTATTTAACATTGAACATCATTTTATATCATAAATATTTATTTAGTAAATTAATTTACACAACTTTTTGTTTATATGTAATATAATAATTTATATAATTAATTATTATTTATTATTTTGGACAACAAACTGCTTTCAAAATAGACCACAATTAGGTATGTAGTCCACATGGTTTATGAACCACAACTATTTTAGTTTGGATATATATTTCTAGAGATTAACCAGTTAAAGAGGACCTATCATGCCCTTTTACGTTTAATCATTTAGCAGATGATTCGGTCCAAGTGATTTACAAATGAGGAGAGCAATAAAAGAAGTTAGAACAACAATATGTAACTCTAGTAAGTTTAGCACACGTAGCAAGGTGTTTAAAAAAAAATAGAAATAGAATAGAAGGTGTTATAGTATTTAGCCGTTTCTTGAAAGACTCGGGTTGTGTTGGGCAGGTCATTCCACCAGCAGGGAACAGTCCAGGAAAAGGTCTGTGAATGGGATTTTGTGCCTTTTTGGGACGGCACCACAAGGCGCCATTCACTTTCAGAAATCAATCTTCTGGTGGGCACATTGGTGTGAAGTAGTGAGTTTAGGTATAGTGGTGCAGAGCCAGTGGTTGTTCAAAGCATCAGTGCCTTGAATGGGATGTGAGTGGTTATTGGCAACCAGTGCAAATTGACGAAGAGAGGCGTGACATGCGCTTGCTGCCGCATTCTAGATCATTTACAGAAGTCTGACAGTTCAAGAGACCATCACAATTGTCCAGTCAGGATAGAACAAGAGCTTGGACAAGAAGTTGTGTAGCATTCTCTGAAGGGTTTGATCTTGTGATTATCAATCACAACTCGTTGCCGTGGAAGGAGTTATGGTTGATGAGCCTAGCTGAATAGAGAAGATGTTATGAAATGTTGGGGTGACTAAGGGGACAAGCAGTTCTGTGACCTCAAGAAATCCAACAAGAAATGTCTGCCAGGCAGGCTGAGATGTGAGCAGCATAGTAGTGATAGAAAAAAACATGTTTCTGAATGACAGATCCTAGTGATAGCATGTCGATGGAGAACAGAAGTGGTTGAAGCACTAAGCCCTGAGGCACCCCAATAGTTCGATTTTATGACTTTGACGCCTTAGATACCCTAAAGGACCTACCTGAGAAATAAGACTTGAACCACTGGAGTCCAGTTCCTGAGATGCCCTTCATCGTGAGTGTTGACAGGAGGATCTGGTGGTTAAATGTGTCAAAAGCAGCAAACAGATCCAGCAAGATGAGCACTGAAAATTGGGAGGCTGCACTTTCCAGTTTCCCGTAATAACCTTTAATAACCGAGAGCAGGGCAATCTCAGTTGAGTGCCTGCTTTTATAAAGCCTTGCTGTTCTTTTTGGGTTTACAAGAATAGGTTTTATGTGTGAATGTTAAAAAAAAAACACATTACATATAGTTGCAGCACCTCTTTTCCCAGTCTTTCAGTAATACTTAACTTCCTGTCTCTATGAAGCCACTCCTTCTGAAAAATGTGATGAATGTGACCATGGTTGGAGGGCTTTATCAGTGTGTGTTGTGATTTGTCAACAGCTTTGAATGTGTTTTAGAAAAGTCACACCACTTACAACACTGAGTTTCAACACTACCAACGCAACTCAACTAAAACCTCACCCCCTTTTTCTTTTTCTTTTTTCTTTTTTTGCATATGCATGTGAAAATAAAGTGTTATGCTGCCACAATGTCAGATAAAAACATCAAAGTACACAGAGACTTCTATCAAGCCAGTCTTCAGATAAAGCCTCAGCTGAAAGTTGTCTTTATCTTATGCTGAATGTGATATCACGGCATGCATACATTAGCAATCAGTATGACAGCATGACAGAAAGGCAATGCTTCTTTACACTGCCTCTTATGGAGGGCTGATTGGCAAGTGTTGCCCAGCTTATACTATATGACTAAAAGGTCACCCTTCAACGTCTGCATTCACTTGAGCACAGTGTTTTAATCAGCATTTGAAGAAGATCAGCGGGATCATGATGTAAGAGGAAAGTAAATAGCACTGAGGGGTGGGGTGGAGGCTAATGTAATCAATGAGATAAAGTTCATTAAAGTAGACTACCCATGAAGTTAAGGTCTGTAAAGTCTGTCTGTGCACACTCCACAATGAAAGACTTCCGAAGGTTTTTAGTTCATGTGTGAAGCTCTTTGTAAGTGCTTGCAAATACGCTTTGTGCAAAAATCAAAGCTATTTAAAAAAAAAAAAAAGAAAAGAAAAGAAATTGCCTGGGACAACATGACATTGCAGATTTGAACTTTTAGTAGAGAAAAAAAATGGAAATGCATTAGTTGCAAAAGCAATGTCTTGTCTAGAAATTTGATAGCTTGTTTTCCAAAAGAAATGTGAGGAGACTGATTGGGAAGTAGTCCAAGATCATTTAAAATGCACAGATTGATAGTCTCAAATGCCTGCACATTGTGAAATTACCCAAGGAAAATCAATTGAGTTCAGGCTTATTCAAATTCCATATATGTCTCTTGTTCTGTTTGCTGAAATGTACAAATCCCCTTTATGTTTCTAAAAGTCTCCTATTTAGATTTCAGCATTTGCAGTCATAGACGTCTTGCTAATTTGTGAAGTAGCATCTCGTGAAGTGTTTTGACAATGTAATGGATACATCAAATAGGCATGAAGAAAGGAGATATTAAAGATGAATAATGTGAATCATGTGATGGGTTAGTTTAGGGGGAATATTTTGATAAGCCTTGTGACATGTAAACTTCAAGCTCCATCTACACACATTCTGTTGTTCATAACTGAAAGAAAATAGTGGAAATTATTCATTAAGCATGAGAAAAATTTATTTAATTTTATCATAAAATAATTTTGTAAGGGGATGCATTCATTTAACTTTATAAGACTTTTTGTTTTTATATTTTTAAACAGGAAATGGTTAAAGACAACGGGTCTGACTCAGTATAAAACTGATTTCAGCAGGTTCCTGTTCTGCAGAATATAAATACATCATACACAACAGAACTCCTAGACAAGACAGCAACAAACACACAATCCAAGAGAATAACCATCAGAGGGAAGCCATGAAGCCATCTCAGTCACAGATATACCTATCCATTAGATGGCGAACAAACATTATAATCTTATTGATGTTAAACTGTAGTTCAGGGGCAGTATTCACAAAGAATTTTTAGGCTGAAAGTAGCTCCTAACTGGCGAATTTAGGAGCAACACCTAAAAATAATGGGAGTGTCACTCCTAACTTTAGGACTCCTCATTTTTTAAACTAAGAGCAATTCACGAAGCATGTTAGCCCTAAAAGTAACACCTGTCTGGGACAGCTTAAAAGAAGTTGAGAGGACTCCTAACTCACTAAGACCTATTCACAAAGGATTGTAGCACATACCACCAACTCTCGCAGTCCTCCGGGGTCCGCGACAGAAGCGGGAATGCTGCATTGATCTGCAAACAAATTCTCTCCCATTCTCACGCTTAGTTTTGCTTGATATCCCAGTGCCGAATTTCCCTTTAATTGTGTTTCTTTTTTTTCAGCACCAACTGGGCCAGCAGCAGTAATCCTGGGTCCAGTTGGGCTTTCTTTTCCGTTCTGGACTACATTCAACAACATTACTTCAATAGGAGCAACATTTCCTTGCTTTAAATGGTAAATGGACTGCATTTATATAGCGCTTTCACAGACCCAATGGGCGCGTTTTACATTTTTGCCTCACATTCACCCATTTACTCACTCATTCATACACCGACTAGTCACTGAGTAGGCCCAGCCTCTTTTGGCTTGCATTAGGTGTTAAAGCAAGTGTCGTTTTTCATTATTAGGCAACTGTGGCGGTTTTCATTAGGGTATTACGCTATTGATTTGATTTAATTGAATTCACGACTTTTCTCTCTCTCTCTCTCTGCCTTTTTTACACTTCACTGGGGCCTGCACAAACTTAATATGCATTTCGATTATATTACTATTATTATTTTGTATAGGACACAGACATATTTAGATGTTCCATATGATGGCCCTGTCATCTAACAACCAATCACTGTGATCATTGCGAGGAAGCTCATGCATGAGAATTGACGTCATCCATAGCAATGAAGACTCACTCTTAGTTTAGAAGTTGTCATTTTTCGTTAAGAGTCTGAAAGGCGTTGTGAATAACTTTTAAGAGCCAACTCCTAGCTAAAATATTTTAGTGCAATTTAGGAGTACTCCTAGTAAGATCAAATGCGTCTCTTACTAGCCCTGATGTGTCTGTGAGTCTCATTCCACACTCCAGTCTTGAGCTGAATTTTGGAACCAATGCAGTCAATGCTACTGAGGTGTGTCCATTTAAGATTTGATAATACAAGTTTATCCCATGGCTTATTTTATAGTTCTGAAATGTCAAGGGTTGCATATACTACAACACACAAAAATAGTGCAATACAGTGGTGAGTCCAGCCTGGAAGCCTGTTGTGGATCTTATAGGCTCTATTGTAGAGTGTTGCTACAGGTTCAAGGATCTCATTTTCTCATTTATTGTGAGTGAGCAAACAGGCAATCAATACGACAGAGTGGACATAATGATGGCATGAAGATATGTGTTAGAAACAGAAAGCAAAAAATACGTTGTAAATTTACTACAAACAAATAACTTTTGGTTTAACTTTCTGGTTAAGGTTTGGACATGGCAACGCATTTTCATCCTTTAACGTCATATAGAACGCTATATGCAAAAACGGCGCTATACTACGCACATGGCACCCGTTATCGTTAATATAACACGCGCTGTGAGGGCTAAGTTTAGGTGTGGGGTAGGGTCTGCGTGTCATATTCACGCTAAAGGATTTATGACGTCTTGGGTTCGCGCATTATATTAACGATAAAGGGTGCCATGTGCGTAGTATAGCGTCGTTTTTGCATATAGCGTTCTATATGACGCTAAAGGATGAGAACGGGCTGAACATGTTCACGATTAGTAAGATGTGAGTCAAGAGAGACTCCCAGATACTTATATGTGGATGCGATTGAAAACTTTTGATTAGAAAAGGTGATGTAATTGGATATAGATAGCTGTCTCCTAAATGAATAAAAATACAAACATTCTGTTATGACCGATTTACACAGAAATGTGTTCTGCTTGTGTGTTTCGAGGCCCACTAGAAGTTGTGAACAGCACAACTGTGCTTTATTTCCCTCTGGGAGGGTAACGTTGCCCGAGCCAGATCAGCAATGCTGAATTGGGCTGCCGAGGCTGTCGGGGAACCCTCCACCGTGTCGCGCTCAGTCTCGGTCGGATGATTGGTACCTCGGGGCGGGCTGTGCTGGTTCTCAGCCCACCGCCCCAGTGCCCTTTTTTCCCGAAGTGCATGGAGAGCTTACTAGGTCGTGGATGGAACTTTTTACTGCCAAAAACTGCCTGAGTGGTTCTTCCCCCCTCTTTACCCTTGAGGGAGGAATGCTGAAAGGTTATGAGGCCATTCCTCTAGTGGAGCAGTCTGTTGCAACACGCCTGTGTCCAACGGCCGCTGCATCTTGGATCCTTGTCTCCCCTTGCAGGCCTGTGATCTCATGTCAGGTTTGACAATCAGAGCTTACAATGCTTGCTGGCTTGCCTCCTCTTTGCATGCCATGGCATTGTTGCAGGTCTATCAGGCCAAGACACTCATGGACATCCAAAAGGGTAGTCTAGACCGTGCGCTCATGAGTGAAATCCGCACTGCTGCTGACCTCGCATTCACGGGCACGAGCATCACGCGCAGTCGGTCTAGGGATGTCCACCCTAGTGGAGTAGGGATGTCCACCCTAGTGGATTTCCCTCTTAAACTGAAGCCTGTTGAGTTCCTCCACACCCTCCAGCAATGGACGTGGTGGAGCATCCAAAGCCAGGCCTACCACTCGTATGCACTGGTGAACTTGTGCTAGGCTGGGTCCATATGTGGCGACCCCCACGGTGATCCAATATGTGTATTCTTGCACGATATGGCTCCCTGCTGCGAGCCTGTGTCTTCCCTAGGCAGAGCTTTCTGCCATCATTGACTGATTAGTTTGCTCCCCCCTGTTATAGGCTGGAGCCTCCCCAGTGACATTCCATATGTTGTACTGTCACAGGTTGTGTGTGTGTGGGGGGGATCAAAGCCAGACTGCACCCACCCCTAAAACCCAGGACCACCTCAATGAACGTCGCAAAGACCAGACAGACCAGTAGATTAAAAGTTAACAAGTTTTATTGAATAAAATTAATTTAATAGTCTTGATGAGGCTCCTGTGTCCCTCCACAGGTGCGGGAACCAGACCTCTGACCCTGGTCAAGGCGTAGGCTTCTTCACGGCAACTCGTGCTAGCCATATCGGCTAAGAGGGAGGAAGTCGGCCGCCGGTCCAGCAGACAGGTGAGTATCCCGGAAAGTAGAACCTCTCGAGGCATAGAACAGGAACGGGGTCTCGTGGTTCGGAGAGTCTTCCTTTGAACAGGGAGGTGGATATCAGGTAAGCCGACCTTCTCGGACCGTGGAACAGTCAGGATGTGACCGGTACAGAGACTGATGGATAGGAGGAGACTCTTCCACCAGACGGGTGAGTGGCAGGTACGTATACCTCCTCAATGAGTGGAGCAGGGCAGAGTCTAGTAAGGGAGGAGGACCTTCGCTAGGCAGACAGGTGAGTATCCAGGTCAGCAACCCTTCACGGACCGTTGATCGGTCAGGGCACGGCCAGTACAGGAACTGATGGCCAGGGTCGGACTCTTCCGCCAGACAGGTGAGTAGCCAAGTATGTATACCTCCTCAATGAGTGGGGCAGAGAGTCTCATAATGGAGGAGGGTATTCGCCCAGTACAGAGTCTCGTAATGGAGGAGGATCTTCACTGGACAGACAGGTGAGTGTCCAGGTCAGCAAACCTTCTCGGACCGTTGAGCGGTCAGGGCGCGGCCAGTACAGGAGCTGTTGGCCAGGATGGGACTCTCCGCCAGATAGGTGAGTAGCCAGGTACAAATACCTCCTCAATGAGCGGAGCAGGACGAAGTCTCGTAATGGAGGAGGGTCTTCGCTGAGTAGACAGGTGAGGGATTCTTCTGCAAGACAGACAAGTAAGTAATTCATATACGTGGCGGATGCTCTTTGGGCAAGATCAACGCTTACAGCTAGAGGGAGTTTTCCTGCAGCGGACAGGGAGGTATCCAATGTATATCTCTCCTTCAGGCGGGCTTCACACGTTAGCAGAGGAATCCTCTATTTAAGAGACAGTTATACAAGTACATGTACGCTTCTCTTCAATACGGCGACGAGGGCTTACGAGTGTGTTGCTGCAAAGCAGACAGTGATATGGCCAGTGTGTGTCTCTCCTTCAGGCGGGCATCCCACGAGGGAACATTAGCGGAGGAATCTTCTATTAAATAGACAGGACAAGTTATACAAGTGCAGGCAGACTTCTCTTCAATACGGAGACGAGGGCTTGCAGCTGGAGTGTGTTGCTGTAAAGCAGACAGCGATGTGGCCAGGGTGTGTCTCTCCTTCAGGCAGGCATCACACAAAAGAACATTAGCGGAGGAATCTTCTACTAAATAGACAGAAGAAGTTATACAAGTGCCCACATTGTTCTCACATGCAGGGGTGAAACATGCACATTTAACACTTGAGGTCTTCTTCAGTTACAGCGGGCAAGAATATGAACTGGGGGAATACTTAAATATGTATATAAATCCCACACACTGCAACCACTTCAAGCCAAATACTGTGTGATACTTCAATTAGGGCACTGCATCTACTCTCACTCTCAGTGCAATAAGGTCAGCACTCACCCAATGATCAATCCTTCCATTGTTATGCTGAATCAGTTCTCATCAGAGGACGAAGAGGTGCAGATGACTTCTCACGACACAGGGGACAAGCGTCTTCAGTGCTCTCTCACATTCAGAAGAAAGATATCAGGATTTCAATGATGACTCAATCCAAACACTCTCAAGTGACAGTTACACTCATGATCAATACACTTCACAACTTCATATTCAACTCAGTACAGGGCATACATTCACATAGATCCGATGTCATACTACTTATCTCCCTCTCAATGATGATGGCATTTTTCAGTCTTGACTCGATCTCCACAATTCACTCACTTTCCATGCGTTTGACGTTTTCAACTCGTGTTCACACAATCACTGTTGCACCCTCAATCTCAGCGAATCTATGTCACTGCCAAAGAAACGATTTCTCCCGGGGGACCACCTCGCTTGACTGTCTCTTCCCTCTCCTTTTATACACTCCATTCATCTACAAAGCCCTATCGCAGATCCCCGCGTAAATTCTCCACCCCTGACACTGATCTATCATCAGCTCGGTGTTCCGGTAATGCCGTTCCGGGGGAGCACAATTTCAGCGGGACTTAGTTCCGCTTCAGTTTGTGACCTCGTGACAGTATACCCATCAATTCGCCCAGTCCATATGTGTATTCTCCATGTTACCCTCATGTGGGCAGGGTTTCAAAGGCACACCCTCATGTGGGCCTTTCTTATACAGGGAACGCTTTCCCAGTGGTCCTGTAGGAACAGCAGTGACTTGCCTGGCCTAAGCCCTGTCCCTTCTCCGCCTTAACTCTTTCCCCGCCAAACACGGAATTTTCCGGGTTTAATGAAAAAACGCATCACCGCCAAACACGGAATTTTCCGGGTATCCGTGTTTTAGGTGGTATACGGTAAGGAAGACCCGCGCGCATGTCCTGAATGAGTGCGCAACTCTTTGATCAGAGAAACAGATTGCAATCGTCTCAAACAGTGGAGTAGTGAGAGTATCAGACAGACAATGCAGAGGTATATGGCTGAAGTACTGGAGGTTAATGGACTCGGAGTCCGATCACTCTTTATTTGATAATTCTGAATCTGATCGGGACGAAGTAGTCAGTGAGAGAGATGCACATGTTGTCACAGAAAGTTCTAGCCATGGACGTGCCGCAGATAGATCGTATAATACTTGTATTATGACACTATAATATTTATGTGTGTGTGCAGGCATTTATGTGTGGCTGTCTAAATATGAAGGTGTAATTGTCAAATTATTTCTCTCTTTGTGCACATTTACCACATTGTAATATGTATTTGTGTGTGTGTGTCTAGGCCTTTTTATTGTAATTCCAATTATTCATTATTCACAGGTAGAACACAGAGAGGCAGAGGCAGAAGTTTTATTGCAAAAGTTACATTTCCCTTACATCCTGGGAAATTTGATATATTTTACATTTATTTATGTTTTTAATTTATTTTGGAAAGTTTTATATATGAAGGAAACAACATCTGAATGTATTCTGCTTTTAAATGCACTTGTTTGATAAAAATACCTTTTTCTCAGTTTTTTGTCCAAAATGTTGTGTTTTTGACAAAACCTACCTCTGTTCAAGAGGCAATAAAAAAAGAACAAATGAAGATAAAATAAAAACGTTTTTTTTGCCTAAAAGCAGAGGCTCAGATCTTTATTTTTATATATATCATCTTCATATATTCATGGAAGATATTCAGCGGGGCATTAAAATTTAGCGAAAATCGACAAAAACCCTGGCGGTGGCTGGCAACTTTTTTTTAAAACGCTGGCGGGGAAAAAGTTAAAGTAAGTATGAAGAAGACAGGCTCCCTTAGCGTGATTCCCATTCAATCGACATCAACCAGAACGTTTCAAGTAGAAAAGCATTCACTCTACATATATATATATATATTGTTGTTATTTTATTATTAACGCATTCATTTTACTTAATTGGCTATTAGTTTTGACAAATTTTGACAGAATGTAAAAGAAATGTATAGGTAATTTAAATATATTAACAAATTTTTCTGTCGTATGACTATGATTTATGTTAATGCTACATTTATTTTAATTCTAAATGTGTTTTATTTTTTAGAATTTTATGTTGATCCTGCATCAGTTTTATTATTTTAATATACATATTTTTTAGCAAAATCGTGTCTGATTTCAACGCATTCTCATCCAGGGCGTCATATAGGTGCCGATTTTGACATTGGGTCTAAATCTGACGCACATGGCCTTCGGTTATGGATAGGTTTAGGTCTGGGGTAGTGTTAGGGTTAGAACACTAGAGGGCGCCTTCTGGCCCATATATATCTGTGCCTCATATTGACGCTAAATGGATGTAGATGCAATGTCAAAAGCGTCACCTTTATGACGCCTTGGGGATCAGACCGGGTCAATTATACATTTTTACAATTTATAATATTTTATGCATTTTATTTTTGTATAAAAAATGTGAATTGTGTTTATGTTAATTATGCATCTTTTATTTTAATAATTTATTACTAAATTTATTTAATCATTTTATTAAATGAATGATCATGATTTATATTTTTGATGAAAGTTTTACTGGAATTAAAAGAAATTTCTAAATATGATCCATCCCTTGGCTGTCACTGCTGAGGGATTATTTATTTTATTTATTTTTTTCTGGACACATGTAATGCTCAACCCATCATTAGGCACTGCATGTTTCAAATCAAAGCTGCTGTTTTTGACCCTGAGAGGAAGTTTGTTTAACAGCATGCGTGATTATATACAACATAAAAACACTCCTGTAAAGCCATTCATTACATTCCAATGCAGAAAAATCAGTAACCCACTGGTCATGATCCTCTCATGTCATCTGAAGTAATTAGATCCCTCTTAGAGTGTCCCTTTAGCATTCCCCTCCAGTTGTAGGGCTTCTCTCATCCTCTCTTTCCCACATTAATTACCACTGGTATATAATTAGCAGCCAACCTTCCATGCCAGTGATTCCCAATCCCAATCTATTTCTAATTCTCAATGGTTCATCAAAATCCACAGGTACTGTGGTTCAGGAAACAGATGACTGGATAATGACGAATAAAGACTGAATTAGTCTTCTGATTGGGTATTAGTGGTGTCAGGAACTCTTATCTTCACACAAACATCCACATACTCTGTTTATCGTCCTTTTGACCCACATATTTGCACTGAGACTTGTTCAATACTAATAGATTTTCAAAGTATCCTGAGATGCCAAGAGCACTGTTTTAACCTATTGATGTGTGTGTATAGCGTGTGGATTATTGTGTGGGTACTGCTCTATGTTTGCCAGTATAACTCAATGTTCTCACTGGGATTTGATCAGCAAACCTATTCTCTTCAGTATTAATGCATGCAGTTGTGTCTTAATTATATATAGACACAAGCCCACACTCATTAATCTCTGTGTCAGAAACACATCCGTAGCTCTACTAGAGATTTAAGTTTAGCCTTTTTGTTGGTCTTATGAGTATTTCATCAGACTATACTGGGAATGTATTCACTAATTGTCTGCAGTGTTTAATTCCTTGCTTTTTTCCACTGCAGATCAGAGAATAAATAAATAAATAAATAAAATATACATTTTAAAGCTATAGTTCACCCAAAAAATGAAATTTTGTCATGCATTTGCTCACTTCCAAGCAAATGCTTTTACATTTCCAACTTGTATGAATCTCTTTCAGAACACAAAATAATATATTTTGAAGGGCATTGGTGAGATATTTTTCAAAAGATCTATTTTTGTGTTTCACAGAAGAAAGTCATTCAGGTTTGCAATGACATGACAGTGAGGAAATGATGACAGAATTTTCAGCTATGGATGGACTATCCTTTTAATGCCCTGGTGGCCTTTGATTATCAGAGACCTGGAATGTAAAATGTATGTAAAATTTATATTTGAGTTTGTAATAAATGTTTTTGCATAGCATGCAGAATAATGGTGTGTTCATTTTCGGTAATGATTTCTTGTCATTCGGATATGAGAAAAAACATGTCAGAATAAATAAAAATAAGACATCCCCCCCAAAAAATCTCAAAATCTCTATAAAATAATCATAAATACCTCACAATTAAGATACCGCAGATGCGAATCAATTAGATTTTTATAATTTATACAACATAATGTTTGAATTACAAAAATCTATAACATTATAGCCTTTATATTTGTGTTTGTTATATTTTTAATAATCAAATAACAATAAAATAATCTTGCTAGAATGTCCCAAGACTTAAACTAGCAGTGAAAATCACTTTTTAGAAATCAGACTTCCCCAGAATGTGTATATTTACACATGTGGGCGATGATGAATGTTTTAGAGAGGGTGGAAAAATGGAAAAGTGAAAAAAAAAAAAAGCAAAAATCACTAAAAGGTTTAAGGGTGAGGGGAAAAAAGAGAAAAGAGACAAAAGAGAGAACACACTATATTGTTATTTTCAACAGACAGGGTCATATCTAATTTTTAAGCACCCACTTTTACACCTACATGGTGCACACACACACACACACAATAGTGCGGTAAACACATACAATGCACAAGCGGTACAAGTACCTGCTGCACTGTGTAAAAAAATAATACTTTTGGACAATGTCTGATATTGGCGTCATGCAATTTCCTTTCCGAATGAACATTATCTGACATTGTCACCGATTAAAACATATAGGTTACAGACACTCTCACAGTGTTATTCACAACACTCCAGCTATTTTGAGGCCTCTTCAATAGATATTATGTGCACTAAGTATCTGTGTGCTGCTTTTGTCTTGTGAACCGCATGCCTTTTCCCCCGTAAGCACCATTCAAAGCAACCGGCTTTTGGTTTAGCTGTCAACTCTGTGTGGAGAAATTGAGCATGAATGCTTGAACTAAAGAAAAACAAGGGATGTACTTTAAAGCAGGAGGATGCTCCGTGGAAATGCCTATAAAACAGTGTAAAACATGTAAGAAAATAAATCAAATTACAATACAAACCAAATAAAATGAATAAAATAAGCTAAACATTGATTTAAAATAAATCTAAATAAATAAAGCACAACAGTGAGTAGAAAAATAACAGAAACAGAAACATACTTTCAAAATAATTACGCATTATATATTCTGAAATATATTCTATTTTCTATACATTAAAAAAAAGCAAAAATCACTAGCAAAATACTTTTAATATGACAGCATAAATGTCTTCTTAATGCATGAAAATACATAGAATTTTAAATTTTAAAAGCACCAAGTTCCAAACTTAAAAGCACCAAATTTCAAAAGAATTAAAGAACAATGAACGAATCTTTTCCCGAGTTAATTTGTTCATTTCGTTCATTGAATGAACCAAATGACACGAAAAAAGATTTGTTCATTTTGATGAACGAGTTCAAACAGGAGAGTCACAAACACGCATCACAGAACAGAGCAAGGCGACCATCTGAGCTTATAAAACTTAAACTTTGTTATTTATTTTATTTTTTTTAATGAGCGATATTTTTGCTTGATAAGACCCTTATTCATCGTTTGGAATCGTTTGAAACCCTTTGAACAGTTTGCACTGAAACTCTCATTTGGACCTTGAACCGTTTGGTTACCAGTAAAGTGCATTAAATGGAGAAAAATCCTGGAATGTTTTCATCAAAAACCTTAATTTCTTTTCAACTGAAGAAAGAAAGACATGGACATCTTGGATGACATGGGGGTGAGTAAATTATCAGCAAAAGTTTTTTTTTTTAAAAGGGAACTACTCCTTTAAGATGCACCAAGATTAAATATTTGGTGGTCCTATATAGGGATCTAAAAGATCAAAAATCCCTGGTTTAAATGATTCCGAATGTGTTAAGAGTTAAGTTTTCCACCCCATAATAAGATACTATCTTTATCTGCTGATTTTTTTTTAATTTCTTTGCTGAGTATCTGTCTTAGTGATGTTAATATGTAACCCCTTTGTTGTCTGTCTTTGTTTTATAATTGACAAGATTATTTTAAAATCTGTTGGATTTATAAAAAATAGGATAAATCCTATTTCACTTATGTCAGGAGATCTTAAAGTCTTTTTTGAACCAGGTCTAATCCCTTATTATATCAACTTATTCATGTTTTGCCTGTAATAATAAATTCACTCAGATTGAGTTTGTGCTTTTGGACTGAAATGAAACAGTGTTTGCTAATGCAATCAGCAAGCATCTCTTATTACCTGGGCAGCTGGCCTTTTATGTATCAGGTCATCTTATGCCAAAGGATGGCACTGTATCAAAAGAAGAAAAAGATGGGATGATTTCTGGGTGAGCAGAAATCAAACGCATCAAAAAAACCTTTCAAAATGATTTCATTTTAAAAGTATTACAATGAAATTACTAGTTGGATTGTTGTGAGACGAAGTGATGGCAACCTTGCAAACGTTTTACAAGCCAGAAGAAAGGTTATATAAAATGGAGACCTGGGCTTCAATATGTCCTTTGAACAGACAGGGAACTTTTTACAATTTCCAGGAGAGTTAGGCAAACATGATGACTTATTCAACATCCGGACATCCGATCCAGCGTAATCCTGTTCAAAACAAGACAAGAGGCAAGGGCAAAAAAAAAAAAAAGTCCATAAATAAATAAATACAAATCTGAACAGAATAAAAAAGAAGACAATACAGCAGGGAGAAAAGAAGTTTCGGGCCTTGTCAAAATAAAGGGAAAAAAGAGAATAATATAAACGCTGAACAAATCCTGAAGGTTGTGGTGGAACTAAAGATGTGAGACTGACTGCAAAGAAAATAATGCAGAAGCTGGTTAAAGCAAAAACAACTGAAGCAAATGTAATTTCATTTATTATTTTCTCCATCCTATCACTCAGCAACATAACATAACATAACATAACATAACATAACATAACATAACATAACATAGGGCTGTTAAATACTTGATTCTGATGCCGATGGGTTGACCAAAGTTCTGCAATTATGTTCAGGGAAACACGGTTAAAGTAGTTCCAGGCAGGTCTTGACCGCATTATTCCATATCACTTCGCCAACTCCGCTTCGCGATGTGGCCACATTACCACCACCTCAGGTGTGCATTATTTTTCTAATAATTTAACGGCCCGTCGTCGTCAATTATTCCATAACATAACATAACATAACATAACATAACATAACATAACATAACATAACATCTATGAGTGCAGAAGAAACCTTAATGTCCTCACCTGTAGGGGGCGATAAACGGATGAGCTGCGTTAGTAACAGCAAGTGTACGGTTTAATCTAATTGCTGCAGGTGAGTGTTGCTTGTCAGTCGTTCTTTCTTTACTCGATCAAGATATTTTTTGAATTTATAGCTTAACTTTGAATATGAACTGTGTGAAATATTGGGGGATTTTGCGGAGCATGGTGGACTTTAACGAGCACCGAGTGATATCTAACGTTAGCTTCGTTTTGCTTGATTTCTTCCCACATCAATGCTGAGGCCTTTTTATATTTATGTGCGTGGGTCGATTGGGAGCATGGGAAGTGTTTTATTCTCGCTTAGTCCTAATTTTGCATAATGGATAACCACAGTTTAAAGGAGTTCGTACCCTTGAGCTGTTTTACTTTTGTCCGTCAAAGAAGCAGAAAGCTTTTGTAAGCAACGTGCCTTGAATGATATATTAAATTAACTTCCATAGATGGAACTGCTGGGGCCGGATGATTAAGCCATCTATATTATATTATTCTTATAAATAATATTATCATGGCACACTGGAGTTTTCTAACTTAAATCACATATCAAAAAGAAAAGAGCCGTTAGTGCTACATCTGTGCTGCTTTATGGTTTAAATGAGCCCAGCGCATGCGCCTTGTTGACCTGTGCGCGTGAAGTAGAGCTGACTCACGAGCTTCAGGTGCTCACGGCTCATCGGTCTCGTGAGTGATGCCGGGTTGGTGAGTGATCCTGAGTCCCAATTCGCATACTATCCGTCCTAAATAGTATTCGAAAATAGAATTAGTACGTCCCAAATCGTAGTATGTTGAAATGAGTGTTTCAAAGATACCCGGATGGTCTACTTTTTCCGGTCAGAATCCGAAGTGTAGATCGATGCACACTCTAACGGCTGATACTACCCACAAACCACTGCGCGTTGGGCGAGGATTCGGTTAGAACTACAAACACGAGTAAAAAAGTGTTAAAAAACTACAGCACGTAGTCGATACGGAGGACGCGCGAGTCCCCGCGGTTGTGTAGAGAGGTTTAGATAAAGAGCTTTGAGTGATTAATCATCAGTATCTAAACTGACGAAAATGAATTTATTCAATGTTGTCCACATTATATTGCATTTGCAGCAGCATTGTGAACTTTTGTAAAGACACGTTTAGCCATTACGTTTTAAATGCATCATTATAGTCAAATTGCAAACACGAGGAGAGCATGAAAGACCCACAACTGGCAGATGAACCTGCTCTCCGAAACGGTAGGAAATAAAATTCGATAGAATGGAGGATTTTAACTGTGACAAGATGATTGACAGGGCAGTTTACGGTGACAGGATGCAGTGCACGCGACAGAGCTGTCCGTTAAAGATGACGTGATCAGTGGCGGCTGGTGAAAAATATTGGAGGGGGGGCTGAATAACAGGGGGGTCTGGGGGTCCCCCCCCCAGAAAATTTTGAATTTAGTAGATGTGATTTCCTTCATTCTGGTGCATTTTAGGCCTTAGGCCATGCCCTTACCTATACCAATAAAATAACTTAAACCAGTCAATAACAATGGTCAAATAATACAATAATAATAATAACAGTTTGACAGTTAATGATAATGAACAAGTTGCATGTTTATTATGCTCTGTGTGCTGACAGAAAAAGTGCAAACGCTAAATATTGATAAATTATAATATAGGTAATACAAAAAATAATAGGTAATACAACAATCTAGTTTAATCAATCCCCAGCTGTAGACTACATATTTTTGACAAATTGACAATTGGATAATGGATAACAATGTGTTGATACTAGAGAAAGAGAGAGAGAAAAGGCTCTGAAAGAGAGGATGGGACAACATTCTCGAGGGTAACACCCAAGTATGAGAAGAAAGTTGATTTTAACTAGTATGAAACACAGTAATCTAGCTCAGAACTTAAAAACATCAAAAAACAAAGCAAACACACAGGTATTAATATTTCTATAATTATTTTAATATCAAACGTGTGTGAAACAGTGTTTATGTGTGTGTGAGTGACAGAGACAGACAGGTCAATTCCCACGACTAACTTTACATTATTTCCACTCGACGTCACTGGCGCTGCCATTCTGCTCTCATCTGAGGTAAAAAAAAATGTCCCGTGGTGCGCGTGCACGGTGCACTCCCCTAATCTGATACTGTGGGCGATATTTTCAGCGCCCCCAAACCATAAAATTTGACGACGCTGATTGGCGAAATATAAACTTTTTTGCATAGCAACCGGGGAACCATTGGCTTAAATTCCAGCACTGTGGGGCTGAGCGAACTGGCGCCCTGAGAAGACAGCCTATTGGCTATACTACTACACCAACATGATAAAGTAACGAAAGTGAATGCAAATATCATTCTGGTGAGTTCAAAACACTTTTCAAAGTAAAACCATTATTAGCATATAATTAACACAGATTATTTTTCAAAATGATAAATTATAATATATATTAAAAAAACAGACAGACAGGTCGGAGGGAGGGCGGCGCCCCAGCGCCCTCTATGGGCGAGCCGCCCCTGGACGTGATAGTATGTCCCAAAGCTTGCCTACTCTTTTGCTACACACTCAAAAGTATGTACTTTTTCCTCACAAAAAGAGTACATACTTTTAGGGCGTAGTATAAGTAAGCGAATTGGGACGCAGCATGAGTCTCACACCACTTTGCTGGTTAAATAAAAATACGCGGATCATTATTGTCTTGTAGTACGTTTTCATATGTCAAATATAAAAGTCACCATGAAATCAATATTGACAGTAATTAATCATTTTTAAGGAATAATGCTGTGTTGATTATAAACAATCTATGCATATATAAGAGGCCATATTACATTTATTAATTTTTAGGTGATGCTTTTTATCCAAAGGATCACTCCTGCATACTAGTTCATTGGCTTCTTGAAAAATTGAAACTTGCCAGCCTCGAAAAGTTATTAAAGACATCGTTAAAATAGTCCATGTGGCTCAATCTTAACTTTATCAAGCGACGCAAATACTTTTTGTGCGCAAAAAACATACAAAAATAACGACTTTATTTCAACTATTCACTTCCATCTCTATGGACCTCTAGTCAGTTAACGTAGTGTGATTGCGAAGAGCTACGTCACACGTAGGTTCACTATTGGCCGACGCTGGTCACGTGTGTGATGCGTGTGACGTATAATAACAGAAGCTTACGCTGTTACACTTACACTAGTAACCTGACTCGAGGCAGAGAGAGAAGTAAATGAATAGTTGAAATAAAGTCCTTATTTTTGTTGTTTTTTTGCACACAAAATGTTTTCTCGTCTCTTGAAGTGAAGATTGAGCCACTGAAGTTACTTTTGGGACTATTTTAACGATGTCTTTAAAAACTTTTCGAGGCCAGCAAGTTTCAATTCCTCAAGAAGCCTATGGACTAGTATGCAGGAGTGTTCCAGCTCTCAGATTTCATCAAAAATATCGTAATTTGTGTTCCGAAGATGAACGAAGGTCTTACGGTGTTGGAACAACATGAGGGTGAGTAAATACTGACAGAATTTTCTTTTTTGGGTGAACTATCCCTTTAATTACTCATCCCCATGCTGTTCCAACCCCGTAAGACCTTCGTTCATCTTCGGAACACAAATTAAGATATTTTTGATTAAATTTGAGAGGTGGATCACTGCTACATAGGCTCCTAAAGGATTGAAACTTGACGGCCCAGAAAGTCATTGAAGAAAATGTTTAAATATTACATGTGATTACAGTGGCTCAACTATAAGTTTATCAAGCGACGAGAATACTTTTTGTGCGGAAATAAAACAATAATAACGACTTTATTCAACTATTCCTTTTCTTCCTTCTGGGCCCGAGACGAGAGTTCAAGAGATTTCCACGACTTATGCGCAAGAATCACATTATTATTCTGCTACTTGTGCAATTATTGCGCATGCGTCACGGAAATCTCTTGCTCAGGGACACATTGGTGTCTCACAGTGGATTCGAACCCTGGTCTCTTATATTTTGCCCTTTTCATGCTTGAATGAAAAAAAAAATAGAGTTTTCCCAGTCTGCCAGTAAGGTTCTTTAGTTCCTGTCTCTATGAAACCCCTTTTTCAAAACAGCGGGCTCTCTCCGTCTGGAGTACACTTTGTTTTGAAAATGTAAAAAGAACTAAAAAGTCCTCTTTAATCAAAATAAGTTCCCCTCCCTCTTGCAGTGACCCCTCATCTCTTCTCTGATGACATGAAATCACAGCAATAGCAAACCACAATGATCCAACCATCCAATCAAACAATTCCTGATGGACAAAATCAAGTCCCGTCCTACATTTGTCTTTTTCAACAAGCAGTTTCACTCGGATTTGTCAAAATATGCTTGTTAATTCATCATGACATAAGGAATGCTGAGAACTATTTGTGCACTATTCATTTTACACATTTAAAGTCCCCCTTTTGTCAATGATTGTATCCCTTAAAACTCATATTTGATCACCAAAATGACATTAAAATGTGTTTTTTTTTTTCTGTGAAAGTATTTTTAAATTAATTTTTATGAATATTCAAATTAGCCCCACATCCATTTACTCACCAGCTCAGAGATCCAGTGGGTCAACAGAGGTAAACGCTGCACAATTGTATCGGTCTTTACCATTTATTTACGGGTTGAGCAGAGAGGCTGCACAGTTTGACAAGTTTGTACCCAGCACTTTTGAAAATGCAATTCCGAATGCGTCTCTGTCCCCAGCACATTTCAAACCAAACTGACGCCTGTGCTCTTTACAACGTCTGATACATAACAGTAATTAATTATGATTAACCTTTTGCTTGACTGCGTTATCAAACAGCTAGTAATGTGTTGCTAATGTTGCACTCAAACCATGTTCCCGTTCGGCATCTCAGAGTCAGACAGCTGCCGCAGAAACGCTTTGAACAACTTAGAACATTAGTGAAAAAGGAATTTAATTCATTTTAACATTGTAATATGCTATATTGCTAAATGTACAAGCCAAGGTTTTTCATATTAAAGGGATAGTTCACTTTGAAATTAATTTTTTGATATGTTTTAGCTTACCTCAAGGGCATCCAAGATGTAGGTGTCTTTGTTTCCACAGCATTTTCAATTTTGACATTTTTCAGTCAAACCGTTGTTGTCTATCAGTCATACACTGGAGGCTAAGGGGGTCCACCAAAAAGCATGCACAGAGAAGTCAAAATTTAACATAATTTAATGACTCGTAAATGTAAGTACACATTGATGGCCTAAGACCCGAAACGAGCGGTTTTTGTGAGAAAATGAACAGTATTTATATCGTTTTTACCTCGTGTAATCCAAGTGATTTGAATCAGTTGTTCAATGTCCAACTGAACCAAACTGAATCCGTTCAATGTTACGCCGGACATGATCGCTTGCGTGTGACGTCACTCAATATTTACGCGGAGATTTCGGAAGTTTTACCTTTTACTAAACATATTTAGATATACCAAAATCGTCTTCCATTGTGGTTTCCCTTATATCTAAATATGTTTAGTGAAAGGTAAAACTTCCGAAATCTCTGTATAAACAAAGAGTGACGTAGGCGCGCAAGCGATCACTTCCAGCGCATGCACAGACCGAAGCGCCCGTGCTGTCAGATCATTTTGTCATGGCTATGATTACATGAGGTAAAACGATATAAATACTGTTCGTTTTCTCACACAAACCGCTCGTTTCGTGTCTTAGGCCATCAATGTGTACTTACATGTACGAGTCATTAAATCATGTTTAATTTTGACTTCTCTGTGCATGCTCTTTGAGGTGAACCGATTGAGGACCCCCTTCACCTCCAGTGTATGACTGACAGACAACAATGGTTTGACCAAAAAATTTTAAAATTGAAAATGCTGTGGAAACAAAGACACCTACATCTTAGATCCCCTTGAGGTAAGCTAAAACATATCAAAAATTAATTTCAAAGTGAACTATCCCTTTAACAGAAAAATATATACGGGGATAACCTGGCTTCTCTTGAGACCCCTGCTTCAGTGAATAGTTAATGATTATGCTAAAGCCCGCCACACGTTGACGTGATTGGATGCGTTGGTGACATAAGAACACGTTTCAAACTGCTTTTTTTTCCCACTGCAGTTTTAAAGAGAAAATACTCAGCAACGGTGTTGACTTGTGAATCTGTCTTACCATATTAAAAACATCACATAGACATAAACAACATTAAAAGCTTGATTTTCACCACAGGGGTATTTAACAAGCAGCTAGGGAAGAAAATACAGTCACAAATTCAGTGAGTGTTGTGCTGACTTTTAACAGTTTAAAAGATGAAAATCATGTTAGTTTTCCTTTATCACAATATAAAGATTAAGTGCATTGCGAATTTTCAAGCTAAACATTTTATTCAGAATGTAGTTTACTATTAATAGTTTTATACATTTTTGTGTGATAGCAATCACAATCATAACAATTCTGTCCTTTACTCGCGCTCATGTGGCCAGTTTGTAATTTTTTCAATGTTTGCTTACCCTCATGTTTTTCCAAAACCTGCATGACTTTCTTCTGTGGGAATTCGTGTCAGTCTTTTTTGGAAGAAAACAAAGTGATGAAAGTGAAGAGTGACTGAGAATGTTTTTTTTTTTTCCATGGAAAGTCTTTCAATTTGGAGCATCTGAGAGAGTGATTAAATCACCCTGAATGGATTATTATTATCCTAAACTAAAGCACAGTAATCAGTAAGTCTCAGCAATGCATTTGTGGTATTTTAAATTTGTGAAGTGATCTATTACAATTGAACTATTCTGTGAAATTGCACAAATCTGTTTGTCAAAAGATGATAAAAGAAACACAGCATTATACCAATAGAAATAATTCATTTAAATTCTACACAGTTAGGTTGGAGTCATTAGTTTCTCAATATGTGTTCTTGTGAACTTGTAAAGTGTCATCATTCACTGGGCAGGTGCTGTTCCGATTCAGATCTCACATCTAGGAAAACACGGTTCAAATCTGGACTACGGTTTAAATCTGGAAGTGTGAACTTGGCATACTTGGTATTAAGAAACGGCTAGTAGGGCTGCGTGATATAGCGTTTTAGCATCGATATCACAATGTGTGCATTTTGCCATAGTTCGGATGTGCGATGTCAAGTGGATCGTAGTTGATGATATGCAATCCATATAGACCAGGCACCAGGTTTAAAAACGCATGTAAATCTTTGATTAATTGCAAATCATAGAGTAAAAGTTTTGGGTCCTCCTGTCAGTTTAAACTTGCAAGCAATTTTAAACCATTTGAGTGCAAAAAGATGCGAAAGAGAACTCAATTTGAAATTCACAGAAAGCACATGAACAACTAATTTCTCTTTCTCATCTATTTGTGCTTTAACGGACTCATACATGCAAAGTGATCTCAAAATGATCTCAAAATGCCTGCCTTGATGAGTAACAAAGTAAACACAACCCGAACCGCTTATAGCTTACAAAAACGTAAACAATTGAAGAAAACGAATGGTTATCGTTAAAGTTGATCCGTGTAGCTCTTAAAATTATATTTCTCTCGCACTTAAAATGTATTAATTCAGTTACGAACGCTGTTGCCTGCAAACTCTGTCCCACAGGCTTTACAGTGAACACAATGCATTGAACCATCAGCATAGCGGAGCCACTCAAAATCTTCTGGCCACTCTCTCCTAAAGCTGTATGATTTATTTTCAGCTGGTGGAACCAGGATTATTTGTGACTTTAGGTGATGGCTTACAAAAGAAATCTGTCAGCGTTTGTTTAATCTTCTCTCTTATTCAGCCTTTTCAATTTCACGCGGTAGTCAGCTCCCTGTCATGTGACAATGGAGCGCAGTGAAAGGGAGTGGGAATGATTAACAGCTAATATTAACCAATCCAAAATCTACCTTAAAGTTAAAGGAGAACTCCAGCGAACAATGAACCTTTGGTTTAATAAAACATCGGTACCTAGTTAATCGTTCTCTGAGTTTTGTTTTCATGATAATCGAATATAAAGAGTTTTATCTCTAAAAACTGTTTAGCGTATAATGCTAGAAATGGGTCATTGACTAAGTAAAAAGAAATCGCTAGTTTATACCACTAACAAGGCTCAAAATAGCCCCACACTAACGCAGTAACATAATGAGGCTCCATACATGCAAAACGAAGCATTGAGAACTTTGTAAGTGTACAGACCGTTTAATAAGAAGATACTTTTTGAAGACAGTTCACTTCGCGTATACAGACAGGAGCCATCTTAAAAAATAGTCTCGATAAGTCGATCCCCGAAAGCCGTTCATACAGTTCAGAAGTTCGCTGAATTTCATACAGTTCAGATCACTCAGCACGACGTTCGTGGTTTGACTTATCGAGACTAATTTTTTACTTATCGAGACTATTGCACAGATTCAATTTCAGGAGCATATGCGACCAAAATGGTCTAATCGCCGTCACTCTCTCAGGCCCCGTCCACACTACTGCGTTTTCGTTTAAAAACTGAGAATTAAAACGAATACGATCTTGGAAACTTTTGGGATAATGTAAATTACACAACTGCATGAAATATATCACACTCTGAAAGTGTTTTTTGAATATTTTATTACAAAAATCTTACATATTGTACCTTTAATGTTAACAAAACTGTAAAATATAAAGATTGTCACACTTGTAGACATAGATGAATTATATTTAATTTATTCATTGAAGACTATACAGTGTTATTTTACCTTTGATTAATACAAAATCTGTATATCAATTCTGTCAGACTTGAGGAAGATAAAGGAAACTGAGTGCTTTAGCCAGTCCTTCCAGAAAAACGTGATTATGCGATCATGATTTAGTGCATAATCAGCTAAAGTCTGCATGTTTATGTGGGGGCCACATTTTTTTCAAATACACCGCATTTTCGCCGCATAAATTGTCGATTTCGTAATCCCCGCATTTTCGCTGCAAAAAAGTCTTATTTTAGCAGAAAGTTGAAAAATTTGGCGTTTACTTCATACAAGAGCAGCCGTTTCCCTGGTGTCAAAGGAAACGCTATGAAGTGACGTAATTACGCAACATGAACTTCATCGATAAGCTGCAAACCCTATTTTACAAACCCTGCGATGAAGCCATGATTAAGCCCGCAAATCAGCCTCATTTGCCAAAAAGAAAATAAGTGCAAAAGACCACGCAAAGCAGTTTCCTAGTGTGTTCAATGATGTAAATTTACGTTATAGTAAGAGATTGCACTTTGTGCATTGGAAGCATGTATTTTAACAGATGTCTGTTTTTAGCTAACTCTGTAAAACGGAAAGCACACATTTTTTTTCATTTTTACAGAAGTTGTAGCATATTCCTTTTGTAAAGCTACAGAACTTGTTTGACTCATCAATGACTCACGATGATAACTTAAATATTCTCAGCGTGATGTAGTATGGTTGCTTACCATAGGAAGCAGCCTAATACGAAATGAT
Organism: Pimephales promelas; assembly: GCF_016745375.1. The sequence continues at coordinate 865,544 of NW_024122003.1, read as the reverse complement.
TCTTTACATTAAAGGACAAGTTCGGTATTTTACAATTAAAGCCCTGTTTTAAGATGCTAACACAGAAACCAAAAAATCTCGTGACAGCAGCATCTGTCTAAAAAACAATCCTAACCATTCTATTTAATCAGAAACGATCTTAAAACAGGGCTTTAATTGTAAAATACCGAACTTGTCCTTTAAGGTTGTAGCCTTAAAGTCGGCATGAAATCAAATTTGACAAATCTTTTTTCTATATGTATTACTGTAGTGTTCATTATGAATTTTTTATCTGTCCACTTCATTATTTTTTAAAAATTCATGTACACTTATAATCTTTAATCAAAGACATTACCCTTCCCTCCCCCATCGAAACGACCTCTCTTCTATTTCGCTCACGTGGAATGGCGAAATGGTGCGGCCATATCCGAAGAGGGTGCGGCTATAAGTGCACCGCCTCTCAGAGAATCACATTCAAATCTGCCTCCATTTTGTATGCAACGCCCAACCTCTAATGATCTAATCAATTCCCGAAGGACAAAATCAAGCCCTGCCCTACATTTTTTGCTAATTTCAGAATCCGTTTCACTCGGCTATATGTCGCGTCAAGGAAAAAATAACAATCTTAACTTCCGTTTCACGCTGACTTTAATGTAAAGTGAAATCAAAAAGTGAATACATTTTTTTCTCTTTTTTCACCAAACCATAGTTTTTGCAAGTTCCCCTAATTTCATTGCATAAAATTGCATAAACATCCCACATATTCCATTGTATTTTTTAAGAAAACGTGCCATATAATCAAGGATTTTTGCCCGCAACAATCATAAAAAAACTCCTAATTTTTCTGGAAGGACTGTTTCGCCTATGTTTTTTTTTCAGGTATCTTTGTTTTATTGTATTTATGCTTGGAAAAAAAAAAAATATATATATATATATATATATATATATATATATATATATATATATATATATATATGAAGAGTTCAGATGCAAAAGCCTCTAAGTGCCATTTGAAATTTTCTTCTATAATGATAATTTTTATCAAGCTTGTATATTTAAGTTCAGTGATTTCACTTAAATGGCAATGAGGATTACCTATTAATTGTTATTTAAGTGAAATTACTGAACTTAAATATACAAGTTTGATAAAAATCATCAATAAAGAAGAAAATTTTAAATGGCATTTAGAGGCTTTTGCATCTGAACTCTTTATATATATATATATCTTTTTTTTTAATGCAGATTCACTTCCCTACAAAATCACCCCAATCATTCTAGATTAATTCTTTCCAAATAGACTGATTTATCTGGTGAAACTGTTATCCCAATGTCAGATTTTTTTTTTCTAATATCATGCAGCCCTATAGACAGATAAAGAGTGACAGAAATGCTGTAGATATTCATGTACTCTGCACATTCTCCACAATATGATCTAGAAAATTATCTCTGCTGCATACAAAGTGCTCATTAGTAAAAAAAAAAACATGAGTTCAAAAGGTACTGCAAAACAGAAATGACCCACACAACTTTTTTTTTTCCATTTTAGTACATAGTTTTAAAGTCAGGTAATTGAAGGTACACTTTTACATTTTTTTTTTTTTTGCCAGAGCTTTTGGCAGTGTTGTTCCTCCCTGAGGTAGTGAAAATTGAATAATGAGATAGAAACAAGGCCAGAAACATATTTCAGTATGCAGATGGCAGGTCCCTTGAACATACTTAAAAGTGCACTCTTCTGTTGCAGTAAAAACGCTTAGTTCTTAATGGGGTGGTAGTTAGCTTCAAATGTTTGTGCCATTAAAGTGGATTTGTTATTATTCAGGTGACTAGCTATTATAAAAATTACTTTAAAAGGATAGTTCTCTCAGAATAGAAGATTCTATCCTCTTTTAGTCACCCTCATATCATCCTAAAATATATTTTGTGTGTGTGTATATCTATGGAACTCAATGATCATCAAAACTGACCAAACCGTGGATTGTCCTTTACACAACCACACACACACACACGCACACACACACACACACACACACATATATATAAAACACATATATAAAACCTTGCGTCATATAGCACTCCTTGCGTTGTTATGTTTTCTGACACGTTTCGTAATGCAACAACAAACAAAATGAAACGAGCATAGTTCATTTCTGCAATTCAGAGGTGGATGTGAAGAAAAAGAGTGAGAAATGAAAACTGGACTAAATAGAGATGAGGAGATGTTCGGACATGAAATAATTGTAGCTATAGGGCCAAAGTTTGATGAACAGTGAGATACTCTCCGCTTTGGAGAGAGATGGATAATGAGGTTTTTGAGGGTGCTGAGGAGAATGGGATCTTAGGTCCTGTCTTGTTTATGCTTGTGCTGTTATTATTGGAGAGAGGAAGAAGCTCATTGGATTTCAATATTAATGATATTAATATTAACTTTCTAGAAGGATACATTTTATTAAATAAATGCTGCTATGTAAATAAAAAGGATTTGTATTCACCATGAATTCTGTGTTTGGTAAGGAGTTAGATGACATCAATAATTTTGCAGTCAGCTCAGCAGAACTGATGTTAAGCTTAACCTTTTTCAGATAATAGAGGTCATTCAGTAGTAGGGCTGGGTGATATGGGCCAAAAAAAAAAATCTACTATATAGTGTATATATATATATATTAATTTATTTTGTACTTTTTTCCTATTTGGATTAAACAAAAATCTGTATTTATAAAGGTTTTTTTAAGATACATTAAACTATACTTGTTACAGTTAACTATATCTTACAAGTTATTTTGAAGCCCATATAAAGCATGTCTCATGTTTAGGATATATTGGATGATGTATTTCAATGTAAAAAAGATGGACGATGCACTTTCACTCTTTTCCATTGAATACAAGTGAAGCCGCCAATGTCTTAATATGGCGCTGATCCCGCAGACTCAAGGCCCCGCCCACACTCCCGCTGAATCTTTTTAGAACAAATCATTACAATCAATCGGTGTGAAGTAAACTGTTATGGAAATGTGGAAATTAAAGTTAAAGCTCCAATCTCCTCCTGAGGATCCCGAAAAAAGTATGGTGGCTCCTCAGTGACTACTTTGCTCATAGAAGCTGTCAAATAACTAACTAAAACCAAACTTGTTTAAAAAAAACGAACACTTGAACTTGCATCAACGTGATAAAAATATATACCTAAAATGAAAAAAAAAAAAAAATATATATATATATATATATATATATATATATTGATTTGTATTAATTACATGGAGAGGGCAGGGTTTATGACCTACTGCATACTGGGACCAACCACCTGGGAGTGATGATCGATTGGCTTAAATTTTCAATATTTGTGCTGCCCACTTTCTCCAAATAATCCAAACCATATGCTGTTTCTGAGGATATTTCACAAAGCTCTTTTAGTGGCTATAGCTGCTAAGCTTTAAAATCACTAAAAACACACTAAATTATATATGTAGGAATATCATCTATTTGCTTCTTTTCTTTCTCATTTAAAGATGTACATTGCCTCAATCTTGTTGCGTCAAGTGTGTCGTTCTTCCTGTTTAACTTGAAGTCTTGGAGCTACTCAGAAACTCACCTCTTGATAAACCAGGGGTGCCCAATCCTGCTCCTGGCGATCGACTGTCCTGCACAGTTCATCTCAAACCCTAATCAAACACACCTGAAGTAGACAATTAAGGTCTTTAGGATCACATTCAGCTGTGTTTGATTAGGGTTGGAGATGAACTGTGCAGGACAGTCGATCGCCAGGAGCAGGATTGGGCACCCCTGTGATAAACAATGCATTTTTAATAATCTATCATTTTTATTTCTTCAGGATTACTTCTGATGGCAAGGTAGCAGCTTGGTTTGAAGAATCATGGAAAATCCTTCCAGTAAAACTGCAGTTTCTTTCCAGCCCAAACGCCCCACGGTAAGATTTTTCATTTCACATGACATGTCTTACTGTTATATATGTGGGGCTAGAAGTGCTGAATGTTAAAAATTGCAGAATGTTTAGATTAAAGGAGTAGTTCACTTTTAAAAAAACTTTTGCTGATAATTTACTCACCCCCATGTCATCCAAGATGTCCATGTCTTTCTTTCTTCAGTCGAAAAGAAATAAAGGTTTTTGGTAAAAACATTCCAGGATTTTTCTCCATTTAATGGACTTCAATGGGAACCAAACAGTTCAAGGTCCAAAAGACAGTTTCAGTACAAACTGCAAACTGTTCAAAGGGCTTTAAACGATTTCAGACGATGAGTAAGGGTCTTATCAAGCAAAAAGATCGCTAATTTAATACAAAAAAACAAAGTTTAAGTATAAGCTCAAATGCTCACCTTGCTCTCTTCTGTGATGTGCATTCGTGACTCTCCTGTTCGAACTTGTTTATCAAAATGAACAAATCTTTTTTCGTGTCATTTAGTTCATTCAACAAACGAAATGAACTCCCATTTATATATATATATATATATATATATATATATATATATATATATATACAGTATATATATATATATATATATACAGTATATATGTATATACAGTGACGAAAATAAGTATTTGACCACCAAATTGTTAATCTGCCTTTAAAATGTCCACCTCCATTCCATTTATTATCCTAAATTATATGCATAAAGACACCTGTCCACCCCATACAATCAGTAAGAATCCAACTACTAACATGGCCAAGACCAAAGAGCTGTCCAAAGACACTAGAGACAAAATTGTACACCTCCACAAGGCTGGAAAGGGCTACGGGGAAATTGCCAAGCAGCTTGGTGAAAAAAAAGTCCACTGTTGGAGCAATCATTAGAAAATGGAAGAAGCTAAACATGACTGTCAATCTCGCTCGGACTGGGGCTCTATGCAAGATCTCACCTCGTGGGGTCTCAATGATCCTAAGAAAGGTGAGAAATCAGCCCAGGACTACACGGGAGGAGCTGGTCAATGACCTGAAAAGAGCTGGGACCACCATTTCCAAAGTTACTGTTGGTAATACAGTAACACATCATGGTTTGAAATCATGCATGGAACGGAAGGTTCCCCTTCTTAAATCAGCACATGTCAAGACCCGTCTTAAGTCTGCCAATGACCATTTGGATGATCCGGAGGATTCATGGGAGAAAGTCATGGGGTCAGATGAGAAGAATGACGAGGACCATCCCTACTGTGAAGCATGGGATTGGTAGCATCATGCTTTGGGGGTGTTTTTCTGCATATTGGACAGGGCGACTGCACTGTACTAAGGAGAGGATGACTGGGGCCATGTATTGCGAGATTTTGGGGAACAACCTCCTTCCCTCAGTTAGAGCACTGAAGATGGATCGAGGCTGGGTCTTCCAACATGACAATGACCCAAATCACACAGCCAGGATAACCAAGGAGTGTCTCTGTAAGAAGCACATCACGGTTCTGGCGTGGCCAAGCCAGTCTCCAGACCTAAACTCAATAGAGAGTCTTTGGAGGGAGCCCAATCTCTGTTTCTCTCAGCAACAGCCCAGAAACTTGATTGATCTAGAGAAGATCTGTGTGGAGGAGCCAAAATCCCTCCTGCAGTGTGTGAAAAACTACAGGAAAATTTGACCTCTGTGATTGCAAACAAAGGCTACTGTACCAAATTGATTTTCTCAGGTGTTCAAATACTTATTTGCAGCTGTATCATACAAATAAATAGTTTAAAAAAATCATACATTTCAGGATTTTTTTTTTTGATTATGTCTCTCACTCACAGTGGACATGCACCTACAATTCTCACTGTATGTATATGTATATATATATATATATATATATATATATATATATATGTGTATATATATGTATATAAACTTTTGCTAAATATATGCACTGTATTAGCCTATATATTGTTTATATTTTACTTAATCTGTTATTGATGTCTTGATTATTTATTGTATCATGTTTAAAATGTGTCATGAAAATGTAAATGTTTATATTTCAACAACGAATTGGAGTAATAACATAACTAGATTGTGCAGTTTGCATACAATTTGATATTTGAGTGTTGGTTATTAAATCTAAGAATAAATAGCTACTGAATTTAGGCTAATAGTTTGGTCTCAGCTGTTAACATTTAATATTATAGTAATGTTGATGTAAGATACTTTTATTATCCTTAAGAAACTTTTAAGTATAAAACTGAATTAATTTAAAGACAGAGACAATTTGTACAGGGAATCATTGTTTAATATATATAAAAAGCCAGTTTTATGTTTAGTTCCCGCTGTACCGAACCGTGACGTCATAGCCATCAGTTTTGTGTACGTTACACCCTTAGCATCCAGTGTCAAAATTGCCTGCTCTGTGTGCAGAATATGCTACACAGAGGCTATGATATCTATAAACAAAGGACTGCTCTTGCTTTCATATTTTCACTTATCCCACCTCTCCCCAAATCCACCTACTTTCTCGAAGATAATTGAATTCATAACTCAGACCAGCTGCAGACGATTAGTCCAAATGCCATCCCATTTTCTCCCAGCTGTTGTTGGCAGTGTTGGTTTACCCCGAAGAGCTGCTGACTTTGAGTTCACCTGAACAATGCTCATATGTAGATTATCTGTGATTCAGTCCACTTGAGGGTTCTTGATTGGGTCTTTGATCATCTAGTAATCCTCTTATTCAAGGGCAGGGTGGATACATAACACAAATAATGAGCTACTGTCAAGTCAATTCACCTTTATATATCACTTTATATAATACAGAACGTTTCAAAGCAGCTTTACATGGGTAAAGACAACAGGGAAATTCAGTTCAATTCAAATTTTTTTATTGTGCTTTTCACAAAACACATTGTTTCAAAGCAGATTTACAGAAAGTGCATTTCAGAAATGTGCATAGAAAAATACAGTTAGTTAATCATATCGCGTTGACGGCGTTGAGTCGTCTCATCACAGATAATGAAATGACGATTCAATGATGCAAACATAATTCAATTCTGCTGTAAAGCAGCTCTAAAGAGAAAAGTGTCATTGTTCAGCTGATGCCAGTTCAGAATTGATTCTGTTCTGTTCAATAACTGTATAAAGAGCATCTAAAATGAAATAAGATCAATTCAGCTATAAAGCAGCTCTGTAGACACAGTGATGTCATCGTTCAGCTCCGTTCGGTTTTCAGTGTCAGTACAGTCAAATCAATAATATTGCTGAATCCTGTATTGTGTCTCCCCAACTATTAGCACTGTATCGTGAGTAGTAAAAAATGCAATGTGACAATAGTGTTTGATGAAACTGATGTTGACAAGAAAAGAACACTGAAGATGACAAAAGCTTTAGACGAGCAGCAAAAATCTGATTTTTGTATCCCACTCAAACCTGTTTTGTTGTTTGTCACATGAACTACAATAAACGGTTTGGAAATGTGATTAAAATGAGCCCTGATCGGTCCTATCAAATTTCAGTGGTGTGTCCTGGCCCTGTCATTACTATGGAAACCTTTATAGATGATGACTGTCTAAACGAAAAGATCTGATTTCTTCTCTTGTAAAATTGTTTGAAAAACAAGATAAAATTGGATTCATTGTGAACAAAGTCAAAAAGCTCTTTGATACATTTCTCAGAAGCTGTTTCCCCTCAAACGCTGATGGAAATGACCTGAAATGTATTCCGTTTTTGATTGGTTCATTAGTGTTGCTGTATCAGATTTAAAAATGTTATCTGTGTTTGAAATGATGGTGATTATCATAATCAGATTCAAAGCACAGCACCAGGTAAGTGCAAGGTAGCTCTCGCCTCCGTTAATAAATGCACACCCACGGCCAAAAAGTGTTGTTTTTTTCCCCCGATAAATACTCACCTGGTCAGGAATGAGGTTAGGAACTTTTCAAATTAGATGCAGTTGTAGAAATAATAACTTTACCAAATTATTGAACTACCCAGAAATGCACACAGTTTCCTGAGCAAGGGTACAACAAGCAATTTCCCCCTTTTTTTTCTCGAGTCTTTGGCTGGAGAGAATATACAGGTCCTTCTCAAAAAATCAGCATATTGTGATAAAGTACATTATTTTCCATAATGTAATGATAAAAATTAAACTTTCATATATTTTAGATTCATTGCACACCAACTGAAATATTTCAGGTCTTTTATTTTTTTTAATACTAATGATTTTGGCATACAGCTCATGAAAACCCCAAATTCCTATCTCAAAAAATTAGCATATTTCATCCGACCAATAAAAGAAGTGTTTTTAATACAAAAAAAGTAAATCTTTAAATAATTATGTTCAGTTATGCACTCAATACTTGGTGGGGAATCCTTTTGCAGAAATGACTGCTTCAATGCGGCGTGGCATGGAGGCAATCAGCCTGTGGCACTGCTGAGGTGTTATGGAGGCCCAGGATGCTTCGATAGCGGCCTTAAGCTCATCCAGATTGTTGGGTCTTGCTTCTCTCAACTTTCTCTTCACAATATCCCACAGATTCTCTATGGGGTTCAGGTCAGGAGAGTTGCCAGGCCAATTGAGCACAGTTATACCATGGTCAGTAAACCATTTACCAGTGGTTTTGGCACTGTGAGCAGGTGCCAGGTCGTGCTGAAAAATGAAATCTTCATCTCCATAAAGCTTTTCAGCAGATGGAAGCATGAAGTGCTCCAAAATCTCCTGATAGCTTGCTGCATTGACCCTGCCCTTGATAAAACACAGTGGACCAACACCAGCACCCCAGACCATCACTGACTGTGGGTACTTGACACTGGACTTCAGGCATTTTGGCATTTCCTTCTCCCCAGTCTTCCTCCAGACTCTGGTACCTTGAGTTCCGAATGAAATGCAAAATTTGCTTTCATCTGAAAAAAGTACTTTGGACCACTGAGCAACAGTCCAGTGCTGCTTCTATGTAGCCCAGGTCAGGTGCTTCTGCCGCTTTTTCTGGTTCAAAAGTGGCTTGACCTGGGGAATGCGGCACCTGTACACGCCTGTGCACGGTGGCTCTGGATGTTTCTACTCCAGACTCAGTCCACTGCTTCCGCAGGTCCCCCAAGGTCTGGAATCGGTCCTTCTCCACAATCTTCCTCAGGGTCCGGTCACCTCTTCTCGTTGTGCAGCGTTTTTTGCCACACTTTTTTCCTTCCCACAGACTTCCCACTGAGGTGCCTTGATACAGCACTCTGGGAACAGCCTATTTGTTCAGAAATTTCTTTCTGTGTCTTACCCTCTTGCTTGAGGGTGTCAATGATTGCGGTTTTGAGTAATGAAACAGGCTGGGAGTTTTTAAAAGCCTCAGGAATCTTTTGTTGGTGTTTAGAGTTAATTAGTTGATTCAGATGATTAGGTTAATAGCTCGTTTATGTATGTATGTATATGTTAATTTTTTGAGATAGGAATTTTGGGTTTTCATGAGCTGTATGCCAAAATCATCAGTAAGTAAAACACCTGAAATATTTCAGTTGGTGTGCAATGAATCTAAAATATATGAAAGTTAAATTTTTCTCATTACATTATGGAAAATAATGAACTTTATCGCAATATGCTAAATGTTTGAGAAGGACCTGTAGAAGAACCAGAACCAGACTTTTTGTCCAAAAGGATTCTTTAGAATTGTGTTTCCCATAATTTTTTGTCTTTTCCCAAACGTTTGGTGTCAATGATGCTCCAAGTGCCAAATACATTTCTTTTAAGAACATAAATGTATCTACATCAACAAACCAAATTGAACAGAATAAAAAATATATATTTTCGTTGACTTATACCTGGACTTTAAAGTGGACTCAACTCTTTCTAACTTGTGAGAGTGTGTCTCAGTAATTATTAGTATTAGTATTTCAAATACAGATATACAATGTATTTTACTATTGTAATACAGCTGCACTGTAAAAACAAACAAACAAACAAAAAAAAACGTCATAGTAAGTATATTCAATTTTGTAATTTACACTTTTGCAATATTTATGCCTTAATTTCTTCAATTGCAAGAGTTTCTTCAAGTCTCAATACTTTTTTATTCTTCAATTGCAAATGTTTATTTTGGTGGAAACTGCTGGGAGACTTATAAAGTTGGCATGAAATGAAAATTCTCCTGATCTTTGTAAACAGTTCATTTGTCACAGGTTATTTGACATTTTACAGCACTACCATTTTCCCGTTTTTAGGTGACATTTTGCCTGGTAGAAATACATACCCCAGTTTGGGAACCATTGTTCTAGTGAAAACGCCAGATGTACTCACAACTTCTCCAATCATTTGGTCCATTTAAACCCTGCCCCTTTCTTACTACTGACTGTAAGCTTGCATTCAGATATGAGTGCCTACCAGTGATGCGCGGGTCAATGTATAAACAACCCGCAACCGACCGACGTTTTCGGCTACCCGTCCGCAACTCGGACCGCAAAAAAAGTAAAAAAAAAAAACATTGTACCCGACCCGCTTCCTGACCGCATTTTTTTAAAGTAGTAAATGTTCATCGGAGCGTTATTGGGCCATAGACGTGTAACAACACAGCATCGCAAGAAGACCTACACATAACAAAGGCAAAGCCAGCACTTTGGTCATCATCTTTCATTATTTCAGCAAATGTCTCCCACACTTTTACTCTTTCTATTTGTGTATTTGTGGAGCTTCCACTCCCCAGTCTTCACCTTTTCTCTTGCTGCCTCCATCTCTCTGCAGACTGTAGTGATCGTAGACATGGCCGGTTCGTGAACGAATCGTTCTTTTGAACCGGTTCTTTTTAGTGAACCAGTCGAACCAGTACACTCGAACTGAATCGTTCGAAACAGTTCGCGTCTTGCGTCAGTGCTGATCCACAAGTTACTAAAGTTACTCACTTTCAGACATGCCTGACAGTCGCCTCCGAATCTAAATAAATCAATATCCTGAATTATATTTTACTCCAGTAACTCCAACAGTTCACTGAACCGAGACATGTTGGTGCCACTGTGAGAAGTGATGAGCACGAGCAGCTGATACTGCGTACGCACAGGGACGGCGGTTCTCGAATCACCAGTATAGAACCGAGAACTGTTTAGACTGAGCTTGTGTGTTATCTTCGTGCCAGTTATTCAGCCAATAATGTGTAGGGCTGTATATTTCATCAAAAATTGTGTCTAGTACTATATACAAATGTTTAATTGGCATCTTTTATCAAACGACCCGACCGACCGCGACCCGAATATCATTAAAAACATTTTTGGATGACCCGTAACTGCGGGTAACCGCGGGTGACTGCAGGCACCCGCTCATTTCGGATCAACCCGCGCATCACTGGTGCCTACATATCAACATCCAGGAGATAGAAAAAAATGTTTTCCTGTAATCCATTGCACTCAGGTGTGCATAACAATTCGTCAGTTTCATTGCCACTTTGACAAATTTGCAAATGCTTCTCATTATGAATCATCTGTAAATCATATGTCCATGCTAATGTTGGAATGTGAAACTAAAGCTTAACTGGCACACATTGCGTGATCAAATTCACGTTAAACCCTCAGTACATGCAGAGATGGATAAGTGCACAAAACCATAATCACAAATTTGATTTTTGTCCAAATGAGAAATCTCAGGTCAGATGGCAAAAAAACATGCATACATGAAATGCAATTTCTAACAAGCACGAGCCAAACAACCTTGGTAAATGGTTTGAAATCCCATTGAAATTCGATATTTGTTAATGCGTCAGAGTTTGAACAATCCTCACAAGTTTGCATTGTGACTATGACAACCAACGTGTGCCTGATAGCAAAGGTGATACCTTGCAGTTTGACCTGAAAAAATAAATAAAAAATTCCCTGTAGTGTGAACAAATTTAATATCTAATTTATGTATTTGTATATATCTGACATTTGAGTTGAGTGATACTTAGTTAAAAAAAGATGTATCTGACATTTGAGATGAGTAAAGAAAATTACAGCCTTTTGCGATCGCACAGATAGCAAGTGGTACCTCGCAGTTTTAAAAGTTGACCTGAAATAGCAAATTTAAGAATAATCGGGTTCCACTAAAGTGTGAACTTTTTTATTATTTAATTATTGAAATATTTAATGAATTTGATTGGTCTAATTCATACAGTATTATTATTTGCAAACTATTTCTCATTTACTCTAAAAACCAAAGCATTTGATTCTTATCTGTTCTGAAATTTGAGCCGAAGTGAATTTTAATAAAACCATGACAGCAATTCCTCTGTATGTCAGAATATATATTTTTTGCTTTTATTACTCCAAAGACAGACATTATGATGTCTGTGAGCTCAAGCTAATGAAACATTACCAGCAGCAATCATTTTCTGTTGAAAAGGAGATTAAAATAATTAACCTGGGTGCTGAAGCCCCCATCCATTATGCAGTCTTATTTAATAATTGATTGCTGTAAGTGATATTTCCCCACACAGATGATTGTAATGGCGTCTGTTGTTGAGACAGCTTTGAATGATGATAAATAAGTCCTACTGTCTCCAGCCATGTCTCTTATCTGTCTGTGCTACAATGTTATTATTAGTACCAATTTAAATTGATGTCATCTTTATTTGAAATCTTTCAGGGGACGGCACTCTGTCAAAAAGGCCCAAATTGACTGCGAATAAATTGTACCATCAATTGCGACACGGTTACTCATGAATAGATTTCATATTCTATCCCTCTTTGCATTCAAAAATTGATCCTTCCCGCTTTGATGCTGAAAAATGTGAAACAAATGAAGCGATCATAGAAAAGATCAAATTAGAACATGGGCATTAGTTCCATGAGCATTGCTTCTTATCTCTCTCCATGTGGAAAGTGCTGACGCTTGTATCACGCCCAGTCCCAGTTTCAAATCCTCAGTTTCTTTCTTTGTGTTCCTGCAAACCCTTTTATATGTTTCTCTGTGTCTGTTTCTTCTTTTTGTAGCTCTCGTGGGGTGTGAAAATCAAGAGGAAATTGAAAAGCGTGGCTCCCTTCCTGGGCAGGTTCAGGCCGATGGTTGGACAGTGCTGTCACCAATGCACCCCAGAGAGTCTGGTGAGAAAACGAGAGGGATGAAAGGATTATTTGAAGATAATAAAAGGACAAACAGCCAGAGGCAGAGGGGGGAAGTACACAGATTTAGGCTTACCTGAAAAAACTCAGACACTGCTTTCACAAACCCATATCATGAGGGGCGATCAAAGGGAGTGCAGAGCGCCGGCAAACGTGTTACTTATGGTAGGGATAGCAAGAAAAAAAAGGGATTAGTATTGGAGAGAAAAATAATGAACACTCAAGAGCATAGTTCCCCCCACATGCTATGAAGAGCTTTTCAGAAAACTGCAGATGACTAAGCTTGTTTCCAGCAGCACTGGTCCCAGTGGGCACATGGTGCTGAGAGCTGGGATGTGAGGCTAATGGAGCAGTAATCAGAGGGTTATTGGATCGAACCTCTCCTAAACTAATCTATTAATCTCAGGCCAGCCAGCCAGATAATTCATATTTGAGCGATCTGGTGTTTGTATTAAAAGTCATTTAAAAAGCAAGCTTGGATTTTATTTAACAGCCCTATCAAATAAATCTGTACTGAACTAGGTACGTATATAAACTACCATAATTGTACTATGAGATGTCTTCATTTGCCCCCTCTCTAGTTTTACTGAGATAATTAATGACAATCAGTGCCTAAAATGAGGAGTTATTTACTCAGCTATGTCATTCTGTAGAGCGCAAAAAAGATTAGAAGGATGTATCTTTTTTTCATTTTACGCCTTGAAGTAAAAGAAAAACATATTTGCGACATTTAAATAAGAAATGGTCACATTGTGAGAGAAATTAAAATGCACTATTGAACTATTCCTACTATATAAGCATTGTCTGTGAAACCAGGCAAATAAGTTGCAATTACCAGATTGTGGCAGATCTAAAGTTGCAATTTAGCTCTGTACTTTCAATTTAGGGCCTATTTACACCTCGTCGCCTCTCTGATCCGATAGATTGTGAAAAGACCAGGTGTAAATGCCAAAAAGTTTTAGAGAATCACATCACTGAAATCACTTCACGCATTTCAGGCAAAACGCTACAAATGTAAATGAATCTGGTTGTTTAATTAAACCACAAACCCGGATGTAAATTTACTGAAATGAAAACAAACATGTGAGAGCGTCGCCGCTGATGAGTTTTAATCTTGAAAGTAGCTGATAAGTAAAATGCAGAACATATCCATTGCTTTCGATTGACGTGACCGCCGTTACATTTGCATATAGCACGGGAATTAAAGATTGGATTTATATCTGTTGTGCGGTGACATTTATGTGGCCAATTGTATGGAAACGTTTTAACAAACTGATAAAAAGTGTGGGGTTGCTACATTTTTTTTATATTTTTGAAAAAAAAGTCTCTATCAAAAATACAGCAAATACAGTATTGATTTAAAATAACCATTTTCTATTTTATTCTATTCTAAAACGTATTTGTATTCCTGTGGTGGCAAATCTTAATTTTCAGCATCATTATTCCAGTCTTTAGTGTTACATGATCCTTCAGAAATTATTCTAATATGCTGATTTGCTGCTCAAGAAACATTTATTATTGTCAATTTTGAAAACTTCAGGATTCTTCACTGAAAAATAAAAGAGAACAGCACAAAACATTGTCTTTTCTAAAGGCTTACACGATAAAAATTTCTTACTGACCCCACAATTTTAATTCCTAAATAATAAGATTTTTTGGGAATGGTTACCTAAATGTCACCTTTTCATTTCTGAGTGCTTTATATGCTGCAGAAAATATAATACTCGAGTTATGAATTTACTTTTTCAACAAACTTTTACAAATTAGTCTTTTTTTCCAGAAGCTTTTAAGAGCGCTGATGCTCCAAGGGATTAGTTATGGTCGACCCAAATGACAGCAAAAAATGTTCCACATTATATTAACAGCATTTCAAATAAGTCTGTTCAAAGATACTTTTTAGTGCTAAATTATTTGGAGCTGATGCAGCTGCTTGAAAAATCTTAAATTAACCCTTTCACAGAGATTAAATACACCTTTTTTTGTTGACTTTACTTTGTACTGTACAACCCTAATCTACTTTATTAATGTATTTTAAACAAATAAAAGGAGTCAAAAACTAAGCAATCAGGGACTAGCAGTTTTTAAGTGTTGTATTGAATCATTTACAAACCTTCATGATAGTGTTACTCGCATGATGTCACTATGTTTTATTTTCGAAGAATTTTATTTAGGCCCGATTTTTTAACATCTTTCATGCTATGATTTATAGTGGAACTAATGGGGTGCTATTTTGAACACTAAAAGGCTTCTTTAAAGTGTGTCATTTATCTCCGTCTATATAGGATGGCAGAGTAGACTCTCTGTACTGTGATGGAGGCTGGTTAGCAGGCTTTCCATCAAGTTTGATCAAATATCCTCTTGCCACTCTCAGGGTCTGAAGTTGCTGTGTAACACTCCTCCCCTGGGCTTTCAAAACCTGACGTGTGTGAACGAGACACACACCGGGTAAGTGCACATCCTTCACTCAACTCTAGCCCTCCTCATCCGGGCCATTAAAATAACAATGCACCTCTCAACTCCAGCTTCTAACTGCTCAACTGTAATTACTGTTTGTGTTTGACTCGTAAGCCTGGCACATGTACTTCAGTCGCCAAATGAAGAGCCCTAGAATAACTTCTCTTTATTTTTAACATCTAAGAATCAATCAAGTGTAGTTCCACAATCCTGCTACCCTTTTGTAAAAGGGTACGCTTTTTTTACACTTTTAGCCAATCAGACATCAGAGCTGGGGAAGATACTTTAAAGCTCCAGCTTTCCAAGCACAAGCACAGGTTTAATAACTTTTTTATATCCAAAAACAACATTTAAATACTGTAAAACAATACAAAAACTCTAGCTCTCTCCGTTTTCAAACACAGTTTTATTGTAGCGACATGCATTCTTTTTTATCAACACTTGACTGTGGGTAAGTTTCATAAAAAAGCAACATTTTGAGCAAAAAGCGGAGAAAATCACGTTTTTGTCAAAGACTAAATCCAGATCGGATTCAGAATGATGATCAGAATATAGATGGAGTCCATCAACACCGCCAAAGCTTCACAGTCCTAACCACTCCCTGGTTTGGCATTTCACTCTGTAACATTACTGTTCTGGTTTATATGCTGTTTATTGTTGATGATTGCATTTTTTTTTCATATGAGATCGCTCTTTTCTGCTTCTTCTTTGCCTGTGATTTTGATTTGGAGAGTCTGTACTTGTTCAGGAGATGCTTAATAGCGGCCCCTGCCTTATAACAGTGAAAACACAAAAAAAGCCATAAAAACTTGTCAATGGCAGGGAACAATGTTAAATTGCTACATTTGTTACAAAAGTTATTACTCTTTGATAATGTTAGTTAAAAAATGCAACTGATCATTGTTTGTCCGTGTTCGCTCAGGTTTTGATTTTAATAATGTATTATTAAATGTTGAAACTAACATTAGATTAATACAGGCTTTAGAAGCAATTTTCATTGTCAGTTTATTTTAACTAATAGAGCCTTATTATAAAGTTCTACCGATTAATAATAAAAAATCTGAACATTTTAAATCAATATCTCTAGGGCTTGTTGTAGTCCAGATGTTAAAGATTAAAAATAAATAGTGCAACCTCAACTGCTTTAACCTTAATTTTCTGAAGCAACAAGAATACTTTTTGAACGCGAAAAAACTATATTAACGACTTTATTCAACAATTTCTTTTCTTACATGTCTGTGTCTGACACTGTTCACTTGATACTGAGCCGGCATTTGGACAGCGCTGCACTGTGTTTACAACGTGAACAGCATCAGAGACTGACACTACTGTTATTGAACACAAAAAGTATTCTTGACGCTTTATAAAATTAAGGTTGAACTACAGTAGTCACGTGGACTATTTTAACGGTGTCTTTACTACCTTTCTGGGCCTTCAAAGTGGCAATTACGATACAGTCTATATGGGGGTCAGAAATCTCTTAGATTTTATAAAAAAATGTTGTTCCGAAGATAAAACAAAGGTGTTCTGGGTTTGGAACGACATTAGGATGAGTAATTAATTGCATAATTTTCATTTTTGGGTGAACTAACCCTTTAAAATAGCTTCAGTCTAAACACCCTTACATCATTAAGTATATGCTGTACCATGAATATATGCAAATTAGCCCTGCCTCCACTCACTCACACCAGCTCAGAGTTCCACTCGGTCAACTTTACTGTAGTAAACGCTGCACAATGGTATCACTCTTTGCAATGTAACAGTAATTAATATGTAGGGGTGCAACGGATCAAAAAACTCACGGATCGGATCGTTTCTCGGATCAGGGTCACGGATCGGATCATTTTTCGGATCAGCAAAAAAAAAAAAAAAAAAAAATTTCCCCAAAATAACTGTAATAGCCTACTGACAAATTCTTTAATAATAAATAGACTTAACATTATGATATTCTGTTTTATTTTAACTTCACAGGGTTCCAGACTGAAAGTTGAGGGCAGCATCACCTCAAATGAGAACTCACAGCGAGTTCTACAAAAAAAAAAAAAAAAAAATTCTGGTAGCACTGGGGCTGACAATAAATCACTAAGCTTAATATAGGGTGTAGATGAAATTAACTTAGTTATTATCATTTATAATGTCTTAATATCAATTAATAAAAGTAGTGAAAATATCATCGTACTTTTTTCATTTTAGGACAATCTTTAAAGGATAAACAAAAAATGTGTTGGTAATCACATAAAAAATTCAAAAAAATAAAACATTTATTTATGATATTATTGAAGTGCTGGGAAAAGATGTGTAGTAGGCTACTTGTAAGCATTTGACTATTTCTTACACATTATCATATATAGGCTGATTTGTGGACTGAAAGCCTTCTATAAGTGTTTCTCCTGGTTTCCACGTCAGCTCTGTTTGATCTGATATGGTTTATAACAGAAACCTGCGCCGAATCGGAGTGTTTCTCACTGGATCTCGTGGTGTTGATGTTATTAATTCTGAGGCGAATTCAATGGATTTCTTCACTGGATCTCCTAGTAACAGTGTTGCGTGAGCGAGATCGGCCAGCGACTGTCAAGTTCGGGGCTTTATTTTGTCAATGGATCGCTGCTGCTGCTCCACGGTCCTAATCATAAATGAGTAGCGTATTTTCGTTCCACTTTCATTTTGTTTGCATTCGCTGCTAGGCAACGACTAACGAGTCGATAGATCGCTGATTGCTCAGACGCACATCAGGTTGTGATATTTGTCTCCGTCTCCCTCCCACAGATGTTTACGCGCGCTATTCTTGTCACGGATTCATTGACGCGCCGCTTTACCATGCGTTTAACGTGTGGCAAATTTACTGGTCGCACATGTGCGACTGGATGTAAAATTCAGTCGCACACTCTCAAATTTTGGTCGCAGTCTGGTCTGGAGCCCTGAAATGACGCGGGGGCGGGGCGTTCAAGCTTCTCCGTTCCTCCGTTCGCTATGACGAAGCTGTGCGTTGACTGAACAACATGCGCACGTTTTTTTTTTTTTTTTTCATAATCAATTCGCGGATCACGTGTGTGCCGAACCGAAGACATTGATCCGAACGGATCACGGATCAGTGATGATCCGTTGCACCACTATTAATATGATTAGCCTTTTGCTTGACTGCGTTATCAAACAGCTAATAATGTTTTGCTAATGTTACACACAACAACCATGTTCCGCTCAGCATCTCCGAGTCAGGCAGCTGCCTACTAAATATCAGCATCCGCAGGAACACTTTAAACAACTTGAACAACGTCAGTGGAGAAAGATACAGTAGTCAACAAATGTTGACTACTGTAGTTCATCATTACATTGTAATATACTGTATACGTAATTCACCTGCTATATTGTTAAATGTACACGATTTTTCAAATTAACAGAAAAATATACCGGGATAACCTGGCTTTTCTTGATGGCTTGAGCCCTGCTTCAGTGAATAGTTAATGATATGCTAAACCTGCCGGCTCGTTGACGTGATTGGTTACAAGGTAGTTTGTGACGTGAGAAACACAAGTGATTTCAAAACTTGTTTTTGCCACTCTTTTTTTAACTGCAGTTTTATGGAGAAAATACTCAGCAATGGTGTTAACTTATGAATTTGCACATGATTTGCCATAAAGCATATTAAAAACACCACATAGACATATATATATATATATATAAAAAAAACATTTAAAAACTTGATTTTCAACCACAGCCGGTCTTAAATATTAATTTATTTCGAGTCCTGATTAGGAGAAGACGAGCATGTGCTGCTATTTATCAAACAGTAAAAATGCCCATTCCCGTGCCCAAAGTAAAGTGTTTGGGGATGAGAGTATGAAGTGACGACTGATGGGACATTGTTCTGCTCCCCTTCACAGATGATGAGTGGTAGGAGAATTGTATTTATTTATTCATTAATGACATTTTATTTAACAACAACTGCAGCTCGTTCCATGCATTACTGTGTCCATATGCCATTTCTGTCATTACGCCATTTTGCCATTTTTGGCTTTCAATCCAATCAAATGTTCTCATATTCTCTCGATTAGATTAGAAAGGAATAAACCACCCCTTTCAATCGAATTGAAATTTGATTGAAATTTGGACTGAAGACCTGGGATGATTTATGTGAAAGTGACCACTTCCCCTTGCTATTTGCCTCTGAAGAATTGGAAATCCAACAAAGAATCCCAAGATGGCAACTTAAAGCAAATTATTAATATTTTCAAACACTATGCTACAAAAATTTCACATGGCACGTCAAGATTTTCAAGATCCAGTAAAAAGGTTTACTGACAGTCTTACTAAAATGGCAAACAAAGCTATTCCTAAACTCTCAGCAAAGCCATGTTGTAGGTCTAACCCATGGTTCTATTAAAACTGTAAAAAGGTCATTGAGATCCTAAAAAAAGCAGAAAGAATGAATACACATCCAACAACAGATAATCTGATAAGATTAAAATGTGTCAGGTATAAACATGCAGAGTTATTAACACAAAGAGACAGAGCTGGAAAAGTTTTGTATCAAGTTTAACTGCAAACACACCGAGCAACAAGATCTGGGATATCATTTCGAAAAATGATCATCAAAGAAGATGGATCACAAATACAAATTAAATATTGAGATACTCTTTTAATGGCAATCAAGAAATAGCAAATGTTAGTCTTTTGAAAAGAATGCCTTATTAGAAAATTGACAACCTGAATTTCAAACAATATGAACTCAATATCTGGACGACTTCTCAAATGACACAGAACCATATAATGATCTCTTCACTATGAAAGAGCTTTCAAGTGCTCTTAAATGCTCCCATAAATACTGCTGTTGGGTTTCTGAAGCAACCATGCTGTATTATTTCTCCTCCTCAATTTTGAATACAATCTGGAGAATAGCAGATATACCGCAATCTTTGCAATAACAGATATACCACAATCTTGGCAAGAAGCCGTAATTTTTCCTTTACCTAAACCAGGCAAGGACCATTTTGATACAAGCAACTATTGCCCAATAGCATTGCTGCCTTTGCAAAACAACAGAGAGAATGGTTAATAAACGTCTGTTGTGGATACTGTAGTCGAACCGAATATATGGTTTTAGACGAGGTAAAAGTACTTTAGATCCATCGTCTTATTAGAATGGAGTAATTTTTATGTGATGCTGTTGTGACGTTATCTAATCCTAACCCTACCCCAGACCTGAACCTATCCCGTCACCTAACTGACGTTAATGGTAAAGCGTCAGTTGGATGACGCCCCAGGATCGTCATCTAACTGACGTTAAAGGGTACCGTAAAACGGCGGATGTTGACGTATGGTCAAAAGTGTCAGTTGTATAACGTCTTGGGGTGAGACTGTGTTCGAAGACTCGGGTGTATCTTTTAAGCAGGGTTCTTTATTGCTGTTGCATCGCTGTAGTATTCCCAAGTCTGCTTCATCCTAACTTCTTACCCAAGTCTGGCTAAGCCAAAATACCTTGTATTTAATATACCTTTCAAGGGTGAGGGGTTACATAGAGGTGGAGACACTCTGAAACAAAGCATGTAAATTAGGTATACAGGTTTAGGAACCTGCCCTTATACTTAGTGATACCAATTTTAATCCAATAAGCATAACTATTCAAACTGAGCCAGGGGCTCCCAGAGCCATTAAAGACAAAGTCTCAGTAATCTGATTCATTTAACTTACAATAAAGAGACCAGGATTGGCAGAATCTATTGCACATTTATACATCAAATGCTAAATTCAGTCTTGTAGACTTTCTCAGTTTATATACTATTGTACAGGAACCTAAGTTAAACATTTAATATATTTGTAACACTACAATACCTTTATCAAAAAAAAGAACATGCTGTGTTCTTTGACCTTTAGAAGGCTTATGATAAAACTTGGCGATATGGATATCACTTCCCCTTAATTGCCTCTAAAGAATTATATAAAACCTTACTTGAAAAACCTGAACTTTTATTTGGACAATTTTTTAATCCACCAACTCAAAATCCTGCCTTCAGGGACTTGAATCTGTAAAGACTGATCATCCCATAATTAAGTATTTTAGCTAAAGTAGATATGGTATGCAAGAAAATCATCAGTATCATTTTCTTTTTGGTACCAGGTCATATTGGTTAATCTGGTAATGAGAAAGCAGACATCGACTTTTAATTTCAGTGTCAAATTCTAACCTCTTATCTCAAACCAGTAATAAAGTATTAATAACATGGCAGAATGGAATGGCATAAATGCCAAGAAAATAAGTTACATGAAATAAATCCTAGTATAAGAAGAATATTAAACCTAATATCAAATCTTGTTATGACCAAGTTGTTTTTACTGGATGCGGTTTAGGTCAAACAAGACTTCCACAAGGCTATTTATTAAATGGTGAAGAACCACCATTATGCTGTCTTTGTCAAACTACAATGACTTTAGGGATGGGCTATTTACCGGTAGACATGATTAACCTATAGAAATTTGTCGACTTATCGTCTCTATCATGGTAGAGCGCGTCACGAAAGCTGATCGTTTGAATATGTTTTAAGTAGGGCTGTCAGTTTAACGCGTTATTAATGGCGTTAACGCAAACCAATTTAAACGGCGTTAATTTTTTTATCGTGCGATTAACAGTCTTTTTGTCCTAGCAAACTTTGTAGTTTTTTCACATGCTTTTGCAACAGGATCCAGCATGCGTCCTGATCCATTTTGGCGTCTCGCGCTCGTCATCCACTCAAAGCCGGCTCACAAGCCGAAACGTGTTTGGGGCGTGCCTGTTGTTATGTTTACGGTCTAGATCCGCTTGCGCTTTGGTCGAAGAAGCAACAAAACATCCTCGCGCGGCGCAAACCATTGAAGTGAATGGGTTTTAGAACCCAGCGTGAGGAAGTTTTGTGCCGCACACACTCGTTTCGGCTTACGAGCCGGCCAAATAGTAACGTTACGTTTTGAGTGGATGACGAGCGCGAGACGCCGAAATGGATGCCCTAAGATTCTGAATGGAAAGTTTACTTTTAAAAAGTTGCCAAATTGTCCCATTGACAAGACCAAGTGATCTGTGTGTTTTGTTGTGAAATGAGCACGTTGTCTGAAACAACACTTGATGATGGCCAAGCAAACACACAGACACACAGATGATGCGAATTCTCCACCCTGTCGTCAATATCAGGACCTGATAATAATCGTCAATAATAATAATAATAAAAAAAAACATTTGCACTAAACAAGCCAATCCACTTTTCCATGTTGATAAGTTGTAATGTAACAAAAATAAATCAAAAGACATTTAGAATAGATAAAAATGTGCGATTAATCGCGAGTTAACTATGACATTCATGCGATTAATCGCGATTAAATAATTTAATCGTTTGACAGCACTAGTTTTAAGTCTTTAAATCAAAATGCCGTCTTTGCGGGTGTCCTTTTAAACAGTCGTTTATGTCCTAAGTGAACATAAGTAGCAAAACAATACATGTATAGTTTGTAAAATACACACTGTCTATGGAAGCGGCAATGACAATACATTCAATTATAAATTGACAAGGTGTTTTATTCATATCAGATACATTGTGTTTGTAACTTCACCAGAGTAAAAGTGAAATAAAAGCGATACATCTGCCAAACAGTGCTGTGGCTGCGGTGTGTCAAGAGACAAAAAAAAATGTCAAAATGCAGCGCTTAAGTTAAAGAATTTCAACTTTTAACAAAATGCGTCGCGTCCCTAGACCTAGCATATTTTTTTCTTTCCACTGATGCATCTCGTGTTTTAACCGCAGTGTTCTGTGTGAATGGCCCTTTAAGCCATTGCTGATAGATCCTGACATGTGGTGATGCAGTCATTGTTTCTCAGAAAAGAAAGGGCTCTCATGAAGAGGGGTTTCTAACTTCCTAGAAAACACTTTATTAGGCCAAATAAATGGGATTCGGCTCTCCTGCATCAAAACACACAGCGACTGACTCTGTGAGCACCCAGTTTATCTTCTTTTCAATCCTCTCACTTTAGAAAGTGTCAGAAGCCGAGCTCTGCAAATCCTGCTGAAGCGTTTAATTCGTCTTAATTTAATAGGACCAAATCGGAGCCTGCTCTTTCATTGGTAGCGCTAATTAACATTTTGGAGCCTGATTATGCTGAGTATTCAATTGTATACAATTGCTGAATGGTCAGTGATTGTTTTCATTGTCCCAAGGTGAGTGAGACAATATCTGTTTACACAAGGGCTTCTTTTATTTTGCTAATTGGGTAAAATAGAGCGGGCATACTTGAATGTAGTGTGTGTGTGTGTGTTTTCAGGTACCGTGGCTGGTTAGTAAGGAGGGTGTGCTGTTTGCTGTTTGTCTGGGGTCGTGAAGTTCACCCCAGCCCTGATGGAGACAGACGGCATAGAGTCCAAGGCAGCGATAGGTGCGGCTCGCTCGAGCACTCTTCACTGATTAGATGACATGCCACGTGTAGCGAGAGAGTGAGAGGATGAGAGATGCTTTTGAGGATTGAAAGGCGCTCCCATTGAGATTTAATTCAGATGTCTTTCTCCTCTGTTAATATAGAAGATTGGTAGCCACTTATTCTTACATTAGCTTGCATGCAGAGATGTGAAAACCTTCATATTTTCAACATCGACCAGTACAGGGGATTTCATACAGAGAATTTCAAATATAATGATTCCCTTTGTATTTATATATATATATATAGGCCTAATGATCCATTGATCCATTTGGTGTATATTGTTTTAATATAAACAAACTTATAAAACGGTTATACCTTTTGAGAGATCATGCCATCTTAAAATACAAAGAAAACACTGCTAACCTGTAAATTTAGCCTTTGCTACAAAAAAGTAATAATTATGGATGTTAATAAAATGAATTGCAACAAAATAAATAGTTGTCAATAATGTTATCTTTGCATTCAAAATGTAGCAGAGGTGTAAAATGTTCTCCCTCCCAAATGACATTTTAAAGACTTGAAAAAGAGGCAGACCCTTTGGTGGGTTGCTTGAAAGACTAATCGGTCATGAAGCAGTTACCTGACCCTGACTGTATGCATATCTGATAGGAGCAATTAAATAAGATGTATTCATGCAGTTCGACAGAGCACTATTGGACAACTGTGTCCCATCGCCAACTGGAATGGCATTTATTTTAATGTTGCTGTCAACTGTATGCCACATACGCCATGCTAACTTTTCTTTTTGCTTCTAACCTCAGTTCAACCCTGCTACCACACCCTCCCTCCATTCACCTAACCCAATTTTGGCCCTAACATTAAAATAACCTTTTATATTCCCAAACAGCATGGGTGTGTTTTTCACTCTGCGGCCATAAGCGGTGTGTTCCGTGGTGTTTATGTGATGATCCTTCACACAATATTCTCTTTGTTTTCTCTGCGGTCTGTTGTCCTGTGACTGTGTGTGTTTTTATCCAGAGTGAGGCAGGCTCTGGAAACAACATGTTCCTCTGATGAGACCAAGGTGGTGGACTTGGTGATGCCTAAGGTCAGAGGTTATTTAGGCAGACTTCTGGACCTTACACAGACCTTCATCTCCCCCAGCTTACTCAGGTCTGAACGTAATTCTCATTCTGAAAGCAAATCTCTTTCCTCTTTCTGCAATAAATTCAGCCAGAGATTTTTGTTTGCAAAAATTAACAAGTCTAAAAAACAAATAGATTGTTCAGCATTCAAAATGTAACAATTTAAAATAACCCTTGGTGGGTTGCAAAAGTCCACATTGAAAATCTGACATTTAAAATCCATTTTGGGGATTTTGAAAGTTAAGGAAATTTGTCAAATGAAGAAATAGTTCACCCCATGCTTTTCTAGGCCACTAATTAAGCAAATTTGGGACATTGACCATGTGAACTCATTGTACAAGTATTTTTCAATCATCTTTATGTCCAGTTCTGCAGTGTGACATGAATTTTTAAAAGCTCAGATATTCCATGTAGCCTTTTAATTAATATGAGGTCATGGCGGCTACATAACTGCTCTATTTGATTTATAAAGAACTAAAATATGATTGCTTTAAAGAAAGGGTAGCATGACATTCTTAAGGGTACTGCTGTCACTGCTTGACATGTCATGTCAACTGTCCCTCTGCAGATTATTATTAAGATATTTTGATCTTTCCAATCGATGTCTCCTCATACTCTTTTAGGATTGCGAGCTGGATGCTGCTGAAGTTCTTCAGTTTAATGTTCTGCAATGTACAGATCAACCTCAACCAGCTGGCAGCTTTACACCGTGCCACACGACTGGTAACCAAATATACAGCTTTTACAACCCCAATTCCATTTTGTTTAACGTTTGTTAAACTAACGACAGTAAAAAAAAAAAAAAAAAACATTTTCAATATTTTCACTGGCCAACTTAATTGTAGTTTGCAAATATAAACTAATTTTGGGACTGAGACAAAAAAAAAGTGAAAAGATCACAGAAACGCAAAGGTAAATGGTTTTGATTTGGTCCATAATTAGCAGTTGAACTTGTAATTAATAAGGGTATCGTGTTTGGGTATAAAGCGATAATACTGCAGGGCCAGTCGTGGTCCTAATGGTTAGAGAGTTTGCAATACTGACTAAGGTGCCCATGAGCACTGATGCCCTGCTCCGGGTGTGTATGTCCACGGCTTGCAGTGTGTGTGTCCACTACTCACTGTTTCTAATATGCGTGCACTAACATGGATTGGTTAAATGAAGAGGACACTTCACATCATGTCACTTCGCTTCACTTCACTAAATGAAGCATCTCAGTCTTTGTAAGCAAAGATGTGTCATGGCTCACCACTGTGCCATGAGAGAATTGTCAATACGTGTTTGCGAAGTAGTTTGGTATTTCTGCATCTAGCTGCTTATAGTGAAAAGATTCAGGGAATCCAGAGAAATCTCAGTCTGTGTAGGACAAGAGAGGAGAACTACACCGTACAGTGGATGTGCTTGACTGACCTGCCATCAGTCCAGATCTGTCTCTTATTAAAAACGTATGGCTCATGAAAAGGAGGATCGGATAACGATGACCACCGACTGTCTTATATCAGGCGAGATTGGGCAAAAATCCCTGGAAAACAATTAGTATTCTTGAATTACCAAACATTTAAATTAAATGTGCAATTAAAAGGAAATGTGATGTGATAGATTTTTGGGAGTGTATTGCAGCCATCAGAAGCAAGCAATATTTGTTTAGATTTACAAAATACAATACAGTTTGTCAGTGAAAACATTGGATTTCTTTTCTTTGTACTACTATCAGTAAAAAGAAGTTAAAAGAGAATGGAAAAAAAATCACAGATTCCTTGGTAACACTTTACTTGAAGGGGTGTGCATAAGACTGACATGACACCTTCATAATCATGACATGACATATGGTTTTGACATGAGGTTTTAAGCATATGTATGACAAATGTCATTAAGTGTCATTCGCTCAATAAGGACATTTTTAATGCAAATATGACATTGAGATGTCTTTTTGACAACTTGACATAAATCAGTACTTCATAAACTGTCAGTGTCTTGGTAATTACAAATTGGCATTAGCAAGACAACATAAATATATATGTCATAAACATGCCATAGCGGATTCATTTTCAAACTTAAGAAACCACTTAGCTTTATGTGTTTAATTACTAAGACAACACAACCTGTCATAAATATGTCATAAACATGACATAGCAGATTAATTATCAAACTTAAACACTATGAGTAATCATGACATTGGCTGTCATGAGGCCATTATAACTGTCATGAATTTTTTCTTGACCTCAACTACAGTGGTACAAATTGAATTTGTCATTAAAATGTTATGATTACTCCAATGTCATGAATACTCATAAAGTGTTTTTTTTAAGTTTGATAATTAATCTGCTATGTCATGTTTATGTCATGTTTATGACAGGTTGTGTTGTCTTAGTAATGTCAAGTTGTCATGACAAAGACACTGACAGGTGTAGAGATACAGATAAAGACATCTCCAACAATGTCATATTTGCATTTAAAATGTCATAATTGAGCGGATGATGCTTAATGGAAGTTGTAATAAACATGCATTAAAAACCTCCTTCATATTCATGACATGTGTCATGTCATGATTATGACGGTGTCATGTCAGTCTTATGCACACCCCTTCAAGTAAAGTGTTACCAATTCTTTATTTTATTACATTTTACAAAATGTCCCATTTTTTTGGAACTGGGGTTGTATTTCTTCACCCCATTCTCTCATATTAACAGCTTTCCTTCCTTGTAGGCATCCTTTGCTTCATGTATTGCATGCTTTCATTCTTCCCATATCGTATTAGTCTTAACTGCTTTTCTTCTTTCACCACTGTTTCTCCTCAAGTTTTCACATTTGCAGTGTTTTTCTGACCCAAACTCAGTTATTCTCGATTTCACAGTATGATATTGCGATTTAAATATACAGTATGAAGCTGAAGGCTGCTCTCTATATCAAAATGCTCTTTTTGTGTGTGCCTCTCTCTCTCTTTCTTCTTCTCTCAAACTATTGCTCAATTTATCCTGTTTACACATTTATTTTTATTGCAGTCAGGTTTTCCACCTCAGGCTTTTGGTCACACATAATCCTTTATATGGAAGTTAAAGCACACTTTGAAAGCTTTTTTTGTAGCATTCGATTGTGTGATTCTTACATTTGGTGCAACATTAAAGAAAACTTCAGAGAACCGATTAGACCTCATTAGCTTGTGGTTTTATAACCAATTAAACATGCATTCTACAGCACAGCCAGAGATCATCTTTTTGGCCTCAGTCCATGTGCATGACTCCGGAAAGTATTGAGCTCACCTGTTCACTTTCTTGCCAGTTGCCGCCCACCTGAATAGCACTGATACATTTCTGCACCACTCAGTTGAACTCCACAAATAGAGAGTTTGAAAGGATTCAGGACATATAATGCAAAATAATATTCATTATCGGCATTTTTGCCTTGTTTTGAATATATATATATATATATATATATATATATATATATATATATGAAGAGTTTAGATGCAAAAGCCTCTAAATGCCATTTGAAATTTTCTTCAAGAATGTTAATTTTTATCAAGCTTGTATATTTAAGTTCAGTAATTTCACTTAAATGGCAATGAAGATTACCTATGAATTGCCATTTAAGTGAAATTACTGAATTTAAATATACAAGCTTGATAAAAATGATTATTCTAGAAGAGAATTTCAAATGGCACTTAGAGGCTTTTGCATCTGAACTCTTCATATATATATATATATATATATATATATATATATATAGCCAGACTGATTTATCGGCAGGCCGATATTATCGGTCGATATTAGGCATTTTCCAAACTATCGGCATCAGCAGTTATAATGGCCGATAAATGAATATTTCAAAAATAAAATAAAAACTTGACGAAACGCGCTTCAACCATGTCATGAGTGTTGGAGTTGTATAGTTTGTCCACCAGAGGGCACTCTACACTGTTCCTGTTGGCAACACTCGTTGAATTGGTCATGATACATTGCTAGAATAACAATTAAAAGAACATCCGCATCAGTTCACTCTTCACTCAAATAAGCGACAAAATTTGTGACTATCATGTCCAGTTTTGCTGCCGTTAAATAAGCCGAGAGTGAAGCGGAATTAGCTAGTAATAGTTACGTTACGTTGTTGCAGTGTAGTTGACTGACTATCCTTTTAACTTTTGACAATGCGACTGAAGTATTTTCTTTAATAGCGCGTGACAGTTATAGCAATGGGACGTATCATCTCTCCTTGGCCTGTTATATTGAAAATGTATTTTTTACAATTTGCAGTATGACGTTATCCATTGCTAAATTATGGCTCATCATAGACTAGCTAACTACAAAGCTAGCTAATGCCACTATCATCAGTCTGTTCTGCTGTGACAATAAAAGAAAAAAGTTTCTTTATAAAATGCATTATCATATTATTTTAGTTAAAACTCATAAATAACTACAAATAACTAATGTTAGGGAAATCTGTTAATGTTTTGTTGCGCGTTTCTGAAATAATTTTTTAAAAATATCGGCCGATATATCGGAATATCGTATTTTAAATCCAATAAATATTTGCATCGGTATCGGCCCTCAAAATCCTTTATCGGTCGGGCTATATATATATACAGACCCTATATCTATATATCTACAGTCTATATATATATATATATATATATATATATATATATATAGTCTGATATGCGTCTATCTCATGTGAGTGTAGATGATTTTAAAATAAATCATTTCTTAGTTAGGGGTTAGACTTTATTAACATTTACATTTTTACTGTTCATATCTATGTAATTGTTTATTTATTCTAAATAATAGCTTTAAGAATGTGGCAATAGATTTGAGATTTCATGTAGTCTCTATAATACTATGGGTAGAAAACTTGATCAGAGTTAAGATGAACACTTATTATGTGCTGAAATAGGGATATTGTGACCTTTAACCTGTTCTCTTTTCTCTCAATGTTTGTTAAATAAGAAGGCACCAGTTCAGAAATATTAGCACAGTTGGTACAAAGGGTCTAGAAACCTTTTTTGAAGTACAAAAACAGTTTATTTATGGGTTCTTTTTCAAGTGCGTACTTACCACTGAATTTTATTTCTCCCTGCGCTGAAGTGTCCTCTAATTGTGTCCGTGTCTGTCTGTGTGTGTGTGTTGTAGAAAGCTCCGCTGGTCTACGTGTGTGTTCGGCAGAGCGACATCGATCATGCTCTCATTTGTCTGACTCTTTTCTGCCACAACTTGAGGGTTCCCTACACCATTTATCCAGCCCACGTCCGACAAACCTGGCTAAGGTACACACACACACACACACACACTCTCTCTCAAAAACAATTCACTCATCTTGCAGCACCCACAGATGCATAGTTTGCTTAGAAAGGTTCTTTTCGCAAGTTTAATTCCCTGCCTGTCCCCTAATATTGTACATTTACATATCCGCTCTGTTTGCGTCAGCTGTACTAGTATTGTTAAAAAGATCATTATAGTTCATTAGTTTCTTACTAGTTTGGTGCAAGCGCAGCATATTCTAAAGTTCAGTGCACTTATTCAGTCTGTTACACAGCCAATAGAAGCACTTGTTCGCATTTAACAGGGCATAATGGTTCGGTAAGTAATGAAACGTACAATTCTTAAAGAATCATGACACCGAGTGCTGGAAACGGCAGTCGACCGCGGCGAGGGAGTGGTGGGGGTAAATAGTTTTCTCCTGCAGGCTGCAGGTAACGGAAGACTTCGACTTTAAGCCGTGGGGAAGTTTGTGCTTTATTTACAAGGCTACATCAATAATTACTTAATAGCTGTTCATACAAATTGCCCTGTCAGTAATTGTTAATGTATTTATGATATGCTTCGAGCTTCTGGTGCAATGCTTGATTGATTGTCACTGGATGTGGAGCACACATGATTAAAAATGTAAAAATACAGCTTGAACAGTTCACACTTTTTCATTTGCTAGTTCAAGTTTCAAATGTGCCACAGATTCACTGTGGGAAAGAACACACAAACAAACAAACTAGATTTGTCTTGATCTTTTGAAAGAGTTAAATGTGTTGTGTTCTCAATCTTCTCATTTATATATTTAATTAGACACAAATAATGTTGTCATTTCAGAAGTATCAAGAACTGTATGTTCTTGATTAGAAACAACAAAAGGGGAAATGTGATTTCAGTTTACATCTTGTTTTATTTTAAATTAAGCAATTTAATTTATATATATATATATATATATATATATATATATATATATATATATAACATATTATTAAGTATGAGTCTTCTAGCCCCATTTGAAGTTTGCTGAGGCCCCCTAGTGGGCCCTGGGCCCTTTTCCATGTTTCCATGTTTCCTGCAGTTGTGTCATTAAATGTTGGTGAAGTGCTGCCACCAAATTTAGTTGTGAGCTTAGTCTGAATTGAATCTGACTAAACGACTGCCTGAGGTGAAATAATACAAATACTTGTTGGTTTGAATCGGTCAAATGAGCTGCCGTTCAAGGACTCATTAATTGAATCATTAAAGGACAACTCCGGCGCAAAATGAACCTTTAGTCTAATTACACATTGTTACCTAGTCAACCGTTATCAGAGATTTGTTTTCATGATTGCCGAATGTAAATAGTTTTATCTATAAAAACAGTTTAGCCTATAACGCTAGTATAATGCTAGTATATAGGGCATAGAGTAATGACAAATAAAAATCGCTTGTTAGTACCACTAACAAGGCTCAAAATAGCCCCACAGTAACACGACAGCATAACAAGGGTCCATACATTCAAACCGAAGCATTGAGAACTTTTTCCGTGTCCATACAGTTTAATAAGAAGATATTTTATACACACAGTCAACTTCGCGAATACAGGAAGAAGCCATCTTGGAAAAATCTCTACCAGTCGATCTACGAACGCCGATCCAAGTGCGCTGGTGAGATGTGAATAAGGTGATAAGGTGAGCGCGAACGGTAGTCTACATGTACATATTGAAGAGAAGAAAACGGTTTGAGTTTGTGTTTCTTCTGGAAACAACGGATCATATGAGATTCTGCACAGTTCAGCGCACTTGGATCGGCGTTCGTAGATCGACTGGTAGAGACTTTTTTTCAAAGATGGCTTCTTCCTGTATTCGCAAAGTTGACTGTGTGTATAAAATATCTTCTTATTAAACTGTATGGACACTAACAACGTTCTCCAATGCTTCGGTTTGTATGTAGGGACCCTTGTTATGCTGTCATGTTAGTGTGGGGCTATTTTGAGCCTTGTTAGTGGTAATAACAAGCGATTTTTATTTGTCATTACTCTATGCCCTATATACTAGCATTATACTAGCGTTATGCTAAACTGTTTTTAGAGATAAAACTATTTACATTCG
Organism: Pimephales promelas; assembly: GCF_016745375.1. The sequence goes on along the minus strand of NW_024122003.1, from coordinate 833,311 downwards.
GCAATCATGAAAACAAATCTCGGATAACGGTTGACTAGGTAACAATGTGTAATTAGACCAAAGGTTCATTTTGCGCTGGAGTTGTCCTTTAAGGAACCGGAACCAGTACGAGAAATAATTGGAGTTGGATGAAGAATCGTTGATTTCTTTGTGATTTCCGTGCTAAGCTCTGGATTTTTATTGGTTCCTGGATTCTTAATTCATAACAATAAAGCAGTATAAAAGTGGAAAATGGTCATTTCACGTGGATGAATCAGAAAACACAATTTCAGGCTCTAGCAAGGACCTTATCCACTAAACAACAGTCTACTCATGACTCAATAGCCTGCGATATGCCGGCAACACGATTATGAAGGTCGTGCGTTAAAAGATAGCTGGTATTTATCATCTCTGCATGACACCTTTGTTGTAGGTGTTAGAAAGTATTATGAAATATATGCGCTTGTTCTGCCTTTTTATATTGAACAAAGCAGTTGAACAAGATTTTAATACATTAGTACAACTGTTTCTTAAGCAGCAAATCAGAATATTAGAAGCATATTTCTGAAGGATCATGTGACACTGAAGACTGGAATAATGATGCTGAAAATTCAGCTTTACCATCACGTACATTACATTTTAAAAATAAAAAAGGTATTTGAACCTTGATCGTTTTTTTTTTTTTTACTGTATTATTGATAACATGAATGCAGCTTTCATGATCATAAAAGACTCATTTTAAAAACATGAAAAAAAAAAGCTTACCGAGCTTTGAACAGTCGTGTCAACAATAATTAGAAACATAAAAGGAAGGCTTTTCTTCATACATGTTTGACCATGACTATGACTTGAAAGGCTCTGAAGTTATGATGACATTTCCTGCAAGTCAATATAATCCATAGCCTTGCAGGTTTTCATCGTGCATTTTGGGAATTTCTAGGCAGAAAACATTGCAGTTATCTAACTATTTTGATAATAAATGCAGTGGCTAAGAAACATGCCTTTGGTGTGAGAGACCCGGGTTCGAATCCACTGTGAGCAAGACACTCCAGAGGCGTGTGACCTCTGACATATATAACAATTGTAAGTCGCTTTGGATAAAAGTGTCAGCTAAATGAATAAATGTAAATGTAGAAATGGCTGAACCCTTTACCAGTGCACCTACCACTGAACTAGGGATGGGATTGAGACACCCAAAATTCTGACCTTGTCTCTAAGTAGACATCAGAGGGAAAAAAAATAGTGCTACAGAAGTGCTTTTATATGGCCCCTTGAAGTCTCATCTGTGGTGACTGTTTATTTGGCTAAATAACCTAAAGGAATGTCCCATTAGTCATTGTTAATTGAGGCCGTTTTGTCTTCTCAGGTCCATCCTTCAGAGGCTGGGTGTCGTCTTGCTCCCAGAAGGCACTGACTCGGAGCGAGACGTGGAGATGGACTGCCTCTATTCTCCAGTCATGACCTCTGTAAGCCCCCGCAAAGGCTGAGTTTGCTGTTCTGCTTGAACTGCTCAGATTCAGCACATAAGACACTCAAAACGGATTGTTGCTTAAAGAGTTTGTTCACCCAAAATGAAATGGATGTCATTAGTTACTCACCCTCATGTCATTCCAAACCCGTAAAACCTTCGCTCATCTTCTTCGAAACACAAGTTAAAGAAGTAGTTCACTTTTGAAAAAAACTTTTGCTGATAATTTACTCACCCCCATGTCATCCAAGATGTCCATGTCTTTCTTTCATCAGTCGAAAAGAAATTAAGGTTTTTGATGAAAACATTCCAGGATTTTTCTCCATATAATGGACTTCAGTGGGAACCAAACGGGTCAAGGTCCAAAAGAAACTTTCAGTACAAACTGCAAACTTGTTCAAAGGGCTTTAAACGATTCCAGACGATAAATAAGGGTCTTATCAAGCGAAACGATCGCTCGTTTTATAAAAAAATAACAAAGTTTAAGTTTTATAAGCTCAAACGCTCGCCTTGCTCTGTTCTGTAACGCACTCCTGTTTGAACTCGTTCATCAAAATGAACAAATCTTTTTCCGAGTCATTTGGTTCATTCGAAAGAAATGAACGAATTGATTCGGAAAAGATTTGTTCATTTTGTTGAACGAGTTCGAACAGGAGAGTCACAAAACAGAGCAAGGCGAGCGTTTGATCTTATAAAACTTAAACTTTGTTATTTTTTTTAAAAATGAGCGATCGTTTCGCTTGATAAGACCCTTATTTATCGTCTGGAATCGTTTAAAGCCCTTTGAACAAGTTTGCAGTTTGTACTGAAAGTTTCTTTTGGACCTTGAACCGTCTGGTTCCCACTGAAGTCCATTTCATTAAAAACCTTAATTTCTTTTCGACTGAAGAAAGAAAGACATGGACATCTTGGATGACATGGGGGTGAGTAAATTATCAGCAAATGTTTTTTTGAAAAGTGAACTAATCCTTTAAGATATTTTTGATGAAATCCGAGAGGTCTCTGAACCACCCTTAGACAGCAATTTAATTGCCACTTTCAAGTCCCAGTAAGGTAGTAAAGACATCATTAAAATAGTTCATGTGACTACAGTGGTTCAACCTTAAAGCTACACTGTGTAACCCTTTTGGTTTATTCGTAGCTAAAAAAAAACGTAGTTCTTTCAAAAATATATGTGCTCATTAATGTATATTTACTTCGTCCAAGTAATAAAGTAAAGTATTCTCGTGAGTGTACAATATGCCATTGAAAATACATACGGGTAAGGGGTTCTAATGTCGGTCGCCAAGTTGCCCCTCCATCTTGAAAGTACATTAGCCAAAGAGGGACATACCCGTTAATTCAAGCTTCGCCTTTCGCGTTTACGTTTCAGTTAACACTCATGGACGAGGTCGAACTGGAAGCCATGTTAATCTGGACTACATTGGCCACCGTAGGAGTTAAAACGAAATCGGAATTGAGAGGAACAGAAAGTAATATTCACTGGATGGATACTTTTTCACCGCTAGATGGGGGTAAAAATCACACAGTGTAGCTTTAATGTTATGAAGCCACGAGAATACTTATTGGCTATGGCTAGCTCCTGCGTCATGGTTTCATGGGGCTCACGTCACGTGCCAGTGAGGTGGCGTTCTGACGTAGAACCCTGAAGCGTTGCGCTGTTTACACTACTTCAACAGAGTAGGAGAGTGATGTGGAAGAGAAGGGATGGTTGAACACAAAAAGTATTCTCGATGCTTCTTTAACATTTAAAACCACTGTTGGACCACTGTGGTCACATGGACTACCTTTCTGGGCCTTGAAAGTTGCAATGATATTACAAATGTGTGGTCAGAAACCCCTTGGGTTTAATCAAAAATATCTTAATTTGTTTTCTGAAGATGAACGAAGGTCTTACGGGTTTGGAACGACACAAGGGTGACGTCATTGGTGAACTCTCCCTTTAAGACGTTTACACAGACACACTGCTTTCGAATGCCATTGATACCAGGTTTAGTCTCAAGACGGACAGTCCCCCACGTTTTCAGGACGGGTGAGGATACATTAGTAACATGGCCTTAATGGGCACAGTGGTTCCCATGACAATGAGGCACCTGCGGACTGCAGATGTTTCACTGGGATGTTGCATGAGTCGCTGAACCCATTACTCTGCCTCACTGATGCTTGGAGGTGGATAATAAATCTCCCTAGCCTCCAGATTTCATACTTTAATCTGATTTTTTTGGAGGAGCATCTTATTGATTAGATAGGCTTTGATTAGATATGTGCATATGCGACTTCTTATTGGCATGAATGAACAGAGGAAATAAATATGCTATTCCAGGCAATAATCATGCCTGGAAAAGCATATGAGCTTATCAGGCTTCTCAAGATGGATTTAGGATTTGAGTGTGTGTGTGTGTGTGTGTTGGTGTGTGTGTGCATGTATGAGAGAGAGTTAAAGGAATAGTTCACTCCAAAATTTACATTTAATCATTTACTCACCTTTATTTAATTGAAAGCATGTATGAATTACTTTATTGCGTGAGTGACAAAATGTTTTGGCATTGATGCTGTTGTTTCCCATATATTAAAAAACTGAGAGCAGGGGCTGTTAAATTGATAGTTTACCCCCCACCAACACAAAATGAAAATTCTTTCATAATCTACTCCCCCTTGTGTCATTTCAAACCCATAAGACTTTTACTCATTTTTGAAACACAAATTAAGATATTTTTAATTAAATCTGAGAGATTTTTTTTTAATCTTTCCATTGAAAGTCCATTCTACCAAAATGTTGACACTTCATTGGAACGTCAGCATTTTGGTGGACTTCCAGAGGAGGAACACAAATCTCATATTGTAGGTTTCATTAAATATGTGTGGGTGAGTAAATTAAGAATTTTTATTTTTGGTTTAACTAAACTATCCATTTAATTGACAATGAGTCAGGATTAATGAAGAATAGAATTGAAATATTAAAGAGACAACAATCAAAACAGTCAGATGTACACGAATGTGTCCTAATGTGTCTTTAACATATGGTTATAAAATCTAAAGGTGGGTAATACATCATTCGCTTCTCTCGGATGTGAGCTCTATTCATCATACTCATCATATCGCTCTCACATCTGAATGGGAAATGTGCAATCGTGATTTTACTTAAAACATATTCGATGCACACAATGAGCAATGACTTTGATGTCAAATCGGTTGTAAAACTTCTTGAAACAGCAAGTTTAAATTAGTTTTTTTAACTGTAAACTTAAACTAAAGTTAACTGAATTAAAGCTTAGATGAAAAAATATACAAGAGGAAATGTTAGATGAAAATAAACTTGAAAAATGTGTTGCAATGACAACTAAAATACGTACATTTAAGTTTAAGCTGAATAGAAATATTTGAAAAAAAAAATACAATGACAAAAGCACACATACATGACTAAAGCTTAAATTCAAATGAAAACTGAAAATATTTGCCAAAAAATACAATACATTAATAAAAATGACAAAAACACACAAATGACTAAAGCTTAAATTAAAATGAAAACTCGATATTTTGATATTTTGAATTATTCAAAATATCCTGAGACCCAGCAATGTTCAAAGAAAATGTTCTTATGTAGAGAACATTTATATTTTAGCAAATTACTCTGATAACATGAATGTCACAGCTTTAAGTCTGGGTGTCATGTAAAGAGCACATTTACAGAGATACCAAATGTTTGGAGGTGTAACCATGACAACTCCCTCTCATTGGTCTTTAAAAATGACTGAATGATAAAACTTAGCACACATGGAAATATGATAATATTTTGTAATTATCATTTAAATCAGACTAAATTTCTAATTGTTTGTCAGAAATCAACATCTCGGGGGTTTCAGATCAGTATATTGCTTTCTGATACAAAATAGGGCATTGATTTCATACACGTCCACTGTCAATTTGGTGACACAACAAGCGAATAGGGAAATAAATGAGATATCAATATTCTTATGAGATATTCTAATGACAATATTCCCAATTATTACATGTCTTTTTGCCCCAAGAACACATTAATATGCAGATTAGATAATGTGTCGACACATTGCATAGAATTGGACTGGTATGTATGGCCATGTCTACAAAGTTAAACAAATCTGGTTCTCAGGAGGATAAATACTAAAAATTACACTTAAATGGTTTGAATATGCACAAGCATTATTAAAGGGGTGATGAACTGAGAAATCAAAGTTTCCTTGAGCTTTTAACATCTAAGAGGTCATCTTATTATAAGAATATCCTGTAAGTTTCAGAACCGAAAACGTCCTTGTTAGTCCAATAAAAGCTTTTATTGACACCAGCCTCAGCAAACGACTCGTTTTTCAAAGTGGGGAACTATGACGTCAAAGAGGATAAAACACCACCCCCGCAGAAGAAGATCAACGCCTACTTCAACACGGCCGGTTTAGCTCCGCCCACTGATTCACGCATTACACGCATAGCTAAATAACATAGGTGCCTACCTCGTGATGACAAACCGGATCGAGAGTGAAACTCATTATAGTATGCAAAACTGTTATCCACTCACAGCTGTGGGCGTTTACTACCAAGTCTTCAATGCGAGACGCCCATAAAAATTGCGCGTTTTTGAGCTGGACTCAAAACTAGGGTAGAAAATAGCCTATTACTTATTCATTTTGATGTAAAAAGCTAGTTCATGACCCCTTTAAGATATGAGAGCTAGATTTTTATAATGACTTAATGTTCAGTCCAACAGGTCACTACTAGGAATATAGCAAATGAGTCACTCAAACCATTTCTATGGTGCTTTCATGTCCTTTATGGAATAGCTGTATAGCCCTTTGGCCACTGCATGTAATATCACTAAAACAGACATCAGAATTTCTCCATGTGAGTCATATGGATTTGTCAGCTTGCCACCTCCCTTGCTCATTTTATCTCTCCCCTCTCCCATATAGACACTTTCCTCAAACATACACCACGCTTTCAATTCATTTTTATGTGACTGATTTAGCAGATATTGCAGTTCGTTTATTCTCTGCTTCATATCTCCTCTACATAAAACTATCCAGCCTCTCTACTTTCCCACAAACGTTTTTATCCATCATTTCTCCTCTTTTGTCCCACTCCACAGTTCATTGGCGAGCTGTTACGAGAGGGCGCCGCTCTCAGCGTGGGCATCACCGCAGCCAGAGGTCACGGCGGGCAGTGGCTGGCTCGTGTACATCAGGCCATCAGTGACGGTCTAGTGCCTGATGTTAGCATCGTGCCAGTGGGCGTTTCCTACGATTGCCTACCACGCTACTTTATGCGTCCACAGGTGATGACCTTAATATTAACAATGCACACTCCATTCCATAATGACCCGGCAGTCACCATCACCGTCGGTGCACCAGGGCTATTAAACAGAAGCAGATCCACATTTTTCCTGACAAAGGCAAACATGATAATCATAATTATAATGGCCATTGACTAATTGGGGAAGGATTTACCAAACTCTTAACTTGAGTAATAAACTTGTAATGTTACTCAGTTTTGCTACCAATATCAGTAATGCATTAAAACGTTCAATCAGTAAAAACTTGCCCATCAACAAAACTCGACAATCTGCTGGCGTTTTACCTCAATTTTATGATGTGACAAATGCGTTGAGCAAAAAAAACACAAAAAAAACAAAACATAATTGAGCAGATGTTGTCGGGTGAATGTTCATTGGAGATGAACATTTTGCAAATAAAGTGGAGCTTTTTTTTTTTTTTTGCACTAAAACGAAGCCGCCGTGCCACTTCATAAAATTGAGGTTAAAGTCACATGGATTACTTTAAAGCTCTCAGATTTCAATAAAAAGATCTTCATGTGTGTTCCAAAGATGAACGAATGTCTTACGGGTTTGGAACGACATACAGCAATGCGTTATAAACCACACAGAAGTTTTGCACAGGAATTGTAGTCATGTAGTTTTGTATTTGTAATTCCTGAGGTGAACTGATTAGTTACACACTAATTAGCAGCAATATTCAGTTAATTAAAACCAGACGCTGTGTTTTTGCATTTTGATTTAAAGGAGTAGTTCACTTTAAAAAACAAACAAAAAAAAACAACTTTTGCTGATAATTTACTCACCCCCATGTCATCCAAGATGTTCATTGGGAACCAAACGGTTCAAGGTCCAAACGAGAGTTTCAGTGCAGCTTCAAAGGACTTTAAACGACACCAGATGATGAATAAGGGTCTTATCTAGCGAAACGATCGGTCATTTAATAAATAAATAAAAAAAGTTTAAGTTTTATAAGCACAAATGCTCGCCTTGCTCTGTTCTGTGATGAGCTTTTGTGACTCCTGTTCAAACTGTTTCATCAAAATTAACAATTTTTTTTTCGAGTCATGACTCGAGGGGTTCTAATTAAGACTCTTATTCATCGACTGGTGTCGTTTAAAGCCCTTTGAAGCTGCACTGAAACTCTCATTTGGACCTTGAACCGTTTGGTTCCCAATGAAGTCCATTATATGGAGAAAATCCTGGAATGTTTTCATCAAAAACCTTAATATCTCCTTTAATGATTTTTAATATCCAGATTGTGAGATGTGTTTTCCGAACAAGCATTGGTAAAGACACAGCAAGAAATTCACATTCCGTCTCACATTTAGAGTAGAAGAGAGGGATTATTGGAACTGAGAAATCCATATTATTGTATGCATCCATCTCAAATAAACACCAGGTATTATGGTGATTACAGCCACTAATTTCTCCTCTAATGGCTCTTCACCATTAGAGCGCCGTGAATATCAGAATAGTTTTCTCGAATTAGATCCAAGTCATTTCCTCAGTTCGTGTGTGTGAGTGGAAGCGTATTTTTTCGTTTGTTTGTGTGCTCTCTAGGCCGGCGTGATGTCTGCTCTGCGGTTTGTGGTCTCCCTGCTGAAGGGTGATCACAGAGGAAGTGTTAGGATCCATTTTGCTCAGGCTTTCTCTCTGAAGGTATGACTCACACGCATGGAATTACACACGCTCGCTCATCTGTATACACCAGCAAATAAAATACAATAATTTCATTCAAATGCGTAGCCTTTGCGCAGTGATTCTCGGCTGGTGGGTGGTGTATTCATGACAGCAGGGAAATAATACAAAATGCAAATACTGAAATGCATGCTGTATTATAATGCATAGTAAGTAGATTATTTTTGGGATTAGTTCACTTCTAAATGAAAATTCTGTCATCATTTACTCAAGTTGTTTCAAACCTGTATGAATTTCTTTCTGCTGAGCACATAAGAAGAAATTTTGAAGAATGTCAGTAACCAAATAGTTGATGGACCCCATTGACTTCCATAGTATGTTTTTTCCTACTATGGAAGTCAATGGGGTCCAACAACTGTTTGGTTACTGACATTCTTCAAAATAGCTTCCTTCGTGTTTCTGCAGAAGAAAGAAATTCGTACATGTTTGTGAGTAAATGATAACAGATGTTTCACATTGAAGTGAACTATTCCTTTAAAAAGAAGGAAAACCATTTGTAGTTTCGCAAATCTATCTAGAGCTTGTAAATATGAGTGATATTGGGGTTTTCGCAAAACCAAATTTTCAGTTCCTAATACCTTAAATATGTATTAAAAACTTTCTTCAGAATTTCCTGATTCTCAATACAAATAATTTGTATACCGCAAAAAAAATTTGCTATTAAATTGAAAATATGCTAATATTCTATTGAACACACTATTTAAAAAGTTAAATATCAATATACTTGACAAATTACATAAAATAAACGTCAAATACTTAGAGTACCGTTCAGAAGTTTGGGGTCAGTAAGATTTATTTATTTTTAGTACGATTAATACAATTTTAATACAAATTAAAACAAACTATTTCTATCTCAAATAAATGCTGTTCGTATGATGAACAAAATGAAAAAAAAAATGTATTTCCACAAAAATACTAAGCAGATGTGTCAACATTGATCATAAGAAATGTTTTTTTGAACATCAAATCAGCATTTTAGAATGATTTCTGAAGGATCACGTGACTAATGACTGGAGTAATGATGCTGAGAATTCAGCTTTACCATCACAGGATTAAATGACATTTTAAACTATATTCAAATAGAAAACAGTTATTTTAAATGGTAATAATATTTTACTATGGTTTTTTTTTTTTTTTGCTTCAATTGTTTAAACCAAGTGAAAAGTCAGTGATAAAATAAGTACACATTTTCAAATTACAGGTAATAGAACAATTAAAAACAAAGGAAAATGTGCAAATAAAATGCTAAATAAATATAATAGTCATTTATCTAGATATAATACTAATTTGATGCTGTTTGACATGTTTTTATTAGAGCTACTAAAGTTATCCATCCAAAGAGCAGTGATACTTGTTTTCTCGCCAATAATATTATTTGATTTATATGAACTACTTGAATGACAGCATAGACTGCACAGATACACGATTCGGTGTGTTCTTCAGAGCATGAATACCCATGTGAGTGGCCAGCTGGTCACAAGTCTAACAGCGCCACTCTAGCATTGAATTGAGATGATATACAGTACTTTGGTGGTGTTCTGTTTCTTTCGTTGTGTTGCTTTTTTGGTTTTGAAAACTACATTGTTGGACTGTTCAGCTTTTGGTAATATTAATAAAATTCCATGTTTGATTTTAAGAACTTTTCGTACAGTACTGCCATTTGATGTCCAAACTCTGGTCTTGAATCAGAACCGGTTTAGCCTTAATGCTACATCTCAATTTTTGAAGCTTATGTATGGGCACTGTGGAAAAGTTTTTAGACTCATTCTCTCTCTCTCTCTCTCTCTCTCAGGAGATGTGCGAGAGTGGAAGGTGTCGTGTGGATGGAGGGCGCCCCCTACAGGAACTGATGTTGACCGCCATACTGAACAACAGGTCTCTTCAATCCCTCTGTTCCTGTATCACATTGGCAGAATCAACTTATCATCCATCTCTTTCTATTTGACACCCTAGAATCTGTCCCCACATAGGGCCATATCATAGACGAAAGAGCTCACACACTTCCCTTCACCATCCTGCAGTCTTTTTTTGTCAGTCATGAAGGTCCCTGGGGTTCTGGTCCTCCAGTTCAGTTCTTCTTCACCTTTGTTATTTGTTGTATTCACCTTTGTTACACCTCTGCTGTACCAAATTGGTAAGACAAAAAAAGCTACAAAAACAGGAAGAATAAATAGTGATGGAGGGATTCTGGTTGAGGATGATGAACGAGACCTTTTAGCCAGTTCAACGTATCGCTTTCTTTGAGCTTCCTGTGTAACTTGAGTTGCTTAAAACGAGTACGTTGCACAAATGTTTTATGCACGTGGATCTGGAGGTCTGATTCTGTCTGCTGAATGAATATTATTCATATCATTATTAGAAATTGAAGCAATATTTATACACACTAGACTTACAAGTTTGGAGTTTGTAAGATTTTGTAATGTTTTTGAAAGAAGTCTCTAATGCTCCCCAAGGTTACATTTATTTGATCAAGTTTATAGTAAAACATTTATATTGTGAAATATGATTACAATTTGAAATAAGTTTTCTATTTGAATATATATTAAAATATAATTTATTCATGTGATGCAAAGCACTAACACTCCAGTCTGCTGAATCAGAGTGTATAAAATGTTTCTGCAGTACACTCCTTTCAAGCAACTTAGGTTCTCGGGAGAAGCAAGTTATTCCAACTCCGGCTCATGATGAGCTGGAATATCCTGGAAAATCTACAGAGAGCTTCTCATCTGCTCTTCACTGTCTCCTAAGAGCCTCAGGCGCTGTTATACGTTTAAAGCGGAACATCCACAGCAGGGGAGGCCTTGCGGTGAAGATTCAGCCCTGCAGGGCTCGAGATTTGCATTCTGACAGCTGGTAATGAATTGTTCTAAAGCCTTTTGTTGTAAACATTAGGAAGTGAGAACCGTGAACAGGTGAGGTTTGCAGAGGACTGTAATGTAATTTTAATGCTGGGATTCAGAGAATGAAAGCATGTACACCCCTATATATTAAACCAAAGTATGTTGTAATAAAGTGAAATGTGGTTTATTTCATCAGGATGGACTCCATCTTCAACCAGAAGGATGTGTACTGGCTCCTCCCACCCGCTGTCATGCCTGAACTGCCTCCCGCTGATAGACAGCAGACTATCGCACTGACTCTTCATTTAATGTACTGTGAGTCTGATCGACACAACACACGCAAACCCTTGCGCTTTAGTATGTGCTTTATTTATGAGGCTAAGTTTTGTGTGTGTCTTATTGTAATTTTTTTTTTTTTTTTAGCTTCAACTACAAGTATGGCCGTCATGTCTACCAGTCTGGTGTCCTGTTTGCTGCTGCACAAGCATCGCAGGGTGTGTTTTAAAAACTCCTTTTGGGCATCACATCATACATGAAGTATATCACTGTTAGAGGAGAACTCCGCTCAATTTTAACATTGAGCTCATTTTTTTGTACGTTTGGATTGCTGTCAGTACCAACAAAAATCGTTGTTCTAAAGTTGTAAACCTGCTTTTAGCCTCTTAACATCCTTGATATGTCATTACCAAGCGTGCCGCACAAGCCCTCAAAAGTGAAGGCAAAGCGTCTCGATCGCCCCCCTGTGACCGGTCCTAGTAAAGCTCATAACCCCCGCCTCCCCATGTTATTCAATGGGACGCGAGACCAACTAAACAATTAAATTACACTTCACATATCCTTTTTCCAAATATAGTTTCTGTCGTTTACTGTAGTTTCTATCACGTTGATGTAATTTCAAGTGTTCGTTTTTAAAATAAGTTGGTTTTTAGTTAGTTATGTGATGATAAAAACGGTGCTCTGACATCATGATTGACAGCTGTGATTGACAGGTTCTCTGTGCGAGGTAGTCACTGAAGCACCAGCGGACTTTTTTAATAATGTTGATTATGTGGTTAGTAGTTGTATTTACGTTATTTAACGAGGTTTTGCAATCAGCAGACATCATTGGAGAAAAACGAAGCAGACAGAGGGCACTTAATGAAAGTGCGGGGCGTGTGCTTGCGTTTGATTCGGCGAGAATGAGGGCGCGGCCTTGATTTCGCGGCTTTACTTCCTGCTCACGACTGTGCATGACTGGTCCCGAAACACGCAAGTGCGCAGACTTAGGTCCCAAGATGTCAGCGTCATATCGAGACACTGGCGGCTTCGGTTCTCTCTGATGGAAAAGAGCGAAGGGGCGTCGTCCATCTTTTTTTACAGTCTATGGTCATTACAAGTGCACAGCCATTGTGAGTGGTGTTATTAAGAGTGATCACGGTCAATCTGACTGCAGTAGATGTGAAAGATATTAATAAAAATGATGTTAATTCAGCCAGCTCACAAACCTGTATTTACTTCCTGTTTTCGGTTGAAGTCCAGAGTAGTCGATTGTCGAGTTTGCTCGCGATCATTGATAATTAAATGATGTTCAACATCTGATTCGGATGAACTATCCATTTGAGCTGATATTCTCTGAACACCACACAGCACCGTCATCGGCTGACAGCTGACAGTCAGTCTCCACTGTTGCTTAGTTACCAATGATTGCACAAACTCGACAATCGACTACTGTGGACTTCGACCAATGCATTAACCCAATGCTTTAATGCGTTAACCCAAAACAGTGTTTTGGGTTAACACATTACAATTAACGTGAGTTACATATTCGGATTACTTTTTTTCAAGTTACATACAAAAGTAGCGCATTACTTTTACATGTACACACAACATATCTAAGTTACTTTTTTCTTAATGTTGCTAGATTATAAAAAAAATATTAGAAAAATATTGATTTATTAAGTAAATAAAGCAAATTACACACACACACACAGACACATACATATAATTTGCTTTATTTACCTAATTTGCTTAAACAAGCAGATTACATTTTTTCTAATCACTATTGTTTATAGGGCTGGGTAATAAATATCGATTTCTCGATATTAATCGATTCTCATTTTTATGAACCGATATCGATTCTTAAATCTCAAGAATGGATTAGTCATCCTGTTTCTTTTGAATTAATGGGACATTGTATTGCGGCTGCGCGCATCCAAAAAAATGGCAATAATCTTTGTGCTTTGTTACTATTGATATGAAACAAAGTCTCAATTTTCAAATTACGTCCATTTTTTTTAGAAATTCAAAAACATAAATAGCGTTGTGGCGCTGTGGCGTGAGATCGCTCTGGCGCAGCTCAAGAGAAGCAGCAGCGCTGATCTCTCTTCCGGGTTAATAATACCATTTACCGCACGAAATAAACATGAATGAGCATCTGAAAGTGTGTTAAAAGATAGAGTACAACTTATCTAAATCCGTATCATGTCACATTGATTCGCTCAACCGAGGAAAGATGTCAGTTAAACAGCTTGTAATCAATGTATCGTCATATTTACCTCAGAAAACCCATCGTATTTAATTTAATAAACTCGTTAGTCAGCTAGAAAAAAATAACTCCAGAGAGGAGCATTTTGCTAAATATATACACCATATTACATATGCATTATAATCTTAATGTTCTTCAATATTTAATGCATATTTGAATAAATCTGGCAAGTTTTTATGACAGCCACCATTTAAATGTTTATATTTCATATAATCTTCTTATTATAAAAATAAATAAAAGTGTAATTTAAGTGTTTGTATGGCTACAAAACAGTTCATTATTAACTTCATATTAGGCTAATGAAGCCTAGTAGGCTACAACTAGACTCCCATAGTTTACAGCATTTAAGAGATTTGATTCCCTTGAGAAAAATGGCCATTTATTGTAACTGATATCCAAAATAATCGATATTGAATCGAATCGAATCGTAATCGAATTGCAAGCTTGTGAATCGAAATCGAATCGAATTGTGACATTTGTCTCAATACCCAGCCCTAATTGTTTATATATTTATATATTGTTTATATTGTTGATATTTGACAATAGATTATCAATATTTGTCAGTTAATTTGCTTTTCAAATAACAGACGTTATAATCATCACAATTCAAGTGTTTTCCAGATTTTGTGTTTTATGTATGTAAGTGATGTTTTATTAAACGGTTTCTAATAAAAGTCTAAATTAAATCTGTTCATCATATAAAGAGAATTGTCTCTTCAAAAGAACAGCTCCAATCAAATGAAATAATTTTATGTTTCTTTGACATTTTTTAAATGTTAAATGTGTGTGTATATATACAGTATATGATGGATGTACCATGAGCCTTAGCAAATCACAACACAAAAAATGAGTCCATCGCCCCAAAACAGGGAGCAAAATGGTCTTTAACTGTAATTTTTTTGGCCTTTTACCTCTCGGAGGCTTCTGAGGTCGCTTTTTATCTTGCATAAGCGACATTAAAAAGCGACATTAACCTGTCACAGTTGAAGACCAATTTACGTTTTGTGGCGATGGACTAGTTTTTTTTTTTTTTGTTGTGATTTGCTAAGACTCATGGCAGATCCATCACAACTGATGGATTACCAATGCTAGAATTACCCGCTGATACCTTTCAACATTTTTCTCATCATTTACTGTACTATAATAGTACAGTAATTGGTTAATTAGTCATCGACTGGTTGTAGATGATTCATACAAGCACCAAACATGATTCTGCTCGCTTGAATGATTTTGCTAATGATTGTAACAATCTTCTCCCTCTTTCTCAGGGTGTGCGTGTATCCGTGCTGTGCAGGGACATCTGTTGGCTGTTGGAGGAGGTGTTGTTCAGAAACACAGACGTGGGTTTCGGCGGCTCTCTGGTCGGGCTGGTTCATCACGCGCTCTCTCTGCTCCGCCCGTATCTGCTCATGGCTGCAGCTCCGCCCACGGGAGAACCCATCATCGCACCGCGGCCCGATCCAGAGTCTCTGCTCACACTGAGCCAACACTGCCATTTGCTTACTCATGTCTTCATACACGAGGCTGTAGGAGGTGGGCAGAGTGTGTTGGCGTTGGCAGGCGTCATGTACCGATCTTTTTTTGAAGGGCAATAGGAGGCAGGCTTATTTAGTATACTGTACCTTGGTGAGATAAGATGTGACTAAGGGGTGTTGCAATATACCGTTGTTGACGATAATCGTGATATTCAAAGCATGAAATATCGACATCGTGTTCATTTCAGAGTGTGGCAATAACTACAATGTTTAAAATGAATATAACATTATGACACCTATCAAACAAGACGACGCACAGCTACTCTGAGAAGAATGTTGTCTTAGCGAGAGAGTGAAACACTCTGTCCACGGCTGATAACAGTAAGCTCGCCTGAACGAGAGTTCTTCGGCTCAAAATAAAACAGCTCTTTAAAGGAGCACACCAAACGAGAAGCGCAGCGCCACGTCTTTAAAATTCGAACACATTTTCTCTATGAGTGTACACACACGGCGTTGTCAATTGGCATTCTGTCCGCGGCCCACAGCAAAGGCTCAAGACTGTTCAAAATCCTGCCGCGACACAGAGCGCCATTTACATAGTTTTATATTAAATTTATATTATATTTGTCTCAAATCATCGTAAATGACTTCAACCTGTGCTGCAATACACATTTAGTTTTACATTCATTTACAGAAATCAGCTGCCTGAATGAAAATCGCTGATGTTATCCGATTTTCAGGTGATATTCTCAATTAATTTACTTAATGGATGCTCTGTGGTAAAGTGTTCAGATCACAGACTTAGCAAAGGACAACTCCGGCACAAAATGAACCTTTGGTCTAATTACACATTGTTACCTATTCAACCATTCTCTGAGATTTGTTTTCATGATTGCCGAATGTTAATAGTTTTGTCTCTAAAAACAGTTTAGCCTATAACGCTAGTATAGCGCTAGTATATAGGGCATAGAGTAATGACAAAATCATTCTCTCGCTTGTTATTACCACTAACAAGGCTCAAAATAGCCCCACACTAACACGACAGCATAACAAGGGTCCCTACATTCAAACCGAAGCATTGAGAACTTTGTCAGTGTCCATACAGTTTAATAAGAAGATATTTTATACACACAGTAAACTTCGAGAATACAGGAAGAAGCCATCTTTGAAAAATGGTCTCTACCAGTCGATCTACGAACGCCGATCCAAGTGCGCTGAACTGTGCACAATCTCATATGGTCCGTTGTTTCCGGAAGAAACACAAACACGAACCATTTTCTTCTCTTCAATATGTAAACGTAGCCTACTGTTCGCGCTCACCTTATCACCTTATTCACATCTCACCAGGATGAAAAAACAAATGAAAACAAATCTCAGATAACCGTTGACTAGGTAACAATGTGTAATTAGACCAAAGGTTCATTTTGCACCGGAGTTCTCCTTTAGCAACTATTGTATTTAATTGTACAGTACAATCATAACATAGTGCAGACATTATCTTAATTTCATAATGTCCTTAAACATAACAATTCTACTGGCCATACAGAGCTGGTAAGTCCCGCTAACCCTTCCGCTAACCCCGCTGGACCTCTAGGTTGAAAAATCGTCAATGCAAGTGAATGAGAGAAAATAATTATTTTCTAATCCCGTTTGAGTTTTGCAATCAATGCGAACATATGTTGTCTGTGAATTTTTTATATGATTTTTCATGTAAAGAATGCTACAATTTAGCAGGTAGAATTTTCATACGGTTAGACTTTGTGTGAGAGCACTTTGTGGACTACAGCTCTTCCTGCTTTCGACGCGTTTGATATACGTCACCACCACTAGCACACGGATCCCGCTAAACAAACCATTGTTTGAATGGTGACATTTGGGTACAAAACACACAGGCATCTCGATCTAATTCCTTAGATTATCGCACTGTGATTTGTGGAGGGAAAATGTGTTATGAGACGACGTCACAAATGCGACGTGTAGTCTTTCTCGTTATGTCGATTCCACAACTGCTAGCCAACGAATCATCCAATAAACTGTCAAACTCGTTACATGAGAAATTATATTAAAAATTCACAGACAACATATGTTCACATTCATGACACTATTCAAACGGGATCAGAAAATAATTATTTTCTCTCATTCACTTGCATTGACGCTTTTTTCAATCTAGAGGTCCACTTGGAGTTTTACGGATGGGCGGGACTTACCAGCTCTATTCTGAGAAAGTGCGCATCCGGTGTGCGATAGAGCCCGACCGATAAAGGATTTTGAAGGCCGATACCAATACAAATATTTTGGGGTTTTAAAATCCGATATTCCGATATATCGGCCGATATTTTTTTTTATTAAATATTGTTGGATTTCACACACGTGTAAAAGAAAAGCTAACTTTTCTGCACAAGATACAATTGACACTTTTTCTCTATGTCTAAATGTTCACTCCTCGCAAGTATAACTTCATTTTACAATGCAGGGATTGTAACTTGAGATATGCTAGTTATTAATACAGTAATAATTATTTTATTTAGGCAGAAAAAGGTCATTGTGGTTTCCATGCTCATTAATGTTAACGTTAGCGGTCTTCCACTGATGATAGTGGCATTAGCTAGCTTTGTGGTTAGCTAGTCTATGATGAGCCATAATTTAGCAATTGATAACATCATACTGCAAATTGTAAAACATACATTTTCAATATAACAGGCCAAGGAGAGATGATTGAAGCGTGTTTCGTCCATTTTTATTTTATTTTTAAAATATTCATTTATCGGCCATTATAACTGCCGATACCGATATTTTGGAAAATGCCTGATATCGGCCGATATATCGGTCTGGCTCTAGTGTGCAATACCTCGAGTTGTCCTACATGTGACGTGGCGCTGCAGAATGTGTAGCCACCAACCTTTTTAGCCATCTCCGTGTCCATCACCCTGCGGATTACGCAATTTTACAGAGAATAAATTGCGATTATTTTACTAGTCCTGGAATGGGAAACGTGACGTTACTGGACTGGCGCAACAATAGGTTTAAGAGCTTTTCAGTTCTTCAAGAATTATTCACTTCAGTGTTTCCCTTCAGTTTGAAACCAGATAAACTTCACATGCTTGCCGTCCCATATCTATAGATATCGCGATACATCGATATCATGAATTCTTTTGGCCACAATAACCGTGGTGTGAAAAATCGAACATCGTGAAACTCTAATGTGACTAAAGAAAAGGAAAACTTAACAGTTTTTATGTATACGGCATGTTAGACTATTGACATGTTTTTTGACTAGCAAGCAGGGTTCAAATCTTGATATTGATACAGATTTCCTGAATCGTTGTCAATTAATTTGGGTTTATTTGATTTATTATCTCTATTTCACATTCACACACTACCATTCAAACGTAGAGACGTGTCTTATGCTCACCAAGGCTGCATTTATTTGATCAAAAATACAGTGAAAACAATAATGTGAAGTATTATCACAATTTAAAATAACTGTTTTCTATTTTATTTTATTTTAAATGTAATTTATCATTACTTCACTCTTCAGTGTCACATGATCCTTCAGAAATCATTCTAATATGATTTGCTGCTTAAGAAACATTTCTTATTATTAATGTTGAAAACAGTTGTTACAGTTGCTTAATTTTTTGGGGGGAAACTGACATCATTTCATTTTCATCTCACTGGATTTTTTTATGAAAAGTGCAAAAGAGCTGCATTTATTTGAAATGTCTTTACTGTCACTCAATTTATTTAATTTAATTTAAAAGTAATTTAGAATAATCTTATAATTTTGAGATTATAAGTATCGATCAATCAAACTCCACCCAAAAAACTTGGCATTTTAATAACCAATAACATTTTCTAACTTTAAACTGTCTTCTCCAATCTTTTTTTACCAACAATATTTGTGCAACTATTCCTTTAATGATATAAGATTTTTTTTTTTTTTTTTTTAAACGGCGCTTCAGGGTGTTGATGTGTTTGGGTTGAGTCACGTTTGTACCACAGCAGGGTTTATTGACAATGCTAACCCTGAAGGCATGTGTGTTTGTGTGAAGCGTGTGCCGTCTCAGCCATGCTGAGTGAGGTTGTAGGCTGTGGAGGAGGTGAAGACCAGGAGTTTGATGTTGTCCTGGGTCAGGAGGAGCTGACAGATAAAAGCCTCCAACTCACACACTTACTATCTCCCGGGTACATACCGGTGAGTCTCGCTCAAACACGCACATATGACGTTAATAATCACTTTGACGCAAGTAGTGATTCATACAGCTGTCTTGTTCTTCAGCCAATGAAAAAAAAAAAAACTTAATTTTTTCAAACAGTCTCCAAATTTCTTTCTCGCTCTTCCAATCGATCAGTTTCTCCCCATCTGTTCTCTCTCGTTGTCTCTTAAATCGAGTTTCCCCTTCAAGGGTTCTTCAGCGGCTGGAATAGAATGTGTAATTATTGCAGGCACGTTGTATACTTACATCAGCAAATAAACACTTATTGTGAAATGTGAAATGTCAAGAAGAACAAGAACACTACACAACTAATTATTTCTTCTTACTATCTGCTCTCTCTCATATCTGTCTGTCTGTCTCTCAGCCATGTCAGAACGCTCACAGCTTTGCACTTGATGTAGTGGACAGCCTGGTGCACTGTGGGGTTCTTGTTATGGAGGAGGTAAGACACCTGCATTAACAAACAAATGCTCTCATTCTCTGATCAATACTTAGTCTTCACACATGTACATTTTTTTAAATCCTCATCAGTGGTCAGTCGAAGTGGGTTTTTGTATAGAGTAGCTACAGTTTGATGTTATGAAATTGTGTATTACATAGTACCGATTCATTTGCTATAATTTACTACAGAGGTGGTACAATTTAATACAAATGTTACATTAAAATGCTGTCATCCTTTGCTTGTGGTAAACTATATAATCATGCTATCATTCAGTCAAGTGCTATTAAACCATTCAAGTGCGATATGCAAAGAAAAGGCTGTCTGTGAACAAATACAGACAGTGTGTGTCTGTTGCAACGCATTGAGTTCTTTTCGTGTGTGTATCAGATCCGGGTCATGAGCGTCAGGTCTTAATAAACCTCCGATTGACATCTTGTTATTAATGTCAATCAAAGAACAAAATACAAAGAGATAATACCTCACTGTTCACTGAATGACTTGTGTAGCTTTAATAAGGATTAATCTATGTATTATTATGTAGTGAAGACTATATATCTGTATATTTGCCTGTTAGACCTACCAACAAATCTTAAACAATGTTTACATTCTTCAAAAATGAGAAAAACAACAACCTTTTTTGTGCATTTTAAGAGTGCAGGTAAAAATCTATTCTATCAAATCTAGAGATTTAATGTGAAAGTATTACAATATATAAACATGAAAAAGGTTAATGTTTGGTGTGGTTAAACATGATTAATAACAGAAAAAATGTGTGATTAATTAGTCAATTTATATATATATTTATATAATTCTATATATTACACATACACACACACACACACACACACTGCTGTTCAAAAGTTTGGGAACAGTACGATTTTTTTATCTCATCAAGATTTTGCTCACCAAGGCTGCATTTTATTTGATTAAAAATACAACAAAACAAACCTTATTTATTTATTATTATGTAAGCAATAAGGTATGAGAGGCTGTGCTGTATCGTGAATAAGTAACGGCTGAAGGGCGTTGTTAGGCACGACACGAAGCGGAGTGCCTGCAACCCCTTCAGCCGTTACTTATTTTTAGCCGTTATATACAGTATTTGTTATACTTATTTTATAAAACGGTTGCCACACAATATTAAAATAAAAAACAATGTATTAGTGCAACTTTCATGTAGTTTAATCAATAAATACATTCCTTCCGCTAGAAAAATATAGTCCCAGACTGTGAACAACAACGTTCCAATGTGTAATATGCA
The DNA here is from genome assembly GCF_016745375.1 of Pimephales promelas. The sequence goes on along the minus strand of NW_024122003.1, from coordinate 812,105 downwards.
GGAAAGCTCAAATAAAAAACAACAAACTCATTCTTTTAATTTTTTTACAACACAAAATTTGTGAAATTTCCTCACACAAATAGGCATAGCTTATCTCTCAGCAAACTAACAAATAAAAAAAAAATAAAAAAAACACAAGGGCACATATTTTGATAGATAACAGTTAGGTCTTTAATCTAGTTATTAATTTAGTTGCTAAAATGCTGCCTAACAAGAGATACTTTATTTATTGTTGTTTATTTAAATTTATTTGAACATCTCCGTTTATTGTGCACGCATTAAATATTTGACTCATTTCAATCGGCTCCACTGTGGTGATATTTAACCTCCTCTTTAGTTGGGGCTCAGCGGTGTTTTCTGTTGCAGCAAGAATGTCACTCCAGTGCTTTCTTTGTTTTGTTTTATGTTTGGCCTCCAGTAGCTCTGTACTTTTACACTTATGTCCACTCACAGACATAATTTAAAAAGGCTAAAATGTTTAATGTAAATTTCGATTTATACTAGGTGGCATGACGATGGATAAGTGGTTTGAGGAACAATTTGGAGAGACTTCGTCATGCTGAAGTGCTGAAATGTAATACATTCGAGAAGACTCGTAATGAAAAAAAATACCGTGCAGCAAACCCAATGGGCAGTGAAATGCTTTGGTGACTGGTGTAGTGTTGGGATTAAGCGCATCGGACAGGTTTATGGTGCTGAAATCTTTAGTAGAAATCGGTGTGCGATGCTCCGTTTTATCACGAGCCTCTCTTCTCATTGTCTTTACGACTCCAACGAAAACATTATTGGATGAGGTGAATTCGCTGTCATCAGACACCAGGACAAACTCAAAGGTGGATCATTCAGGAATCTGTTCAGACTCGCACGTAACGCTACATAGCTACTGATCCCATATTTTTCTCCTGTGGAGCTTCTGACAGTTCCGTAGAAGTCACGGAGAAGTGCGTTGAGTTCCGTCTTGGTGATTTGTTTAAAATCTATGCTGCAACCCTTTTCACTATACCAGTCACCGAAGCATTTCACTGCCCATTGGGTTCGCTGCACGGTATTTTTTTCATTACGAGTCTTCTCGAATGTGTCAATGTTACATTTCAGCACTTTAACATGACGTTTCGTTTTTGTAGAAGTCTCTCCAAATTGTTCCTCAAACCACTTATTCATCATCATGCCACCTAGTAAATTGAAATTTACTTTAAACATTTTAGCCTTTTTAATTCTTAAGTTATTTTTCTATGTTTAGCCTATGTTGATATGTGTGGTTGCTAAGGGCGCAGTGATAAATAGAACCGTTGGGTGAAGCGGTCATAGCCGTGTTTTATCGGGGATAAAGCACAGCTCTTGACCAATCAGCATAATTGTTGCTGAAATTAAATTCATTTTGCAAAGTAATTACTTAAGATTAATATATTTTCCACTAATAAGGCCATAATTTGCATTAACTAAACTTAAAAACTTAAAAAAACAACAACAAAAAACCCCACAAAATATCAGGTATCTTGTTTCTCTAAATGTATATATATACATACACACACACACACACGTTTTCAATGCTTAGGTCAAAACAACAAGCTAAAATCAAGGAGACATGGCCAAAAATACAGTTTTCACTCCACTGCCCTGGCATCTAGCAAGCTCTCAGGCTCAATCTAATCTCTGACACTGACCATTCAGTCTGTGCCTATTTATTTTCAAGTGCCGCCAGAGTTTTCAGCTGACTGATTCATAAACACCCACAGAGATGAGAGCTATCTTTGTTTTCTGTGGTTAAAGGTCATTTCAACCCTAAACTGATCATTATTCACCTTGTTTGTACGTCTCTTTAGATATGTGAACTTTATGTGTATGCAGGTTCAGAAGGATACACCAGCATGTGACTTCATGAAGAGGCAGGGCGTGTTGTCATGGGCTGCTTCAGACAACCCTGACCAGAGCAGCGATTCTGACTGTGAGGAACCAGACAAACACTCTTACAAGGTACATTAAGCCACAGGCCCATCATCAATGGACATATAGTTTGTGTTTATAATCATATATTGAGATTCATACTCGCATCATCGAGTACTATGAGATGAAAACCACTAACATGCAAACCTCATTCATCATTTGTAGATGCACACGGTCAGACAAACAGCCCCAAAAATTAAGACAGACAGTTCTGCTGCCCTTGAAGTGTGCTTCTATCTGCAAATTGGTGTTGCTCGGTATCTGCGATGAATCCAGCAGAAAGAGAACAGGAAGGGAATGTAAATAGTGGCGTCTCTTGCATCAGAACTTCAACCAAACATTTCGGGCACAGGTTTATGCTTTCCCTCAGGTTTTAGCTTATTTTATCCTTATTGATATTTTGTGGTACTTTCCGTTTACATGTTAAAGCTTTTGTACGATTATTTAAAGGAGAAATCCGGCCCAAAATGAACCTTTTGGTTTAATTACACAGTGCTACCTAGTCAACCGTTCTCTGAGATTTTGTAAAGAGTTTTATCTCTAAAATCGGTTTAGCGTATAACGCTTGTAATTGGGGCATTTAATAAGTAAAAATAAATAGCTATTTTATACCACTAAAAAGGCTCAAAATAGCCCCACACTAACACAGTAACATAATGAGGGTCCATACATGCAAACCGAAGCATTGAGAACATAGAGACCAGAGAACAAACAGACCATTTAATAAGATGATATTTTATAAAGACAGTCCACTTCGTGTATACAGGCAGGAGCCATCTTGGAAAACAGGCTCGACAAGTCGAACCACGAAGCCGTTCATACTGTTCAGCTCACTCAGCATGTCATTCGTGGTTTGACTAGTCGTGACTGTTTTCCAAAGATGGCTCCTGTCTGTGTACACAAAGTGGACTGTATAAAAAAAACAATAATAATAAAAAAAAAATTAAATATATAACAATAAAACAGACAATCAAAACAAATGAGGGACACTCTTGCTACAACTGAGACACTACTTTTTTTTTTTTTTTTTTTTGAGGAACACTTACTTGGATTTTAAATGTTTTAATTATGTTATATATTTATATACACTCTAACTGGCGACTTTATTAGGTAAACTTTGCTAGTACCGGGTTGAACCCGCTTTTGCCTTCTGAACTTCCTTAAACCTTTGTGACGGATTCAACGAGATAGCGTCACACAGTTGCTGCAGATCCATGATGCAAATCTCCCCTTCCAGCACATCTCAAAGGTGCACTACTGGATTGAGATCTGGTGTTTTACTGTAGTATAGTGAACTCACTGTCATGTTCAAGATACCAGTTTGAGATGATTTGATCTTGGCATGTTATCCTTCTGGAAGTATCCATCAAAAGATGATAGACTGGTTATAAAGGGATGGACATGGTCAGCAACAACACTCAAATAGGCTGTTGTGTTTAAACCATGCTCAATGGGTACGAAGATGCCCGGTATGTGCCAATAAAATATCCTGAATCGTTGACAGAAGGCAGGATATGGATCCACGCTTTCATATTGTTTCATGAAAATCCCAGTAGATCAGCAGTTTCTGAAATACACAGAGCAGCCCATCTGGCACTAATAACCATAATACATTCAAAGTCACTTTTTCCTCCTCATTCTAATGCCCAGTTCGAACTTCAGCAGATCGTCTTGATCATGTGTGCATGCCTAAATGCATCAGGCTGCCATGTGATTGGCTGATTAGATATTTGCCTTAATGAGCAGTTGAACAGGTGCACCTAAAGTGGCTTGTGTGTAATTTCAGTAAATGAATACGTAATATACATATTTTAAAATGATACATATTAAGAGCATACAATATAATCATAATTAAGTGTTTCTTTTATTGTTTTATAGAAATCCAAACATGTTAACATGGTATCGTGCATGGATTTCGAATTAAAACATATTTATAATTTGTCACTTTATTGCATTTTGAAAACCTGTGTATGTAACAATTGAAAATGAGCCTTTATACAAATATGATCAAAAACAGCATTCAGAAGATTGGGGTTGGTAAGATTTTTGAAAGATGCTTACCAAGATCAAACGGAGGACTGATTTATTGGAAATATAATTTTTTGGTAACCATGTAAAAGTCTTTACTGCCCAAACAACATCTGTTTCCTAATTAATAACCTTTACATGTTTTCTCACTGTCCTCTACCCTTCTGCTGCCTCTTCTCTCTCTCTAGTTGAGTCAGCCGTCTCAGTGCCCAGAGCTGCTGTTCTTTCTCTGTAGTTTACTGAGTGTCCAGCTGAGAGCTCTGTGCTGGGCGCTAGAAAGCCTTCATTACCTCCCCACACCCATCACAGGTTAGTACACGCACACAGACTCTGACCTCTGCCCACACAATGCTGTTGCCATTTGTGATGAGTAAGTGTTCTTTGGCAGCATCTCTGTCACTATTCTCACCGAGTGTGAACAGATGAGTGTTTATAACCTAAAAACTGTTTATTTTAGAGACGGACTGTTTGAGCCAACTACACACACACTTGAAGAACAGAGCTCAGCTGGACAACGCACACTATGGTAAAAAAACAAAACAAACATGCTTTTCATTTTACACTCACCACCATGATGCTAAAGGATTAGATGCTTCCACGTGGTCATCCAATAACAAGTGGTCAGCACTAAATTCAGGTGTAAACAACACATGGTCCAAAATGTTTTTTTCAACCACATTTTGAGGTTGGTAAAAATGCACGTGACTTTAATCATCCTAACGCAGCACAGATGAGTATGAAAAAAAAAACATGTCAGTACAAGTGTAGTCTGATTCTGAGGGAAAGCCTGAGAGAGAAGGTCGAAATGCATTAATTGTTTAAATAAATATACTTAAGTTATAATTTTCACGTTCTGCGCCACGTTGCTTAAATAGTAAATAAATTTGGGCATGCTGGTCTGACAACGAGGTGTGTTCAGGCACATTGTTGGCGCTTCTGTCAACTGAAATAGACTGCGCCATTGACCAAATGAAACCCAGTCTAGTAAAGTCAATGACGTAGTATCATTTACTTTTTTGGGGTTATTTAACCCCTGTGCTGCATTAGATTTTTAACACCGTTGAGTGCATTAAGGACCAAAAATGGCCACATATTAAACATTGCCTAAAATATTATATATTATTATTATTTTCCACTTTTACCAAGGTAAATCTTTTAACCAGCATCAGTCCTCATCATAACTACCAAAAATGTATTCAATTTCAGGATTTTAACCCTTTAATTACCAGTTTTGTTTGCGAAACCATCGATTTGTATAAGAGGAAAAAACACAAAAATTCAATTATTTTCAATAAACTAAATGCAAAGAGAAAACTTTAAATTTAAAAAATCCCACTTAGCGCGTTAGAGACCAAAAATGGCCACCTATTAAACATTGCCTATTGCCTAAAATAAGGTGCATTTCCACCCATAGGGAATAAATATGTAGTGACGTCATCTGGTGGAATACACTATATAATGCAACTATAATGCTTTTGCTTCAAAATGAAAGGATGTTTGTGCAAAAATCATGTTTCATGTATTACTGACAGCCTCAGATTTAAACAACGTTTTAATGGGTTTCAATGGGCCATTTTTGGTCTTTATGGTGCTGAGTGTTACTATTTGATCTACACAGTGTGTGTTATACATATTTTGCAAAATGGGATCACATTTTTTACATGTATCCAAAAAGTCACAATTTTGCCAAATTTCATACCATTTGCATTAAAACAGCCAAAATGGTCAAAGAAATTAAACTGCAAAAGACCAAAAATGTCCCTAATGCAGCATAAGGGTTAAAGGACACATTAGTAATTTGCGCCTATACGCCTTATTCACGGCAGCCCCATCTTTGATTTTTAATGAGAATGAAAGCGAGGCTGTGAGGGATAGACATGCATATCTTCAATGGGCTATACTGTTATTTAATGTGTTTTCGGATTGTTCTGCTCATGAAACACTGGAAAAATATCTTCCTAAGAAATTTCAGTTGACAAAAAATTTCCGACAATGTAAGCTGTGGAAAATTGTAAGTAATCTAGGAGCTTTATTCAGCTTTTTACAGCGGATGCCATTGGAAACACGGTAAGTCTATCCCTCACAGCCTCACTTTCATACCTGTCATGGCGCTGCTCTGAATAAGGTTTATTGGCGGGTCCACAACGTGCGTGCACTGCCTATTAACAGAGACTATTTATATAGAGACATGCCACTTCCTCAATCCTTAATACAAATGTATAGGGAAAACCCGTAACACCATAGATGGCGGTTGTATGCAAATGCCCCGCCCCTCCCGCTGGACAGCCAATCGTCTGCTTTTAACATTCAAGTCGGGAAACATTTAAATACGTAACTGTTCGAAAAGGCGGCAGATTACATATGCAGTGTATGTGTGCGTTGTGTGAATATCAGACATCCCAAGTCTCCCAGAAGTTCCGAGTGTCTCCTGATGCCCGCAATTTAGTTCAAATCTCCCGGAATCTAGTGCGAGCAAGCAAGAGTGCGCATTTTAAACTGTGCAGCGCGCGCGACAGAGAGCGAGAGAACCCTTGCGCATGCGCAGTAAAAGTATAACCTGTGGGAAAATGGCGTTTTAAACCTTATTTTAGTGCAAAGTCACCAATTTTTTTCAGCGATTTTTATCATATTTTATTACTGTTTCTATACATGCAGTTTTTATGTTTCGGTGACCAGTGAAAGTGCAGTTCTGACTCTCTGCCCATTCATTTAGATAGGAGCCTGGTCTTGTTAAGTCTGAAATAGCTGCCTGGAGGCATGGCCAAGATGGCGGCGAGTAGCATGACTTGCCTGAAAGGACTTTGCTAGCCTATTACACACACAGGGAAACGCATCAGCACACAAAAAATATTAAAGGGGTCATGAACTCACTTTTTAAATTTTTTTATATTGTTGTCTGAGGTCGACTTTTGACGTTCGCTTGGTTTTTACATTCAAAAACATCAAAATGAATAAGTAATAGGCTATTTTGTACCCTTGTTTTGAGCCTAGCTAAAAAAACGCTCGTTTTTTTATGGGCGTCTCGCACTGAAGACTTGGAAGTAAACGTCCACTGCTGTGAGTGGAGTTTCAACTCACCCATCGATGCACTTGGGGGAAATTGTTTTGAAAACGTCCAATGTTGTAAAATGGCGAATGGAATGATTGGCCCATACATGTTCGACGTGTGTTGCACCTTTCCTGTCAGATCCAATTTAGACAGCACAGGACCGTTCTTTACTCTTAATCGGTCTGCAAATCCAGCCTTGTTTACAAAACAATCCTCAGTGAAATGAAGCAAACAGACGGACGATGTTTTACCCTCATCAGCTGGAACGTCATTAAAAATAAAGTTTATCCGTCCTATTTGAATCCAGAGGAAGCTTATGCAGCCACTGTCTTCTTCCACAATATTCTGTATTGCTCGGTAGCTCGATCCGGTTTGTCATCACGAGGTAGGCCTATGCTATTTAGCTATGCGTGTAATGTGCGAATCGGTGGGCGGGGCTAAACCGGCCGTGCTGACGTAGGAGTTGATCTTCTTCTGCGGGGGTGGTGTTTTATCCTCTTTGTCGTCATATTTCCCCACTTTGAAAAACGAGTCGCTGGCAGAGGCTGGTGTCAATAAAAGCTTTTATTGGACTAACAAGGGCGTTTTCAGTTCTGAAACTTACAGGATATTTTTATAATATGATGACCTCTTAGATTTCAAAAGCTCAAGGAAACTTTTATTTCTCAGTTCATCACCCCTTTAAATGTAAAAAATAAAAGGATTACAATCCTTTTAAATAGCGAATCCGCCATGGCTCGAGTGCAACTGGCTTTAAAAGGAGAATGAGAGATGAGACTCTGATTGGTTTATTCCACGTTACACCCAAAACAACCCGTCATTTAAAAAAGCAAAAGTGGATTCGGGCGTGCACAAAGTGCAATCGTTAAAATAGGGCCCACAATGTTAATTTATAAATTCATTTTAAATTCGACTGATTCATCATTGCACAGTGCATAGCCAATAAAAACAGATCAGGCAAAATCCTGACCGGATTTGTTTTGGACGTTCGGGAAGTTCCGTTTCTAAATAGGCATTACGACATAAAGGCCGACCAATCAGGTTGTGAACTTATCCCTGTGCATTTATTTTCGGTATCTTTTTTAACCTAACTAAGTGAAGCGAACGCACGTTATACTCACGGTAGCTCCGGTGACACTATCGCGATTTGGATTACAAAGTTTAGGGCTCATATTAACAACAGAATCTACAAATAGGATAAGATTGATTCCAGTTGACGAAAATCTGTGCATGTAAACATAACTAACATTAGGTAGCATTTCGGTTGTCAAAGCAAATTTAAAGGGATATTCCACTTTTTTTTTTAGAAATAGGCTCATTTTACAACTCCCCCAGAGTTAAACAGTTGGGGTTTACAGTTTTTGAATCCATTCAGCCGATTTTCTGATATTTAGAAGAATATCAGTAACCAGACAGTTTCTGGTCTCATTGACTTCCATAGTATATATTTTTTCCTACTATGGAAGTCAATGAGACCAGAAACTGCCTGGTTACTGATATTCTTCTAAATATCAGAAAATCGGCTGAATGGATTTGAAAACGGTAAAACCCAACTGTTTAACTCTGGGGGAGTTTTAAAATGAGCCTATTTCCAAAAAAAAGTGGAGTATCCCTTTAAGTATCTCTCCTGGATAGAGAATAAATGAAGTGGCTTTAACCGTTCCACCCTACATAGATGCTGACAACTTCACTTGAGCTTCTTTAATGTATTATTAATCCCGCTGTCTATAACAGACTTATGAATCACTGCTCTGTGTAACTGGGTAATCTAACTCTGCTGAAGACTAGAGCCTTGATGTTTTATAAGAGAGTTTCTGCAGACCAAATTGTGTTCCAGCATTATTAAATAATGCTTCAAGACCGAGGTCTTCGTGTCATTTGATGCTCGGGTGCTGTATATTTGATGTGTTTGTGTGAATCTTCTGTAGAGAGCTCATCTATTGACTTGGTGGGAATGGCGCTCCGTACGTTCATTGATCTTGGGGTAAGTGATTCTATACATCCTGATTTACTGTATATACCCCCACACACACAACTAGAGTAGCTGTAAATAAAAACCCAAGGCAAGATACACTGAGAACAGTAAAGTGTAACAAACTGTAGCAGGTGTTGTAATAAAGGACAGTTAATTTGGCCTCTCCTGACTAAACACCATTTCTCTGTTCCTGCACTTCAGGTGTTGACTGAGGACAGACAGAGAGAAGATGTGTATCTAGACGTCAGCCCTCTCTTCTCTCAGTCTATTTACAAAGAGAAACTCTTGCAGTTTTTCAAACAGTTCATTACTAAAAGAGAAAAGTAAAAGACTCCAAGGAGTCAGTCTCAGCTGGGAATGAGAACAGTTGGCGCTTCTGAATTTACTATTCAGTTCTTCAGGGTTGTTTAAATAATTAATTATGCATGTTATTTTGTGTGTGTGTGTGTGTTTATACATGCATATTACCTAACACACTTTATTTCTGTAGCATATGTGATGCTGAGGCTGCTTTTTTTGTTCATTGTTGCCCAGATTTGGTTTAGTTTTTGGTTAGATAATCACCATTCAGATGGTTAAATATTGTTCTCTGTTTATAAAGAGCAGATAAATTGCAAGATGTTTTTTCCCTTCTTTTTTTCATTGAATGGTTTTGTTTGAGTCTTGTTTACTTGTATAATGAATATATATATATATATATATATATATGAAGAGTTCAGATGCTAAAGCCTCTAAATGCCATTTGAAATTTTCTTCTTTAATGATGATTTTTATCAAACTTGTATATTTAAGTTCAGTAATTTTACTTAAATGGCAATGATAATTACCTATTAATTGTTATTTAAGTGAAATTACTGAACTTAAATATACAAGTTTGATAAAAATCATCATTAAAGAAGAAAATTTCAAATGGCATTTAGAGGCTTTTGCATCTGAACTCTTCATATATATATGGCTCTGTTCAGTACACAAGTTTCTAACAATTTATCCAGTTTGTAGTGTTTCTGTCATGGTTTGATTTATAGTTTTTCCACACATCACTATATACTGCATGAATCTTCATATGCACAAACATTCTGCGTTATCTTTATGACATTACCTAAAACATTAGGATGAAGTATCACATACATTTCCTTCCCATGCATATTCTGCTTCCTTTAGCACAAACACTGAATACCATTAAGAACTATTCCACTGAATCTTGAAACAGGGGACCAAAACATGTCCCGCTCTAACCTGTCATGCTTTAAAATCAATGTGGGATTATCACTAGAATATACATCTTATTTACTGCAAATTAAAATGATAATTCTTTAAATATCTATAAATACACACTAAAAAACATCTAAACAATTCTTATGTTAAAAATATAGGTTCTTTTACACTAATATACGAATTAATGAAAAAGGTGTTGTTTTCAAAAAATACAACAGGTTCTTGTACGCTAATATATTAAAAAAAATATGAAAAAAGTGTCGTTTAAAAAATAAATAAATAAAAACACAGACCAACACGTCTACATCTTATATATGATGAACATATACTGTACCATGTTCTGAGAGAGATGTATTCAAGTTTTTTTTTATTTTTTATTTACTGCAAATCAAAATGATAATTCTTTAAATATCTATAAATATTCACTAAAAATCATCTAAACAATTCTTATGTAAAAAATATAGGTTTGTGTACACTAATATATAAAGAATTAATGAAAAAGTGTTGTTTTCAAAAAATAAATAATAGGTTCTTGTACACTAATATATATTAAAAAAAAATGAAAAAAAGTGTCGTTTTCAAAAAAATAAATAAATAAAAACCCAGACCAACACGTCTACATCTTATACTGTATATGATATGATGAACATATACCATGTTCTGAGAGGGAGGTGTTCAAGTTTTCAATCATGTTCATACTGTTCATAAGATGTTTTTATAAACTATTTAAAAAAAAAAAAATCAAATACCAAAATCAAATCCTTTCCTTTTTACCCCACCTGTTGTGTTCAACATCACAGGCTCTTGTGAAATTTTTCAGTAACTCTCAGTAATTGGTGAGAGGAAATGAGTCGAGTCAAATCCGCCATCAAAACAAATTCAAAAGATTTTTAGATAATTTGCCTCTGCTTTCATTATTATGTCAGATTAAAGAGAACGTTGTCATGGTATCACCACTGTAAGATTTTCTGTATTCAAAAGACAGCTACAATCTTTTGAAACCATCCCGTAGTCTCAACTCATAACTAGAGTTAAATGCTAGATTCACAGGATATCATAGACATTTGACATTTAGAGAATGTAATACTTCAAAATGTAAATGAATAACAGATTAATCTTAAATAAGTCCCGTGTCTCAAGAATCAGTGTATTGGTCTTGAGTTTCAGGTTTTCACTAAATGACGGGTAATAAGCATGATGGATGGTTACAGAGACACAAGCAGTGCCGATCACTCACTGGAAATGACTGGCTCTATATATATATCTATCACTTGACAATCTCATATAGCCTATAAACACCCGTCCATGCAACATGAGAACCATTCTAAATGTGCATTAACCCAGGAACATCATTCTTGTGTATCTTAATACTGAGCAACACACGAGTGAGTGGCCCTGAACACGTCCGTCTTAACAAAAAGACTTAACGGACGGCTGCTGCTCGTAGTGCAGAAATGCTGAACAAGCTCTCTAGAGACATCCAGACAATCGACCCGCGGACAACCGGCTATCAATAACACATGAGCGGGAAAGCTGGAGACAGCAAAAGAATTGGGTAATTAACAAGAAATAAGATGGCTTGAGAAATAACAGCTGGCAACTGCTCTCTGGGATTCACAGGATTAACACTGTCCCCTGTGTTACGGTCCCACTTTCCTTCATACATTTATTCAAGTGTTTTAAAGGGGTGATGAACTGAGAAATCAAATTTTCCTTGAGCTTTTGATATCTAAGAGGTCATCATATTATAAGAATATGTAAGTTTCAGAACTGAAAACGCCCTTGTTAGTCCAATAAAAGCTTTTATTGACACCAGCCTCTGCCAGCGACTCGTTTTTCAAAGTGGGGAAATATGACGACAAAGAGGATAAAACACCACCCCCGCAGAAGAAGATCAACTCCTACGTCAGCACGGCCGGTTTAGCCCCGCCCACCGATTCGCACATTACACGCATAGCTAAATAGCATAGGCCTACCTCGTGATGACAAACCGGATCGAGCTACCGAGCAATACAGAATATTGTGGAAGAAGACAGTGGCTGAATAAGCTTCCTCTGGATTCAAATAGGACGGATAAACTTTATTTTTAATGACGTTCCAGCTGATGAGGGTAAAACATCGTCCGTCTGTTCGTTTCATTTCACTGAGGATTGTTTTGTAAACAAGACTGGATTTGCAGACCGATTAAGAGTAAAGAACGGTCCTGTGCCGTCTACATTGGATCTGACAGGAATTGTGCAACACACAGACTCTGGGTCGAACATGTATGGGCCAATCATTCTGGTTGCCATTTTACAACATTGGACGTTTTCAAAACAATTTCCCCCACGTACACCGACGGGTGAGTTGAAACTCATTATAATATGCAAAACTGTTATCCACTCACAGCAGTGGGCGTTTACTTCCAAGTCTTCAGTGCGAGACTGCCTTAAAAACCGACCGTTTTTGAGCTGGTGTCAAAGCTAGGGTAGAAAATAGCCTATTACTTATTCATTTTGATGTTTTTGAATGCAAAAACCAAGCGAACGTCATAAGTCGACCTCAGACAACAATATAATAATTTTTTTTTTTTTGTGATCAATTATTTATTCAATTTCTTACAATCATCCTTTACACACTAGAGAGGGAAACATTTTCACAGGAGAGAAATAGGCTGACCATCATTACCAGTATAACAGAAGCACACAATATTGCTTGTTCAGATGCCAGTATCTCTTCTCCTCCCCATATCCTACCCAACCCAAACCCACCCTCCAGCCCCTAGCTAGATTCGCTCAAGGTATGAGCAACACGCACAAAAAAAAAAAAAAAAACACCCATACTCGACACTCTACCACACACATACACATCAACCCTTTCCCATTGCCACCCGTCCATCCTACCTCATTGTGAAAACCACAAAAGTCCGCAAAACATCATAAAACACAAAGCAGAACACCGGACATTGAAAGAATTCAGGCCTCCACCTTCATATTATAGGAACCACATAGGTCAATACAATATTTTGAGTAATAATTACATAACAAAACTAAACATTACATTAAATGCAAATTACATTAAAAAAAAAAACCAACAATATAATAAAATTTAAAGAGCCAGTTCATGACCCCTTTAAAGTCAGAATGAAACTTGAATTAAGCTGAAGTTGCGCAATGACTTAACCAATCAGCCATTTAAAATAAAGTATTCCGCATTGCAGTTTCTCCCATTCATGAGTAATAGGAGTGAACGGCACCTAATGAGCTAATAAGCATATCCAGATGGGTTATTGAACCACAGAACTGCATTGACATAAATGAATCAAACTTACAGGCTGAGTTGAAAAAGTCAGCTTTTCAGTCATCATGGCCAATTAAACAACAAACAAACGAATGATCTGGTTCTGCTGTCGAGGATAACGCCAGGAAAAATGACTGAACCAGCTCATTTGGTTCTTTTTGATTCGTTCATTTTGAACTGGTTCTTTGGTTCAATAAGCCATCATTGGTTCATCCAGCTGCACAAGGAGCAGTGCTACATAGTTTGATTCTTTGAACCGGCTCGACTGGTTTCCAGCTTAAAAGAATGATTAATTCAGTGAAGAATCATCACTAGTATTTTTCAATCATAAAGAGAAAGCTGATCATTACTAGCACAATAGCAACAACAACAAAAATCACTAAAGCCTGTTTATGGTTTTTATTCATTTTAAAGGGTTTCAATAAAAGTCCTACATGTTTAAAAGTCATCTTAGTTTGAATAACCTGATGCACACACACACAAACCAAATTGTTTCTGGGAACCAAGCCTATCTACAGTATCTCAAGCTGAGAATAGATGGACAAGAATGCCAACGTACACGGGTCAGTGATGCCCTCTACTGGAAGTGATCTGTTGTGTATCCTGTTCATGAAATCCCAGTTTGATTGACATTCACATGGAATTGACTTCTTTATGAAAAATACATGTGTGCCAGATTCGGCGATGATTCGAAAAAAAAATTATGCATTCAAAAAACTTTTTTATTTAAGAAGTGGCCCAGAGCATAATGTGCATTCGATTTACGTCTTCAGCTAAAATAAAAAAATCAGTGTTTTGCAATGTGACAATATGAAATGATTAGATTCCGTATTGGCACTTGGATCTATGTCGCAGATCTTCCTGTTACACGACTGTGTTCCGTATCGATCCAATCTCATCAATCTGACACTCCACAACATCTCCTCTCTGAAACAGATCATTAAAGTTACTTCATTACAATATACCGACCTTCAAAAAATACAATATAATGATATAACGAAAACAATGTTAAAATAACATCTCCTGCCTCAGGAAACAAATTATACATGTTAATACACTTAAGGACTTAATTTATAGGAAATTAGCTGCTTTTTTAATTTCAGGAAAAATAAACAACCTACATCTACTGGGACACAGATTTAATAATTTAATTTACATGTTATACATTCAAATATATAAGTTTTAAGAGAGTACACTTTCTGTTAACAGACAATCTAATGATGTGCTTTTACCCAGAGGGGCTTGTAAACCCCAGTGTACCAGATACATGCAAAAGTTTTCTAAAGGAACTAACACTGTTCTGTTGTGTAAATTGCATTTCTAATCACACAGGATTAATGTTAGTTATTTTCTCAAACAGCTCTTTTGGTGTAAATGATGTGTGGTGTGTTCTCCTGGGCACGGTGTGCTGCCACATTTTTTATTCAGGTTGATTTCCAAAAGAAGAGTTGCAGCAGCTGCTGTTATGATGGTTTGATGTGTTGCTGCGATTACTGTTATTATTAAAGCTACACTGTGTAACTTTTTTTATTAAAAAGTAAAAAGAGGGTTCAAATAAAATCCATCTTTCAAACTTGTCTATCAGTCATATAATGGAGGTCTATGGTCACCACCTCAAACATGATTTAATGACTCAGACCTAAGTACACATTGATGGCCTAATATACGAAACGAGCGGTTTGTGTGAGAAAACGAACAGTATTTATATTGTTTTTACCTCTTGTTGTAACCACAGCCACGTCCAAGTGATCTGAGTGCGCGGGCGCTTCGTGGCTATGGTTACAAGAGGTAAAAACAATATAAATACTGTTTGTTTTCTCACACAAACTGCTCATTTCGTGTCTTAGGCCATCAATGTGTCCTTACATTTACGAGTCATTAAATCATGTTTAATTTGGACTTCTCTGTGCATGCTCTTTGAGGTGGTGACCATAGACCTGCATTATATGACTGATAGACAAGGACGGTTTGACCTAAAAATATCAAAGTTGAAACTACTGCGGAAACAAAGACACCTACATCTTGGATGCTAAAACATACCAAAAATTAACTATCCCTATAAAGTTTGTTGTCACGAGAAATTAAAAATTGGGTAATTTAAAATGGCAAACATCCAGGGAATCACTGTTTGTGAAAAAAAAAAAAAAGCCGAAGCACAACCAAAACAATATTCTTCCACAACACATCCAATTTTGTTTCTGAACTGTTAGAGGTCAAAAGCTAAATAGTAGTTACACCTTATAAATCTACAATTCAACTACTTTCACAGAAACAACTATATAAAATCTTAGTTGACTTTTTGATGGGAATTCTAGTTAATAAATTAGCTAGGTATAAATTAGCTAATAGTAAACAAAAGAAACCTTTGTTGTAAAGTGTTACCTTTTATTTTCTTTCTATTTTTAACCAAATTATTTTTTTGTGATGTTACATATTGAGATTAAAAAAACGCATTTGTGTGTTTCAGCTGATAGTGTTTTCTTATTTTAGTTTCATTATATTTCATTGAATTATCTACACCTATAAAATGCGATTAGATGATATTAAGATTCGATCTTCATGTACAATTGTTCTTGATAAAGAGTGTGTTCCAACTAGGAAAACCTGCAGAACAGCTGAAACAGATGTAGAACAATAAGTCAGTAATTGTCTCTTTGCAGCGTTTTGTTCGGCCCTGCGATTCCAGTGTTCCTGTGTCAGTTCAATCAATGCCCATTAGAAAGTCTAAACACTGAAGCCATGTGCCTCTTTCGTTTTTAAACTTGGGTTTCGTGTGAAAACTGCCATTACGCCAATGTCAATGAGGCTATTACAGCTGGTCTTGTGTTGTTAAGTTTCAACTGTTCTCATTGTGTCAGCGTCAGTCACACTGTTATGACCGTTTGAACAGAAGGGAATCAGAGGTTTTGAATTTAGGCTTTATCTGTGCAGCAAAACAAAAGGTTTCAGGAAAGGCTCTAAACAGGTGTTAACAGCCTCTGCCAGGTGCAGTGATTGTGAGTTGTGACGCCAACCCAGCAATGTTGAAATATACATTGATTTTCCTCACCTTTAGAAACACGGGTGGATTTCTGAACACCCCCACACCTGGAGGCGTTCCAGTCAAAAACACATCGCCAGGACAAAGAGTCACAAACCTGCAGGGGGAAAAAAACAATATATAATTGAATACATGCATTACTGATTATGTACTTGCATTAATAAAATACATTTAAATAACTGCTCAGCAACAAAAACATAATATAATACATGGGGTATTATATTATGTTTTAATGGGGTATAATATAATACCCCATTAAGCATTATTATATACAATAAATTATGGTTACTCTTTACAATAATCAGTCCCTCCAGAAAAAAACGTGTGTGATTTAGTACAAAATCAGCCAAAGTCCGCATATTTATGTGGAGGGGCGCGTTTTTTCAAATACGCCACACTTTCGCTGCATAAATTAGTGATTTCCGCGAAAATATACAGGGCTTGCATGATTTCATAATCCTCGCATTTGCGTTACAAAAAATTCACATACATCTTAGTAGAAAGTTAAAAAATGTTGCGTTTACTTCACACGAGCAGCCGTTTCTCCCTGTTGCCATGGTAACGTTATAAAGTGACGTAATTACACAACGTGAACATCATCGAAAAGCTGCAAAACAGGAGCACGCTTTATTTTTTAAATTCTACTTATTCATTTTTACAGAAGTTGTAGCATATTCCTCTTGTAAAGCTACAAAACTTGTTTGACTCATCAATGTTTTATGCCTGGTTCAGATTACACGATTTTAGCCTGATTTTGGCACGATCCGTTTGACGTAGGGTGTCGTGGGGATTCGTAAATGACAACGGGCGTCGGGACTCGTAAATGACAAGATTCGAACGCATCATCTCGTATAGTGTTTCATAGTGGGCCACAACCTACGTCGCTTCTGCGATGCTTCACGACATCACAACAAAAATACTAGCATGTTTAATTTTTTTTACGGTCGTCCACGACGATTCCGTCACATGTATGAGGTTGACCAATAGGAGCACAAGCTTTTCCGTATACAACTTTCAAAAAAGACAAAACGAAAGAGAGACGATGGTGCTAACGTTAAAACTAGAGGTAAAAATACGTAAGAAAACAATATTTTACCTCAAGTTCTCTTTGGAGGATTGACAGCCCATACTGTCCTCTTCGAACAGGGTTCTTAAGTCTCACGCAATGGCCGTGAGACATGCAATTCAACCAGTTCACACACTCACACGCCACACCATGTAATTCTCACGTTGAAAAGGCAATGCCGAGCAATCCAGGAAGTCACACGCTACGAGTTTCGCCTTCTCAATGACATCACGCGTGCCGTTAAGCACGGCATGCGATGACTGGTCAGGAAGTAACGTGTTGTCTGACATGTGTCTTGTCCACGACACGACAAAATTTTAGGAGCCAAAATCGCGTAATCTGACACAGTGACTATCGTAACAGGCAAAAAAAAATCGTGTAATCTGAACCAGGCATTATATGTTCGAGGATGTGTTTATTAAAGTCTGAAATAAAACAAGAGGACAACTTAAATATTCCCAGCACTTTCTGTGATGTACCGTACATGCTTGTTATCATAGGAAGTAATAAGAAATGACTCTACAGTAGCCTTGTGAGAACATGGTGTTGGGGAATCACTTTTTTTCTCTTTTTCATCGAACCACAGTTTTTGCAAGTTCCCGCAATTTCATTGCATAAATATCCCGCATATTCCATCGCATTTTTAAGTAAACAGGCCGCACAATCAAGGATTTTTGACCGCAACAATCACAAAAAAACTTGTTTTGAATTTTGACTGAATAATGTTTCTTTAGTTAACATGAACTAATGATAAATTGCACTTCTGCAGCATTTATTAAATGTTAATTGAGCACCAAATCATCATATAAGAATGATTTCTGAAGGATCATGTGGCATTGAAGACTGGAGTAATGACTACTTCACCATCACAGTAATAAATGACATCTTAAAATATATTAAAATAGAAAAGATTTATTTTTAAATTATAATTGTAAACCATATTTTGACTGTATTTTTTATCAAATAATAATACATTTTATTTATTTGGTGCCTTTCTGGACACTCAAGGTCGCCTGTAAATGCTATACTAATAAATACTATATTAAACCTGAGTTTTCTTACTGTGAGACCCAAGCCACCACCTTCTCGGTGTGAAAGATCAACTGATTGGTGTTACTGTCCTGAACTGCGGCTCCATTCACCAGGCAACGGATACCCAGGTTATGAACATCTGTTTGAATAAGATTAACTCGATTTAAGACCAGGAATAATATCACCATCACTAGTTTTAACTCCCAAATATAATATATGTCCTACTGTGTTTTCATATATTCAAGTACCTTTCAGTGCTTCAGTGGTAACTAGTGCCGGCCCGAGTGGACAAAACGTGTCGAATGTTTTTCCCAGCAGCCACTGTTTTCCATTGCGCTTCATCTGCCAATCACGAGCACTCACATCATTCGCTACAGTGAAACCTGCAACATAGGAAAGAGCCTCCCCTTCCTGAAACAGACACATTTATTTCACATCAGTTAGGTTGGGACATTTGTTGAAATTCCAACAGGAATGGCATAAGATATAGGAGAATATGGAGCTCATACTCAAAGAAAATAAAATAATTAAAAAAAAAAAAACATCTGAATTTTATACAGAGGACCAAACTGAGCAAAACTGTGCAATTTGAAACAAATGTTATATATTTTGCCAAAAACTAGGATGAAATACTGAGCGCTTGTAATGTAAATCAAGGAGATCTTTATAACTGTGCAGACTACTTACATTAAATGCATATACATATTAGTTTTCACTCTATATCTCCCAATAGTCTTATTAATATTTAATAAGTGTATTATTAAATGATATTAAAATGCGTAGTTTTATGATCAAAGCTCTGTAGTTTTTATTGTAGGGGAAAAACATGAATGTTCTTTCTTTTTTTTTTTGTTGTTGTCATGTAATGCAATGCAAAACAATGAAGATTGAGAGGTGTACAAATAAACATTCCTGAAAGGCCTGATGTATCATATATGATACTTACATTTTAAAACAATTTTTTTCTAAAAAAGAATTATGCTTGGATTAATCAAGTGAAAAGTTACTTCAGTCCATGAAGTGTTCATCTTGAAATATTACTAACAATATCAAAACATTATTACATTTATTTAATAACATTTTCCTTAAGGTTAACATTTTAACCTTTTAGAATGATCCTAAAAAAAGCCTATTAAAAACTATTAATCAGCAAAGTTTTTTCATGTTGAAAATTAGTGGCCTTAGAAATGTGTGCATCAATTATGATATAGTGGATTTTATAGGGTTAATTGTGTTATATTGCGTATTCTGACTTCACATTCAGCATTTGTCAAAAATTAAATGAGATTGTGTCCCACTAGAGCTGCTGAAATGGCCTGTTATGTTTAATATAGTAAATCTGATCAATCAATTAACAGAATATTTTCATTTTAAGATGCGTCAACACATGGTTGTATATACTGTAAATGACTCTTTTACTACCTTGATATGCTTTCCTTTTCGTCCAATCACAAAGGCAAGTTCCACCTCCCAGTCCACTTCCTGTGAATGAGCCGCCACAAAGTGAAACTAAGGATTTCATTCTCGCACACCAGAGTAAAAACACTAGAATTTTTCTACATGTACAAAATCTTCAATACTCACAAGTTGTATACGGCAAACAAAAAACTGCATGTGCTGACATTACGAGAGTCTTACAGTCTTATAGAGTAGTTATTCTTTAGTATTGAGTGCAATTGTTGGGTTAAAGTGACACCAAGTGTTTGTTCGAAAATGTGTTATAATCCTGAGCTCACCTGACTCTCCTCTGGTAGAATGATGTCATCATAAGGGCCAGTGATGGTGGAGGGGAACTTGCTGAATATGATGGGCTCTTTAGGAATCGGGGCATTTTGCTCGAGGCAGTGGTCCTTATAATTCATACCAACACACACCACCTTCTCTGGGCCAGTCACGGGGGAGAGAAGCCTGATATCTGACCGTGACACCACATGCTGACCGCTGGACAAAGCCCTGAGAGAGACCCATAATATAAAGATATCTTTCATAAAATAACACGCTATATATATATATATATATATATATGAATGCCTTAATATATATATATATATATATACACCCACACAGCTGTGGTCAGAATTGATTGATTGGAACTTCTTAATATTGTCCTGATGGTTAAAATGGGGATTTTCAATTCTTTAGCTATTTTTTTTACAGCCACTTTCTATTTTGTGAAGCTCAACAATCTTTTGTTGCACATCAGAACTATATTCTTTGGTTTTACTCATTGTGATGGATGATTAAGGGAATTTGGCCTTTGTGTTTCCTCATATTTAAATGTATACCAATTGGAAAACCAATTTTAGGGCTGCCAATAATTGTAGACAATGTGTTTTGGAGAAGAAAAAAAAACATTTATTTCATAATGTGATTTCCCCGCCACTTTCAAATGTTTCACCTAAATGAAAGGTTAGATATTTGCACATTTTTTTGAATGAAAGAAGGATAAACAATTTTAAAAGCCATTTTTGATCATATTTACCAGGGGTGCCATTAATTCTCTCAATAATGACGCACAACGCAATGACGAATGCGGTTTTCCGGGCCTGTGTGTTTGAACCGAGAGAGGCTTCAACTGCCGTCATTACGTCGCGGGTCATTTTCAAGTATTACTCTTTAAGTGTAAGTCGGTGTGTATGACCGTCTGCCGGAAGCTACTTATTTTAGTCGATAAAGTTTTAAATATGGACATTTTTCTAACATGAACGCATCACTTTGCTTCTGAAGGCCTTTATGAAACCCTCAAATACATGTGGAGCACTTTTATCATGAATAGATGCGCTTTGATGGACTTACAAAGACATACAGCCATTCACTCCCATTATAAAGCTTGGAAGAACCAGGACATTTTTTTAACATAACTCTGATTATATTCGTCTGAAAGAAGAATTTCATATACACCTAGAATGAATTCAGAGTGAGTAAATCATGGACTAATTTTCATTTTTGGGTGAACTATCCCTTTAAGGAGTCCTCTCTATGATATTATTTCCTTTTTTTTACGCCCCCAAAAATACATAAATTCAGATATTAAAATCATAGAAGAGGTGTATTAGAGTCATTTTTTGTATAAATTGCATTTTTAAATAAATCAATACTGTAGATTCGGACAAAATTCTATTATGTGGCAGGTGACTGTAAATGTTGTAAAAGTGCTCTCTTTGTTGAATTTCTGTAGTTTTTTTTTTATACCTCTTAGCACAGTCCATTCCCTTTTGCCCCATTTCTAGAAAGTCTCTCATAGTGGAAGGCATGGAGGGGTCGAAAGCTTTCAGATCAATGACCCCCTGACCTTCTGCCTGCTCCACCCCGACCCTGATGCTCCCCTCGCTGCCTCTGTGGCAGAACTGGACGAGTCTCATAGCGGCTGAGCTTGAGCTGTCTCTGATGGTGCCTGCAGAAAATACGGCATTGAGTCTCCTCAAACTGAGCTGAGAGATACCCAGAATTCTCATCTATTAAAACAGAGGAAAAGAGACAGACAGAAGAAAGGACATAGAGCAGTGAAAGAGAGAAGTGGACAAACTTGAAAATAGATGCAGGATGACAGGATAAGTTATGTGCCCTTCAAGTGGAGTCAGATATAAATTAGGGCTGTGCAAAAATTAATTGTGATTAATCGCATCCAAAATAAAAGTCTGTGTTTACATAATATATTTGCGTGTGCTGTATATAATTATTTTGTATATATAAATACACACACATGCATGTATATATTTAAGAAAATGTGTTATTCCTATATAAAATATTTATATTTATATAATATAGATTATGTATTTATATACAAATACAGAATTTAAGCACAAATAATTATTAAATATATACATGCATGCATAGGTATTTATATATACAAAATAATTATATACAGCACACACAAATATATTATGTAAACACAGACTTTTATTTTGGATGCGATTAATCGCAATTAATTTTTGCACAGCCCTAATATAAATATAAACTGCTTTAAGGGGTCAAATTTAAATTTTGAGCAAATTTAACGATTCTTCGTTTATTGTTTACAATATAATTATTTTGTTTGTTTTTGAGGCTCTTGTGTTTCTGAATTGAATGCCCGACTCGGAGGCAAGTTTCCCAGGTGCACCAGAAGGCAGAATTGTTTAAAGACATCAAAGCAGCCCAGCCCAAGCGTTAGAAGGTTTTTCGATTATGTAACAATATTCAGCATTTGTCAAATTACGTATTATTTAAGACAGCCTATTTATCGCTAGAAATAAGATATCATGCAAGGCAGTGTAAATGAGAGGTCACTTTCCCTTGCATTCAGTTTCTTGCAGTGCTGATATCCTACCTGATCTTGGTGCAAAGAAGAAAAAAAAATAGTTTGATCGTGCACGTTGAAAAACGATTAAAAATGATCTGTCTAGGGTTTAATGTGTTATTTAATGTACCATCTCAATGTGGTTAAACTAAAATAGCTCAATCTTTGTACTTTGATACAAGTACAGCTCACTCTCTCGTCGATGTCATGTGACTTCAAGTGATGTCCGGATTCGTCAAAGAATCGTCTTCTGGGTCGGATCTTTTCATTGTATCTATTGAACCGGTTCTTAAATTTGACAGAAATGATTCATAACCTATATAAATCACCGTGAGGATTTTTCACGACCATTCATTAAAGACATACGAAACAAAACATTAGTTTTAAAGATGGGTGATTTAAACACATTTTACTATATACAGTATGTGAATTTTTTTAAAGACTCTATGGCTTCAACAAACTGAACTGGCAATCAACATTCTTCTTTGTTTATAAAACTGAATATAAAAGCGTAGTTTAGTGGCAAGATATAGCGTGCCAGCCACGACAGGATGATAAAAGAATTATGGATTTTTTTTTTTTTTTTTTACAGGTTTGCATTGTTCAAAAGAACCGATTCGCTGAAATGAGTTGGACATGTCATCACCGGTGACTTCCGGTTTGTATTTTGTAGTTTGAGGTGTATTTGTTGAGAAGGATGTAAATTAAGGAATATGTCATATTAAAATACATTTGTGGGTTAAAACATTATGCGTGTTAAACTCTCGCATTTGAAATAAATAAATGCATTAATTACACAATTTCTGTGCATTTTATTTCATTACAATGTTCAGAAAAACTACATTTTCATGCATCACGTCACATGACTCAATTTTGGTCATATGATCAGACTATATCAGCTCAGCTGACATCACGACTTCATTTCTGCAAGACGTGAGGAGGAAACGTGACGATGTCTGTAAGGTAAGTGGATTAATTATAATTTGTTAATGTTTAAAATACGTTTCCATCATTACTGCTGTTTTCTGGGGGTATATTGTGTTTGGAATGATCATTATATATTTTCAAATTGAATTATTTTACGTAACGTTACTTCCTAAACGTTCGATGTTGGTTCGTTACAAAATAGACGTGTCAAAATAGTTAACGTTATGCTGTGGAGATTTATTTTTTTCATTATGTTTCTTGGCAAAGTAACGTTAATGCAATGCAAATGACCTTTGGTTGGGGTTTTGTTCTTTGTTCCAGTTCCAGAGCAGGGGGTAAATTATAATGGCGGATTTTTATCGACAAAGACCCTTATAATGTGAATAATAATAATAATACAAATATGAATAAAATACCATTTGGGAAGTATTTAACCTTTTTATTAATTAATTATTTTGTGATTGTATATTTCTTACCACTGTATAGAAAGTAGGCTTATGAATCCAACTTTAATTGTAACCTTTTTATGTTGTTGTGCATTTAAAAAAAAAAAAAACAGTCGAGGGACGAATCAACCTGCAGCTTCCACAAAAACAGTTCCTCACGGCTTGATAATTAAAGTCTCAGCAAAACAGTTCGTCATTGCTGACATGACACTAAAAATAAGTATTGACATTTGAGATTTGATTTTGTCATATCAGCAGTTTTGCTGAAACTAGTCAAATAGTCTACTTCTCAAATGTCAATATTCAAATGTCAATATAGCTGCAAGTGGTTTATTCGTCCCTCATCATTCCAAAAGTTTCAGTGCATTAATTCGTTGGAATTGAATTGTCATTGCCATTTAGTTTATAAACAAGTTTTTAAAAAGAAACATTTTTCATATTCACACTTCAGTCCTTTGTCATAGTCTCAGTTCTTTGGACCCTACTCTACATGGATGCCAAAAGACATTTACATGTCAATCAAACATTATCAGAAATCATAAGTGCAGCTGAAATGAGTCGTGCTAAACATCAACTGATTTTTTTTTTTTTTTTTTTTTTCAATTCTTGAAGAGCCTCTCATGACCATAAGCATAATAACTAAGCAAGATTCATTAAACATTCATAAAAAGCAAATTTCTCAGCACACGTGTAAAGGTTTTAATCTCTTTTTTCCTTCCAGTATTCAGCCTATCCAGTGGACCTCTGACTGCAAAGACCCGAAGTGAGTAAACCCTGTCTCAAGCTCACAGACATGCAGTATGGTGTCTCTGTCTCATTTAAATTCAGAAGGGTGATAGACTACTTGGCAGTATTACATCACCACCACAGGAACTATGACTTTCTATGAACCAATCTTCACTGCTGTTACCTGCCCGGTCTGCTTTACAATCTACAACACAGAGACTTTAGACTTTAGACCGCTCTCTTATCCCTGATGTGTAAGAGTATAGTTAACTGTGTCGAGTGTGACTCTTTGTGGACTGAACTACAAAAAATAATCAGTTTTTGTGTCTTTATTTTCCAGTACACGTTTAACATTCTTAACCACATACCTGTAAATATACATGAAAAGCAAAATGACGTAATATAATGAGGCTTGCGTTTCAAGAATATATCTTGTTTTTTTTTTTGGCAAATCATTAATTCCTAGTCAACAATTTATTTAACAAACAAAAATAATGTCCGCGGAAGTAGCTTATTTATATACGATTATAGAGGTTATTAATATTTTGAATTAAGGTTTTTTTTTATTTTGTTGTGTACTGTGTACCGCTTTCATTTATTTTATTTCAGTTTTAGTCATTTTTTTGTACTAAAGCAACATTTGAGTATTTTCAAACTGTATATTTGCTATATTTTGAAGGTTGATTTGGATTGTTCTTCTTTTTTTTACAGTTTTGATGGCATTATCCTAATAACCCAAAGTTATGAGCAGCTGCCTGCTGAGCTGGAGTGTTTGAAAGCACCGTTGCAGGACTACAGTGCTGTGAGTTCAACACCACGCATCTAACCAGCACTGAGTTTTATATTCCTCTTTATGTTTTATTGCTCACTTCTGTCACTCTTCTCATCCAGGTGGACTGTTGCTTTGGGGAAGAGGTCGTGGTTGTCAAGGCTCCTGGTCTCCCTGGTAACAGATTGGTGTTTGCCTGCACCGGTCCAGTGAATCGGGACTATGATGATGTCCGGCGGTTCAGCGATGCTGCTGCTAAAGGCGTTAAGAGGTGCTTATGCAAACATAATGCGTGACGATCATCTTACATCCTCTGAAAACAACATTGTGTCTTTAATGTCCATGTCCTTGGCCTGTTGTCCTTCTAGACATATTTATGTCTTCTAAGAAGACTTTGAGGTTTTGTTTCATTGATCTGAACGATTTTTGATCATCCAGGGCTCTGAAAACCGGCATGCAGCGCCCTCTGCTGGTTTGCCCCCCACACAACAGCTATGCAAAAAACACCCTGACAGCTGTGCTAGGAGCCCTGCAAATTCTCTACATGGTGAGAAGTGTTGTTTTTGTTTGAATTTTACATTTTTAATATTTACTTATTTCATTAAAGCTGCAGTCCGTAGGGTTTTTTTTTTTTTTTCCTGGGTTAAAAAATCCAGAAAGGTCAAATGACAATCATCAGTGACAACTAGAGATTCATCATTTGTAAAAATGCAAAAGATATCGTTCAGACGGAGTGGCTACAGAAAAAAAGAGACTGCAACCAGACCCATGCGAAAACAAGGATACATATCGGAAGGACATTCACGCAATGCTGACGTTGTTAACATTAACAAGTTGAGAACAACGTATAATTTGCACGGTTTTGTGTGATATGATAAGCAATTATTAGATTTAATCAGCGTGATTTACTGCAATGTCAGAACCAGAACAAAAGTGGATGTTACTCACTTGTTCAGATGACATTTTCTGGTGAAAATTTTTTTTTTTTTTAATATTCTTCCAAAAAGAATAATCTGTGATTCTGAATGCCAGTATTGACACCGGCGCGGTGACTGACATCATCACAGTCTCCTCAAACTTTGTGTTCATCCGCACGGTGCCGTGTCGAGGGTGTTGAAGTACAACTCATGTAAAGTTGATAAGTCCGCGAATGACTGCAATTGCAGATTTCGAACAGAGATGGCGACAAAGAGGAAAAACTGCTTACTGCAGCTTTAAATGATCACATCGCATTAAAAATTCTGTTTACCCCAAATTGTGCATAGACTTCCTATTATGCTATTTTAAAGGTTCCTAAATTTGACCTAGAAAAGGTTTACATGCATCTAAGGTCAAAAACACTTTTATTTTCTCATAATATACAGTACATTGCACTTGACCTCACTTCCCAAAGAGTCTATAATGTTGAAAACATTGGATAAATACATTTTTGTCAGGTTAAATACTGATAATTAATCACTAAAATCCCTTATAACCGCCAGACTCGCACATCCTCCATGTCTATAGTTATTTTTAACCCTTTTTTTATTTTAATTTTTTTATTTTTTTTAGTTTTTAGTTCTAATCGAATCCTTGTCCAGTGCGCGATGGGTTTTGGGCAATATTATCCGTAAGAGTGTTCACAGATCTGCACTTCGGATTCTAACCAGTAAAAGTAGACCATCTAAAGTGCATGCAAAGTGAATTTGCTATTTTTGAAGAAATATTTACATTAGCAAAGGTCCTGCCGTCTGCGAATTAAATTAGTGAATTTGCATATATTGCCGAAAGTGAATTTGCTTTCGCAGCACAGAAAACCGCACCTTCTCGACATGTCGACAACACGAACGGAACCAATCTCGTCCAGGCCTCAGTTCCAAATATAGTGGAAAGCAGATGGTATTTGCGAGGGCCAATGAATATCATAGGTGACATTATGCAAATGTTTATTTTTTATAAAACGCTAAATGAAAGGGTATACATGAAAAGCATAATGTGGGCACTTTAAGCTAAAATAAAATATAAATGTTAAATAAAGAAATTAACTGTAAAACTCAAACGAAATAAAATGTTTAATTTCAATTACTAAACCTGGAATTAAAATAAAGCCAAAAGGAATGTATAAAATAAACAATTACTAAAACTTCAATTTAAATTTAGATAAAAACTAAACCTCTAAAAAGAAAACCAAATGCCTTATGTCAACCTACTTCTCTGCTCTCTAGTTTTAGCCCTTAATGCTTGTCAGTACCAGCGTAACCTAGTTAATATCTGTGTGGTCAGCCTCTAGAGGTGAGGGAGTCCAAGTCGTCCCCCGGCCATAAGGTGTCGATTCTGGGCATCTGGGTGAACAACCAGACTCAGGGAGACGCCATTACTGAGATGGCCACTGCTCTGGAGAGCGGCAGGTATGAGTGTGTGTCCTTTACTGTGTTCTCTGGAGCATCATTTTGCGTTTGTGAAATAAGCAGCAAAAAAGATCAATTGTGTGTGATGCAGGTTTGTCTGTCGTGATATCGGTGGCTCTGACCCGGAGAGAATGGCTGCCCCGCGTGTGTCTGAGTATGTTCAAGCAGTCTTCAAGGATAGTCCTGTAACGGTGAGTCTTTGAGTGACTGTATAGAGTTTGAAGGTTATCTCGTGTCAGTAAGAATAGCATGCTTCATTCATCTCCGTGTGTTTCTTAGGTGACTGTAGTGAGTGATTTGAAAACTCTGGAGAAGGAGTACCCCTGTTTGGCTGCAGTCAACCGCTGTGCTAACAGTAAGAGCACGGTTTAATATGGAATTTATGGATATACTACCCGTTTAAAATAATATGGAATTGCAGAGAAATGTTACTCTTATATAAACACAGCTTGTTTCGGATCAGTTATAGCCAAAACTACGTGTATATATATATATATATATATATATATATATATATATATATATATATATATATATATATATATAATGAAAAATAAAAATTCCATTAAACTTGTAACTTAAAATTGTATTGCGGTGCAAACTTTGTGACTACAATCCAAGTCAAAAACATATGCAACTGTTCTCAAAAATGGTCTTTTGTAGAGTGAAATTAAATGTTTTAAATAAGACAGAGAATACCAGTGCATAAGAATCCTTTATTCATTCAACTTAATCTATATGCATAAGGTTCTTTACCACAGGTTTCATCCCTCAAAGTATTGATCCATACCGAGAACCAAGTCTGATAAATAAAATAGAGAAAATGCAGGATTTAATTATTAATAAATGATTCATAATAACGTTTTATTTCAAACACTGAATTTGTTGAATTTTTCCAACAGAACAAAAAAAAAATATTATTTATTATTTTCATTTATTTTTAATTTTTATTTTTTGCAAAGAAATGAGTTCTTTATTCCACAAGGATTCGAAAAATTATCAGAAGTGACAATAGAGACATTTATAATGTCACAATACGATGCTATTTGAAGTAAATGCTGTTCATTTAAAGCTGCAGTCCATAGCTTTGGGGGGTTAAAAATGTAGACAACATTGGATAATTCAATTTTTGTCAGGTTAGATACTGATAATTAATCACTCAAATCCCTTAAAACCGCCAGACTCGCACATCCTCCATGTCTATAGTTTTTTAAACACTTTTTGTAGTTCTAATCAAATCCTCGTCCAGCGCACGATGGGTTTTGGGCAATATTACCCGTGTTCACAGTGTTCACAGATCTGCACTTCGGATTCTAACCGGTAAAAGTAGACCATCCAAAGTCCATGCAAAGTGAATTTGCTATTTTTGTCAAAATATTTACATTAGCAAATCGAATCAAATTAGTGAATTTGCATATATTGCCGAAAGTGAATTTGCTTTCGCAGCAACCGCATTTTCTCAACATGTCGACAACACGAACGGAACCAAACTCTTCCAGGCCTCAGTTCCAACTACACTGGAAAGCAGAGATTGTTTGCGAGGACCAATGAATACCATAGGTGACATTATCAAACTTTGACCTTTGAAATTTTTCAGACCTTTTACATTAATAAACAGCTTTTATAATGCACTAAATGAAAGGTTATACATGAAAATCATAATATGGGCACTTTAAGCTGAAATAAAATATAAATATTAGATGAAGAAATTAACGGTAAAACTGAAACGAGACTTAGAAATGTTGCCTCAGCGACTAACTGAAATAACATGTTTAATTTCAATTACTACAACTGGAATTAAAATAAAGCCAAAAAGAAATGTATAAGACAAATACAATTTCTAAAACTTCAATTTAAATGTAAATAAAAACTGAACATCTAAAAAGAAAACCTAATTCAAAATATGAATAAATACTATACATGAAAAACTAATTCAAATAGGAAAGTTACTTTAAATTAACAAAAAGTTTACAAAAAGTTGCTGTATTCAAATAAATGCAGCCTCGCTGAGCATAATGAATTTCTTTCAAAACAATTTAAACTCTATGGTCTATATTCATAACTGTTCCTATACTACGTTGAGTTATGACTCTTGGGTAACAAAATTTCAAGTGTCTAGATCAGACTTGAAATGCCTGAAAATACTCTTACAGACCCCAAACGTTTTAACTGTATTATATATGAAATATATAATATAATATAAAAGACACTTAAATATTTTTAACTAAATCTTTTACATTTGTCAATTAAAGAAGTAAAGTCAATAAAAGCAAGCATGTGGTTATTGTTTTTTTTTTTTTTTTTTTTTCACCTAGTACAGTAAAAGTAGGAAGAGGTATGAGACCATGACCCAGACAAAGACTGCATCTCTGGATCTCATTAGTGATGTGTCATTAAAGGAGGTGTATGCAAGAAATTTATTTCAAGTAATCATAAATTTTCCCTGATATGTCACTAGACATTAAGAAATCATGTTCATTTCAAATATTTGTATCACTGACAACAGTAGTCCGGCCAGTATATTGTCATTTAAAAAGTGAAGTCGCAGCCTTTGACTGATGTGAATGGAATGTTGTCAAGTTGTGTTTTGTTCTGATGCGTCACCCTCCACCGATCTACCAATCACAGACTCGGTAGTGTTGCGGCATTCGAGTTGCCAGCTCTTCTCTAGTTACCACAGCTGCAGATACAAACGTTTCGAAATCGGATAAAAAAATTCTAATGTTGCGAAACCCCCCAAAAATCAATATGAATCCGAAATACTTTGTTACAAAGTCCGAAATAAATAATTAACAGAAAGAAAAAAAAACTCACTGTTTAGGACTTGTCACTTGCCATTGGAAACTTCTTATAGCAGCCTACATTCCTGCTGGACCCTGCAGCATATCTGGCAACCTCCAGTCACCCTAATACACCCTAATTTTAAAGTGATTGCAGTACCAGTTTGGGCAACAATCTTGAATACAGCTCCTTTAAGTTAAAAGGCTGCTGTTTCTTCTTCAGCTGTGCCGCGACATCAGGCCAGAGTGATCAAGCTGCTGTACTGTGGAGAAGGACCCATTCAACAGACTCTCATGGTGGTTGGCAAGGTAATATTTCAGTTCATTGTATCTGGACACCCAGGACAGAGCATTTTCTAGTCCATATGAACATTGCATGTTGTTTCAGGGCGTTACGTACGACACCGGTGGAGCTGACATCAAGGCCGGTGGAATCATGGCTGGAATGCACAGAGATAAATGCGGATCTGCTGCTGTTGCTGGATTCTTCCAGGTACGGGTCCCACACACACACACACCTGCTCGTGTTCCTGCCGGTCAGAAGAATATTAGAGACTAATATCATTATTGTTGTTTTAGATCATAGCCAAACTGAAGCCCAAACACCTGAAGGTTGTGGGCGCGATGGCAATGGTGCGGAACAGTGTCGGGTCTGGTAAGCAACTTTTTCTGCACGTGTTGACCAGTTTGGGTGTCTGTTACTGAGTGTGTTATGTGTTTTTTTTTTTACCCTTTGACAGATTGTTATGTGGCGGACGAGCTAGTGGTGTCTCGCGCTGGTCGTAGAATCCGAATTGGAAACACTGATGCTGAAGGAAGAATGGCCATGGTGGACTTGCTGTGTGAGATGAAGGAGCAGGTACATGCCTATAGCAGCATATAGAATATTATGCATTACTATTTTAAGATTTAAAGGGTCCTATCATGAGATCAAGTTCCTCTTGTTAAATGTGTAGCACCTACAGCTCTGCACATCTGTTTAGATGTTAGTAACAAGCATCTGGATTTTAATGCTGCGTTCACACCGAACGCAAATAGCACGTCAAATTCGCGCCTGACGCGTCTAGTTTGACTCTTGACCACTTTGTGTTAATTCGCGTGTCAAGAGTTAAACTGACGCGCGTAAAAACAAAAGTTTGAAGCGAAATCCGTTGGCGGCCATTGTTTTAATGTCGACCGAGCATTCATCAAGAGTTACCGCTCTGTATTTACTCTGGAGAGCAGAACAGCGGCGTGGGGATCATCAGCGCTGTATATTTGTCCACCGGACCCTTCATTATTTTCTCTCTCACGTCCAGACACGAACTTGTGCACATATATGTTGGTTGTCTTTACATCATAATAATATTTCATATAATCTAGATATGGAATCAATAACATTCAATACAAAATGAACATGTCTCGTATATTGAAATAAAGTTTTAGGTGATAAAATATTTGCTTTGTTGTGCATAATCCCACCATGCATTTAGTCATATTACAAAATAATTTATTGAAGCATCCAAATACTTCACCACGTGAGCAAGCAGCTAGGCTCCTGATTGGTTAACGCAATGCGAATTGACGCCAAAGTTCAGATTTTTCAACTCGGGCGGCAGACGCGAATTCGCGTCAAACGCGTGAATGCACAAATAGCACTAACTAAATCATTCGCGCTTAAAGGGTTCGTTCACCCAAAAATGAAAATTCTGTCAGTATTTACTCACCCTCATGTTGTTGTCACAAAAGTGTGCTCGTCGTTTGATAAACTTAAGATTGAGCCCCTGTAGTCACTTGGACTATTTTAACGATGTCTTTAATGACTTTTCGAGGACAGCAAGAGCCAGTCCCTCAAGAAGCCTATGGACTGTATGCAGGAGCGATCTTAATATCTTAAATATCTTAATTTGTGTTCCGAAGATGAACGAAGGTCTTACGGGGTTGGAACAACATGAGGGTGAGTAAATACTGACAGAATTTTCATTTTTGGGTGAACTAACCCTTTAACGTGCCAGACGCTCAATTCGCGCAAACTTAACGCGCAAATGAGGCGTATTCGCGTCTTCCGCG
Source organism: Pimephales promelas (assembly GCF_016745375.1). Next base: position 779,114 of record NW_024122003.1, on the reverse strand, counting down.
CCGCGCTCTACGCTTCATTCGCGCCGCAGGAATTTTTTACGCGTGTAACGCATCTTTGCATTGACTTAACATTGAAATCATTTGCGCCTGACGCGCTATTCGCGTCCGGTGTGAACGCACCATAACAAGGTCCCTGATCTCTTCAGTCTGACCAAAATTTTAACAGTATAAACTATATATGAAATATATATATATATATATTGTGAGCTGCACAATTTTAGCACAGTTCGTTTTTTGAAACGTCATAATAATGCAGGCTTCGCATAGATTTTGTCTTTTTTTTTCTATTTAGCTATTTTTTTATTTCATGCTTATTTCAATTGTAAAATGAATAACTCTTTCCCCGCCAGTGTTTTTGAGTATTTTCACAAATTAATTAAAAGTAATTCGAGTAAATAACAGGTGACATAGATTTACTTATTGTAGAGTTAACAAAAGATATCATGAGCAATGTAATGTTTGAAGCGACATCATGACAAATGTCAGTAGCATGGGACGATTTTAAAATGAGCGGTTCATTCATAAATCCGTAAGATTTTACCCCTCATGTTCTGAAAGTACAAACTGGGAAGACCGAACACAACGAGCCCAGTGCTGAAATGGGGCGGAGCTACATAAGGTCTATAACAGTAAAAAAACAAGGAAAGCTGGAAAATGTAATCAAAGGCAGGGAAAGAGTTAAATATGACATTGATCCTTTTTGGTGGTCTGGACCTCTCGTGTCTGTTTCTCTAGGCGTTGCGGGAAGTGTCTCCTCATCTCTTCACTATTGCCACTCTGACCGGACATGCTATCAGGGCCATGGGGGCGTACTACTCGGTGAGTACTTGAATATCTTCATCACACATCAGTGCTACTGTGACCGCTTTCATCTTGACCGTGTCCCTGTAGATCATAATGGATAACGGTGCTGCTCAACGCTTAGGAAACGCTCTGCAGTGGCAGAAAGGTAAGAAGAGATTAGACCTTTTTGTTTCCATCTACGTAGTTGGATTTGTCTGAAATCTGTTTGCGTGGCAGCGGGAGAGGTGCTGGGAGATATGTTTGAGGTGTCCACTGTCCGTCGAGAGGATTATGAGTTCCACAAAGGGAAGTCTGAGTACGAGGAGATCCTCCAGTCCAATAACCTGGCTTCGTCTGCCACGCCACGCGGACACCAGGCGCCCGCCGCATTCCTCATCATGGCTTCTGGACTGGATAAGGTAGATGCGTACATGCAGGAATACATTTTTAAGGCTATAAAAAAAAGTCTTATAGTTTGTCAAATAAAATGCAGAACCACCACAAATATAAATTGGTGACACTGACACAATGAAAATGTGTACGTACACACACACACAGGAATACATTAGCGAGGCCATAAAACTATAGAGGCTAACTGTTTTGTTTTGTTTTTCTCAATATGTAATGTAACTGTTCATTTCAGTTCATTTCTGTTGTTTTTACCTTTTTTTCTTTTACAGTACTGAAAACGTTGGTTTAAAACTATAGAATTATATTAAAAACAGATATTTGAAATAAATAATAAAATCTAAAGACTGAAATATTTTTCTTTCTAACATCTTGTTCAGTTTTGATTCTAAACATAATGTAACATTATTGAAAAACTTTAGTCCGTACAAAAATGCTAAACTTTTAACAAAAAGTTTGTATTTTTGTTATAATTGTAATTTTTATAATATTTAGATATGAATCCAACTGGAAAAACTTGTGAAAAGATATATAGTTTGGTTAGTCAAATAGCAAATAGCATGTAGTGGAGGTCTATCATGGCCATCTAGCGGTTAAAGTGATTTTTTTTTTTTTTTTTTAACTGAATTTTCCCAAAAAATTTTTTAAAATCTTACATTAAACCATGTAAAATTATCCATGTTAGCTCATGAATGAAAATTAGAAATCTGGGTCTTTTGTAAAGTGAATTTTACATACAATGCTGTTTAAAAAAAGCCTATTTAAATATACATTTATTTATTTATAGAAATTTTAAAGATATCAAACATACTCCAAAAAACTGCAATAATGTTGAGTAAAAACATTAATAAACAGAGTAAAATTACATCTGTAAAGAAAAATATATATTACTGTTACAAAATTGAATGTTATTGTCAGAGGTCCCTGGAGACCCCAAAGATAATGAGTGTAGACACCAATGAAGATAATACAAGGATTAAGAAATGACAGTGGCTGTAGCATTTCTATTGTAAAGAAGAACGCAAATATTAAAGATTAAGTGGACATTTGCTGTTTGGCTAATATTAAAGGGTTAGTTCCGAAGGTGACCTTCGTTCATATTCAGAACACAAATTAAGATATTTTTTGATGAAATCTGAGAGCTGGATCACTCCTGCATACTAGTCCATAGGCTTCTTGAGGAAGTGAAACTTGCCAGCCCCGAAAAGTTATTAAAGACATCGTTAAAGTAGTCCAAGTGACTTCAGTGGCTCAATCTTAACTTTATCAAGCGACGAGAATACTTTTTGTGCGCAAAAACAAACAAAAATAACGACTTTATTTCAACTATTCACTTCCTTCTCTATGGGCCTCTAGTCAGTTAACGTAGTGTGATAGTGTAGAGCTACGTCACACATAGGCTCACTATTGGCCGACGCTGGTCATGTGTGTGATGTGTGTGACATACAATAACAGAAGCTTACGCTGTTACACTAGTGAACTCGAGGCAAAGAGAGAAATAAACGAATGGTTGAATTAAAGTTGTTATTTTTGTTGTTTTTTGCACACAAAAAGTTTTCTCATCATTTGATAAAGTTAAGATTGAGCCACTGAAGTCACTTGGACTATTTTAACGATGTCTTTAATAATTTTTCGAGGCCAGCCAGCTCTCAGATTTCATCAAAAATATCTTAATTTGTGTTCCGAAGATGATCGAAGGTCTTACGGGGTTGGTACAACATGAGGGTGAGTAAATACTGACAGATTTTTCATTTTTGGGTGAACTAACCCTTAAACAAGGATTTGAACTGAAGTTTAACCACAACAATCACAAGGCTGATGGCGCCCTCTGCAGGTATTTGTTGTAATGTACATAAGTCCATTGTTTATATTATGTACAGCATATCACATTGTGTTTAACAGTGTTGTTCATTAAAACCATATGATTACTTGCTTTTGAACCAATTATAATTGCTTTATTCTATATGTATTTTAAGTCATTTTAAAGGCTATTGTTCTCTTAGGTCTTTTTATTACTACTAAAATTATCTGGTTATTCATAAAAAATAATCTATTACTAAAATAATCATTAGCGACAGTTAACTAATTAGTTAAAATGCAAATATTTTGACTTTCAGAATTTTCCAGTCATATATTTCATGATTGAAGATTTCTTAAAAGGCCTCAGTCTTGTGAACCCAATATCACGTATCAAATATTTAACAGCATATGAATCAAAACTACCTTAACATAACAGAATGACATTTTTTTAACATGCAAAGTCTTTGACAAAAATGCCATTTTCTCAGCTTTTTGTTCAAAATGTTACCAACTTTAAAAGTGTTGAGGAAAAAGAAATAAATGAATTTAGTTTTTTGTTCACATTATCATACAAAACATTCTGAGGGCCATGCACATTTTGTGAATATAATCCAAAAACCGACGTTGTCTGGCAAAAATACATTTAATAACCATCTACACATTTGCCCCGCAGCATGGAGTGGACTCGGACAAACCTCTGCCTTACTCCCATATCGACATTGCAGGATCCTGCGGCCCTTTCCCTGGGGTCCCAACAGGAGCCCCAATACTTGCCATGGCGGCAAACTACCTGCAGCTCTAAACATCCGTCCAATGATTTTCTGTTCCTTAATGAATTCAATTATTTCTGTCTTGTGCCATTTCTCGATTAATGGCTTTCATATCTGCTCCGTCTGACACAGAGTGGCCAAATAATGGCACTTTTATCCTTCCATTTATGAATGCCATCCATCTTTATCATTTTATCACTTCAGTTCATACATGCATACATGTCCTTAAAAAAACCCATATGCTCCTCTCTCATACACATCTGATATAATGTTATCATTTTGAACCGGTGCAGGTTCTCTGTATCTTATACGCATTTACCGAAATGAATTAACCAAAGCAAAGTGTTTTATTTCCATTCTTACCCTGTAGCCTTACAGTTTCTCCGTTGATGTGACGTTAAAGAGAGGGGGAAGAAGTTGAGCCAGTGATTTGATAACACATTTCATCTGTGATTTTTTTAGCAATACTGTTAGATTGAGAATATTGCATATTGTGTAACTGCCCATTTTGTATGTAATCAAAATATGAGAATAAAAACTTTTTGGCAGACAAAAGAAACATGATGTCTTCTGTATCCAACTGGAAGTCCAGTTTATCTGTGACCATAAGAGTAAATGTCTCTGAATACTGGATAGAATATGATTTGAAAGTTGGTGAAATGCCAAATTAAAATGTGCATTTAAAATGTTTTAATTTACCATTTTGTTTTATTCGGAACACTTTACAATAAGGTTCAATTCGTTAATATTAAAATGAACTAATGATAAGCAATACCAATATGTATGATAAAGAATATATTAATCTTAGAAAATGTTGATTTTAACATTAGAAAATTTGTATTAACTGGCATTAACAGAGGTATAAAAGTATATTACTTATTGTTAGTTCATGTTAATGCATCGACATATTAACAAATGAGAACTTAAGTGTTGCTGCTTTATTTAAAACAAGTAAACCATTTTAAATTTCAAGTGTTTTGAAAAAGAAGAATTCAATAATTTGGTTATACTTCAGTTTAATCCAATTCTCACTTTTTCTTCAAACTCTTATTTACTGCATATTTATAGTAAAGAATTTAAGTTTGGGTATTGAGTAAGATTAAGGGACGTAGAATACAGTCATGCAGAATTATAAAATAAAATAATTTGATTCTTATTACATGATTATTTAAATTAGCCAAACACACGCGTTTCTTTTAAATGTAATGTACTACTGTATGATGTGAATTTAGGAATGTGTGAAGGCAGCTTCACAGTTGCAAATGTTGCAACTGTAACATTTTTAACTTTTTATAAAGTATTCACAGTGTTTTACTTTTTCCACATTTCGTTACAGCCTTATTCCAAAATGGATTAAATTAATTATTTTCTCCATTAATCCATTTTGGGATAAGGCTGTAACAACATAAAATGTGAACAAAGTGAAAAAGCTGTACTGTAAGTAAATATATATATATAAATAAATAAAATAAAAATATATAAATAAAAATATACATATAAATAAATATATATATATATATATAATGAAAAATAAAAATTCCATTAAACTTGTAATTTAAAATTGTATTGCGGTGCAAACTTTGTGACTACAATCCAAGTCAAAAACATATGCAACTGTTCTCAAAAATGGTCTTTTGTAGAGTGAAATTAAATGTTTTAAATAAGACAGAATACCAGTGCATAAGAATCCTTTATTCATTCAACTTAATCTATATGCATATGGTTCTTTACCACAGGTTTCATCAGAAAAAAAAAAGAAAAGAAAAGAGGAAAAATGTAACCCTCTACAAAATTTGATATAGCCTCTCTTTGTCTTTACATATTCTGTTCACTCAACACACAGCAAGCAGTGACAACTAGAGACCATGAGCAGCTCTGAACCCCGTTTAATAGTTGGGCGTTCTAATAATCAAGTGCTTAAAAACCCCCAATAAGATCTCAGCAATTCCAGCAGAAAAAAAAAGATGATTTCTCATTTGCATGTTTATGTATTAATGTGTCTGATTTTGAAAGGCAGTTCTCAGGATAGACAAATAACAGCTCGTAAGTTGAATTCAAACTGAAGTTCGCGGACAAAAAATGTGTGATGTCATGTGTAACAATCAGCGTATTTTGAGGAATAACTCAAATCCATATCCTCACTTCAGGTTCCTCTTTTTTCTACCAGTAGCATTGCTAATATTTATACCAAGACTTAAATCATGAAGGTTGAAGTATAAGGGCGTCACAGATATGATGAAGGGGGGCAGGACATCTCTACAGCTGGCTGACTGCTACCTCAGGACCCCCCGAAATACATCACTGCAACCCATTGCCAACAACCAGATCTTTTTCTCTATCCACTTTCTGGACAATAATGGAGAATCGGCACTGGACTACAGCGCCATGTCAAATAGAACTGCTCTAAAGCTCTTTAAACGCTAATAGGAGACACATACGCTGAAGTTACAGGAGTCTGTTGTTCCTGTAAGTCTCTTCTGTAAGACTGATCTATAATACTGAGTCAATGGCGAGTACAATCACTGACGCTATTGAACTTTCTGCTGGTCACTGAGCGTCAGGACAGGGTCTCGTTCAACTGGGGCATGAAAGGAGGAAAGCTGCTATTGCGGGATATAATGAAACCAAAGCAAATGGGAGGAATAAGGCAGGAAAGTGACGGAGTGAAGGGTGAACTTCAGTGTTTACTTGGTGTGAACCATAGAGGTGCTGAACAGAAGCTTCTGCTTTTTCTTTTTCTTCTTCCCCCCTTTCTCAACTAAAAAGAAAAGAAAGGGAATGTAACAAACGTTCTGGAAATCACTTTCAATCCGCTTTCAATTTTTCCTTCGTTTCAGAGCAAGCTAGTTAAGGGGAGATTCATTTGAAATGATTCATTTGAAAGGTCTCTTTTCCAGAAGTCCCTGAGAAGTATTTTATGCACTTTTGTGGTTTAACAAATGTTTTATTAGTATTATTTAAGTAAACTTGACTTTAATGCAGTCAAACAAACTTTTATCATTTCAACAACAAAAAAAAAACTAACTGATGACACTTTATTTTTTTTATTTTTTTGAAGAAATACATATTTTTAATGAGCAAGGATGAAAAAAATAAAAAATAAAAAATTTTGCAGGATGTAAACACTGGTCCAGAAGCACTTCCTGTTTCAGTTTAACACTACATAAAACCTGGGATAGAATACAACTAACAGAACATGTAAAGCTGAATCAAAAACTTAAACAAACATCTTTAAGATATTTTCTTTACATGTGAAATAAAGAAAACAGTTACAAACTGAAACAGGAAGTGCTTCTGGACCAGTGTTGTTTAAATCTTGCAAAATGGTCTATAGTAAGAACATGTAGTTCATTATTATTACTCCGCATTCCACTGTAACACGGCACCTTAAAATAAACTAACTTAACCTCTTTTTGAACAGTAGTGTATATAAATGTTTTTCTCACCAGGGATGGGTAAAGCCTGTGCTGGGCCTTGATTTCCATTGTCCAGCTGAGACAAAGCCTGCTCGAAGGCCTGACTGAAGGAGTTTTGGAAACTGGGTACTGGGACCCGATCCGAGCCGTCACTCTCTCCATCACTGTCTGCCATAGGAGGGGCCAGGAACATGTCTGCTATGGAAGAAAACACACACGTCACTACAAAACTACGCTGATAAGAGTTAGCTAACAGTGAGCCAACAAGAAACAAGTGCATCAGTCAGGTCAAGTGTTGACAGGAGGCTTACTTTTCTTTGGGATGCTTTTTGGCGCGGCATCCACACGGGCTTTCCCATCTTTTAGCATCTACACCAGAGAGGATCATCAGTATGGGACAATTTGACACTGACAATGGCATTATTTTTTTACTATATTCAAATTTAGCTTTAGTGCAGATTTTCCCACTACATGAAGACAATGTGATGGCTACGAAATTGACTATTTTGTTGTGATAAAAGTAAAAAAGTGCTTTAGGCAAACCTGAGCGAAGGACATGCAGTGAGAGTCCTCTTCCACACTGGCGACACTCAAAGATGGACTGTGCTCACTCAGATTAGGGAACATCACTCCATCTGAAATAAATATGAGAAATGAGCACAAAAGAAAGCACTGAAGAGAGAGAGTGAGTGAGTGAGTGAGTGTTACCTGATAAAGGGCTGGTGCTCAGAGGGGACGGGGGTCCCAGCAGGAACTCTGGGATGTGCATCCCTGATCCGCTCTGAGGAGGAGATCCAAACGCAGGAAAATGCTGGAGGTTCTCCAGCCCAATGTGCACCTCTGGATCTGAACACGTCAAGACATTCAATGAATCACACCCCGACAAACCAACTACAACATCTGAATCGAGTTCAAAAATCTGACATTTTGTCTATTTAAAAAACATCTCCTCTGAAACAATAAGCAATGGGGAATTAAATCCTCACATTTCCCCTGTTTCCTGTTCTCCTCCATCTCAATCCTCTTCTCCCTTCTTTTTTCATCCCTTGCTTTCTTCTGTCTCAGACGCTTCCGTTTCTCCAAGTCATCTGCAAGACAAACACAAATATTTTTTTTTTTTTTTTTGAGATATGTAGTATAATAGTTTCCCATTTCCACTTTGCACTTTCTGTGAGAACCATGTTTACAGTTTTCCACCAAAATAAAAGCTAGATGGTTTAACTCTTGCAAGTTCAGAAATTAAGACACAAGTTGTTATTTTACTAGACTTATTTAATATTTCTTTATCACTTACATGTATTTTATAGTGGAGATGTATTACTGTATTGTATTATTTAGCACGCAGTACCTGCGAAGCTGTCCAGGGTCTCTTTAGAGAGAACGGGTGGCTGAAGATTAAGCTCACACAGGCTGAACTCACACGTGAGGGGCAGGTGAGAGAGGTACCGATGCCGACGGCGAATATCCTACGAATGAGCTCTGTGTTAATTACTTCATCATAGCAGGCGGCATTACTTAAATCCTGATCCTTTGAGAGGAACATTAATTCACTCTAGTCAAAGATTATTTTTACACACAAAAATAACCATATTTAATGCCACGGTGTTAACTGGGCACTGAGGTCATCTGAAAATATGTGACAGTACTGTCGTAAATGTGAGGGACTGTGTGTACCTCAGAGACTGTTTGTCCATCAATCTCCACTACGGTAGCGGTGATAGACTGAGGGCTGTTCTCCAGGCTCCCGTACTCTCTCAGCAGACAGCGCACGTTCACCGGGTGCAGAAACATCTGCTGACCATCCTCAGCTACAGAGAGAAATAACAGTCATAATTACTCTCCATCTCCATTGCTTACAGAGTTACGGTGGTATAATATAACTGGAAAAGACTATTTAAAGCCTCATTACAAATAGAATAACACACACCTTGATAGAAGTAGTAATATGGGCCATGATGAGCAGTCTGACTGGTCTGAGGGGTCTCTTCTACAGGTTTGTCTTCCAGAGCCCCTTCAGGCATCTCTTCAGCCACCTCAGGAACACTTTGAGCGGTCATCTCTTCCACTGGCTCCTCATGAGCCTCCTGAAGCTCATCATCAAAAGCTGAGGCATACTGCATGATGGGCTGTGGAGGGACACACTACATTAAAGTCCAATAACACGCACTGATCTTTGGTCAATATTCAGGTTCCAATTTAACTACTAACTACTACTATTCAGGTTCCAGTGTCTTTAACTACTATATACTAACATTTAAATGAATCAGTTGATACAATTAACTTGAGTACTTACATGTTTACCTGTCAGAAAAAAAATACCTACAGGTAATAACAGCTGCAATTCTGCTGCAAGTTCAGTAATTACATCTATACTTGCACTGTTGACCCTTCCTTTCCACTTTAAACCTACCCAAACCACTTAACCAGTCTCTAACCACATCCGTATCCCACCTCAATAGCAGCAAACGTGTTTTGGGTTGCATTTTATTTTACAGTGCGTGCGCTTACCTAAGAAAGTACTGGGTAATATAAGGCAACTACATGGGTTAAGGTTCAAGTTTAGTACCTAGTTATTATCCAGTTAGTGCAATTACTAATAAGTGCATGGTAGGTCCATGGGAACAGGACTATAAAATAACGTTTGCAGTACAACATGAACACAGTAAGCACATTGTACCCAACATTGTTTTTAGCAGTTTAAAGCAGTCTACACTGGACACGAGCGGCGCGACAAAAGCAAATGGGTCATTCTATGTCAACTTAAACAGAGATTCCCTAATATTTTTACTTTTTTTTTTTTTTCCAGGTGAAAGAAATACATAAACGAAGAAGAAAGGCAAAATAAATGTTATGAATGTATAATTCCAGAGTAATGCACCTTTTTGTAGATGGGGGCCAAAATGACAATTGTCACCTGAGATTTGGAGCCAAATTACAGAGGGGTAGAAAGATAGAAGCATCATTATTAGTTTTAACCCATTTATGTTTGGAATCTGTGTTGCATTGTATGCATTTCTTTTGCGTTTTTTTTTTTTTGTTTTTACACATCCATGACATTTAATATTTTGGCTTTCATCATCATTGATGTTTGTCTTTCTTCAGAAAAAATATTAACAAAATCAAAAATTTAAGAAGTTTCTGTAAATTGTTTGATTTGACATGGAATGACCCAAACAGAACCCATTATAATCAGTAATGCTGTCTACGCTTTGTCTCGTCCAGTGACAGCCTTAAGCTGTTGTGGCACTGGTTTAGGAAGAAAAATTAAAGATTTTATGAGCGAGTTCAGTGGAATAATTATTGAACAGATCACACTGTTTACTGTCTATCATTATTGCTATAGCTTGATTAAAAGCCATAAACTTGCAACACAGCACTTGACTATAAATTTTTTTTTTCCTATGCTGCATAAAAATAATAGCTACGTTTACATGGATACCCTTTTGTTCAATCGGAATGAAATCAATCCAATTGATAAATCTGAACACTGTTTTTACATGAACAATGTCACAAGCTTCAAATCAGAATAGATTTTTTTGACATATGCACACTGCACAAATATAACTACTGCCACTGTTCGCACATAACTATTCGCCTATATTGGTTCTTTATTTTTTTTTTAAAAAACAGCAGACTCTGGTCATGATTTGGAGACAATGAGCATATGAACTGTTTTGCCAGGCTGCTTATATTTATCATGCAATAAATCCCGTGCCCTAAACCAGAAACAAGGACTGGTGAGATGCCGAGTGAAAGGAGAATTTTAGAATAACCAGGAAACTAATTTAGACGGACACTTTATTCAACAGGAAGAACAGCTCGTTCCATGAGTCATGTCTCATTATGCTATTGCAACGTCATTGCATATGCGCAATCCTTTCAGATCCGGTTTTCAATGCGATCAAGTGTTTACATGTCCCCTCGTTCGGATTAGAAAAGGAATAAACCACCCCTTTCAATCCGATCGAAATTCCAATCGGATCGAACTCAGATCGATTTAGGTGTTTACATTTCAATCCGATTATAAGGGTCCATGTAAACAGCTTTTGAATGACAAAATTCCCAAAACACAGTGTCAAACAGCCTTTGAGACCATCATGATCATTATTTATTATTTTTTTACATTTTTTATGCATTTGGCAAACACTTTTATCCAAAGTACACATTTACATTCTTATGAGTTCTTGCTTTCCCTAGGAATCGAATCTGTGACCTTGGCGTTGCAAGCGCACATGCTCTACTGTTTGAGATACAGTACAGCGGTAGCTATAATCTACAGGAAAGCTTATAATCTGAAGCCCAGAGCCCGTAGGGCAGCAGAGCAGAGTCCTAAAAGAAAGGAGCACAGTTTCAACTGACCTTGGAGTTAGTGAGGTTCTTGACCACAGACACCTCTGGAGAGAAGTGCTCTGATAGAGACAGTTTCCTCATGTCCGCCACATCAACAGAACCGCCGTATTTACGGCGACACTTCAAAAGACCCTCTTCCCGCTCCTGTTCATTCAGAGATTAAATGTGAGGGTAACGTGTTAGTGTGCAGAGTTTGGAGAGTAACAAAATTTAACAATTTTTAATAATGTAAAATAGCTCATTCGTGTAGCTGTTTAGCCTTTCTAAATGTCAATGTATTCAGTTTCATACAAGCATGATGCATAAATGGTTTATAATAATAATTACATTTTACAAGTTATTGTCCCCTTAAACAGCTTTATTGCAGTTTAAGATATTTTTGAGTAAAGTATAGCAATTTTATTTTTATTTATGTATTTGGCCACAGGGACTTTTATCCACAGGGACTTTTCAAAATGTATTTAACAATGTCACAGTTTTATAAACCAGTTCATTAAACATTACATAGCTGGTCGCATGTAAACATTCAAGTTTGCTGCCATCAACCTAAATTCTCATAGATTTTCTGAAATAAAGTATACCATATATAGCAGATCCTGAGTTATACAACTTATGTTTTTGTCCCCTTAAATAGATTCAACATCAACATCTAAACTAGTTGAGTAACTTATACCAACTACTTGTACACAAAACAGCAGTGTGACTTGTTTAACTAGCTTTGAGTTTGAAAGCAGCTTGTCCAACCCAACATTCATATGCCGGTGTGAATGCATGTGTACCTGCAGCTGCAGTAAAGCACTCTGTATGAAACAGGATTGTGGGTCGTCTTTCTCTTGGCTGAGCTGGGATTGGAGAGCCATTCTCTCTTCAGCAAGCAAACCCAAAACCTGCTGCTGAGACGCCAGCAATAGCTTAGAGTATGCACGCAAATGCACATCTGCAGAAAATAGAGGGGGGTTGTCAAATAAGACCAACTCAAGAGATCAACACAAAAACTTCATTCAAAAAGCAGAATGCCTCACCTTCAAAATGAATGGGCTCCTCCACTTTAACCCACTGAGAGCTGGGAAGAGCCACCAGCGATCCCTTCTCTCTCCGCATCAGACGCATAGTGATGGCGTTACCAGACACGTACTGACGGGTCTCCATTGCAACCACACTGAAAGTTGACAAGATGGGTTTTATTGACATAAATGAGACATTACAATTTGTTCACTGAGTAAATATGTACACTACTGGTCAAACCTTTGGCATGATTAATTTATCTTAAATTAATCTCTTATGCTCACAAAGCCTGTGTTTGCCTCAGTGTTGGGTGTAACTAATTACTAAGTAATTAGTTACTGTAATTTAATTACTTTTCCCTTGAAAAAGTAAAGTAAGGGATTACTCTTCATTTATCTGTAATTTAATTACAGTTACTTCTGATGTAATTGAGGTAAATACTGCGTATGGATCAATTCGATCTCACAGCGATTCGAATGCATTTTATGAGGTGTCTAAATCGTACGACCGCACTCGTACAAATTCGTATATGAATTAGTCGTCTTGTAAAATATGTATGAAAAAAGTGAGAAATGTCATGAGATCTGACATAAAACAATAGTAGGTTCAACATCAAAATGTCTGATGTTAAAAAGTATGTTTTTATTATGTAACCTTCACCTTGGTCAGTTTACGGATAATTCATGCAATTTTATAGTATTTATTTGAAAGAATTAATCTATCCTTAAATTATTCAGCTGGTTGAGATTGATATGGGATTTTGAAAGTAATTAGTAATTAAAAGTAATTAAATACTTTTTAGAGAGAGTAATTAGTACAGTAATCTAATTACACTGTTGAAGAGGTAATTAGTAACTAGTAATGAATTACTTTTTTAGAGTAACTTACCCAACACTGGTTTGCCTGCAATATTGTGCATATTCCTTTTTTTTTTTTTTCAAAGATTATGTGCCACTGAAGACTGTAGCAATGGGTGCTGAAAATTCAACTTTACATTTACAGTAATAAATTACAATTTACAATACATTAGAATAGAAAAGAGTTATTTTAAATTATAATATTTCATAATATTACTTCAAATAATAGTAGCCTTGAGCATTAGTGACTTCTTTCAAAAGCGATTTAAATTGCCGCCACCACCTTTTGTTTCATGAAGTGAAACATGTTCACATTAAAGGTGTAGTAATCGATTTCCAATAAGCGCTTTTAAAAATGTAGGGAATTATTTTCTATATGCCTGTTCTGTGTGTGCTGAAAAAAAAATATATTGTGTCAAGTCTTAGCTGTGTGAATTGGAGAAAAACAAAAAGTGGATCGGACCTAATTAGACCAAACACTTTAACGCTCTTTTATCTACTCATGATGAGGGAGGAGAGAGTGTGAGCGAAGGGGACATTTGTAGAAAGAGAGATGGCTGAGATTAGGGGTGGGAATCGTGCACATACGCATCACGATGCATCCAGGTATCGATCCCCCGCCCCCACACCCTAATCCGAGATATAACCAAAGAGGAAATAGTCAGATGATTATAATTGGAAAAAGAAGGGTTACAATTAGGCAAGAGCTAGGAAACAATTTAATATTGCAAAAGCTTTAAAGCGCTAGAGAGAAATTAGAGAGCGGGAAGGCCCGAAAAAAGATGCAGAGTTTGCTTTTGTTTCTGCTTGATGCATAGGGAACACTGATTTTTGCTTTGTTTCACAGAACCAAGATAAGTTGTTAAATTGCAGCAGATTCATCCATACTTGCATGAGCTTTTTTAGTGTGGTTTGTGGTTGCCTGTGGTGCATAGCATGTTTGTTATATTTGGGGCCAGCAATGAAGTGGGTGTGTTTGTTTGGGTGTTTCTCAGAAATTGCTTACTGCACCTTTAACCAAAACAAAACAGCATTATAAACTGGGAATTTCAGTATGAACCTCTTGAGATCAGCGCTGTGCACGGCCTCATAGCAAATGGGGCACTTGGACCAACTCTTCTCACTCAGAGAGAGGTAGTGCAACATGCATGGCCAACAGTAGATGTGGCCGCAGCGCGTGATGTGGGCCGCCACAGGGGGATACAGGCAGATCGGACAAGACGGCACCTCGTGACTGTAGATGCGCTGTGTGGAAAGAGAACAAATCATGAGCAACATTTGAAGAAAATGCACTGACAGCACATACAAGGAAGAGTAAAGTCTGAACTGACCACTTGCTGCACGCAGTCCCAGTCCACTAGAGTGTCCGGATCAGTGAAGTGTGCTTGATAGTCCTGATCGTCAATCACCACAAACTGGCAACTTGTCGACAAAAGGAAGATGTGCTTATCAGCTAATCATTTTTCTCTTTTGACAACATGAACTGACACAAAAAGTACACCAGAAAAAATTAAGCAATCACGTTGCTTGCAAGCTGTTAATCCAGTTTTGAAAAAGGTTGAGCTTTAAAGGTAACCTTTAAACAGTACACAAGTGTTATAGACCATTTCACAAGATGTAAACAACACTGGTCCAGAAGCACTTCCTGTTTCAGTTTGTAACCGTTTTCTTTATTTCACATGTAAAGAAAACATTTTAAAGATGTTTGTTCAACTTTTTGATTCAGTTTTAAATGTTCTGTTGGTTGTATTTTATCCCAGCTTTTATGTAGTGTTAAAAAACTGAAACAGGAAGTGCTTCTGGACCAGTGTTGTTTACATCTTGTGAAATGGTCTATTACGGTTAACTAAAACTATTAAGGTACATTTATGTTAACTGAAATTAAATGTAAAGCAATTTAGAAGATACTTAAATATTTCAGTCTGTTGCCAATTTTCCAATAACTAAACAACTAAAACTATAGTTAAAATATAAATAAATATTAAAAATATAAATAAATAATATAATCCTACTACATTAAAGGGGTCATGAAATGGATATTTTATTTTATTACATTCCTTCAGGTTTAATGTTAATAAAGTTTTTCACACATAAAAAAAAAAACTATATATGCAAAAAAACTATTATACTGACCCTTTGTCAGTTTTTGATCAGTTTTTAAAGGGTGGCTCCTTTAAAAGTTCTCTAAGCGATGTGGGGCCAAAACATTTTTTGTCACATAAATCAAACGTCTCCTCACTATCGGCTAGCTGCCTGTCCCCTAAACACACTGTAAAAAAAGCGGTCTCTGTAGACACCACAGGCTCCGAAAACGGCAACAAAAACAATCATGTCTCACCCGGACCACGAAACCTAACAAACAGTGTTCCAGCCAATCACTGGCAAGAAGTATTTGAGGGTGGGTCTTGGGGGTTAGTGCGCGTGCACATGAAGGGTGTGTGTGTGTGTGTGTTGGAAGTTTGAAAAATGGCCGACACACGACCAAATAGACGTCGTTCTGAAGAACAAATTAAAAAGAAGAAGGAGTCGGATAAAGAACGTGCGAAGTTCCGAATTTACATCGGTAGCAAAGCTTTTGAACGATGGCGAGAACTCCGGCAGCAGAAGGACTTCCAGTCCGACATTCAGGTTGCTCTGTTTTTGCTGGACAGGTGGGTAACGTTAAATTGTTTTTTTTCTTCTAAATTGACGCTTATGTTCGCCAAACCCACACAAGGACATAATTTGCTAGAAAAGCAC
Organism: Pimephales promelas; assembly: GCF_016745375.1. The sequence continues at coordinate 762,986 of NW_024122003.1, read as the reverse complement.
GTTCACAATTATTTCAGGAAGCACGGAAGGGAGGGGGAGATGAGATGCGGAGGAGGGAGGGTCTAGCTAGCCTCCGATTTGTTTGAAAATATTCCGAACGTCAACACCCAGGATCGCTCAGAGAACCTTTAAGGCTTGTCAGTAAACAGCCGCTGTTATGACTGACTAATGTAATTGGCTAGAAAACAGTTATCAACACCCACTCGCTATTACATGCAAGTTTGTGTTTTGAAAATATAGGCTACATATAAAGCCTTCATTCACAGACACAAGCATTATTAAATAATTAACTATGGTGAAATAATCTTTAACTATTGTCGATGTCTTGCTTTGGAGGCAGTCATCATAAGCGAATGTTTTTGATTTCTCACGTCATGACCCCTCTCAAAAATGATATAATACTACAATAATGATATTACTAATAACACTGCGGTACACTAAATATTGTTGTGTGTGATTTAATACCAATTGATATAAAAATATACAACATTCTGCTGTACTCACTTGGCCTGTAGGAACAGCTCCTTGTTGAAGGGCTTGTGTTTGTGACCCCACTTGTTGCGGCGACCCCAGCAGGAATGGCCATCTCCTCCAGAGCCAAAATGGCCTCCACGTGGCTCAAACGAAAAGTTGAGCAGGTGGTTCAGACTTATCTTTTTGGGTCCAGCAAACTGAGCCGGGCTAAACTCTGCCCGGCGGTTCTCTGCTACCTAATGAGAAAGAACCCAACAGTTGTTCCAACTGGTTATACCAGATAACTACAGGTCTGTTTGTTTACTTACTATTATTTTCTAGTAGTTCATTAACCAGGATGATTATTGCAAACCATACAATAATAAAAACAAGAATAAAAACAGCCCTTAATGAAAGCACAAATGAATCACAATCCAAAGGCTTATTGAAACACACCTCTTCTCTTCTCCCACCACCAGCGAGGCCATACTGTCGCCCCCCTCCGCCACCTCTCTGAGGGGGTCTCTTGTCAAAATTCTTGCTTTTCTGTGGCTGGGAGCGACGTGGGCCTGGCAAGCTCTCGGTCTTGGCAAAAGTAGGCTCACGCTTGCGGCTATAGCGCTTTGAGCCCCCATTATTCTTACCATCTAAAAGAACAGGGGGAAAAAATGATAAACATCAAAACACATGAATATATTACTCCAACCATAACATTTTACTTGACATGGGGGTGCCTCCACCAACTTCAGGAAAAATAAAACATTTTCTTGATTGCAATATTGACCACTTGATATGTGTCGTCCCTCTGAAAGCTGAAATTAGATATATGCCCATTTTGTAAAATGAAAGAACTATGCACTTTTCAATATTTTTGACAACATTCACAGTCACACAAGGCCTTAGCTAATCAATTCAGTCACACACTGCACTTTAAAGTGTTTCAGAAGACCACATGATAAGAGTAGGGGTGCACACTCATAGCTTATCATCCGGCAGCAGAAGTCGCTGTCCCATACGCCACAACAAAACATTGTCACACGCATAACTAAAATACAGACAACACGGTTTACATTATCTACAGTGATTTGGTTCTGATATGCTAGAGGGGTTTCTTGGGTCCATCCAAAAGCTAGAGGGCAATACAGCACTGAAGCTTTTCGCCTGGTCACATGGCAGACTGCTGACAAGAATAGATCCTTCCTGATCCTGACCATGATCCTCATACATCTGATCTGCTACTAAGAGGAGCAGCATATACAATAAACCTAAATACGTATCTCCTTGGGGGAATATAGTTGCAAATGTTGGGTTAGTTTAGGGAAATTTCAGCTTTGATATTGGTTTATCTATATAAGAGTGACACACACACCACCATGTTGTGTTATTAGAACAGTAGTTTATATTAGATGGACTGTGAATATATATTTATAGATATAGATGGACACCATGACATAATTGACAATCACAGGAAAAGCAGTCTGAATAGGTTGAGAAAAGGTTGAACTAGTATTATCCCATACAAGGTTCAGAGTTCCACATTTGTACAAGAATTTACAGCTTTCAGTCCATGCGTTTACGTAATTTATTGTGGTGTCCAGTCCATTCCACCTCACACACACACACACTCATGCTCAGATAACACGATTAGTGAGTGTCACTCCTATTAATAAATAAACAGATATCAATAGTTTTGAAACAAAACTTAAATCCAATAAACTACTAACCTAACATGCATCTATAACCAACTGAATTCCTATAAATGCATACAACGTTGATTTGTTCATTAAATATATTTATAATTGTAATATTTAAATAAAATATTGAATATAGTTTACTTTGGATTTATTTGATTCAAAAATTAATGTACCCCCAAAAAATATATAAAAAAATAGCCAAATAACAATTCTACAGGAACTAAACTACTACAAACACTAAGTTTTATTGATAATTTACTTGTTTTTCCATTGTTTATTCGAGAAACGGGCCAATCGCTAGCCGTGGCTACGTTAGGGTGACTATATTTTGATTAGCAGCTACCAAAAACCAGGACACTCGGCCCAGCAAACACATGGGCCAACTCAAATGATACTCGAAGTTTACTTAAAGATACCTTATTAATTTCAATACATTTAAAAGTAGGTTATTCCTCCTCTGTAGAGATAGAAAATTGTTATATTGTTATATGAAAACAGGACATGTCCTGGGAAAACATGACAGTTGGTCACCCTAGGCTACGTCATCTCGGCAGACACAAACAAAACCCAAGTCCCAAACATTGAAATACGGTTTCCCTTCAAACAGACCACGACAAGCGTGTGTTTGTGTGTATAACAAGACGCTGATTCTGTACCTGTTTTGGCTTTAGAGTCAGTAGGAGTCGAGCCTGTAGAGCTAGAACGGGGCGGGATCTTCGTGTTGCTGCTGCTGCTGTTGTTTGCGTTTGGGTTTTTCTCCATTTTGAGGCCGAACTCCGGGGAGAGAGCTTCGGAGCTCTTTAGCATTAAACGGGGAGAACAACGGGTTGTTGTGAACGCGGGTCAGGCGACGAAGGCCCTTATTCATTTCTGTCAAACGCGGAGACTCCATTACGGCGACATCTTGATCACAAACAAACCGAGAAAAATAGAGACACAATCCAAATGTCTCAGTAAAAAAAGCTGTGCGCTAACACAAAAAAACAAGTGCCCAAAAAGCGGGGCCTCGCCCCTTGAAAAGCGCAGTTTTCCTTGGCGTGGGAATTGATGCGCCCCACAAGGCGTTTGCCGCTCTCCAAAAGAGGAAAACGGATGAATAAATGGGTTTTAACCCAAATTTTACTTCTGCTAAACAAAGTCAGACATATGGCGACGGGTCGCCAAACGGGAACCGTAAACACCCGGATGAGGGTTATAAGCCTCACAGGGGTTACGAAGTGCGCATGCGTGGAGTCGCCGCTTCTCATTGGTGCATCCGACTGAAAAAAGTGTGGCGTAATCTTAGATGGTGTGTAATGCATGTGCAATCTCGCATACTTTTTATAGACGAAGAGTTCTGTTTGGTTGTCAATGTATTTGTTGTTATTAATATTTGGTTTATTCGGAAAAACGTTTGAGTTAATAACAAAAAAGCAGCAGTTGTTTTAGTTAGTACAGAAGAAAAAGTACACGTGACCTACACAACACATGGCCAGAGTTCAGTCTTCACACAATAATGTAATGTAAAGATATAGGCTACTTAATTTACAAATCACTTAAAGTAGAAAATGTAAACTGTTTCGTTATCTGAAATGTTAGGGATCCACATGAACCATGTCCTATCAGTTGTATAAAATAAAATATCAAAACATCAGATCACTGCATGATTGCAAGATGCATTTAAGACCTACACAAATAATATAACACAAAGTTGTATATGAGTGGTTTTAGATCTCTTCATTATCATCACTCCAATCCTCATAAGCTTCCTCTTCTCTGACGGCACTCAGGGAACAGCTCAGGATTGCTCTCCTAACCTCTTGTTTTTCTGCTGTTGTGGAAGGGAAGAGAAACACAGAATACGGTATGTTCACATACTTGTCTTATTAAATCCCTTGTCTACTCAAATATCACAAATTATAAGAAGAAACACTCTTATAATATTCAATACAATACTTCCAGACATATATACTGTAGTTCGTCATCTGCCACACTCTTTTCCAAAATTAATAAATTTACTGGTTTTATAAAAAAAAAAAATTGATTTCATGTTGGCAATAACTTTCTCGTGATCTCGACTAAACAAAAGTTCGTTTTCTCAAGATGATGACTTGATTTTTAAGATGCAGCCTAATATTGGATATTTCAGTATTATAAATTAGTATCTGTGTGCAGTGCACATCATTATTTCCAGTGTTGGGTGAATGATTAAATTACTCCAAAAAAGTAATTAATTACATCTTCATCAGAGTAATTAGATTACTGTACTTATAACTCTCAACAAAGTATTCCATTAGTTATTACTAATTACTTTCTAAATCCCATATAAACCATGATGACCAGTTCAAAAATACAAGGATAAACATGAAACTGCTCTTTTAATTCATTCAAATAAATAATAGAAAATTGCATAAATTATTCTTGAACTGACCAAAGAATTACATTAAGGAGCTTACATTAATTGAATTAAACTGAATCCATTTCTGGGAAATTCGACTTTGACTTCCATAACACGGCCAGAATAAAACATTTGGACTTTTACATAACGCAATACTTACCAAAAGACAAAGTTATGAAATATACCTAAATTATATGAAAAAAACCTTCAGTATACCAATCTAATCTTAGTTTTGGAGTTCTCTATTCCATAATTTAACCTCAGTTTTATAATTATTTGATTTACACATCAAAATCCTAAATCATCCCCCTGAAAGTAGTTAAAATCCTCATGTAAAATGTGTCATCAGCAGCAATTTTGTTTAGCTTGTTTTAAAATAGATATAGATACCTCGTACAACTCATGTATTTGCCACTAGACATTAACATAGACATTAAATTTTGATCTTAAATCCATTACTGTTTTATATAGAATTGTTCTATAGTCTGTAAAGTAATTAATACAATTACTGTAATTAAATTAGAGAAAAATTAAGAGTAATCCGTTACTTTACTTTTTCAAGGGACAAGTAATTCAATAACTTAGTAATGCATAACCTAACACAATTTGTTTTTCATGTGCCCTCCTAATCTTCACACCAAATAACTTCACCTGTCACCAGGGATGGGCATAAATACATGGAAATGTATTTAAATACAAATACAAAATACTGTGTGGAAAAATGTATTTAAATACAAATACAAAATACTGTGTGGAAAAATGTATTTAAATACAAATACAGTATTTTGTATTTTGAAAATACAGAAAATACATGTGAAATTGGCGATTCAGTGCAGGCATCCCTGCTGAAATCTATGTGGGCCTATTCTGAATGCCAACAATTATTCAGATTACTACAACTACTAAGAAACTTTCGTTTTCATTTTATATAGGCTACCTCTTCCCTTCCCCAGTCCTGTAGGAAATACAAAACTACAAAAAAAATAAATAAATAAATAATTTCAAACATCTTTTATTATGTTTTATCACTATCATTACCTCGCACTCAGTAACAAGAACTCAATAACACAAATAAAAGTCAATTATATTTTAAATAACTGATGGTGTACTCCTCCACGTGGTGTACCTATGTGTTTCTGACATCCATCTATTCGATACCCTTTAGCACCACCAGCTTTTCAAAAAGTTTGTGTTTAAGGCGTCCAAACAGCTGTCTAATAAGTGGATACTGGTTCAAGATGTCCAAATCCTTCCTCTGATCTTTATGCATGAAAACAGTACCCTGATAAAGAGGTTGACTGGCTCAAAGTATTTTGAGTATTTTGAAAATACAAAAATACTCATCTTAAATGTATTTAAATACAAATTACATTTGATTTTTTCCAAAGGCTTTAAAATACAAAATACAAAATAGTATTTTGTATTTCAAATACGTATTTTAAATACATGTATCTGAAATACTGCCCATCCCTGCCTGTCACTCACATGACATCACAGCAATATCAAACTACAACCATCCAATCAATTACTGATAGACAAAACCAAGTCTTGGCCCTACTGTACATTTCTTGTTCAAGAAGCCATTTAACTCATATTTATCACAATAAGGAAGAAAAGACTATCAAGTTCATGGGCGTCAGTTTGGTTTGAAGTGAGCTGGGGACAGAGACACATTCGGAAGTGCATTTTCAGAGACGTGCTGGGTAAAAAATGACTCATGACGAAATCTGGTGGGTACGCGACCCCACCGAAATCGACGCCTATGATCAAGTTCCATATTAATGTGGACTTTAACTTCCATGCAAAAGTACAGTGATCCTAAAACACACGGTATGAAATTCATCTGCTGTTGGATAATGAATATAGGATCTTTATGTCTAGATCACAAGAAAACACGAAAAAACGTACCTTCTGTAGGCTCTAATGTAACTAATAGAAATAACTTACCATCTGTTTTGCAGTCCAGCAGCATTCTGTCGAGCTGTTGTCTATTGTACTTAACAAGAAACTTCTGACATGTTCTAATCGTTCCTGTGGAGGAGTTTAGGAAGGACATGGATGGCAGTTAGAATACACGTCAAGACATTGTGGGTAGTTGGCTTTCATCTCTCTTCACTTCTAAACTTGGACCAGTAACTTACCTCCAACATGTAAACAGTTGAAGAAGCACGGCACCCTCTGGCCTCTGTTCTCAAGGCAGTTGATGAAAGTAAGGGCAGACCAGATGAGTCGATAATGCCCTTTCCTGCAGCGTATGAGGACCACTCCGGTTTGGGCATTCAGGTATTTCACTAAAGAACATTTAAAAAGATTTTACATTTCTGTAACGAGACGTTAAGCTGAGCTAAGTAAATGCAATGTCGCTAGATGAATTAAAATAACGGTAACGTAAAATAATGACATTCTTATAAGTTGAGATATTCACGATGAGCACAACATGACAACAAGACCAGTGTTTACCCATCACCCCAATGTTAAAGTGCGCTGATCCATAGTCCCCGTGTGCTCGGTTCACGGCTGCTCGGACTGTGTGGTAAATGGCTTTATCCTCCAACAGTGGCAGACTGCTCCGTTCAGAGAAGCAAATCTCGCATAGCAAATACCTGCACACAGTCCAAAGAATAACGAAAGCACGAAATTGTTTAGAAGTTCAAAACCTAACAAAGTGCAAAATATCCTTTTTGCTGTTTCATTACCTCGACTTAAATCTGACCATATTTTCAACACGTGCATATACGGCTTTGAAAACAATTCACTTTGCTTCCGGGTTTCTTTTGGCCAATAATATTCCAAGTTGGTCAAAAGGGGCGGGGTTACAGTTTGACATCAGCTGATGTATTGTTTAATAAGCCATTTTTAACAGTAACACAATAATCATAGTGGCAAGACTGTTCTTCTAAAAATATTACTACAGTTAAAACAGAAAAAAATATATTAGAGTTTTTTTTTTTTTTTTTGTAGTTAGGCCTCGTCGTCGTTTTATCTTAAAGGGATATAGTTCACGAAGACTTTTTTTAAATAGTAGCTTCCTAATATTTCGTTCCTATTATGGAGTCAATTGGTGATATGGGGGATATTTATAAATATCTTCTTTTGTGTTCAACAGAAGAAAGAAACGCATGCATGTTTGGAACAACTTGAGGGTGAGTAGGCTAAGCAACTTTTAAAAATGTTCCCTTTGAAAAATGATCCCTTTAAATAACATTTTTTTTTTCAAGAGAAAGTTTAGGCCTATTCAAAAACCAGGCTGATATTTCAAAGCAGTTCTTAATCATATTGATTTAATGCACATATGCTGATATATTATGTAAATTAAATGTAAAGTTTAAATATTAATTTCACATTTATTGTATTTAGTGATATTTTATTAAGGTATTTGACATTTTATTTTGATTAAGTTGATTTTTTTTTTTTGAAAGAAAGAAAATAGCCTATGCTTTTCTTATTAACACTTTACAGTTACATTTTATTAAGGTGACTGCACTGTTACAGTGTAATTTTACATTTAAGTGTGAGAAATAATAATTAACTACGGCTACTTACTCTATAGGATGAGGGTTTGGTTTAGAGTTAGTTATATAATTATGCATTATTTATAGTTATTATACAGTAACTAGGCCACATGTAACATGTAACCAGAACCTGACAAATAAAGTGTTAGCACTTTACAATGTGGCATTTGTTAACATTAGTTAGCTTAATGAAAAATAGCTCATAGGCCTACTTCTAGCATTTATTAATCTTTGTTAATTACAACATAAACAGATTACTAAAATCAAACTTTGTATCTATTAGTAGCCTATTAATGGACATAATGAAGAAATAATACAGTTGCATTTTTATTAGCTATTTTATTAACTATTTGTAATAACTTAACAAAGAGTAATAAACATATAATAAAATGTATTCATCAGATAATGTTAGTTAATGCATTGTAGTTAAAGCACCATAACACTTCTAGCATGTCTGGCACATTAAAACTCTTTATTCACACCCTATTTTAAGCACACACGAGATCGATCTTCTTAATTTTATAATCATTATTGACCGAAAGAGGGCGCTAGACAACAGCGAAAACTTAATCTGAAAGCTTTACGTTGCTCATTTGTCACTGAACATTAATAATATCGATACGATTATTATTAATAAGAACAACATGAGACATAAAAAATAGAGGTTTTGTATCTAGCATCAACCACGAAGGCAACTTACGCTTCTTTTGATTATAGAAATATAATTATAGTGGTCAGTGGTGACTTTTAAATGTCCTTGGACATTTACAAATATGCTCAAAACACAAATGTCATCTTGGCACAGAAGTAGTGCCAGTGGTTCCCCTCTTTGCATTGGCAGTGGCACAGACAGCGTGTCCGAGATGAGGATGATGGTGGGTGGGTGTGTGCGCGCGTTCATCACAGATCTGCGCTGCGTGGCTCGAGCTCGAGCTGCTGCTTACACTGAAGTTGCGCGTCACAACATACACAACTCTGCATGGCACCGACCTGTAATCATGGAGCCGTAAACCTGTGTTCTAGCGGATCTAGGCTCATAATTCCAGGCTGAGGATACAGGTGCTTTCAGAAACGCCAAATCATATCATCAGGTGGAAGGTGTGCATTTAAAAAGGGGACTTGGGTTAGTTAATGAAAAATGTGGATCTACGCAAGTATTTTAACATTTATGCTTCTTTTGGCCAGAGATGCAAGAGCTATGAATAAGGTAAGATGCTTTTCATTTCGTTTTATTTTGAACAACAAATAGCTACATTTTACGCACAGATTACGCACAGCTTGCTTACGCTTTTGTAATAAACATGATTATTAGTGTATGCTCTCGTTTCCTACTTGACAAGTGCATTTATCATCTGATTACTAGATTTGTTTGTCTTTAATATTGGCATGCCATTCGTTTGTTGCGCATGGTGTTTTTGGCAGAGTTGAAGACTGGACATCAAACCTCCAGCCAAATTATGAAGAGCAGACAGCATTTTGTTCATTTTGCAATAGTACTGGATCATGGGAGTGCCTGTTAGCATTCGTGAGACTTTGAAATGGAAATGGAAGTTCATCTGGGGATTGTGAAATTACGAGTCCTGTAATCAGCGTTAATGAAACGTGGAATTCCACGAGGTCAAATGTATGTTAACCTGATTTAATACATTTAATACACTACCGTTGAAAAGTTTGAAGTCTGTTAGTAAGTTTTATATAGGGCTATATAATAATAGTTCACAATATTGCTGTTTTACTGTAGGCCTATTTTTGATCAATTTAATGCAGCCTTTGTGAGCAGAAGAGAAAAACAATTACCAACCCCAACCCTAAACTGATGAACGGTGGGCTTATATTATATTATAATATATTATATTATATTATGCCCCGTTTTCAACAAGGCTTAAATCTAGTCGTACACTGTCAGAAAAAAAGGTACAAAAGCTGTCACTGGGGCGGTACGTAAAGGGTGCATATCGGTACCATAATTGTACAAATATGTACCATGAAGGTACCAATGTGCACCCTTTAGGTACAAAAAGTGTACCTTTTTGAGACTAAATGCATATTTGATCTGTTTTAACTTTCAATGATCTTAAATCTTAAATGTCAGTTGCCTTTGTTTTTTTCTCAAGATGCACACCTTTCTAACGTTTATAAAAGCTTTCTTAAAGGAGTAGTTCACTTTTTAAAGACTTTAGCTGATGTTTGCTCACCCCCATGTCATTCAAGATGTCCATGTCTTTCTTTCTTCAGTCGAAAAGAAATTAAGGTTTTTAATGAAAACATTCCAGGATTTTTCTCCATATAATGCACTTTACTGGTAACCAAACGGTTCAAGGTCCAAAAGACACTTTCAGTGCAAACTGTTCAAAGAACAGTTGAACGATGAATAAAGGTCTCAAGCGAAACTAAATCTTTTTCCGAGTCCATTCATTCATTTCATTCATTGAATGAACCAAATGACTCAAAATGATTCGTTTTTTTTTTTTTTTTTTTTTTAAATGACCTATCATTTGCTTGATAAGACCCTTATTCACCGTCTGGAATCGTTTAAAGCCCCTTGCAGGGCTAAACTGCCCCTGTAGTTTGCACTGAAACTGTCTTTTGGACCTTGAACCGTTTGGTTCCCATTAAAGTGCATTATATGGAGAAAAATCCTGGAATGTTTTCATCAAAAACCTTAATTTCTTTTCGACTGAAGAAAGAAAGACATGGACATCTTGGATGACATGGGGATGAGTAAATTATCAGCAAAAGTTTTTTTTGTTTAAAATTGAACTACTCCTTTAAATGCCCTAATTGAACTAAAGCCTAATCCTGGCTTAATCTAAGCTCTGTCTGTGAAACCGGGCCTATAGTTAAATAATCGTTCTAGTGACAAAAGATACACTAGTCAGTTCCAGACTCCAGTCCTTGAATTTGATTGGCCAAGCGGGTTTCCAGGAATGCTGATGTTTACTTCAACAGCACTGGGATTTGCATCACTCGACTGGTCCGTGTTCACGGCGTTCCAGACTATGTAAAGTGGTGCAACTGGACATAAAAGCCCATATGGGAGAAGGGAGGTTTCCACAGTCAAGTTTGACAGACAGATCATTCAGGATAACTCAAACAACACTTAACAAATATGCTTTCTCACACAATCTCCCCTCCCAAAGCGGCATACAGGCAACATATTTTGGCACATATGCCTTGGCCTAAATTACTCCTGGCACTGCCTGAACATTCCAGTGTTTAATCCTTGAAATGGCATAGCAATATCAATTAATTGGCATTTTAGACCCCTGACCTCACTCTAAATCCATTCCAGGCCTTTTAGGCTAAAACTGTGAGAACTGACCGCAATGCAGCTTGCTGTGATAGATTTAATGCACAGTGCACCTGCAAAACACCATACTGAGTTTTGAAGTAGCCTACCAAAGCTCCCTAATGTGTTATTATTTTATTTTTGTGCCTGTTTTAGGCTCAGATGAGTCAGTGTATCAAACCTCAGCTGTGTTAACTGTGCAACTGAGGCTGCGATTGCAACCACAGACAGATGTCCCTCAACAAGTTTTTGGACAGACAGCACAGCCGTCATTTCCTCAGAAAACCACGACATTTGTTTTAAAACTGACCCTGATAGGGTGTGTGAGTGTGTTTTGGGCTTGGTGCCTAGCATCGTAATTGGAGTCGAGTTCTGCTGGGGTTAAAAACAATATATGTCTGCTTACACAGCTGTAGCACTTAAGAACAGCCCTGTCGGTCCCACAGAAACGTGCCCTACCCTCTTATGACTGGGTGTGTGTGTGTATCTGTGTGTGTGTGAGAGAGAGAGGTCTTGACTCATTGTAAATGATAGTCACCAACTCAGTAACCCTAACTAATTGTGTTATGTGCAAACTTTTTTTTTAAACGTCTTTGTTGTTGGTTAAATGTGTGAAAAGGTGAGGAGGTTAAAACAGCATTGGCAGCAGGGCTGTGATAACAAAAACCTGTTACTAATGTGGGATAATTAGCTGAAAATTTTGTAAAAACAACAAACCTGCATGTTAAAAAAAGCTCAAACCAAAGGGTCAAGAGAATGTGTTTGCTCTTTAGACATTTATCTGTCGCCTAGTATAGAGGGTCGCTGAACTTTTGTAGCATTTTCAAGAACATGTTTGATGGAATACATTTTTTGATGTAAAAATCAAGCAAAGAGTGTCTTAAGTGTTGTTTTTGTGAACTAAAACTAAAACTTGGCTATTAAAATAAACCAACCTGAAATGAAATATAATGAATATATATATACAGTATATATACAGTATATATATATATATATATATATATATATATATATAAAACAAATGAAATAAAGAAGTTGAAGTCCTAAAATTAATAAAACTGAAAAAAAATTAAAGCTAAACAAAAATATATTTTAAAAATAATAATAACAATCAAAATGACAAATGCAACAATTAGGGTAATTTATTTTTAATTAAAGGCAAATTTAAAACAAACAAAAAATAAAAATAAAAGCTTTTTAATGTTAATAAATATTATAATTGTAATTAATAGTACAATTATACTGGAGAATTACACATCTCAATTATGATTAATAATATATGAAGAGTTCAGATGCAAAAGCCTCTAAATGCCATTTGAAATTTTCTTCTTTAATGATGATTTTTATCAAACTTGTATATTTTATTTCATTAATTTCACTTAAATAACAATTAATAGGTAATTATCATTGCCATTTAAGTGAAATTACTGAACTTAAATATACAAGTTTGATAAAAAATCATCATTAAAGAAGAAAATTTCAAATGGCATTTAGAGGCTTTTGCATCTGAACTCTTCATATATATATATATATATATATATATATATGTGTGTGTGTGGGGGGGGGGGGTTTGGATAAATATGATTAAAAATTATGATTAAATATATATATATATATATATATAAGCATTTATAACATTTTAAATGAATTGTTATTAATTATATATATTTCAAATACATTTAAAATAAACTATTAATTACAGGCAAAAAAGCATCATGCCATTGGCATTAAAAACAAGATATTTTGGAGACACTTGAGTAGATTAGTCATGGCAGGTTTAAAATAAAATCCTATTTAAATACATACTATTTAACATTAAACATAAAATATACTATCATTAGCACAATATTCCCAAAATGAAGACTGATCTTGAAAATGATGCACAGAGAAACAAAGATGGAGGGAAGAAGAATGATGTGGTTGATGCTAAAACAGAACAGAGGCAGAGAAAGTCTATCGGTTGTAGTTTCTTGGGACATTACCTCACACAATGCCAATCAAAGACTCAAGCAGTTCCTGTTTATGAAACTGTCGTAACACTTCTACCACAAGATTTAAACTAGGAGTAACCGGGAACATCTGTGTCCCATTTAATGCGTCACATCTTTTACCGAGCCGTCACGGTAATGATGGCCATCATAGCTGAAGGGCTGTCATATTTTTATCCAGACCAGACACTGAGCCTCAACATGCTGCAACAATGCCAATATTCTTTTATATAGACCTTTACATAAGAGTTGATCTTTGACCTCGGTGTGTTTAGTGAATGAACAGGAAATACATCGGTTGTGTGGTGAGCAAGACCTGGACCTTTGGTGGCCCTTCTATTGGCAGCTCCTGACCATCCAGCACTATTATAACTCATGGCTTGCCACAGCAGATGATGTTTGGTTAATGTTTATTTGCCAACATGAACCTGGGCTATTTGCAGCATATTTGCGTAAAACATTTGGGTTTCTCGACATTCATTTTCAAGTGCTTTCTGCACTCTCTGTTAAATCAACAAACGACTGTAGTTTTTTGATGTTCGTTTTGAACAGATTGAGTTTGGAAGTAAAAAGTCCAGTCATTTTCTCCATTGGGATTAATTTATTTCATTTTTTTTTACGATATCTTATAAACCTTTAATAAAGACAGGGTTGTTAATCAATGATATTTGCTTCTGTTGAAGCTGTCAGTTCGCATTATTTAAACTTATTTTTTAAAATAATTGTGTTTAACATCAGCTTCAAAGCAAAGTTTGTAGTGTTGTGATTCACCTCGGCTGATTTTATTGGTTCATGGCTTATAATGCTTTAATAAAGACTTTTTAATCCAATGGGAGTAATGAATGGAAAAAATACTTCTGGAAATACCGCCGCTGAAAAAGTTGGCCATTTATACGGCAAAAATAGTTTTTGCATGTATGTGAATGATAGGCTACATCATTTTCGCATGCATATGATACACACTTTTTGGCATGAACACATGCTCCACACCCCTAATCCTACCCAAGAGATTTACAGTGCGTATACACGCAAAAAACATTTTTGGCGTATACTGTAAATAGCACAAGAAATGAAATTTGTGGCATAGATACGCACTTTCATGAGATCGTGCTGGTTCCACTCTATAGAATAGATAGTTCTGACTCTAAATTCTGATTGGATAAGCCGTGTTCAAAGCCAATGCACATTCTATTTTAATGTGGCAAGTTACCTGGAAACCAAAAACAACATAAACACTACATAAACAGCATTAGAATAATGAACCATTGGTGTGTCAGAAGTTCACTGATACATTGCTCCATTGAAATTTCCTCAATTCACTTTAAAAAACTAGTGATCATGCTCAGATGCATGATAAACAAAAGTCTTACAAATCAAATCAAATCATAACAAATCAAATAGGAAGTGTTAGCATTGTTGATACTAAACAATAGTGACGTTTTAATGCACAAATTACGTAATCGTTAAGTGCCTCAATAATTGGTGTATAACACTTTTCTAGTGCCTGAATTCATACGGGTCAACATCACTCATCTGATCTCAAGAGTCGCACTAGCTTTTGATGCTTGACACTACGGTATTTAGTGTCCTTGTTAGCGTGCCTGGCTTCCATGCTGGAGACGCCGGTCTGAGTCCCGCTCTGAGCAGGGCAAGTAGGTCCAGAGGGGTTACGCTAGATGGAAACACGTCATATATTACTTGGCAAAAATGCTGGTTATGCTGGTTACACTTTATTGAACCATTGGTGATTTTTATTTAATTGGCCCTGTCCCAAATGGCACTCAAGTGCACTTGTGGTCTTGTGGACTTACAATGGACGCCGCATGCGTGTATCCATAGATATGTTACATGTCTTGTCCACACTGCTGACCAATGGAGGTCGACGTCTGCACCTGGCGGCCATCTTGTCACAGGCACCTCGCTCACTCGTAACATTGTGTTTTAATAGTGCATGTACTTATTAAGTAACCATAACTTGCTCAATTTTCTAATGATTTTCAAATGTTTTGGGTTTTTATAAACATCAGATGTGTATTTATGATACTCCACACTTTTTTAAATAATTGCAAATCCATCAAGATTTCAACGAGATAAAAGTATTTGTGTTCATTCTGATCACTCATCTTACATCAGGTACCGTACCAGCTTGCCTGTGACAAGATGGCCGCCGGTGATGACGATAAAGACTCCGTCGTGAGACATCTAGCCTTTATTATAGATCTCTGTGTGTGTATTTGTTAAGTCCACAAGACTATAGAGTAGTGTCATTTTGGGTTTCAGAATGGTTCTCGCGAGCGCCCCCTTTATGACCATTATTCGCACTCGATGCTCAGAGAAAGATCTTAGGGTTCCATTTGGGACAGGGACAATGCTGTTGCTGTCGTAAAGAAGAGCTAAAAAACTTTGCCTCATGTCTAAGAACACCTGGTGCCTGTGGTAAAATCACTGTAACTCATGGCTTTTATTGTATCAATGCAATGCTTTTATCCTCAAATTAAGTTTTGATATCTTGAAATTAGGAGAGAGGCAGATAAACCCTTGTGAAAAAGAAGCGACCTTAATTGTATTAAATGTGCACTACTTAAAAACCTTATATATATATATATTTGTAAGATAGCATGTGTTGTGCTTTAAAGAAGTACACTTATTTTGATGTGTTCACCATAGTAAAGCACATGTAAACTTGATTATAATTTAAACTTAATATATTTTATAATACATCATTACAAAAGTCCAATTACAAATATATTTAAAAAACATGACATTTCAACAGATATTACATTAAAATCTATATTAGTTCACCAAAAATGCTTATTAGTTTACCATAATATCATTATACATTCAGCAGGACACTTTCACCAAAAACAATGGGAGAAATTATGAAATTAAAGATGTACTCAAAAACATTTGAGTTCAAATAATTAAATTTAATATAAATTTAAACTATAATACATTTTTATTTAATTGTAATTACCTACGTATTTAATAATTAAGTGTACATTCCATTCGCACATGTATACATTCTTTTCTTGCCATAAAAAGTACTCTTTTTAAAATCATGCTAAATTGTACTTCTTTTCACAAACATGCAATGATTACATGTACTAAAACCTTAAAACAATGAAAAAAAAAATGCAAATACTGATATCATTATCATCCGTTTGATGTGCAAAAATGAAAAAAGCTTGTGTTAAAATCAGATAGCACTGAATGAAATCACCGGATCTGATATGCAGAGTCTGATTCTGTTAAGCATGAACCATCTGTTTGACTTTTTCAGCCAGAACGTCTCGCATCTCTTGGCTGTGCTGAGAGCATGAAGAGTTTGAGGTTCAGAGAGAGCTGTGACACATAAACACACTCATCTGGAATGTAGCTGTGTGTCCCCAAAACCAACAAGTGCTCACTAAGCTAGTTTGGGGCTAATTGACACGTCTGTCCTAATGGCATGTGTGTGTGTCTGTGAGTGTCCTGTTGGAATGGAGTGATAAAAAAAGAAATTAAGAATTGATAAAATGGGTCAGAAGTAAAGAAGATTTATGTTTCAAATAAATTATTTTAAATTCTATAAAGGAATCATGAAAAAAAAAAAAATCATGGTTTCCACAAAAATATATTAAGCAGCACCACTGTTTCAGCATTGATATTAATAAATAAATTTAAAAAAAATGATTGAGCAGCAAATCAGCATGCTAGAATAATTTCTGAACACATGGCTGATGCTGATTTTCATAATTATTATTATTATTTTTTTGTATCTCATTTTTTTAGCAGAATAATGAAGGCACACTTGATATAAACCGTGACCCTGGTGCACATCAAAGAAATGTATCTTTGAAATTTCAGAAAGCTCTAGACTGTTCCACGTGTTTTTTTAAGTGTGGGATCATTTTGAATTCTAGCCATAAGCTTGCTTTATTGATGTTTCAAAGCACTAGATTAAAGGGAGAAGACGAGCCGGCCATTGACAGCACCTCATTGAAGCAGAGATCATACTCATAACCTTAACTACTTCAGGCATGGGGTTATTAGGTTAAGAGGCTTTTTCAGGAAAGCGGCCAATGTTGACAACTGTTCCTGCCAAGTATTTTTGGAAAAACAACTATCTTATCTCAAGACAGCAGCCCATTCCCTGTTTGGTCAGACTGAGGTACACTGGTACAGTTAGACCAAATGTCAGTGTAGCAGGTTCAGATAACAAATGTGTTTGTTTGCATGACCTGGAACTGTTGGAATGCTGTTTGTTTAATTGATTAGACCTAAATCTGTGTGGTAAAGACCCCATTATAATGTGCACTTACTGGACAGTTAATTTGGTGGTACATTTATATGGAAGTAAAATAATGACAAAAATCCTTAAAAAAATAATTCTATTGAAGCTTAAATGTATAACCATGCGTAATTTCACAAAAAAATATGTTTGGATTGAAATAGGCAAAAAAGGCTTAAGAGTCTATGATTTGATTATTAGTACAGCAATTATTATGTCTCTATGTTATATGTTTCGACAATGCAAGAGTCAAGCACATCCCAAAGACTTTCAATGAATTTAAAGGGATGCTCAACTTTTTTTGGAAATAGGCTCATTTTACAACTCCCCCAGAGTTAAAAATTTGGGTTTTACCATTTTCGAATCCATTCAGTCGATTTTCTGGTATTTAGAAGAATATCAGTAACCAGAGAGTTTCTGGTCTCATTGACTTCCATAGTACACTGTAAAAAATATTTTCAAGATTTATCACAACATATTTTCTTTTGTCAAATCAACTTTATAATAATTTATTTAGTTGAGCTAACTTATTATTTTGAGTTTTTGATGGTTAAATTAATCTACTTCATTGTATTAACTCACTTTTTTCACTTTATATCTCGCAATTCTGACTTTATAACACGCGACAGTTTGTATCTCGCAATTCTGACTTTATAACACACGATTGAGTTTATATCTCGCAATTCTGACTTTATAACACGTGATTGAGTTTATATCCCGCAATTCTGACTTTATAACACGCGATTGAGTTTATATCTCGCAATTCTGACTTTATAACACGTGATTGAGTTTATATCCCGCAATTCTGACTTTATAACACGCGATTGAGTTTATATCTCGCAATTCTGACTTTATAACACACGATTGAGACGTTATATCCCGCAATTCTGACTTTATAACACACGATTGAGTTTATATCTCGCAATTCTGACTTTATAACACATGATTGAGTTTATATCCCGCAATTCTGACTTTATAACACACGATTGAGTTTATATCTCGCAATTCTGACTTTATAACACGTGATTGAGTTTATATCCCGCAATTCTGACTTTATAACACGTGATTGAGTTTATATCTCGCAATTCTGACTTTATAACACGTGATTGAGTTTATATCCCGCAATTCTGACTTTATAACACGCGATTGAGTTTATATCTCGCAATTCTGACTTTACACGTGATTGAGACATTATATCATGCAATTCTGACTTTATAACATGCGGCAGTTTATATCTCGCAATTCTGACTTTATAACACACGATTGAGTTTATATCCCGCAATTCTGACTTTATAACACGCGATTGAGTTTATATCATGCAATTCTGACTTTATAACACGCGATTGAGTTTATATCCCGCAATTCTGACTTTATAAAACGCGATTGAGTTTATATCTCGCAATTCTGACTTTATAACACGTGATTGAGACATTATATCATGCAATTCTGACTTTATAACATGCGGCAGTTTATATCTCGCAATTCTGACTTTATAACACGTGATTGAGTTTATATCCCGCAATTCTGACTTTAAAACACATATATCTCGCAATTCTGACTTTATAACACGTGATTGAGACGTTATATCTCGCAATTCTGACTTTATAACATGCGACAATTTATATCTCACAATTCTGACTTTATAACACGCGATTGAGACGTTATATCATGCAATTCTGACTTTATAACACGCGATTGAGACGTTATATCTCGCAATTCTGACTTTATAACACGTGATTGAGACGTTATATCTCGCAATTCTGACTTTATAACATGTGACAATTTATATCTCACAATTCTGACTTTATAACACGCGATTGAGACGTTATATCATGCAATTCTGACTTTATAACACGCGTTTGAGACGTTATATCTCGCAATTCTGACTTTATAACACGTGATTGAGTTTATATCTCCCAATTCTGACTTTATAACATACAATTGCGATTTATATCACGTAATTCTGACTTTATATCTCGAAATTCTGAGAAATAATTTCAGAATTGCGAGATGTAAACTCGCAATTGTGAGATAAAAGTCACAATTATCCTTTAAAATGTTTTATACTGCGGCGGAAATAAGTTTGCAGATTCGGAGGTCCCAATTCATGTGTGAAAATGATTCTTCATGCTTCCTCCCAACCATTCTTTCACAATTTGAGCCTGATGAATCTTGACATTGTCATCCGGAAATATGGTCATGATGTGTCTTCCTACATGGTTGTTTAAGAAATGAAAAGCGACACACTCCATCAATTAGGGGTAGAAGAACTTTTGTCACACATACTGTATAACATGCTCGAAACATAATGACTGCAATAATGATCCAAACACAGACTCTTAAGCATTTTTGGCTGGGCAGTGTATAATACATGTGTGTATGTATTAGAGAATGAATGGGAAGCTATAGAGCCCACAAAGAACCGAGTATGCCGTGATGCCCGATGCATACACCAAAATGACCATAACATACTCTTTCATTCCAGTTAACAAGGGCTCTTATTGTCAAAGCCATCTAGGCCTTATACACTGTGTGTGTGTGTGTGTGTGTGTGTGTGAGAGAGAGAGAGAGAGAGAGAGAGAGTATGTTTGCAAGTGTTGCTGGACTTTTCACCTAATTAACTCGTTTAGCCATTCTGGTAATTTCAACAGAGGATAAAATGTGTTTTTGAGAAGTTGGGCAAATTACTGTCAGATTAAATCTTTTTAATGTCCCCTATCAGTCTGAGCTTACACAAAAGAACAGCAAAGCTTTTATTAAACCCTTCCTCCTCAAGCTGACGGCTCAGTTTCTGCGTGGCACCCTCTGTGCATTATTGTGTGGTTGTCATGGAACTACATGATTAAAGTCTCCACAAGGACTTGGACTTTAAGCCTTGTTAATAAGACTTTTGATCTGTCAGTCTAGGTAATTAACTAGCAACTGCAAATATATTTTAAGGCTATAGTATTGGGATTCCCTGCCCATAATATGAACAATTTGCTTTAAATTGTAATAACTACATTTAATCATCTGGCAGATGTTTTTTTTTTTTTTTTTTTTTTTTTCCTGGTTCTGATGTAAATGATTATTTAAAGATATACATTTAATTTTTTATTGAATATTGGCAATATATGTCCAAATGGCCATACACACTCTACTTACGCCTAAAGTGCAACTTGCACGATTTCTTATGTCATGGCCCCTTTAATAAACGTTTGATTTGAATTGTAAAATAAAGGCAGCTTGGGGTAAAAGTCCCTAAAGAACCTATAGTGAAAGAGTTGGTAGATATAGAGGTGATAGTGATATGGCCACAAAATGTGTCATCGTATGCTATTGATTTAGCATTTTTATGTAATTGTTTGTTAATTTATTTTCATTTTAATTCTTAAATATGTACAACAACAAAAAACATGTCAGCAAATAATGTAGCAGTTTTTTTATTTACTCACTTTACTCACACACAAAATCTTCAAGCTTTTTGTTCAAGATTTTGTCTCAAAAATGTATGTTATAATTTCAGCGATTCTCGTAAGCTTAAACGATAGAATTTTTAAATTACCTTTTTAAAAAAACCTTCAAACATTGCATATGATGACTCGTGGATCAGGACAATGTTACTGCACATAACAACAAACAGGTGTTTAGGTCTGTCGTGTCTTCTGTTGCTATTTATTGTTTTGAGAGAGAAAAAAAATGTTAATTTTACCCCGCTGAGCCTTTAGACCCATTATACCTGACTACGTGGCAGTTGTGAGATCAGACAAATGGATTCTCAAAGACAGAGCGGATCTTATAATGAA
The DNA here is from genome assembly GCF_016745375.1 of Pimephales promelas. The sequence goes on along the minus strand of NW_024122003.1, from coordinate 741,618 downwards.
GAATTTCGGAAAGGCTGAAATATTTCACTGTCTGTAAGCAGTTCCACATGTGCAATGGCTGGGCATTTATAGAGACCTCTAAATCTCAGTACAGATAGACGACAGGCCCGAGCTCTTTGGGCAAACCGTCAGAGAGCAAAAGGGCCAAGATGGAGGCAGAGCCCGATGTCAATCAAATACAGTAGGTTATAGAGTTTTAGCTTTTATGCAGGGTCATACTGTCTTTACATATTAATGTCAACCAGAATAGAACGTTTCTGATGCACTGATGTAATAAACCAGTCATCGAGACTACGGTGATCTTAAAGAGAAAGTTCTTTAAGAGATAATTCTGTCATCATTTACTCACTCTTATGTCATTCCAAACCAATTTTGGACCCCATTGACTTCAACTGGATACACATAAACAGTTGAAGCATTCTTCAGAAAATCACAGTCTGTGTTCCAAAGAAAAAAGAAATCCATTCAGCTTTGGAACAACCGGGAACTTGGAACTTAAAGAGAAAGTTCACTCAAAAATTATAATTCTGTTTTCTCAGCTTTATGTTGTTCCAATCCAATTTTGGACCCCATTGACTTCCACTGAAGAAAGAAACCCATAGAGGTTTGAAACAACATGAGGGTGAGTAAATGCTTCATGTTTGGGTGGGCTGTCCCTTTAAGACAAAGCAGAGCTTCTGTCAATCAGAGCATTATATTCATTAGCCAAGGAAATAAGGTTTTGTAACTTTTCAGATCATTCCTACAACCCTGTCTTCAGTACATACTCAACAGCAGCAGGTTGTTTTGGCAGCTTGAAAAAAAAACCCAGCACATCTGCGCATCATTTACTTCTTCCTTAATCGTATGCCGTCATTGCACGTTTGTCCGTTCTGTGGTTTCTTCCCCTGTGGCTTCACATATTCCTTTCGCTTTTACTGCTACTGTTCATGAAGCTGGATTTATTAGTGCTGCCGGCATCAGGCAGGTATAACAAAGGCAAAAAGTGCATGTGTCCGACGTCTCCGAGAGCACAGCACCATATATGGACAACCTCCATATTCAACAACACCTGGCTTTCATGATGCTTCGTATCATTCCAATTATTGCTTTATGGCACTAATACATACTCTGTAAATTATATTCGCATGTATCTCACTGGATGTCATGCAAGGGTGTTATTGAGAAATGAGAGAAGTTCTGTCAAACTGTGAGGTGCTGCAGGATGTGTGGTTTAAAAACAAGTTGTTTATGGGAGAAGGTGCAAATCCACTCAGGTCCCATCACTGTGCAGAATTTATGGGAATCTCAAGCCCCAGGCTGTCTTCAAAGCCAGTGCCATGGTAAAAGCTAAAGCGCTAACTGACAACAGATGTGTGCGTGAGAGAGAAAATAGTGGTTTTCTGTATCTTCTCCAAAGTCTTGATTCATAAAATGTAGATAGATTTTTTTGTGTTTTGTGTAACTTGGAACTTCAGATAAGACTTTAAATGTATAGGCTATGTAAAATGGCACCGATCCATCAAATAAAAGTAGTCCTATGTGTTTATGAAGGTCTGGTAGGGAGTTGAAATTGTGGGCATGTGTTATAGGTCCTGGTAAAGTTTCACTGCTGTGGGTTCCTCACAGGCCAGAGTGTAACGGCTGATCACTTCCAGAGCATCAGGGTTTAAGCCGACAGTCAAGGTCTGTTAAAAGTGCAGAAAGACTTGAATCTGATGATTAAAGATGGCGTGAAAGGGTTAAACTTCTTGTTTTCTTCTAACTCTTGAAGGATTTATGTTGATCTTCATGTCTAGGCTGGATATGATAAGAATTATTCCATATTTTATATACGTTTTTGAACTTTCTATTTATCAAGAATCCTTGAGTTGATAAGAAATGTTTCTTAAGCAGCAAATCATGATTTCTGAAGGATCATGTGACAATGAAAACTGGAATAATGATGCTGAAAATTAAGATTTGCCATCTCAGAAATAAATTAAATGTGAAAATATATTCAAATGGAAAACAGTTATTTGTAGTATTATTTCACAATATGACCTGTTTTACTTCAGCCTTGGTAACATAAGAGACTTCTTTCAAAAACATTGAAAAAATCTTACCAACCCTAAACTTTCGAATGGAAGTGAGGTCTAATTTGTGAATGTGTTTTATATTTCTTTGAGGTTTGACTTTCTCACATTGTCTATCTCTGTCAGATTTTTGGTGAGCCGGAGCCGGTCCGGATGATATCTGAGGGTTCAGACTGCCGCTGTAAGTGTGTGATGCGGCCACTGAGTATTGAGGCGTGCACGAGGCTCCGAGACGGAAGCTTGCGAGTGGATGATTTTTACACTGTGGAGACGGTGAGCTCAGGCTCGGACTGTAAATGTTCTTGCACGGCTCCTCCATCCTCACTCAACCCCTGTGAGAATGAATGGAGAACAGAAAAACTCAGGAAACAAGCTCCTGAACTACTCAAGGTAAAAAAAAAAAAAGGTCTCAGGTCTCAGGACTGTAACCTATGTTCCCTGAGAACAGGGAACGAGACAATACGTCGAAAGACGCAATGAGGCGTTCCCCATTGCGTCATTCGACGTATTGTTGAGTTCCCTTCGAAAGGGAACGATTTTGATATATGACTTGATTTTTCATTCTAATCTAAACAAACAAACAAAAAAGTGAAGTTGCACTATAGCTACCAAACTAAAGTAGGCTACATATGGGGATTTGCAGCAGCCATATCACCCTGTAGCCCAAGACTGGTTGCCCATTAAAGCTAAGCAGGGTTGAGTCTGGTTAGTACCTGGATGGGAGACCTTCTGAGAAAACCAGGTTGCTGCTGGTAGAGGTGTTAGTGAGGCCAGCAGGGGGTGCTCACCCTGTGGTCTGTGTGGGTCCTAACGCCCCAGTAAAGTGATGGGGACACTATGCTGTCAAAAGAGCACCGTCCTTCGGATGAGACGTTAAACCGAGGTCTTGACTCTCTGTGGTCATAAAAAATCCCAGGATGTCTTTCGAAAGAGTAGGGGTGTAACCCCGGCATCCTGGCCAAATTTGCCCAGTAGCCTCTGTCCATCATGGCCTCCTAATCATCCCCATATACACCAATTGGCTTCATCACTGTCTCCTCTCCACCAGTAAGCTGGTGTGTGGTGAGCGTTCTGGCGCAATATGGCTGCCGTCGCATCATCCAGGTGGATGCTGCACATTGGTGGTGGTTGAGGAGATCCCCCCCTTCTATGTGAAGCGCTTTGAGTGTCCAGAAAAGCGCTATATAAATGTAACGAATTATTATTATTATTATTATTGTTTGGATCGTTTGAATTTAAATTAATCAGTTATGAACCAAAAAGTAATGTTTTAAAGTAAACACTTTTTATTTAGACACATTTTACTAACAGCATAGCAAAAAAAAAAAAAAGGCAAAAAATTTAAATAAAAGAGACTTTCCTGACTTTCCCAAGGTTGGTCATCAACTTTTTATGAAGGTTTACTTCTTTTCATTCCCCATTTTTTTTTTCCCCATGCCTGACTTTTTTAAGATTTTGAGGCCATAATTTTTTTATTATTTTTTTTTATTTTTATAAATGCTCATTTTTGAAGATGTAAACCTTACTTTGATTTTGTTTTTAAAATATTCAGTCCTTAATTAAGCTTCTTTTTCTTTTTTTTAAATTTAAAGGCCTTAATTTTGCATTTTTAAAGATGTTTAGGCCTTATTTTGGTATTTTAAAAGATATTCAGACATTAATCTGCCATTTTTAAGGTGTTTAGGCCTTAATTTGGTATTTTATAAAACTGTTCAGCCCTTAATTTGACATTGTTTTAGATATTTAGGCCTGAATTTGTACCATATTCATCAAGAGGTGCCAAACACAAAATAACCTCTCTACTGGGAGTCAAAATTATTGTGTTAACGGAAAGCATGGCACAGATGCTGTTGGTTACAACAGAAAAAAAAAATATTGGCCCCTCAAAAAAAAAAAAAAAAAAAAAAAATCCAACAAAAAACACATTGACAGAATTAGTTTGTTTTTCCTAACTGAAAGTCCAAATGATTTTTCTGTGGTAATCAGCAGCATGATGGAGATGCTGTCCACAATGCTCAAAAGAGCAGTGTCCAAGAGCCATGCCGACAAGGTTTCATTCATGTCGAATATTATTTTGGCTTAAACATTATTTATTATCCTGTTTGTGTTTAGCTCCATTCCATGGTGGATCTGCTGGAAGGAACGTTGTACAGTATGGATCTAATGAAGGTCCATGCCTACATGAACAAAGTTGTGTCTCAGATGAACACATTAGAAGAGGTAACCATCAGATTGTATGTGAAAGCTTTAAGCTTCAAGGAAATTTCCAGAAGTATGACACTGTTTTGATGATCTCTTCATAGACCATAAAGACAAACCTTACCAGGGAAAATGACTTTGTGAGAGACAGTGTAGTGAATCTGTCTAATCAGCTAAAGCGCTACGAGAACTACTCTGACATCATGGTGAGCATCAAGAAAGAAATCTCCAGCCTGGGACTGCAGCTGTTGCAGAAAGATGCAGCCTCTGACAGCAAAGCACAGGTAACACATGTTGGCCTATCATACAATGTGGCGCTAGGCGTGACGCAAGTGTTTTTTTGCTAGTTTCAGCCCGACACAGTTATCATTTTCACGTCCTGCGCCACGTTGTTTAAATAGCAAATGCATTTGCTGGTCTGAAAACGAGGTGTGTTCAGGTGCATTGTTGGCGCGTTGCTGTTCTGAGGCAACTGAAATAGACTGCGCCATGTTTTATTTTTTTGTTATTTATAGAGTTCGTTAGTAATATGTGCCAATAGGTGGGTCCAGAATACGCGTACACTTTGTCCCATAGATGGTGTGCTTGTGTGCTTTAACCTTGCGCATTAGCATATCCCAGCATATCCATATAGCAAACTGACATTGAATCAACGTAGAAACATGACATCGAAACAACGTTGATCTGACATTGTTTTGCTCATCGAATTAACGTTGAACCAACGTCAGACGCGTCATTCTTTCAAAACTAACGGAAAATCAACTTGAAATCAATGTTGTTTCAACGTTATGAAAGCAAACCAATTTTCGATTTTCATTTAGCTTTGAAGAATGCCGCGTCCGACGTTGGTTCAACGTTAATTCGATGAGCAAAATCAACGTTGTTTCGATGTCATGAGAGACGTCATTTCCACGTTGATTCAATGTCAGTTTGCTGTCTGGGATCCGTTTCCTCGCTAGAGAAGAGTTCAGTTTTTCCACTTGCAAATTCCGCCATGTAAATAGCAAATACGCCATTGCGCGAGCACTACTGGCTTTTAAAGGGAATGGGAGTTGAGAATCTGATTGGTTTATTGTAGCCTACATTACAATTAAAACACACCCATTATTCAATTAAGAGAATAGTGACAACCCTTTTAGACCATGCGCCAGGTGTGCCGACCATTTTTCGTACCTTAAGTGCACTTGCGCTGTGTGCTTTAGACCATGCACTTAGATAAATCTTGCCCCCGCGGTTTCTCCAACACAATAGCACACACGCACAATCACGCACAAAGATCAGCCTTGTAATTCAAAACTTTATGATTCCAGGGCACAGAAAGTAAAAAGTCCAAGGAGGTCATAAAACCACCCAACAAGAAACCCCCAGCTGTCAAACCTCCACCCAAACAGCCTAAAGAGAAACCTGTCAAGCCCAAGAAAGAGGCTCCTGCCAAAGCATCAAAACTTGCAAAGCCAGACCCCACCTCCAAAACCAAGACCTTAGTCCACCAGACGGGAGTCATCAGAGGGATCACATACTACAAATCGTCCAGGACAGAGGACTCAGAATCACATTCAGCAGGGAGAGGAGAGAGAGGTATGGAGACCATGCACATCACATCTGTGTTCAATTAATGTGTCCTGAAAGCCACCTCGGTATAGATCTACCAGAGCCCAACGCAACTGGCTTTACTGTGGGTGATAAAATGGGTAAAACGCATCGTAGAAACATGAGGATGGGATGTTTTGATTGGACCAACAAGCAACCTATTTTTTTTCCCCCATATATACTGCTTGGCTGAGTTTTAGGATAGTTGTTTGCACCTGTACCTTTTTGCACATAAAACATTACAAGCAGAAAGTTGAGAGAAACATTTTATTGTTTATATTCCACAAACGTCTCGTAAGACTGGATCTCTGACATATTCGCTGTAAAAATTCCTCCAAAAACCCTTTCCACTTATGTTGTATTCCTTGTTAAAACACCGTCGTAATTGTGAACACCAGAATAGCATATGGTTAGGAAAAGGGGTTTCCTTTTCATGAATCTGGACATGAAATCTACAGAATAGTGTTTTTTATTAGTTTTGCTCTCATTTTAAAGGGTTAGTTCACCCAAAAATGAAATGTCTGCTATCGTTTACTCTTCTGCTGAACACCTAAGAAGATATTTTAAAGAATGTCTGTAACCAAAGAGTTGATGGACCCCATTGACTCCCATAGGGTCCATCAACTGTTTGATTACTCATGTCTTCTTATGTGTTCAGCAGAAGAAAGAAACTCATACAGGTTTGGAACAACTTTTGGGTGAACTATCTCTTTAAATCCATCTCTTGAGAGGCGGCAACAAACTTATTTTATTGAAACGCTGGTGTGTATTTCTTTATTTCATCAGCAGTATCACCACTAACTTTCCTCTGGGATGAAATCATTTACATTGCTGTCTAAACATGACATGAAGGGAAGTGAAAATAATAAAAAAGTGTATTGAGGTGTCCTAAACTATTACAGTAATGGCCCTGTGTCCTTGAATGACAGATGGCAGTGATGGTGTGTGTATTCATATCTGATGTACTCTCTCCTGCGCTCATGTCCATATGTTTAATGTTCCAGACAGTCCCACAGTGCAGGAAGAGAAAGCTCAGCTTAGGGTGTCTCCACTGACATTGTCTTACGGAGATCTGTTGTACATGGCATGAGATGAAATGGATTCAGTGTAGGAATGTCGAATCCAAGCATTGCAGGCAGAGATGGGTTACAATGCAGGAAGTTTCTTCGAGTCCAACATCTCATTAATAATTCTTTTGATGTGAAGAATCTGAAATGCTTGGGGTAAAACTTTAGGCCAAGAGTTGTAATGTTCCTTTCAAACCCTCCCTGTCTTTCTCTTACTGCTCTTTTCAGAAAACCCAGCCAAAACCCACACTGGCCACCAAACCGAGGACAAAAGGGGCTCCGAGCTAGTCTTGGAAGCCTCTGAAATAACATCGACTGTACAGCCAATAACAACCACCACTACGCTTGTTGCTGTGACAACAACAAGCACCACACTAGCAACCACCAGGGAAGTGCCAATCATGAATTCAACCCTGTCAACACCAGCTCCAGAGAAACCAATGGGCAGTGGAGGAAAGACACATTTGCACAAAGCAGGTATTTATTTCGCCTGACAATACAGACAAAACACACATACATACAGTGTATATATATTGTGGCTGGAAAAAAAAAAGGACCAGACTCGATGTGTGGTTAAATAACACCCAGAGTGACAAAAGATTGGAATGAGTGCAAGTGCTCCAAGAGAAAGGAAAGCTGGGGCTTTAATGCAGAAGTGAAAGTGTGACAACTTGCTGGTGAATTGCAACCTGGGTTCCTTCACGATCACTGGAGTCTACAGGAGAAAAGAACCAGAGAAAGCATTAGTCTTGACTTGGGAGATCTCGTCTCCCCTAAGCTTCTTTCTGTTGTGCTTATATCCCCTTTTCCTGGCTCTCAGGTGGCTCTCATTCCCTGACTCTGCCTCCTGGCAACTGGATCCACGCCATTTCCATGACAATACTGACGAGTGCTCAGGGTGCTTGCCACCAGTGTTGTGTACTCGAGACTCAGACTCGAGACCATATTTTAATGACTCATGTGCATTTTGACACAGAATTGACTTGTACTCGAACATATTGACATTCCTCCACTGCCCAACATATTAGGACTTTGACTTATTCCCGTGTCCACTCGAGTCCCATTCAAAGTATGTCATGATTATTACTGTATGTTAATATTTCTTTAAATTGTTGTTTGATTGAAACGTCCAATGATTGCTGACTTTCTTGTGCACAACTGCGCATTACTTGAGACTACAACATTCGCGGCACGCAAATGCCGCAGGACCCAGGTCAGATTTGATGTGGAAATTATGTATCAAAAATGTCTGCCTTATCATCCATAATTCGGTTTGCATATAAGAGGCACAGAATTCGCGTGTAGTAATGTTATGTGAAAGAGCACTTATTGATTGTAATAATTGTAAGTCATAATTATAATAAAATTAGCTTGGCCTTGTTACCATTACAGTGTACATGATTCCATGGTATATTTGGTTTACTGTTTGAGTATGGTACCAATTTTATTGTTAGTTGTTACCACCAAATATTTTACATATTCTTGAAGATATCTTTTAAGTCTGGTTTGAGACCCAACCTTAGGTTATCCAACCTCTCTGGTCTCGTCTCGGACTTGACTCTGTTTGGGGTCGGTTTTGACTCGGACTCGAGTGAGCTGGTCTCGACTACAACACTTGCTTGCCACAATATAGATATATACTGTATACATACCAATCACACACTCATTGGATTTTCATTGGATATGTGTAAAATGGAACATTATGTATTATTATTTGAATAGGTAAATCTCTAGACTGTGAGGGCACCCTTGCTTCAGTGGAGATTCCAGAGAAGCATCACAGTTATGGACGGAATGAAGGAGCCTGGATGAAAGACCCAGTGGCCAAAGACAACAAGATCTATGTAACGAACTACTACTACGGCAATAACCTGGTGGAGTTCCGCAACCTAGAGAACTTTAAACAAGGTAAAAAGTCAAAAACAAAGAAAGGTAAATTCATGAATCAACTGTGCACATTTTCCATGGTACTATACAGCAATAGTTTCGTTTGCTAATTATGTGCAATAAAATAGCCGCCGGCCGCAGCATCACGAGGTGATATCACCTCTCGCGATGTAACGAATTGCATTACGGCAAGAAAGATCTGCTAAAATGGGCATCAAACAGGAATAACCTGGTGCCGTATACATGTGGTGTTCGAGGCATAGACATAATAAATACATAGACACCCTATTGGCCGCTTTGGAACGTTGCTGCGATACGTCAACGCGTCCGCAATTTTGCGGAGGGCAAGACAGTGCTGTGTGAACAAACAAGTAAACGGGTGAGCTGCAGTTTTCCTGGATAAAAACAATAATAACGTTTACATTCATCAACCGATTTCAGTGGTTTGTACGTGGTGTGTACTACGTACGTTACTATTACTAATTATAATGTTCATGTCTTGTTTGTGAAAGATAATTCCTCGAAACCTGTTTTTAGTTGTGTGGTGACTTGTACAGCCCCAAGCAGCACACCAAACAGGCATTTTTTCTCAAATCTCGTAATGAGAGGTATGGGAACGTTGCCCTCCGCAATATGGCGGCGCCGTTGATGTATGCTCCAGCTGCCAATAGGGCGTCATCTCTGCGTGAATGCTATTTACGACAGTACAAGTACTCCACAGCGACTCTAGGGGTCACAGTTTGACAAAAACGAAAATCCTGCATTGTGCTGCTTTAAATCATACTTTTTTTTTATCATGGCAGCAGTAATTTAATGAAATAATGATTCAATCATGGAGAAGAGTGCTAAAACCAGACATATAACAAGACCATGGCATTTTTGAGAGCCAATTCTGGACAGTATTGCAGTGTTGGGAGTCCTCAAAAATCTGGCCTGCTACATGGAGAATCGCACTATGAAAAATGGCATTCAGCGAAAACTTTAGTTCTGATTTGTATAATTTCTCGAGAATTGGGTGTTAAAACAATGCAGGCAGTAAATTCCCCGATGATGATTCGAGTTAAACGCTGATGAGAATATTCATGATGGCCTTTATTGTGTAACTATACACAATAAAGGCCATCATGAATCATTTGGGATATTCAATGAATCATTGGCCATCATGAATCATTGGGGATATTCAAATTAAATGACCCATCGTACCATTGATCAGCTCTACCAATCTTGATTGTCTTTTTTCATGAATAGACAAACACTGTGATGTTGTCTTGATTGATACTGTGAAGCAGCTTTGATACAATCTGTATTGTGAAAAGTGCTATATAAATATATTTGACTTGACTTGACTTGACTTAACTAAAAACCAATTGTATCATATTCAATAGGTCGCTGGAGTAACCTCTACAAGCTTCCCTACAACTGGATAGGAACTGGTCATGTGGTCTACAACGGTGCCTTCTATTATAACAGAGCCTTCACCAAAAACATCATCAAATATGACTTGCGCATGCGCTACGTGGCAGCTTGGACTCAGCTTCATGATGCGGTCTACGAGGACACCACTCCCTGGAAATGGCGAGGCCATTCAGACATCGATTTCGCCGTAGACGAGAGTGGCCTCTGGGTGATCTACCCGGCGCTGGATTACGACTACTCGCAACACGAAGTCATCGTCATCAGCAAGCTGGACCCAAGCGACCTCTCCATGAAGAAGGAGACGACATGGAGGACTGGGCTGAAGCGCAACTCGTACGGAAACTGCTTCATCGTGTGTGGCGTGCTGTACGCCATTGACGTCTACAACCAGAAAGAGGGCGAGATTTTGTACGCCTACGATACGCACACGAACACGGAGGCCGCTCCACGTTTGCCCTTCACAAATGAGTACGCCTTTGTGACCCAAGTGGACTACAATCCCAAAGATAAAGTGCTGTATGCATGGGACAATGGCCATCAGCTGACCTACAATGTTCACTTTGTTGGCCAATGAAGTTCTGGGTCCAAAACCCTACATGGTGGGCATCTTTGTAATTGGGCCTGGTGACTAGGGAAATACACCATTTATAGGAGAACAATGTTTTCTTTATTGGTATTATGATCGAGATGAGGTATTAAAGTGAGTCGACGTTATTTGGAAATATATTGGGAATAATTCTTCAACTTAAGAGTTTAAGGACTTGCATGTGTAGTTCATTATCAGTCCCCAAAACCTTTACCACTGTAAATAAGGGTACAGTTAAGGATACTGAACAATTATAAAGTGTAACCTGAATGGTTTTACACAGCTTTATGCCATAATGTTTATTGTTACATTCAAGATTTGTGAAATGTGTTGTAATATCCTTTAACTGTCTAATATAATTTAAAGGAATAGTTCACTTCAAAATGAAAATGTCATTTACTCACTCTCAAGTTGTTTCAAACCTGTATGAATTTCTTTCTTCTGCCGAACACATAATAAGATATTTTGAAGAATGTCAGTAACCTAACAGCTGATGGAGAACATTGAATTTCATAGTTTTTTTTCCTACCATGGAAGTCACCTTCAAAATATCTTTTGTGTTTAGCATAAGAAAGAAATTCATACAGGTTTGAAACAACTTGAGGGTGAGTAAATGGTGACAGAATTTTCATTTTAAAGTGCACTATTCCTTCAAATTTTGGGGGGTGGGATGTTAAATGTTATGTAAATTTTATTATTTTAGCTATTAATTTTGTAAAATATTAAATTCTCATTGTAAATATGTTCAAGAATACGTTGTGGTACAATATTCATATTATAAACCTCAGATTTATCCTCCCAGATATTTAAGATTGTAGTCACTCAACATAAGTGGTTACTTATGATTACTCCTGGATGAGTTACAATGTTTTGTATGTTGCATAAAATTTCACATTTTGTGTAAAATAGTTCAAATAAACTGTCTAAAATCAGTTGCTTTGTTTGTATTTGATAACACACAATGTGATGTTTGTTATGCATTTTGCACTTCACCATGTAGTATGTAATACAGTATGCAACCATGATTCAAATACAATAAATCATTGTCACTTGCACTACAATTCCCCATCTCCACATGTCTGACATTTTAAAAATGTTGCAACATATAATTGAAAACATAGTGGGGAATAACTTTAGGTCAGAGTGTACAGTAAGATATTTAGATTTATGGATATTTTTGTTCCTTTTAGCCCTGTGAAAAAGCAGTAGGCTACACTTTAGCAGAACTTATTATGAAAATAATATTTAAGCACAAACTGAATGATTTTTGACACTCAATTGCATGTTATCGTCGAGTAAATTAAAATGTGTTATAAAAAGGAGAGAAAAATGGTCACAATAGATTAAGTAATCTATAAAGTTTTAAGAAAATAAATTATTATCATTGACAAAAATATTTATAGTATATATGTGGTATCCATAAATAATGTTGAGCAAGAATTCCATAGGAAATGAATACAGGCCAAATTTGACCCCCTTTGTGCATTCTTGGAAACTTTTTGGAAAAAATATGAAAATTATCTTGGTGAGGGTCAGAAACATGTATTTTTTTTTTTTTTCAATAATTCATGGAACATCAAATAAATCTTTTCAATGAAAAAATAATAATAATAAAAAAAAAACTCAGCATGCCGGGTCCCAGACCTCCCAAACACAAAAATTAACCTCATGAAAACAAGTATTTATACTGTTTTTACCTCAGGTAACCACAGCCACGTCCAAGTGATCTGGGGGCGTGGACGCTTTGGTCTGCGTAAGCGCCGGAAGTGATATCTCGCGCATGTACATCACTCATTAGAGATTTCGGAAGCGTTACCTTTCACTGTGAAGATCTAAACATACAGGAAATCATAATGGAAGACGATTTCGATATATAACAGACAACGTTTAATTTTTTTCGCAACACCGCGAGAGATCACTTCCGGCGCTTTCCGATGCGTCCGCGGCCTCAGATCACTTGGATGTGGCTGTGGTTACATGAGGTAAAAATGATATAAATACTGTTCGTTTTCTCACACAAACCGCTCGTTTCGTGTCTTAGGCCATCAATGTGTCCTTACATTTACGAGTCATTAAATCATGTTTAATTTGGACTTCTCTGTGCATGCTCTTTGAGGTGGACCCCATAGACCTCCATTATATGACTGACAGACAAGAACGGTTTGACCTAAAAATATCAAAATTGAAAATACTGTGGAAACAAAGACACCTACATCTTGGATGCCCTTGAGGTAAGCTAAAACATATCAAAAATTAATTTCAAAGTGAACTATCCCTCTAAGATTTGAAGTACACTATTCAAACGCGCACTTTTTTCACTAGCGTGAATGCTATGAGTTAAAGTAAAAATTCTATAAAATTGTAAAATTATAATTCCCTCATCATTTACTCACCTTCATATTATTCCCAATTTCTCTATCTCATTAACCTAAAAGATGCTATTTTGAGACACGTCTATCCACAATGAAAATAGATGGGGTCCAGGGTTGTTTTGGACCCCATTGACTTTCAATCTATGGACAAAAACAGTCAAAGCCACACAGAACACCCTAGTAACCATATAGTAACATGCTCAAAACCATTAATAACAATCAGAAAATCAGTGGGTGTTTATACATAAATGGCATGCATATTTCTTGTCTTCCAGGTCTGAGGTCACATACATTCTGTCTGAGCAGGAAAGAGGAAACCCAGATATAAAATCCAGAAGTGTTTTCATGAGGTCATTGTTGCGTTTGGGAGGTCTGGGTGTGGTGATGATTGACTGACATGACACGAACACGGTGTGTGTGCTTAGATGAACTCAGGAGAGGTATAGAATTGTTGGTAGAACAGGGTGGAGGTTCTTCTTTAATGTAAGGAGTTCTTCGCATCTGAATTAACCCACAAGACACTTCCCCGTGAGCCAAAATCTTGCACAGCAGAATTTCAAGCCAACATCAGTACTCCATCAATGATGGACAAATAAACCGCTTTTATCTGTTAGCTCGAACGCTCAGCAGGATAAGAATTTTGTTTTATGTGAAAACTACACTTGGAGACTTGCATCTCTTTGTTAATATGGGCATCAATACTTATAAGACCTCAAAGCTGCAGGTTGTCATATTTGGTGCAGGATGTCATTAATCTGATTAAACTGAGAAGACAAATGAGCCGTGGCGGGTTAGTGTTGTGCAGCTCCAGCGTCCCAGACCCCCTAAAGGTCCTCTTGGCTTTCCTAAGTCGCTTTGTGTATCTGAGAGTCTGCTCACCCTTTCCAATACACACCCTAATCCAAATCGCTGTGTTGGGACCTCGAGTCATCTCTTCCTTAAAAACATTAAATAAACAAATTTTGAAGCCACTGAACACTTATTCCCAGATGTGCAAGAACTAAATGTCAAGATGATCAATAAATGATTGAATTTTGTACAGGGGATTCCCATTCCTGCCCAGCAGAGGCTTTGACCTTCACTACAGGGCAGGCATAACTGGATTTTGTAGAGTTTAATGAAGCTCATTGAGGTTGTTTTGCACAGCAGTCCTTAATTCAGTGCTCTTAAAATGCAGTTAAGGCGTACCGAAAACAAAATCCGAAGGCTGACCGCAAAAGGATTGAAACTCATTATGACAATAACACTGCTAGAAGCCCCCAGAAGTCCTTCACTTACGCAAGACACTGAGCAAGAAAGCCTTGATTTATCAACTGCATTTGCAAATGTCTGGCTTCGACTCAAATCATATTTCATGCATTACATTACTGAGAACTTGTTTTAAACAGCGACTTGATTCCTCTATGGAAACCCATCAAAACAAGAAAATGTGTGAAGTTTGCAACAAACTGTAGTTAATTAAAAGCCTTGTTGGGGAGCAACTGAATTTGAACTATATTTCTCAGTAGCTTCCAGGACCGGTGATCAGAAAACCTTTGCCTAACTATGTTTCTGTTCCTCTATGTACTGTAGCATTTTGAAAAAATACAAATCATTCTAGTGAATTGATTCATCCTAAATTGTGTCTTTCTCTCATGTAACATTGAAAAATCTGAATCGATCTAGTCTACTCATCCTAAACTATTCTCTCTCAGGGAATTGGATGATCAATCTTTCAGAATCGGTCTGTCCTAAACGATTCTTTCTCTCATTTGAAGAGCTTGAAATCCAAATCCTGCTAGTGAATCGAGACACCCTAAACTATTATTTCTGTTCTATGTTGCATTGGAAACTCTGAATCATTGATTCGTTATTAATTATGGTTCTTTATGTAGCCTAGCCCTGGAAAACCAAATCATAGTGAATCGATTCAACCTAAACAATTTACATGTAGCGCTGGAAAACCAAATCATAGTGAGTCGATTCATATATAATTCTTGAGTCGGAAAATCATAATAATTCTAGTGAGTTGATTGAATCGTAAAAATATATATATTTTTTTTCTGTCTCCAGGTATTAGAAAATCATAATCATTCTTGTGAATCACTTCGTCCTAAACAGTCCTCTCTTTCATTCGTATGGCTGCATTCGAAATCATATACTTCCCTATACAGAAGATGAAAAACAATATGTGACAAGAGTAGTCCGAATTCGAACTCGAGTAGGCAAAAAGTCCCCAGATGACCTATTACTTTCAGCGAGACTTTGATTTATGGATATGATGAACACTTTACTGTCCATTGAGGCCACTGGAGAGGAGTTGCAAATGGCAGTGAAGCGACGCAACAGACACTGGTAGGTCATGTGACGGTGACAGCATGGCGAATGTAGTACTTCCAGATTACATACATATGGTGCGTTCTATTATTCATCCGTCTTGGAGATCCGAATCGGACGACAGACGTTGCCTAGCAACACACCCCCTTTCCTCGGATTTCTCCTCTCGGACGTCGGACAACCGTGAGGACACCGAGCAAGAATTCCGTTTCGGAATTCAAGATGGCTGCGCCCTGTGACTTGTAAGAATGAATTGTTTTCATTGTTTTTAAACCGCTTTGGTATTTTCCAAAAACCGACTCGTATTACTGCGTCCCCTGTATGGGAATCGGTTGTTGTGAGTGCAATTACTAACGTTGCTAGCGTTGCTAACAGAAGATTAACATGAAAAACTTTAAATAAAGTGAACATTTTCAAGTTCAAATGGCTGCGTTTTGATAAGGTGTAGTCATAATATTTTTATTTTAATGTAAGTGCCTGGTACTCGGCCAGTGCTACCATTACAACAGCTTTCTCCGACTCGGACAAGCAAAACATAATAGAACGCTTGAAATGTGGACGTGACGTCAAATCCGAGGTCCGAGTCGGTTCGTTGGGTATAATAGAACGCACCAATATTACAGACATTTATACTATGCGAAACATTTTTTTAGAGATCACAATTGCTTATTCAATATAGTAGAGAGTATACAATTTTGGACACGCTTTTGGATTTTGGAGTATACTGTGTGATTCTTTCTCATGTGAAGCATTAGGTGTGTTTGACTTGAAGCTGCGCTGCACAAACCGATGTATGACATCCAAGTACAAAGAGAGCAAATCAAAAGCATACAGAGCCGTCTGCTCTCTAATCGCTCTCGCAGCTTTGGTGTCATACTTTTGATGTCATTGATCTGGGCAGTGCCACTTCAGTCATACACACCAATTGGAAAGGCTAATTCGTTAGTGAACCGGTTCATTTAGACAATTCACATAAATTAAGATTACAAGAAAATTATTAAAGGAGTAGTTCACTTTTCAAAAAACTTTTGCTGATAATTTACTCACCCCCATGTCATCCACGATGTCCATGTCATTCTTTCTTCAGTCGAAAAGAAATTAAGGCTTTTAATGAAAACATTCCAGGATTTTTCTCCATATAAAGCACTTCAGTGGGAACCAAATGGTTCAAGGTCCAAAAGACAGATTCAGTGGAAACTGCAAACTGTTGAAAGGGCTTTAAACGAAAGGGCTTCCAGACGATGAATAAGGGTCTTATCAAGCGAAACGATAGCTCATTTTTAAAAAAATAAAAATAAAAATTTAAGTTTTATAAGCTCAAATGGTCGCCTTGCTCTGTTCTGCGATGCACGTTCGTGACTCTCCTGTTCGAACTTGTTCATCAAAATTAAAAAATCTTTTTCTGAGTCAATTCGTTCGTTTTGTTCGTTGAATGAACTAAATGACTCAGAAAAAATATTCGTTCATTTTGATGAACGAGTTCGAACAGGAGAGTCACAAACGTGCGTCACAGAACAGAGTAAGGCGACAATTTGAGCTTATAAAACTTAAACTTTGCTATTTATTTTTTAAATGACTGATCGTTTCGCTTGATAAGACCCTTATTCATCGTCTGGAATCGTTTAAAGCCCTTTGAACAGTTTGCAGTTTGCACTGAAAGTGTCTTTTGGACCTTGAACCGTTTGGTTACCATTAAAGTGCATTATATGGAGAAAAATGCTGGAATGTTTTCATCAAAAACCTTAATTTCTTTTCGACTGAAGAAAGAATGGCATGGACATCTTGTATGACATGGGGGTGAGTAAATTATCAGCAAAAGTTTTTTCAAAAGTGAACTACTTCTTTAAGTTAAATTTGCAGTACTTTAGGTCTTTTTTGTTATATTCAGTGTAAATGTATTTATTATTTTAAGCTGTCACTGTCAACTTGTAAAATAAATAAAATAAAATTTGTACAAAAATTATATAATAACTTATGTCACTGGAAACTTGGTAAAATCAATAGGTTTAGTGGTTTCTATTTTTATATGTACCAAAAAAAAAAAAACCTTGAATAACTTAAGTTTAACTACTTTATAAGTCACAAGTTACAGTTTCAAAATAGATTCCCCAACACTGATTAAAGTCTGCTGGGGGAAAAATAGAGCCAAGAAGCTGGACTCTGTAATAGATTGGCAAGTATTTGGTGCGTCTTGTCGTGTAGTGCAAGCATTTACTAACAAGATCTGAGGGTGACCAACCCTAATCAGAAAAAAGAAGCAGCCCTCGTGACCTTGTGACACACACACACACACACACACATATGGGCACAGTAGGAAGCCATTGTAAAAAACACAATGCTGTCTGTAGGACCGATGGAAACAAATGTGAAGAATCTGAACAATTCTGAGTTCCCACTCATGATGTCGAATGAGAGGTTGATGTTCTGATATTATATCTTGATAAAGAGCTTGAAAATAACTGCACAGACTGTTTTGTATGTCACAAAGCTTCAAATACTTCTATACGTCACTTTCATACATCACTGCCTGAAATAAAAAGCATGACAGAAATATGTTCCTTTCTCTGACCCTGACATAAAACATGACCGACCCAAATCATGTTGTTTGTGATGATATATCTATAGGTTCACAAAATGTCTGGGAAGCATAGTTTGACTGTTCACAAGAAGTGCACTCTGTTTGAGAGGTCCTTTGTGTAACACTTATCAACCACAGTGCTGAGAGTTTCAGCTGCAACAGGAAGCTGGATTAATGCTGTTTGTCTTCATTTGGTGCAAATGTCATCCATGGGAAGAGAGTCTAGAGAGAGAATAATGACCCGTGTTGTGACAGAAAAAGCTCAACATTTTCAGACTGTGATGTAAAGCAAAGTCACAAAGGCTAACATACGTCAAATTCACAAACTGAGAGAAAACAGAAATGAAAAGAAAGGTTTGTATACAGGAAGCTAAGGACATTTGTTTCAACAGGTTGAACCACAAGAGGCGCATTCGTCACAAAGCAGGTTTAAAGCACTTAATTAATCAGTGTTTGAAAGCAAGAGGAAATACTTCCCAGGGTCATGGAGAAGTGTATTTATACAGAGGTCAGACATTTCACACATTTTTAATACATGTATATTAAATTCAATTAGTTGCTTTTTTGACACAAATAAAGTGCATCTTAAAATGAAATTTCATAATTACTTCTATTGTCTGGTAACTAAAAACATTTTTTAATGTCATTTCAATTGCAATTTAGTATATTTAAAATGTATTAGGCCTAAATGTAGTGCTGTCAAATCGATTAGGCTAATCAAGATTAATTTCCACTGAAACAGGAAGACAGGAGACAAGTGAGAGACTGTAAGTTTTGAAAACTTATATCTTCAAAATGTGACTTTTGTCATTGTTTTGGAGCACATTATAACAGTAAGGCAAATTAATACAAAAAGCCAAAAAAACGTCCATTTTGATTTCATGTGGACTTTAAAGATTTTAAGTTCACATGTGTACATACATTCATTACAATTAAGCACACTTCTTTTTAACAAGGGAATTTGTGATAAATAAAACTAATTGGTACTTTCCAAAGAAAAATTCCACATGTTCCATGTACTGTAAAGAGTAACAAATCTACAAACAAACGCAGAACAGATTACTTCCAGACATATGATGACACACAAAGAGGAACACAAGACAAAACACATTAAACTTAATGATGCAAAAACAGTTTTTATTGATTCAGCAGTGTGGGCAATGGCGCTTGAAAGACCAAAACTATGTAAGAAAACGCGGCGACGGGGTTACCCAGCTGTTCTGTTTAACACAATGGCGTGGCAAACAGCCAAGAAAAATACACACTCAGCACACACAAACACACGGTCAATCACCCATCCATCCACAAACACATGCAGGCACGAAGCGTGCTGTAAAATGCCAGAATAATCAACTCTCGCGTGTTGTCCAGCACCCCCGAATGCTTTAAAATCCTTGTGATTCAAGTCGCTCAGCTGTGAAAGTATCTCTTTCAACATCCAGGGAGTGGCGGGGTCAGACAAGCACAATAAACAAGGTAAAGAGGTAATATTTTTCAATCAGTGTTTCAGAGTACTGGTACAATAAGCAATGGAAATGAAACATGGGTTAAAGGTGAAGTGTGTGATTAATGTCACCGAATGGAAAAGATGCTGTGTCCGAAATCTACTCTCTTGAGTAGGCCTAGGTACTTATTTTGAATAATTACTTCATGACTGGCAAAACCTACCTAAAAAAGTATGTTCTATGTAGTATGAGTGTGTGTAATATGAATATAATCTGGATGTACTACATTCAACATGTTGTCATTATCATGTGACCAGCGTCAGTTGCATCGTGTCACTACTATTCACAAATCCTCTCCCGTGGCCTCATGGGATGGTAAAGTGTCCATCGTATGCACACTTCAGAATATCAGCAGAAGTAGTAAGTCATCCGGGTTGGTTTTGCCAACTCTTCTGTTCTGTGAATTCGGTCATACTTCTTTTGTCGCATACTGTTTTTCGCCAATTTGTTTGTTTTTTGAAAATACGATTTTTGGATGCAGCCAATTACTATATTCATTCGAACATGTTTCCTTTTTCGCTGTCATTGGTCAGAAAACGGATAGATCCGCCCCAAAATAATACTATTGGTTGAGCTGTCAAGCGAATTGGTATCCTCAAAATAATAAGATGTTTTACAGTCAGTGCGTCCGAAATAGCATACTACAGGTACATTAGAATTAGAACTTAGTTCATGACTGTTAAAAAACTACAGTATGTTCTGTATGAATATGCACAATCTCACAGCAATTCGTACGAGTTTTACGAGGTAGCTAATTCGTACAAATTCATACGACCTCACTTTTTTTGTTAAATCGTACATATTTTACGAGTTGCCCAATTCGTATGACTTTGTATGAATGAACTACCCCTGACCCCGCCCCTCAACCTAATCACCACTGGGGTTTAGACAAATCGTACGAATTCGTACGAGTGAAGTCGTAAGAATTCATACCAATCAATCACATTTTGATTGAATGAAATTCACACATACTACATTTACCATGTTGATTCTTACCTACCACTGTCAGTTGAGTTACATCTCTGCCATTCATAAACCCTCACCCATGGCCTCATGGGATTATAAAGTGTCCATTTTATACACAAGTTGTAGGTCATCCATATGCATTTGGACATACTCTATTGGTGAGCTGTATAGGAAGTAGTTGATTTCGGACAAATGAGTGTTTACTTCCCTGGAGAGGAATCAACCTGGGGTGCGTTTCCCGAAAGCATCGTTAGCCAACTATGGTCGCAAGTTCCGTCGTTTTCCAAAAGAGTTCAATGGAACTATATTTCTATATTTATTTTTCCAACAAATAAAACCAAAACTGCAATAAACCCCCGTCCAATACACCCTTGAACTCAATAGATGCAGTGGCTCAGTTGATAAAGCGTTGGGCTGTAATCAAGAAGACCTGAGTTCAATTCCCATAGCCTACTTGCGTTAAATTGTTGTGATTATATCAAACAAAGTGGCCTAAACAATATTTCTTCAACCCGGTATCGTGACAAGAGGTGAAATAATCACGTTGGTCCAATGGGCTCTATGCACGGCGTTATTTCCGGTGAAGGATTAAGGATGCTCGATAACTTCCGCCGATCATAGAGTCCAATGCAATACCGAGAATTTATATTGAATTTTATACTCCATGGTTATACTAAAGAAACGTTAGTCACAAAAACAGATAAAACAGACACCCCTCGTTGTGTTTATGCTTCTTTTTAAAATTATATTAAATAAACATAACTATACATAAAATTACATCTAAACGTATGTACGTTTCGTTTCAAAGACGGGAGGACAGTAAATATTGAAGACTTAATTTGCCATAATCCCGTTTTCTCCGGTTTTCCTCCGCTTTAATCTACACAACCGGAAATGGACGAGCATCCTTACGTCAAATGCGGAACTTATGCGTGCATATAGCCCATTTGGAAAACGTGTAGATGTCACGGTTTAGTCAGAACCATAAAAAGGGCTATACTGCCCTCTTGTGTCAAATTATATTTCTATAGGCCTATTTATTTTTCCAACAAATACAACTAAAGCCGCAATAGATGCAGTGGCTCAGTTGATAAAGCGTTGGGCTGTAATCAAGAAAATCTGAGTTCAATTCCCATACTTGCGTTAAATTGTTGTGATTATATCAAACAAAGTGGCTTAAACAATATTTCTTCAACCCGGTTTTTTACAGTCTATGATCTATTCTAGACGCATGACTTAAACGCAGGCAGACACAGCAACAGTTGTAACTTGTAGGCAGGTATATATTGATCATTAAATCAGAGTTTTGTTGTCTTGAATGATTCATTCAGTCATTTTCATTCATTCATTGATTTATGTCACTTCTTTAAGTAATCTAAAAAAATAAAAATAACCCCGATTAGGGGGCCCCCTGGTGGTCAGGGTTAGCGGCCGCTTAGTTCGCTTATGCCTCGGGCCGGCTCTGAGCACCGTGACACTCACGGCAAATGCAGTGCTGTACCAGGTGAGTTACAGAGAAAATTTACCAGAAAACCCATACATACGAAGCTGGATATGTGACGCAAACAAAAATATAGGGAAAAAAGTTAAAGTTAAACATTATAGGGAAAAAAGTAATAGATTGAGATGAATATTGACTCAGCTTTGGACTGTTTGTTTAATATAACTGACATAAAGGCCAAAGGCAGAACGTGTCGCTATCAGCAGCCCTGTACAGATGCGTGTTATTCCTCACAGAAATATACTTTCATTTGTTTGGAAAGAAGTGGACTTAATGTCAAGTGCTGACATATTTTGACTGTTTCTTGCTTTCTCTTTGGATGAAGGAGATTCCTGATTCCTGGAAGCCATGAGTAATCGGACTCGCATCAAAACTCATATTTGCTCAAAGGATTGGGAAAATGCTTATGAAAATGCTGTTGTCAACATCCACTGTCCCCAAGGGCATGTGCTCTGCCATAAATCAAAAATCATTTGTTGGAATCCTTCTTTTATTCTCTTGTGCACCACGAATTTCTAATAAAAAGCATTATTGCACTTATGTTGTAAATTAGTGTGTTTTTTGGACATATTTTTAAAAAGAAAAACAACACTGTATGTCCAGCATTAAATATTATGCAATAGAGTTGTATTGCACCCAAATTATTATTGCCTCTATTTGAGCTTTTTCACACATAAAAACTCACACATTCTATCACTAAGACTAATTTCCTGTACAAGGTCAGAGTGTGTGTACAATATTTGACAAAAACACTAATCATTTGTTTCCTGTTCTGGCCCTGTTCCTCTCCAGATCCAACATGAGGAAACAGCCCAGTAACCTGAACCCATAACATGCACTTACATTTATTATTCTAACTAATGCCTTTAAGAGTCAGTCAGAAAAGGCCCTGATGACATCACCCAATGCCCTGAGTGAGGCCTTACGTAAATGAAACCCTTCATCTGGCCCACAGTGTTTTTCAAATGACACACATGAGCACTATTTTCTCACTTCAGCTTTTGTTTATTTTTATTTGTGCGATGCATCGCTCAGTTGAGCTGAGAGTTGAATTTTGTGGGTGGCCATTTTCATATTTATACAAGGGGAACTAATTGTCACTTTTTACTCCAGTAAATATTTCTTTTACTGTAAAAAAAATATTGTTGTTTAATTTAAAAAAGTAAATAACCTGGTTGCCTTAAAATTTTAAGTTGATTGAACTGGAAAAAGTGAGTTAATACAATGGAGATTGATTTAATCATCAGAAACTCAAAATAGTAAGTTACAGTAGCTCAACTAAATAAATTAGTTAAGTTGATTTGACAAAAGAAAAAATGTTGTGATAACAAATCTTGAATTTTTTTTTACTGTAAGGTTTATTTAGTTAATTTCACACATACAAAAATGTGAAATACACTATCGTTCAAAAGTTTGGGGTCACTTTTTTATAATTTCCTTATGCTCATCAAGTTAGCATTATTTGATCAATAATACAGTAAAAACAGAATTATTGTGAAATTACTTGAATGCACCTGTTGAGCTACAAATAAAGTTTACTACATCGAGAAAAAAAAGCCATACACACGGAGCAAGATATGTGATGCAATCATTAAAAACTCAAATGTTGGAACTCAAACAAACTCAAACGTGTTATTGAGTGGTTCAATCAAAATAAATTATCACTAAATCTGAGTAAAAGTAAAATGATGATATTTGGCAACAGGAACTCCAATTCTCAGGAAGCAATCCAGATAGAAGTTTTTTTTTTTTTTTTTTTTTTTTTTAATCCAGATAGAAGTTGTTGTTAGAGCGCGTGCATGAAATAAAATTTCTTGGTGTTATTATAGATGATAGAACTATTTGGAAATCTCATATTAAATATACAATCACTAAAACATCAAGCAGTTTTGTAATAATAAAGCATATTTTAAATATTAAAGCTTTGGATACTTTATATTGTACTTTGATCTTAAAATTATTGTTCTGTGATATAGGTTAACACTTTTAAAACACATTAAGACCAATAGTAATGTTGCAAAAAAAAAAAAAAAAAGTTATCCGATTAATTCATAAAGTTGGGTTTTCGGAC
The DNA here is from genome assembly GCF_016745375.1 of Pimephales promelas. The sequence goes on along the minus strand of NW_024122003.1, from coordinate 717,510 downwards.
CACACAAACTAATTATTTTTAAAATCAAAGATTATGAAGTTTTATGACATTGTTGAGTTCCAATTAGTGCAGATGCTACAAAGCAGGGTAAAATTGTTACCAAATCAAATACAAAGACGTTTCCAAGAGCATACTGGTTTTTATGAATTACGTATTATTCGCAGAAGCATACTATAACTAGCCCTACTGTTAATGGGGTACAATTGTGGAATAATTTGGAGTTGGAGTCCAAACATCAATCTTTTCAAATACAAATACAAACAAAAGATTTTTGAAAAGTATTGAGAAGAAATGATTTGTCATAATGGGTATTTCCACCATGATACTTGTCTCTTTGTCGTTGTTTTGTTGCTTTTGCGCTATGTTCCCTTGAATTTTTCTTGTATTAAATTTTGGGGGTGGACACTTATAAGCTCTTTTGCTTCGGCCCACTCCTTTTGAGCAGAATGGTTGCTGCTCAAATAAATAAATAAAATTAAATAAATAAATAAAATGTATGAGTTTACAAATCAAGCTCTATGCTAATAGTGTTTTCAGGTCATGCATTGTGCAAGGAACCACATAGAAGAAGTCTAATATAAGTTTAAAATCAGTCAGTTAAAATGTAATATAATGTGAATGCAATACAATTAAAATGTATAATAGATAATCAATATTTTCTGGAAATATTTTTAGGATCCCAAAAGAACATTATTTTTTTGAAATAGAAATCTTGTAACATTATAAATATATTTAATTAAATCGTCCCCAAACATTTGAATGATACTCTTATGTACTCTTATTCGAATAGTGTGGTTTTATTAAGTATACTGAGATTTTGTCCTTGTAAATTTCCTGCATGATAACTTGCACCTCCATTACATGTTTTACTAATCTGATCTGCAAGACCCAATCTCTGGTAAAAAATAAAATATACATTTAATTAATACATTTGCAACCCACCCTCCATAAACTGGGCCAAACACATGGTGTAGTATTACATCTCTCTCTCTATGACAAGCTGAGCTTTGCTGTGAGTGATCTAACAGGATTTAATGCCTCGGGCTTGAGAGCAGATTTAGTCAGGCATCTGAAAAATCCTCTGTTTATTGTGAGAATGATAAACTAGCCACAGATGTTTGAGTGGAATACAGTGGGATGAGCGTTATACTCGCCTCCAGAGAACAGGTGATGCCATATGTTGTGAAATCAGATCGCCCTGCATCTCTGATGCTTGTGGGTCATTTTGTTACCAATTTTATGCCTCATTCTGCAACTGACTTTGAAGCCAATGATATTCAGATGCTGTGCCAATGCAAACAAGGGGAGAAAAGGAAGGTTTCGAAAAGTATCACCCGGAACTGAATTGGAGAAAGTTGATTTATGTGTTTGGGGAGAAGCAAATAATATCATGCCAAACCCCAGGTTAAAAGGATTGTTCACTTCAAGATTTTAGATTTTAAGTTTCAAAAGCACCATAAGTATCATGTAAGTGGTTTATAAGGCATATAATAGCTTTGTGTAAGGAAAAAATCATAATAATTTATTCACTATAAGCTTCACCTCCAGTGAGCTGTTTATCACTGCAACAACATAAATGAGTGAGTTGAACACAAGAACTCAATTAGTCCAATTTATGAATGAATCATTCAGGTTTTCTAAAATGAAATCGCAGGGGCCATCAGGGAGGTGCATCGTTGTGATCTGAACCCTCTCTACTCAGTCCCACTTTTCCCCGCACTAGCAACGCCCCAGAAGAATCTTTTTCAAATCTTAAAAATGGAAATTCACTTTACTAAACTGAGATAATATAATATTACTGAAACAAAAATCTAGCTAAATGTACTTAAAGAGAACACATGTGCAATGGTTCTAACGTTCTTAAAGGATTACAGTAGGTGTGGTGATGGCGCAGTGGATAAGACACATGCCTTTGGTGAGAGAGTCCCGGGTTCGAATCCACTGTGAGACACCAATGTGTCCCTGAACAAGACACTTAACCCCTAGTTGCTCCAGAGGCATGTGACCTCTGACAATTGTAAGTCGCTTTAGATAAAAGTGTCAGCTAAATGTAAATGTATATATATATATATATATATACTGTATATGTATATAGCCTATATATATATATATATATATATATATATATATATATCATTCTAATAAAAAAACACATAACACATAACAACAATAATGATAAAATGCAATGTTGGCGGGCATTTTTTGAAAATGACATCCCATGGTGCAATGCAAAGGCCTAACTGTTGATCATTAACTGGCATGATAATAAATCATGAATATCAAAACTGACATGTCGAGACAAAATCCTCAAAGACTTCCTTCATCAAAGACTCTGCCTTGACTCGGACTCGACTGTATTTGAAAAACAACGGACTCGGTCTCGACTCGTACTCGACCCTTCAAAGAGTCGTCTTGACTCGGACTCGGCATAGGCGGTCTCGTCCCCATCACTATTTCTAACTTTTTAACTTTTTATTTTTTTATAAGCTCAAATGCTCGCCTTGCTCTGTTCTGTGATGCGCGTTCGTGACTCTCGAACTCGTTCATCAAAATGAACAAATCTTTTCCTGAGTCACTTCGTTCATTTCATTCGTTGAATGAACCAAATGCAGGGCCGGATTAACCATTAGGGCAACTGGGCACTTGCCCAGGGGCCCACGACATCTAAAGCCTAGTTCACACTACGTGATTTTAAGCCCGATTTAAGCCCGATTTGCAAATCGTTGAGTCGCCGACAAGTCAGGGTGTTATCGGGTGCAAATCGCGGGCGATTAGCGGACGATTAACGCTCGCCAATCCGTTAGTGTGAAAGAGCCAACAACGCATCAAAGACAGCTCGCAGACAGGTCACCGAGCTCAGAAAAATATCTAGCCTGCTAGATATCTCGAGCAGTCGCGCGACTCAATCTCAGTGATGTCATGAGTACAGCCAATCATAGCAACGCATGGGTTGAGGACACCAGGTAAATCTTACTTTTTCTTTTTTGCATTTTTTTTCTCAGAGCAGATCGTCGAGCAAACAGTGTGCAGCACTAGTTTCTGTCTGTCCATATTCGCGTGTTGTGTTCTTCTCTGCAGTTTCGCGTCATTTCTGGTTCGTTTTATTGCGTGGTTTTTCGTGACAAAACATGGTTTCTAGACCAGATAGAATCGTGTTGTTGTCAACTCGTTATTTGTTTGATTATTTTCAGGATTTAGACCGTACTATAGTACTTAAACAGCTCTCATTGAGTCACAAATGATATGCTCTTATCATCCGATCGTGGTTATATCTCTATGTAGTGCGTTGTTAACTCGTGTAGTGAGTTACCTCCTGTTGTGGATCAATCACGTTGTGTTGTGTGGTGTGAACAGCTAAACAACTTGAACACTCCTGATTTCACTGAGAGCAAGTCATGTAGTGTGAACTGCACAGTTCAGCCTGACATTTTAAAATCATGTAGTGTGAACTAGGCTTAAGGGGCCCTGGACACCATTGGCAATCGGGAGAGTCGGGAGTTTCCCCAGTTGGCCGGTAGTGTTTCGAGGCCGCGAGGAACGGTTTGGTAAAACGGAACGTATGTTTGCACTACGTTGTGCCTGTCTTTTATGAAAAAAGACGCCAGTTACGTCACAGCTGCAGTGGCGTAGGTCGTAGCGCGTAAAGTGCGTAAATCAGGTTTTGTTGCGCTCGACGCAAGTTCGAATCCACCTTCTACCGAAGTCTCCAACCCATTCTCACCCCAAGGCGTCACCTTTGACCATGCTTCAATATTTGACGTTTTAGGCGCCCTTTAGCGTCACTTACATGACGCGATCGTACGGCGTCATCTAACTGACGCTAAAGGAAAGCGTCAGTTAGAGGACGCGGTTAGGTTTAGGTGTGGGGTGGGGGTAGGGTACACGCGATCCTAGGGCGTCATCTTACTGACGCTAAAGGGGGCCTAAAGCGTCATATATTGAAGCATGGTCAAATGCTTCCCAAGGCGTCAGTTAAGTGACGCCTTGGGGGTGAGAATGGGCTGAAGTCTCTTCTCCCTTTTCCCAACACATATGAGATGTAAAATGTATAACATAACATAGGTCTCTAGCGTTATATTTTGCCAATGAACTAAAATCGAAACCATGATATGGATTTTTGCCTTTATAAAAGAGCACAAGACTTTAAGAATAGGCATCCTGTTAGTGCTGGGTGAATTATAGAAAAGTGTGCACTTTGCTCACGCGATCATCATGTTGTTTTCTCCTAAATACAAGCTAAAGGGTTCATTTCTTGCAAGTGAAGAAATAAGGACAACATATTTAAATTTTCCTATATTAGTGTAATGTAGACGAAAATATAGGCTACTTTTGAAATATTAAATTTAATTTATATAGTACATTTATAAGCTTTATGGATTTTACGTCATAGGAATAATTATATGAATCATTATTACATTATTGTAATAATTGTTTGGGATCCTCTCCATTGATAATGTTATGTAGACTGAGACTGAACTAAAAAGATGTTTGAGCCCTGTTTATTGTCCTGGTACAAATCAATGCGTTTTCTTTGTTCAACGAGCAGTTGATGCTCTTAATTTTGATCTCTCAGAGAGCACGAGACTGATGCATTTCGGGAGCATGCCCCCGAACCCCCCTAGAGGAACAGTAAATCAGTAAAACTGTAAATGCAAAATTAAGGGTCCACCCAACATACCTTTACAAATTAGTATGGGAAAGAACAAACATTTATGAACTTTACTCCAGCCATGGTTCAACAAAGTTAAGTCAGTAAAACTGTAAATGTCGTATTAAAATGTCCTTGGACAAAATATACATTTGGCCTAAGAGGGGGCCTACAAAACATTGTGCCCAGGGCCCTCTGAACTCTAAATCCAGCCCTGACCAAATGACACGAAAAAAGATGTGTTCATTTTGATGAACGAGTCCGAACATGAGAGTCACAAACGCGCATCACAGAACAGAGCAAGGCGAGCATTTGAGCTTTTAAAACTTAAACTTTTTTTTTTTTAAATGAGCGATCGTTTAGCAAAAAAATCCTGGAATGTTTTCATCAAAAACCTTCATTTCTTTTCGACTGAAGAAAGAAAGACATGGACATCTTGAATGACATGGGGGTGAGTAAATTATCAGCAAAAGTTTTTTTTTTTTTTTTTTTTTTAAACAAAGTGAACTACTCCTATAAGCTCAAATTATGTTATGGTACATTCATAACATTAAGACATTTGAACTGATGCAGCTTATGATGCATACTGATTTGCATACACACTATAGCTCTGAAATCGCTGTATATCTCCTCCACTGGGTGAGGTGGACATCAGCATTATCCGCATGTGTTGGGTAAAAAGATAAAGACCCAATATAAAAGTGGATTTACTAGTGTCTTCCACCGAACAGATGTTGGCAGGGCAAGACTCCATTTTACTTTGAGTGGGAAGACAAAGAACCAGGGCAAATTCCTAGACGCTCGTTCCATGGAACTGCCTGTTTGGTTTTTATGAAGGAAATAGCAGCATCTCTGAATCCAGGAGCACTAGAGAGTTATTTAGAGAGTAGATACATTATAGTGGATATAGCCTAGTGGTTGCTGTTTGTGCATAAAAAAACTTCTGCAAGGTTACAAACCTCAAAGTCCACTCCAATGGGTCATATTTTATTTAACAGAATTCACTTTCCAAGAACTACAACGAACGGCTCGTTTGGACCACAACACATTTTTTCAGGGCTTTGTGAAGTCATAATGCTACTAATTTAAATAATACCCGCCCACAAAAAAGGGGATGAGGCCTGTTTGAGCTGCATTATAAGAGACAGTGTTGTCGCTATGTCGAAGAGATGCAGTTTTATCCCTAAGGCTGATGAACTTAGAGTGATTTAAATTTATTTTAAAGGGGACATGTTAAAGGGGAACCTGTTCAGATTTTTCTGTTCTCTATGATGTTTTTTGAACATTTACGTCACAGTATTTGCAGTGGAACTGCCAAATAAGGACATTGACTACCGGCCCAAAACTTCGAGCAATCCGCCATTGTTATTTCTCGCTCCGATTTTGTAGTCCAAGCTCAATGATGCAGAAGTTACGAAAGGGCAAGTGATGTAGTGACCTGAAGCACTTCAAGGATTCCAACTTCCACAACATCCGCCAGTATAAAGAAGGGTTTGCCGATCCACTTCGTCTCAATGAGGGGTAAATTCCTTCTATCTTTGGAGACGATGAGCAGAGCATTTAGATAAAGATACTGTTATCAATTGATTTTTAGTGGTATTAGACCGTAGTCATTTATCTTGTCAGTGTGCTTGTTTTAACAAGAGAAATAATCGACTTTCACTTATAACACTATCCAGTTACACACCACTGCATCAATATGAAGACGTTGTTCTGCAGGTTCATCATCGTCTTTTTCAACTCGCTCGCTCTGGCTCTTCCATTGTTGACATTTTGTTTATGTGTGAATAAAAATGTTCTTTGAAGCTATAGTATATAATCGTATATCTCTATACAAAAATGGGCGAACGGGGTGGATTTGAACCGACCGTGAACTCAGGGACCTGGAGAGCGGGCGGGGTATGATGACACATCTCCTTTTTATTTGAAGGGGCCGCTTCAAAACGGGTTGCTCACAGACTCACGTCAGAAAAGGGGTAGAAAAGGGGCCTGTGGAGCTATAATAATGAGGAATTCAGACCCAAGCAGTGCAGTTATGACTTTACATAGACGACAAGATTTATATGTAAAAATGAAATATTTAAAAGCAAACACTGTTCCTGAAAGTTATAATCCCAAAGTTCATCTGTGTGCTGAACATGTTACGATGAACAGCTTCCAAAAGAGTGTGCAATGCAGGCTATACACACAAAAGCTTCTCCTGAAATAGAGCAGTTCCTACTTTGATGGTACAATCTGTTGTTTGTAGTATGTCTTATTATTTGTAGTTGCGTTTTTTATTAACAGTTCAAATTATACGTTTTATGTCGTTGATTCGATATAAACGAAGGGCAAAGCTTTGCCTCTGCTAGCTTGCTAACTAACACTGTAGCTTTTGGAAGCTCTTGCTTTTGTAAGACGGTTCACCGCCCCTTAGGAAAATACGAACCATGGTTTTGTGATCGTTTACTGTTTGTAGGCTATTACCATAGATTTCGGACAAATATCACGATTAAATGGTGTATAAGTTCATATCTAAACTGTATGAAACAAATGTGCGTGAAATACGTTCTGGACAATTTTTTGGTTTGTCAACATTCTTAGGTCTGAATCAGGCTTGAAATGGTTTGAAATTGACACCATCCTTAATATTTACATCTGATTAGAATTCACATTTATGGTAATGAGCGTGACATTTTCTGAACATGTGCTAAGCCAATAGCTTATAACATTATACTGGGCCAGCTAGCCAATCACAGCACATGTTGTATTTTAGAAGGAGGGGCTTCATTGAAACAGGAACTGTTAAATGGTGCATTCAGGACAGACTGGGGAGAGAGGTGCTGTAATAATGTAAAATATGTTTTTTTTTTTTTTACAATCAAGCATGAAAGCATAGTACACCCCAAAAACAAAATCAAGAAGGGCATAATAGAACCCTCTAAATGGAGGAAAGCCATGGAAGAGCTATAGAAGTTGTTCATTGATTCCATCTGTTTTTTATCACTTATGAACTGCCAATTGTAGCAAATATGAACTGAATTTTTAAGGATCCACTGCCCTGAGTTTGCTGAAAAGATGAATGTGAACATGCATAAACTTAAAACAATGTGACAACTTGAAATATGTGCTGTTCATGTATTGTTTATTAAATATGAAGAGTTCAGATGCAAAAGCCTCTAAATGCCATTTGAAATTTTCTTCTTTAATGATGATTTTTGTCAAGCTTGTATATTTAAGTTCAGTGATTTCACTTAAATGGCAATGATAATTACCTATTAATTGTTATTTAAGTGAAATTACTGAACTTAAATATACAAGTTCGACAAAAATCATCATTAAAGAAGAAAATTTCAAATGGCGTTTAGAGGCTTTTGCATCTGAACTCTTCATGTGTTCCACTTAGCCAAAGACAACCACTTTATTTTCAGCGCTACTCATAATCCAGCTTCAAACTATGTTAAAATGCATCCGTCATAAAACTCACGTGTTTGAAAGCAGGGACTGTATCTAGTGATCCAAAAGATTTTTAATACGCAGAATGATTTGAATGCGGAATTTACCTTCAACTTTTTAAGATTTGATGTCTGTAATAAAAGCTAACATTTCCAGTTGACATAAAAGGCAATGTTAAACAAAATCTTCAACATATTTTACTTTCTAAAATGGGATGTTTTTGCGGAATGAAAGCACATATTCAAAGAAAATTGGACAACATTAGACTTTATTGATCAGGGGTGCGTTTCCCGAAAGCATCGTTAGCCAACTAATTTACGTCTTTTAGTTTTTCAAAAGATTTGAAGTAACGTGTTTGAAGAGCATGTGCGAACGTATTCTCTTATGTAAGAATGAGCCAAATATTGAGTCTGGTAATAAAGCAGAACAACTGAGAACAATTAGAAATAGTCCTCAGATCACATATGTCTGTAATTTATATAAAACAAATCTAGCGTTAATTGGATCTCAAACAGTTTCAAGGTAGTTATTACTCCACCACATGCGAAACCAACGTGGTTTGAACGATACTTTGCGACAGTGGGTTTCGGGAAACAGCCGTGACTAGCTAGTCGATTTTTCCAACGATGCATCGTACTATGGCAGTGAATCAACGAACTACGTCGTTGTACAGGAAACGCACCCCAGGTTTTGAAAACTGCTTGACAATTTTATAATGTTCAGAGGAAGGCATCGCGTTAAGAAAATGACAAAGATTCAAAGATAAAATAACACCAGGAATATGCATTTGGTATAGCTAGAGAGAAATATCTGTAAACTATGTTTCTAATCACAGCTCGAGAGCTGTCGTTCCAACCTCACAACTTTGCGATGCTATTTGCGAATGTTCGTTGGAACGATAGTTTCGGGAAACATCGATTCGTTGAACTATGCTGATAACGACAGAACACAGTTGGCTAATGATGCTTTTGGGAAACGCACCCCAGATTTGAGGGACAATTACAGTTTATGTCAAGTTTAGGATTACTACCAATACTTCTTCATGAGTGTTATTTACCCCATCATTTCCCTCTAATTTTAGGGATAACTTAAGTGTAGGGTTGGGTTTAATGGATATGGGGTGCGTTTCCCGAAAACATTGTTAGCCAAAGTTGGTCGCAAGTTCCGTCGTTATCAGCATAGTTCAACGAGTCGTGTTTCCCGAAACCATCGTTCCAACGAACATTCGCAAACAGTATTGCAAAGTTGTGTGGTTTGAACGACAGCTCTCGACCTGTAGTTAGAGGCATCGTTTCTATATTGCATGACATTTGGACGTAATAAATCCTTATCTTGAGCAAAATAAGCAAGCTGACATTCAGTACAACCGGTGCCTTTTATTTAGAATAAATACAAATATAATTTACATCTTTTAGTTTGTCAAAAGATTTAAAGTAACGTGTTTGAAGAGTGCGCATGTGCGAACGTGCTCTACTATGTAAGAACGAGACAAATATTGAGTCTGGTAATGAAGCAAAACAACTGAGAACAATTAGAAATAGTCCTCAGATTACATATTTGTAATTTATATTTAAAAATCTAGCGTCAATTGCATCAGTTTCATTAAAAGCAGTTATTATTCCACCACGCGCGAAACCAACATGGTTGAACGATACTTTGCGACAATGAGTTTCAGTCGTGACTAGCTAGTTGATTTCTCCAACGATGCATCATACTATGGTAGTGAAGCAACGAACTACGACGTTGTACGGGAAATGCACCCCTGGTTAGGACTACATTTTCAGACAGGAATGTTGACCCAGGAATGCGTTTGACTCAGCAAAATCAAAATGCCTTTAAAACCTTTAATAAAGCATGTTTTAAATCGTATCGGGCAGCATTTCCCATTCGTGTCCATTGAGGCTCCTGAGGAGTTTGAGAACCTACAGGGCAGGAATAGGAAACACTGTTATAGATTGTGAACTCCTTTCTGAGCCTGAACATATTGGATTTTGAATCTATCCAAGGAGGTCAGTTGAGGGAGCCTGATGTATTTCAGACCTCAAACTAAGTGTTGAAAAATGAAATGGACATTCATCAGAGATCTATATCTTAAGCCTCCGGCTGTAATATGTGCTGCTTGAATTTCTACAGCACCGAACTGTTTGTTTGAGCTGATATTGAAGTCGATACAGTGAGTGTTCGTCGCATTCTTCACCCCGAGACTTCCCTCACTGAATCCATCGCCAACTGTCTTCTTTGATCCATCTGAAATGTAGAGGAAGTACGAGCGAGCCACTGACACTGTGTGCATAAACTGCAATAGGGTTTTCGTTGATATTATCCATCTCAAGCACAGCACCAAGCAAATTACATTAAAACAAAGAATGCGTGTCATGCTTTACTGCTAAAATAATAGAGAAGATCACTGAAGAACTGTTTTCACCGCCAGTGGGCAGTTTCAATGCAACATGGTACTGATAATAGCCTACACATGATATCATATTTATATAGCAGCAGGCTTGGCTCCATGTGTCAAAATCAACAAAAGTGTGAAGAAAAGAAAGAGCATATGGATGAAAAAGCAAAAACTTGACCCACTGGGTAAAGTGCACTGTAAATCCATCCATAATATGTTGAGACATTCACTTTCATAATGCTAATGTTAGTGTTGGCCAATGTTGCCATTAAACAAAGAGTTTAGAGAGAGATTGAAAGAAAAATATAAAATTCATTCGATTTTTTTTTCATTTATTGTTGATTTAATATATATATAATTGATTTATTTTTCAAATATGTTATTTATATTATAAACACGTTTTATTTTTTTAATTCTCAGTTTATATTTGACCTAGGGCATTGAAAGAATAAAACCAGACCTTAAAATGATAAAAAACACATTTCCCTCATTGTAAAAACACATCAGACAGAGTGATTTTATTATGCTTGCTAGTTGAAATGCCAACATTTAAAAATCACATTCCAGCATATCTATTCAAACATGTTTTGTAAGCGTACTCTCAAAGGAGATGACATCACTTGTACTGCAAGGTAATGTACGTTTGTAGAATTGACATAAGTCAGCAGTCCCTTAAAGGATCATGGGGAATTGCGTTGGCCAATGTACTGACAGACAGATTGGTCGAGTAAATGGGACTCAAGAATGAGACAAAACACTTAACATTCAAATCAAAATTCAGACTTTAGGCTATCAGGCCACATAATTGTAATAGATGGACAAATCATTATTTTTATTGGAATCAAAGGTACATGCTATTGGAACGAATACACATGCTTATAAATCGAAAACATGCTTTTCTTAGCTAGCAGCCATCATCATGCCCTGACAGTTTAACAATGGGTGGGGAAGGGGGGAACGAACAGGCAGAATGTTAATCCATATGTTTCACAACCTTTAGATAGTGTTGTTGTAGTTTGCTGAAGCTTTTGAATAAATTGCACAGAATGTGGATTGCAGATGCATTGATATTCAGAACACATTTGCCTGCCTGGAATAGGTTCTGAAATCATGGAAACGCTGAGCATTCGAATTTGAAACTGCGCCCTGGTTTATCACTGAAACACATAATTACATAGAGCTCATGCAAGGTTTTGTTGTTGTATCCATTGACGACATAATGGGTCATGCTCATTCACCTTTGCCACCAGACACTGAACCAAAACACAAATCAAAGCTGCAAGTTCCCTAGGAAACTCCAAAAGATGGTCAAACCTTCAACAAAGAGACATCTATACTTTTGAACTGGAGTTTAAAACACTGTACAAAAGCAGAGGAACCGTTTTCGGACCTTAACTTTACTGGCAGGTAAGAGTGCAACTGCAACCTTCTTAAACAAACCGATTGAAGCCCGTATGGAAATCTTCCTGTTTCTCAAAGGAACCATTGGGGTTTTCATGAACAATCCCTTTTCAGGGTTGGGCCGCATGAAAGAGAACGTATACGTATCTCTTGGATAATTTAAAGACATACAGATGTTCTGTATTGCATGAGAATGCTGTATTGAAGGCCCTCCATGACCTCTAAAAATTCTGGGTTGTTTCAACCCAAATTTGGGTCAAATATGGACAAACCCAAATGTTGGGTTAAAAATGTAATACAAAAATGTATCGTTGAAAGTTAAAGTTTAAATTTTAAATGACATTTTTAACCCAACATTTGGGTTTGTCCATATTTGACCCAAATTTGGGTTGAAACAACCCAGCATTTTTCAGAGTGTGTATTTCCATCTATTCCACAGATTCATTGTAAAAGCTAGAACAACAATGTATTGCAGGAGACGATTTCAAAGCAAATCTTGTGAAAAAGGAGTGCAGTTAATTGTGTTGAATGTCAATATATTTTAAAGACAATATAATATTACTTAAATAAAAGAGAGTGCAATACTGTTTTTATCACACTTAAGCCCTTTGCAATAATGTTAAATTAAAAGTTTCACCTTAAAGTAAAATCATTATGTTTTAATTTTTTTGGCATGCTTTTAAGAACACTTATTTTGAGGTGTTGACTAAAGGACATGTACTTACAGAGGCGTATTGCATTCACTTGAAGAAAAAAAATGTACTCTGTTTTTTCTGAATTAACGAGTTAATTTTTCATGAGAAAAAAAATTGCTCTGTTTTTCTGAATTAATGAGTTAATTTTTCATGAGAAAATTTTTTTTTGCTCTGTTTTTCTGAATTAACGAGTTAATTTTTCATGAGAACAAAATTTTTTGCTCTGTTTTTCTCAATTAATGAGTTAATTTTTCATAAGAAAAAAATTTTGCTCTGTTTTTCTCAATTAATGAGTTATTTTTTCATGAGAAAAAAGTTTTTGCTCTGTTTTTCTGAATTAATGAGTTAATTTTTCATGAGAAAATTTATTTTTGCTGTTTTTCTAAATTAACTCATTAATTCAGAAAAACAGAGCAAAAAAAATTTTCTCATGAAAAATTAACTCGTTAATTCAGAAAAACAGAGCAACATTTTTTTTCTCATGAAAAATTAACTCATTAATTCAGAAAAACAGAGCAAAAAAAATTTTTCTCATGAAAAATTAACTCGTTAATTCAGAAAAACAGAGCAACATTTTTTTTCTCATGAAAAATGAACTCATTAATTCAGAAAAACAGAGCAATTTTTTTTTCTCATGAAAAATTAACTCGTTAATTCAGAAAAACAGAGTACATTTTTTTTCTTCAAGTGAATGCAATACGCCTCCGTATTGTACTTGATTATAATTGTAACTGTAGTTTTACATCTTAATTGCACCAAATTTGCACTAAATTTTACACATGATATACAAGTTTCAAGAAAAATTAAATGAAAGTATATTTTAGTTGCCATAAATGCTTGTCAGTACATTCGACAGTGCACTTTCATATTTTAATGACAATAGTAATTTTGAAAAATTACATATAAAGATGTACTGAAGTCACAATTTGGTTTAAAAATAACACTATTCATTTAGTATCAGTTTAAAAGTTTAATTTAGTCACAAATAACATGCATTTAAGTCTCTGAAAATATCACATTCAATTCGGACTTATATTATTTTATAGCACGATTTTAAAGAAAAATCAATAGAAGGTAAACCTTTATAATGTATACGATGAGTATATGGATGCATGCAAAACATTAAAAGCAGCTAAAAAAGTTTGTATGGGAAAGCAATTGTTTATCGAGTCAAATTGCCTAAAGTTTGTCTGAACGTCTTGCAACAATATGTGGCACAGACAGAAAATCAAACCCGCACAACTTGAGCTAATTAAAGACTAATGATGAAGCCCTTATTGGTGTTACAGTTGACTTCACATTCCATATGCCATCCTGAAGCCTTTTCATCATGGGATTAGAGCTTAACTGACTGTCCAAAATCATAAAACATCAAAACGCTGAGAACGAGGGTTGTACGCAGAGAGCACATGGGTTCCGTGCAGGCAGCAGATGCAGCTGGGACTTACATTCCTTAAATGAGTCAAACTGACAGCACCAACTGACAGATAATCCAGGTTTAGCAGGGTCAGTCCTCATTTTAGTATATTTTATACTAAATTGGATATACTTTATACATTGGATTAAAAAGGGTTAGTTCACCCAACAATGAAAATTCATTAATTACTGCACCCTCATGTTGTTCCAAATCTGATTTCTCGTTCATCTTCTGAACACAAATGAAGATCTTTTTAATGAAACAAGTGTTCTGTCCCTCCATTGACAAACTACGTAACTACAAACCCGATCTCACAGCAATTCGTACAGATTTTATGAGGTGGCTAATTTGTACAACTTTATACCAATGACCTACCCCGCCCCTAAACCTAACCTTCACTAGGGTTTAGACAAATTGTATGAATCTCACTCGTGATAATTCATACGAATCAGCCACATTTTACTCACTCGTATGAATTCATATGAATTGGTCATGAGATTGGTATCCACTTTCAAGGCCAAGAAAGGTAGTAAAGACATAATTAAAGTTATCAATGTGACTCCAGTGGTTTAACCTCAATTATATTATATAATTTATTTTGTCAAAATATACATTTTATGACAAAATATTAACCCCTGAGGTCTAAGTTTTGACATGCACTGACATTTGTGCTTTTTTCTGTTGCTTATAAACATATTAATGGCACAGGTGAAATTACACTCTATTTAGCACAAAAAGGGCTACCAAAATATGTGAGCAACATGTATGTACTTGTTTGTATTTTTGAATGAATATTGTTTATGCATGGTTATTGAAAAAAGTCAAATTAAATTTCTGAAATAAGGCCACAAAACGCATACTAAATATGCGTCCACAAGGCTTTTGACTATGGATGTTGTCGCCTAAAGTTTTTGCTTCAAAATGATCTGAAAATCATTCTGCCTAATCATTGTGTGTGTGTATATATATATAGATACATATACACACAATATAACCTATTTTGTAACAAATCCTGTTCAAGGTTATATAGGCCATTCTATAGAATTGATTCATAGAGTTGGAAACATCTTGAAAAGAACATTCTTTTTCCATAAATCTCTTATAAAGTTATATATATATATATATATATATATATATTCTTATGGAGTCACATGGATTACTTTAACAATGTCTTTACTACCTTTCTGGGTCTTGAAATAGGTAGTTGCATAGACTATCAATGAGGGACAGAAAGCTCTCAGATATCATTAAAAGATCTTGATTTTTGGGTGAACAAACCCTTTCAGGATAAATTTTCTTTTAGTTTTTCACTTTCAATCTTGCGTTCCCCCAATAAACTTTGCATTATTTTCAATGCATTCTCACCCCAAGGCGTCACCTTTGACCATGCTTCAATATTTGACGATCCTACGGCGTCATCTAACTGACGCTAAAGGAAAGCGTCAGTTAGAGGACGCGGTTAGGTTTAGGTCTGGGGTGGGGGTAGGGTACACGCGATCCTAGGGCGTCATCTAACTGACGCTAAAGGGCGCCTAAAGCGTCAGATATTGAAGCATGTCCAAATGCTTCCCAAGGCGTCAGTTAAGTGACGCCTTGGGGGTGAGAATGGGCTGTTATTTTGCAAAAGGTCTACGTTCCTCACAAAAACAAATGTTTACTCACAAAAGAATTGAAATGTAGTTTTTCCACTCATCTCAGTCTTAGTATTGCTTGCAAATGTTTTGTGACAGAACGCAAATAGTAAAAAATCTGGCAGTAAGCAACCATACAATGTTTCCTATCCTATGAGGCCATGGGTGAGGAGATGTGAATGGCAATGAAATGATGCAACTGACACTGGTAGGTCACATGACAATGGCAGCATTTGTCCAGATTACACATTCATACTATACAGAACATACTTGTTAGCAGTCGCAAAGTAATTACTTATTCAAAAGAAGTACCTATTGTACAATTTTGGACACAGACAGAGTCCTCTCATTACATGTTATTCACATTTCTAGTTTTCTGTTCACTTTGCTTGCAAAAGTTTTGTGAGATAATGCAAATGCTTTGAGAGAATGCACAAGTTTGGCAATAAACACAAACCCATTATCCCTCCCTAGTAGCTCCATACATTCCATTCTGTTATAGAAATTACGATAATAGTAACTGTAAAATTTCCTAAGAAAAATCAAAACTCATTTCAAGTTGATGTTCTCATGTAAATTCACTCTTAATCTCTCACTAAGCAATGGGTAAATAAAGCTCTTTATTTTCATCATGTTGGATGAAATGTTCATATTCTTTCTATTGTGTAAATAATCAAAGTCATCATTAATAAAGTTGAGTTTGACCATAACATATTTCTGGAAGACTGATATACCCTTTTATAGAAATATGTTCTTAAACACATCGTTATTTTGTTAAAGTACAGCGTATAGTTCAAAAGGTAATACATAAGAGAAATGACAGAAAGTAAGATTTGTTATGATGTGTTCTCTCTCTTTCTTTCTTCTTACATTCTGTAGGTGTAACTTGTAAGCAATCACTTTAGATTCAGTTAAGGTTCCCCTTGTTGACCCAAGAACAGAAATGGGCACAGCCATGCGATGCGTTTCTGTCCCGTGAGACGTTTCAGAGACCACACAGGATCCATCAGAACAGCAGGCTCAATGGCATGGAACTCTATATTGAAACAAAGACTGCAGCTCCAAGTCACAAACCAGAGAGGGGTCTCACCTCTTGAAACATTTCCAATACATCAACATGGATCATCTTCTCCAAACACTGATGCCTATAGCAACGGCATGCTTCAGGGGAGGTCCTTTAAAGGTTCAAGAAACCTCTCAGAGAAAACCTCCAAGAAATCATTCACAGGCAGAAAAGCTCTGCTCATAGGTAACTATATCTAAGTGCTTTTCTAAAATGTGAGTATTAAATATGTACTTAAACACTGCATCACACATGCTTAATGGGATTTTGTACACCAATTAAACAGATGTGTATTTATATTATTATATTATATTATATTTTATCACACTTCAGTTTAGGGTCTACTATTAACTATAACTTTTGGCTCAATAAACTCCAAATTATGGCCTATTAATAGTAAGTGAAGTAGATGCATTAATATGTGCTTTATGAGTACTAATGAACAGCCAATATCCTATTTGCATGCTAATAAGCAAGTTAGTGAGAATTAGACCCCCCAAAAAGTATTTATTGTATTGTAATTGTATTGTATTGTATTGCTTGATAATGATATATGATATGATGTGATATGATATGATGATATCATATCATATCATATATCATGCACTGGGCAGTTGGATGCTTGCTTCTGATTTGTTGATAAATGTTCTAAGACAATAATTTTCTATGTAAAGCTGAACTTTAAAGATGCAGGACAGTTTCCAATTCCATTAATCATTTATTGAAAAAAACAACCAAAAAACAAGGAGAAGAACATCTAAAAACTAAGGAAACATTAAGAACACCAACAAAACAGCTATGGAAAGAAAAGACCTGACGAAACACTGGGGTTTATATACCCACAGGGTAATCAACTAACAAGACACACCTGGACACAATCAGGGAACTAATTAACAAGAAAACTACAAAGGGACTACAAAAACAGTGCTCAGGAAACCAAAAGTCAAACTAAAAGTCACAAAACAAAACACGGGAACACAAACAAAACAAGGAACCAATGACACAAATGCATCATACTGTACACTGTAAAATAAAAAAAAATAAAAAAAATTAAATCTTGCCTTACATTTTTAAGTACAATCACCTTGGATGTTTAAGTCATTTAAAATTAAATTACATTAAACCGACTTAAAACAAAATTAGTTGAAGTTTTAAGTTAAATCTTAAAAAATATACACATTTTAATGTAGAAACATGTTGTCATAATTTATTGATCACATACATTTTTTTTTACATTCTAGTTTGCTCCATATCACTTTGCCAAAATATTTTAGCTATTTCAAAAGTCCCAAAAAACAGCAAATTAACCAAAGCCCAAACATATAAAGACCAAGTAATTAAAAATGACAAATAACATTTAAATGACATTTTATTATCTAATTGTTGTGCAGTATTTTTAAAAAATTCAACTGCTGTTATCAATTATACCATATTTACTGTATAATATGCGAGGGAAAATATACAGTCAGCATGTGATAATAATATACACTCTCCTGCCTATTATTCGTCTACTTAACGTTAAATAAATATACGTAATACTTGACCAAGATTTAGCTGATGCTGGCGGCAGCTGCAGTTAAAGACGTTTAAACCCTATTAATCAAGATCTCTGTTTATGTTCTCGCAGCATGTGGTGTGCGATGTGTCCTGTCACCACGACCCTCCAACTGCTCCACATCATCACCTCATAAAGACGAGAAAGACAGACCTCATTCCTCTTCTGCAAGGAGACAGAAATGCAGTAGAGACTGTTTTGAAAAAGAGAGTGAACTGAGGGTATGGGAATCATACACTGCGATAAAAAGAACAGAGGACAGAGAGAGGGCGAGGAGCGGTATACACAGACAGAGAGTCCCGCTGGATTCAACCCACCGGCCTTCCACTGTCCCACTGGAGAATCAGATGAGACGCCGGGCACTAAGCACACCAGGTATAAGACTTTCTGTATAAGACCAAATGCCAAAATTATTCCCCCAACATGTGATGTTATTTCCCCTTTGCATAAGTTTATGCAGTGCTGCAGTGATGCTTATTTTTGTAGTCAAAAACCATAAAAAATTTACGAAAATTGTATTTAGGCTTCAAAATTCATAAAAGTTTGCAAAAAGTTATCGATTTGACCCCCTTGATTGCATGACATGCACTTTTTGCAATGACACGCCATTAAATATTTAATAACAAAATGAAAGATAATGTTCGAAAACTCGTGCAACAGTTATTTGCTTAGCAAAGGCACACTGACTGAGAGTGCTGTGTGGCATCTGAGACAAGTGTAATCATTGACCTGTGAACATGAGTTTGCATAAATTGTTTACGTCATCTCAAAGGTCTCATGCTCAAAGTTGTAAACTAGCAGAAGAACGTTGTTGTTCTCCTTGTCAAAGTAAATAGTGTCAAATGCTTACAAGACAGTCATGAGCGGCAAATTTACAAAATCATTCTTTGTCCATTTCTCACACACTAATTCCCAATCGTTTCATTCTTTATGGAGAAACTCCCATGTGTAAAATTGTCTGGAGAAAAAAAGATGACCAAAATGTCCTTCAAGATACACATGCTGAGGGCAATCTTACCACATCACTACATCTCTTCCTGCCTTCATCGTACCATCCGCAGGACCAGGGAGAAGACACAACGGCGGGACAGGATAATAGGTAAAACTAAACCTGAACTGATAGACTAACTGATTGGCTAACGTCTTTGCTAACACAGTCTCATCCCAAGACGTCATATAACTGACGTCTTGGGACGTCTTTTGACCATACGTCAACATCTGCCGTTTTAGGGTACCCTTTAACGTCAGTTACATGACGATCCTGGGACGTCATACAACTGACGCTTTACCTTTAATGTCAGTTAGGTGACGGGGTAGGTTAAGGGTTAGGTTTAGGTCTGGGGTAGGGTTAGGATCCGATAACGTCATCTAACCGATGTTAAAGGGTACCCTAAAACGGCGGCTGTTGACGTATGGTCAAAAGACGTCCCAAAACGTCAGTTATATGACGTCTTGGGATGAGACTGCGCTGTCTTTGCATAGGAAACAGTATCAACGCCCACTCACTATTGCATAGTGTTTTGAAAACGTTGCAGTTGTCTTCTTCATCGTTCAACATCTTTCATTACACTGTACCTCACTTACAATTACTATCTGCAGTCAAATGCTTCGAACAAACATAATCCTCTGGTCACATTTTGTCCAAAGAAAAATAGAAACTTTAGCATTTCACTAAAGATTATGAAACACTTTAGAGGCAATTTAGAGGCAATGACATTTCATATTGTAACACTAATTCAGACAGCAGTTTCAGGGTTAGGAAGGAATCGGGCTGAAGGATGCGATAGGCTAATCAATTAATTGTGTCTGTTACTCACACAATGTGATAGATTCAAAATACTTGGGATATTTCTAATTTTACGGAAGACATTATTGTACTTTTATCTGTAAAGCCAATTACGTGTTTTATATAATGTTGTTTTATTGAAAAGTTGTTTGGTTAGGCTAATAGGGACATTTTAAGGGCCGTACACACCGGGACGAATATCGCCACACGTTGTTCGCCAGCGTTTTTCAATGCGTTTTTTTGTGTTTTCGGTGACGATGAACCGAGTGAACATGCAAATTCATTCCCTGACATTAGATGGCGCCCATTTGCTCTGCACTCCATATCAGTTCTCTTTATCAAGATTTTTGTAGTCACTGTCGCGTTTGTCATATCGTTCTTTATGTTCTAACACCAACGAGACCAGCAGCTCTACATTCACCTTTCCTTGCATCTTCATCATCTTATTTCTTCCTGGCTGTGTAGACGGAACTGTGTATATATCTTCTTTGCCGTTATGTATGTGTGACCGTTTTGTGTTTGAGCGCCCCCAAGTTGTGTTTTACAGTAACTTCAGAAGCTGCAAACACGTGAGCAAAAGCGCCAATCTCATTGGTCGGATAGTTTTTGACGCAGCACGTCAAGCTAAAAAACGAACCTGAGGCGTTTTTTTATTGTTTTTTTATAAATGACGCTTTCACACGTGACGTTTTACGCGTCGGTGTGCACACTCACATTGGCACCCTTTGTTTAGTCACGGGCCGTTAAACGTCGGCGAATATCGTCAAATTCCACCTGGTGTGAACAGGCCTATAGGCTATTCAAATTATTGTGGATGTTCAAAGTGAAAATCATATATCATGGTGACCATATAATTTCCCAACTTATAATTTCATAACGATAAAATTACGCTTTATAAATCTATAGCGTTCTGCAGGAATTACATACTTTTTTAGGGCAAAACAAACAAAAAAATGCCTAAAATTGTATTTAGGCCTCAAAATTCATAAAAGTGGTGTTCATTTGTGAAGATTATCTTTAAATTTCATAAAATGTATGTTTATTTATGAAGATTATCTACCAAATGTGTAAGAAACTTAAACATTTGTTGGTCATCAAGCTTAACTTATGCAGTTATTCAAACGCCTATGGGACAAATTTGGTTTGTTGTGTTCATGAGTGAATTATGTTGTCCCTATTATTATGAAGTGTTGTGTAATGATGGAATATGTGTGGAGAACGAGAAGAGTAAACAAGATGGATGAATTTCCCTACTCCTGTCTGGTGTGTTTCTCCGCTTACTAACTCCTGACAGACACCACAATGTTTTTGCCAAGGGAAACAGGGTGATGCTAACTTCAAATTGGCCTACAAAAATAAGTGAACCCTGCAGCACTCTATTGAAGCCAAAGGTTTATCATTGACAGCAATGGGTTTGCCAACCTTGTCTGTTCAACATGTGGCAGTATCGGACACCTTGGATGTAAGATTAAGTGCAAAGTATTTCAACAATGAAAACTACATGAAACGAAATAGATGGCTAGCATATTCGAATGCCAAAAATATTGGACTCATTCATCCATCCCCTTGAGCGGTTACCAAGGATACTTGAGTGATATCATGAGTCCTCTGTGCTACAGAGGCAGTATTAAGTGACATTGTAAGCCGAGTGGTTAGTGTCTGCCATTCAGCTGGTGACAGTATGATGTTCTCACTTCCATGGAAACTCACAACATACTAAAGGAACTCATGCTAGGAATGGCATTAACCTGACGCTCACAGATGAAGTAAACCGTCGCCAGGGTAGGAACATTGTCTCAGCTCCTGTGGTGAAGGGGTCCCACTAAGGTCTTCTGTGATATTGCCTATTCATTTGGTCAGGGTGGAAGGGGCCCATTCATAATACAACCCAGTGCAAGTAAATTTCAGTTGATATACAGTCAGTAAATGAGTCAATGACAAATAAGTGTCCATGATAAAGAATAATTTACCCTCCAAAAAATGAAACATTTTGTAATGCAACCCTTCGACAACCTTCGGAGCACAATGTGATTTGTACCCCCCAGAACAGCCGGTAATATTACACACTTACATTTGATATATACTGATATTGAGAGATAATAATAGAAGATCATGCCAAGAATCTTCAGGTTTTTCCCAACACATTCTCATCCCAAGACGTCATCTAACTGACGCTTTAGACCATACATCAACATCCAATGTTTTAGGGTGCCCTTTAAAGGGATACTCCACTTTTTTTGGAAATAGGCTCATTTTATAACTCTCTCAGAGTTAAACAGTTGAGATTAGAAGAATATCAGTAACCAGACAGTTTCTGGTCTCATTGACTTCCATAGTATATTTTTTTTTCCTACTATGGAAGTCAATGAGACCAGAAACTGTCTGGTTACTGATACTCTTCTAAATATCAAAAAATCGGCTGGATGGATTCAAAAACGGTAAAACTCCACTGTTTAACTCTGGGGGAGTGGTAAAATGAGCCTATTTCCAAAAAAAGTGGAGTATCCCATTAACATCAGTTAGTTGATGATCCTAGGGTGTCATCCAACTGACGCTTTACCTTTAGCGTCAGTTAGATGACGCAGGTAGGTTTAGGTCTAGGGTAGGGTTAGTATTAGATAGCGTCATCTAACCGACGTTAAAGGGTACCCTAAAACGTCAGATGTTGACGTATGGTCAAAAGCGTCAATTAGATGACGTCTTGGGAGGAGAACGGGCTGGTTTTTCCTTCTTTCAGGAATTTCTTTCTTTTGAGGCTTTTTTTTTCTTTAGGACAGACATTTTTAACTTTATTCCTCAAAAATATGACAAATTTTATTCTAGTACAGAAACTAAAACATGCTCATAATGGAAAAAGTGCTTCAAGTAAGTTATGTATGAATTGCATTTATTGTATTTTTAAATAAATTAAAGTTAGGGAAGGCAATTTTGGCAAGCTATCTTTGAAAGCATAAGATCCCACCCTCCCTTCAGAGTGTCTCTAAAGCTACAGTACGCCTCCACCAAAACACATGAACACTTCATTAGGTCATTATTAACCTAATGAAGTATTGATGCCACCTGTACAGTTGAAGCATTTGCAGAGTCCCAATAGAGCTAATCTCCAATAACAATGGAAATCGGTACGCTTTTGTCTTGTACATATTTTCAGTTTCCCATGACTACATAGTTCACTTCATGTTTCAGTATCACAGCAGCTGAAATACAGCTGTAGGCCAGGCTGCAAATATAATTTCACATTAAGCTTTTGCGCATGTTCCAGGCTAGCAAAACTCCTTTCTCTGAACATAGATCTCCGGGGTGCTGTAATCGAGAAGGGATTTCTGTTTTACTTCGCCTCAGGATGTAATCACTCTTTATGGCTTTTGGACATCTAAAACAAAATAGTTTTAAAAGTAATATGTTGTAAAATGATTTTGCCCTGCAGTCTTTTAATCTACGAACAAATATGTAAACTTTATAGTCCAAGTGCGCAGGATTTTCCAAACAAGATGTGATGTCTTCTCTTACTGTAAAAGGTTTGCTGTGATAAAATTGAAACATTCAACATTAGAATAAGAAATAATGTGTTGTTTCAACTTAAAAAAGTATGTGTTTGTGCTTGACTTAAAGGAGTAGTTCACTTTAAAAAAAAACTTTTGCTGATAATTTTCTCACCCCCATGTCATCCAAGATGTCCATGTCATTCTTTCTTTAGTCGAAAAGAAATTAAGGTTTTTGATGAAAACATTCTAGGATTTTTCTCTATATAATGGACTTCAGTGGGAACCAAACGGTTCAAGGTCCAAAAGACCGTTTCAGTGCAAACTGCAAACTGTTCAAAGGGCTTTAAATGAATAAGAACAATGAATAAGGGTCTTATCAAGCGAAACGATCGCTCATTTAAAAAAATAACAAAGTTTAAGTTTTCAACAAACAAAATGAGCGAATTGACTCGGAAAAATATTCGTTCATTTTGATGAAAGAGTTCGGACAGGAGAGTCACAAACGCGCATCACAGAACAGAGCAAGGTGAGCATTTGAGCTTATAAAACTTAAACTTTGTTATTTATTTCTTAAATGAACGGTCGTTTCGCTTGATGAGACCCTTATTCATCGTCTGGAATTGTTTAAAGCCCTTTGAAAAGTTTGTAGTTTGCACTGAAACTGTCTTTTGGACCTTGAACTGTTTGGTTCCCATTGAAGTGCATTATATGGAGAAAAATCCCGGAATGTCACCAAAAACCTTAATTTCTTTTCAACTGAAGAAAGAAAGACATGGACATCTTGGATGACATGGGGGTGAGTAAATTATCAGTAAAAATTTTTTTAAAGTGAACTACTCCTTAAAAATATTACATTTAGTTAACTTTAGTTTAGTCTAGTTAAGTTGGATATTTGTTGTTATAACTAATTGCAGCAACATTTTTTTTACAATGAATGTACCGTACCTTAGTTTCCTTCAAGTGTTGACAATTTGTTTTCTTTAAAAGCAGCTCAGAGGTGCACGAGAACCAACACGTCACGGAGGAACTCGGAGAGCATGACATCACCATGGAGAGCCAAAAACAAGACATCGCCATCAACAAAACAGAAGATGAAGAACAAAATGATTTCACAGATATCACACGATATGATATTACAGAGACCTGTCGGAATGACACACAGAACGATACTCCAGAGGAAACCTTTGAGAGTGACATGATGGAGGAGAGGCGCCAACAAGACGAAAATAGACAACGAGAAAACACAGAAAGTCAATTTGACATTGGCAGATCTTATAATATCCTTGAAGACAAGCCAGAAGCATCCGTCACAGAGAAGACTGAAGGCATATATAGGAGGAGTATATCGGTTAGTAGTTCCTACAAAGCGTACAATGCCAAAACACGTTTTTCGGCCACAGCCACACCTCTAACGTTCCCGTCCACCCAGACGAACAGAAATCCATTTCCCTCTGTTAGCGTCCTGCCGTCGTTTTACAGAACTTCATTTGGCTATCGCTTGACGTCTGAACCCTGCAGATCCAAAACAAGGACCAGAACAGCCTGTGATGACAGCAGATTTACCCGGCAGATGAATGACATGCGACATACCATAGAAATAAAAGGAAATCCCTGCTTATTAAAAACAAGAACTGGAGCGTCAGAAAGTCCCCACCCCAAAATAATGAGCACCGACAGGGGGTCCCAGCCTAATAAAATGAAAACTACCAAGACGTTTTTGTGGGGACCGGAGGGGCCCCAAGAGACTAAGACAGTGTGTGAGCTAGAAAGTATTGTGAACAGGTGGAGAAGCCTGGATTAAGTCTGAGAGTGAAAGTTGTGTGTGGCCCTTCATGCCTTTCCAATAGAGAAAATCTGCTTTGCAAAAAAACTGTGACTGAATCAAAGTAGTTCAGAGTGGGACGTTAAACCACTTTAGGGTTAATAAACTCAAATGTCTTATGACATTTTGAGAAGAAGGGCTGCACTGTTCTTCTTTCAATATAGTCCAGCAAAGAAGAATGATAGACTTTTTAGGATTTCTGACACCCATCTGGTCTTTCTCAGTGAATGGTATTGATGGCGACTATTATGATTCATTGAACATTGAATTCCTGAGGGCTTTGGTGCTTTTTATTTCTTTCTGACTTGATATAAAAATAAAAAAGCTTTTTCATCCAAAAATGATGTCTGGTGACTGTCTTTTAGCAATGGGGAGTGGCATTACATAAGACTTTTGAAGGCAAAGAGAAAAGTATCTCAATGCAACAAAAAGAAAAATAAACAAAAAACAGCTGTTAATTTTGAAACTGAAGGCACATTTAAGTGTAGTGCACACTGAAAGGTCAATTGCTACTTTGAAATCAGATCCATGAGTTGTTTTGTGAACATAATATCCATATACGTTACTATTCAAAAGGTTAGGGTCGGTACGATTTTGTAATGTTTTTGAAAGAAGTCTCTTTTTCTTAGTATATATTAAAATGTTTTTTTTTTCCTGTGATGCAAACCTTCAGTGTCTTCCAGTCTTCAGTGTCACATGATCCTTCATTCGAATATGCTATATGGAAATCATTCTAATATATTCATTTGATGCTCAAGAAATATTTCTTATCATCAATGGAGAAGACAGTTGTGCTGCTTAAAGGAATAGTTCACTCAAAAGTAAAAAATTTAGGGGTGTGGTCCTGGTCAAGACAATCTGAACTCCAAACTGAATGTCAGAATGGGAAAGAAAGGTGATTTAAGCAAATTTGAGCGCGGGATGGTTGTTGGTGCCAGACGCGCCAGTCTGAGTATTTCACAATCTGCTCAGTTACTGGGATTTTCACACACAACCATTTCTAGGGTTTACAAAGAATGGTGTGAAAAGGGAAAAACATCCAGTATGCGGCAGTCCTGTGGGCGCAAATGCCTTGTTGATGCTAGAGGTCAGAGGAGAATGGGCCGACTGATTCAAGCTGATAGAGGAGCAACTTTGACTGAAATAACCACTCGTTACAAACGTGGTATGTAGCAAAGCATTTGTGAAGCCACAACACACACAACCTTGAGGCGGATGGGCTACAACAGCAGAAGACCCCATCGGGTACCACTCATCTCCACTATAAATAGGAAAAAGAGGCAACAATTTGCAAGAGCTCACCAAAATTGGACAGTTGAAGACTGGAAAAATGTCGCCTGGTCTGATTTCTGTCGAGACATTCAGATGCTAGAGTCAGAATATGGCATAAACAGAATGAGAACATGGATCCATCATGCCTTGTTACCACTGTGCAGGCTGGTGGTGGTGGTGTGGTGTGGGGGATGTTTTCTTGGCAAATGCCACGCAGAATTAAGGCAATTCTGAAGGCAAAAGGGGGACAAACACTGTATTACTGTAGTATGGTGTTCTTAATAATTCTTTAGGTGAGTGTATATGAAGAGTTCAGATGCAAAAGCCTCTAAGTGCCATTTGAAATTTTCTTCTAGAATGATCATTTTTATCAAGCTTGTATATTTAAGTTCAGTAATTTCAGTTAAATTTCAATGAGGATTACCTATTAATTGTCATTTAAGTGAAATTACTGAACTTGAATATATAAGCTTGATAAAAATGATCATTTTAGAAGAAAATTTCAAATGGCATTTAGAGGCTTTTGCATCTAAACTCTTCATATATATATATATATATATATATATATATATATAAAGAATCAGTTCATTTTTAAGGCACTGAAGAACACAATGACTTGCTCACATTTCTCGAAATCAGTCATTCTTTATACACTTTCATTTTGTGTCTTTATGCTGTACTGTTATACGTTGAATGAATTATTCAGATTCTAAACATTTTCAAAGGGTGTAACCCAAGACTCCCATCAATGCCATAGATTTTCTGATTAAATGAAACACTATACATTCATAAAACAGCAGCAGGGTTGTGTGGAATACCCAGAGGTCACTGTCTCCCAGCATTCCCTTCCAGTTCAGACTCAGAGTAAATATTTGTATTGCCCTCAGAAAATGAAAGAGAGAGGATGTAAGCCGGGTATTGATAAAGCCTGAACATACACATTAGCTGCAAGGCAACAACAACTGCTATTTTTGAAGCAGAAAAACACTAAAAGTAATTCATGAAAATCATGATGGTATGGGAACAGACTGGTTCAGACACTCTCAGTGATCTGCATGCTATTTCAGTGAAGTCAAATTTGAGTTGAGTATTTTCTATTTACATGAACCTGGCAATTTAATTTACTTGTTTAAAGTTTAATAAATCCAATTCTATAAGACAATGTAATCGCATCATCAAGCTATTCAAGATGCCTCTCATTGTCAAACAGTATATAATACAACAAAGCTATTTTTGTTCCAAATAAAACAAATGTGTTCAAGATGGTGGGGTGGTTAGATCCATCTGTGAGATTGAATAGACTTTCGATTTACTTGAAAACATTTGCTGTCCTCTAGTGGTCTGCTGTTGCCAAGAAGTTTTGATGTGACCTCTGGAAAACAGATACACTAACGGTACAGACTATATTCTAATTTTGACCTTTCTTTTCCCTAAGTTACATCTGTAACACTTTACAACAAGGTCTCATTCATTAACATTTGCAAATGTATTAACAAACACAAACTGACAATGAGCAATACGTAGGCTATGAATTCATCTTTGTTAATGTTAGCACAAATACAGCTGTTCAGTTCATTCATTGTTTGTTCATGTTAGTTCACAGTGCATTAACTAATGTTGACAAATACAACTTTTGATTTTAATATTAATAGGACTAAATGTTGAAATGAACAAATAATAAAGTCTGTAAAGTTTATTAGTTCGTGTTAACTAAGAATAACTAATGTTAACTAGGCTAATGAAACCTTATTGTCAACCCCAAATCTGTCTAGTGCACTTTTATATGTAAAATGTTAAATCGTAAATGTCGTTTAGTATTAGTCAAACTCTCCAAATGTTATAACTGTTCATATTTCCAAACACCTTGGAAGACAATAAGCAGATATGAAATAATACATTTCATAAAAAAACATTTCAAAACGATTTTTATTTATTTATTTGAAAATATGCTATAAAAAATACTGATCAAAAGTTTGTTATAATTACGTTTTTCCCTAATGCTCATTGCTCACTAAGGCTGCATTTATTTGAAAAAATGACACCTATCTCTAATTACAAAATAAATACAAAGGTAGGCTACATAAAAATGATAACGTTACATCAATCTAGCATTTTGTAGGCAACTTCATTTGAGTCAAGCCGCATTAATCGTTGCCTTCTCAGGAAACGGAAGGACAGAGTTTACAGCGTAACAATTCCGTTTCCGCTCCAGTCGGGATTTGTGTCCGCTCTGCAGGAATGTGTGGAGATGCTCGAGCTGGGAGAGAGGAAGAGGAGGAGGAAGAAGAGGAGGAGGAGGTATAACAGCCGCACCTTCCCTCTGACAGATGAACACATTAACGGCTCTCCGCACTGTCACTGAGGGAAGCTGCAGACCTGTCCGTTATCGCACATTCCCGGGCTCCTCCTCATGGCGAAAAACACCCTGTCCTCACGATTCCGGGGAGTCGACATCGACGAATACGACGAGAATAAATTCGTGGACGAGCAGGACGAGGCGGCCGAGCAGCAGCAGGAACCGGACGCCTGTGAGGTGGACCAGCTCATCGGACAATATCCTTCAGCTGCCTTCACTGCCATCATCCAATAAACTGTATATTATTATCCTACCGTATGCTAACGGATATTGTTTATTATCTCTAGGAAACATGGCAGGGAAAAGGTCATCTCTTTTAAAGGCACCCAAAAAACAACCTTGTCCTAGTTTAAATGTCCCTCGTACATTATTTATACACAGTCAGCTGTCTATCTAGGCATCAGTGTCTGTCCAGAAATGCTGTCCTTAGTGTCCAGGTAGGCAGCTCCCTGTGTGTTTGACACGAATGTTAATAACGAATAGCGAAGATGTTGAATAGTTTAGGATAGTGATGTGTTTTTAAGTTTTATTCAAAATTAGAGATGTTTTGTTGTATGAAGTAAGTTAGCAGGTTATTTTGTGGATCGATTGCTGGTGCTGAATGCTGATTTTCTTTCTGGTCTAAGTTATTCATTCATAATAGCTTTGTTTTTTTAGGTAGATTTATTCAGCTTTTACTTCTATTTTATTTGCATTTTTTTGGTATTTTGGTACTGATTGGGGGAATCATTTCTTTCTAACTTCAGTTTAGTTATCTTCACTTTAGTTTAGTTAGTGATATCATATAAACTATTTTTAATATTATTTAAAATATTTAGGTTTAATATCCTTAAGGGCTGCTTCATTAACACATTTATTGAGACTATTTAAATATTTAAATGCACATTATTTTTTACAGTGCCATTACATTTGGTTCAATGCAAATTTTAGGTAACGCATTATTTTGTCTTTGTTTAACACGTTACATGTATTGATTGTAGTAATAACTTTAAAATATGCATAATTACATGCAACTAATCCTACCCTAACCCTATAGTAAGTAAGTACATGTAGTAGTTAATTACTATTATTCAGTAATAAAATGTATTATTACACTGTAACAGGGACATATTAAAATAAAGTGCAACCAAAAAAGTAGTTTCAGTTTTTCTAATTATGTTATTTTTTTAAAACCTTGAATGATCTTGAAAATGACAAGGTTGTATATTTTTAACCTGTGATTGATAAGCATTAGTCTTCGGATGTGTTTTTAAATGACACACTATAATTGCCAAATCAGTTTATTAACGTTATTTAGTTTCCCTCCAACTGTATGTGATGTCATTTATTTAATCAGGTCATCACCGTTTGTGACCTGGATGATCCATTTTTGGTGCTCAGAGCCCTACATTTTTATACTGTAGGTTGGAGCATTAAAGAGGTTCGAGGCAGATGCCTCCTTATGAAATAAAGACATGATTTTCACATTCATGTCATAAGCATATGGACTATTCTAGTGTTTAAAGGTTTGCCTTAGCAGCAGGTTATGTGTTTTTTCAGTTGATTATTTTAGATAGTCCCACCCCAAAATCATATGAGTAAGTGTCGGGATGGTCAGAATTATATTTTTATAAACAGAATGATGTTTTGATATACCACAGAGAATCCGAGAGAGTTAAAATTTTTCTGAGTAATCAACCCACAAATGATTTATTTATAGTATTAGTAACTGGTCTCTCTATATTAAGCTGGGATATAAGAAGTGTTTTAAAATCAACATATTTTAACATAAAGTCATGATTAGCCAGTGAAATCAACTCCAGAAATGTTCAAACCAAACTTCTGAATGCCAGCTTCTTGAAAAAAACAAGAAGAAAACCATGCAAAAATAAGATTTAGGCCCTACTCTCTTCAAGGAATGCTCTTCAGGGTTCTTTGAGAGTGACCGACTGACTGGTTGATCAGCTTTCCTTAACTAAGTGTGATGCACAGGGGACATGATGTCAGCATTTCACATCGCCTTGAGGAATCCACCAATCAACTCCAAGAATCCAGCAGTGAAAGTAAGAGCCAATTCTGTTCGTCAGACGGTTTGATTTATCAATTTCAGATGTTCAAGAAGACCGTAAGTGTTCGAAATCGAATACTTTTCTACTAGTCTTTATAGAATGCGAAAAACGATTACTATTCGATGGATAGTACTATCCTAGAGGCCATGGGAGTTGATATATGAATGGCTATGATGATTTATGACTTGACAGTAACAACACGGCGGATGCAATACATCTGAATTTCATTCATACTACCTATATTCATAATATACCCAATGTACATTTTAATGGTCGTGAAGTAAATTGAAATGTAGTAGCACCTACTCAGACAGTATGTGATTTTGGACTCGCTGTTCTATTAGGGGCCCTATTTGTGCTCAACAGGTTGTGACAACAATGATTTCATTGTGTGCCTTAAATGTGCTGTTGTTTTAGCTCGAGGGGTGTGAAATTCAGCCCTCTGGATGGTTTAAAGGAATATTCTAGGCTCAGTACTACTAAAGCTCATTAGAAAGCATTTGCAAAATGTTGATTCCACTAAAATTCATTTCTTGTCTGTTTTTTTTTTCTTCAAAAATTGTTAAATCTGAGCCATACTTTGGCATTTGCAATGGAAATGAGTCGATTGGAAACAATAAAATAGTATTTTAATAGTATAGCTACAAGATGTAAACAGTATCTGTTGATGTTTTTGGTGTGAAAAAATTATCTCGCTAACCTTTTCTGTTTAAAGTTATATTCAATTTTACAGCGTAATGCCTAACACTACGATAAAAAACAACAGTTTTACAGCTCAGATGGTACACAGGTTTTAACAGGATTAATGTAAGTGCTTTTTCTAAATTATAAGCTTTACATTCCTGCTTTTAAATCCTCCAAAATTGGCCCCATTCACTACCATAGTAAGCACCTCACCGTAGCTTTGATTTGAGCTTTTATATATATATATATATATATATATATATATATATTAGAAAACAACGGATGAGTAATATATTCTTTTGCCGTAACAAAAATTATGCCACAAATGCTGTCTATTGAGCCTAACGTATACATTAAATATTCCTTTAATAATATTAAGCATCATTATTACTAGTGATGATGCACCAAATATTTTGTCAGTGTCATTTACATTGTAGAAAAAAATAAGTATAGTCAAATTATGTTTACCACAGGCTTTATTTTACTCATAAATTGAAAAACCCCATTGTAAAACCCAAATTAAAAACCCAAAGGAACCAGCGGCAAATTAGTCTTCTGGGTTCTGATGTCATACCTGCGCTCACGTTTTAAATTCATTTTGGTGCATCACTAGCACATGTGTTTAAACGGTCCAAGCTGTTTCTCTTTTACACCACCTCAACTTGTTTCTTTCGCTCCGTCGTCGTCCTCTCTTAGGAGCGGGCCCAGGCGGTGGTGTTACGAGTGCTGACTGCATTCAAGAGCAGCGATATTGAGCCGGCAGTGAAGTCCCTGGACAAGAACGGAGTGGACCTGCTGATGAAGTACATCTACAGAGGCTTCGAGAAGCCCTCGGACAACAGCAGCGCCATCCTGCTCCAGTGGCACGAAAAGGTCGGTCTGGGAATAAAGAGATTCGGTTTCTTTTAAGCCTTTTTTTTCCCATCTCACATGTCTATTTCTATTTTTGTCTTCATATTCTCACTCAGGCCTTCGCTGTGGGGGGTCTGGGGTCCATCGTACGGGTGCTGACTGCGAGAAAATCTGTCTGAGAAGCCGAAAGAAATAAGAGATAACCAGCCATGGGATTTGTTTTAAAGACGTGGACAATTTCCTCTCTCATTTGACTTTATCTGGGGGAAAACCACTCAAGCCCAAGTGATTGTTTCACTCAAAACAGAGATATTGTATGATATTTAATGTAAATGAATGATTCTTCAATATACGGAAGACACGATTCTCGACTAATGAAGGTGAGTGGTTGTGTGACAGTCTGTGAATTGAGACAGAAGGACTAAGAGTCTCATGAAGACTTGAGCAGCAGCAGTTCCAGGGCATTAAATACTGTGACGAATATGAAAGTTTTATTTGCTTGTTTTACTTAGTTTACACTCATTCTCGGATGTGTAGTTCTCATTTCTTTAGTTCCAATTCTCAGTTTTTCTTATTGTACAGAAAGAGGATGATGTTTAATATATAGTATATTTAGGTGGTGGATTTATGGGTCAATTCAATTGTAGTGTGGCGTCGGGTCGGGAGGGTTATTGTGAAGTGCCTGGTGCAATAAAGAACATTAAGAGTGTATTTATTCTCTTTTTATCTGAATATTTGGTCATTGCACATCTGATATACTTCTCGGGGACTTCATTTTTTAGAAATTCAGACTACATGTTACTTCCTGACCAGTCATCGCATGCCGTCTTTAACGGTGCGCGTGATGTCATCGAGAAGATGAAACTCGTAGCGAGTGACTTCCTGGATTGCTCGGCATTGCCTTTTCAGCGTGAAAAATACACGGTGTGGCGTGTGAGTGTGTGAACTGGTTGAATTGCGTGTGTCTCACGGCCATTGCGTGAGACTTGAGAACCCTCCTCGAAGAGGACAGTATGGGCTGTCAATCCTCCAAAGAGAACTTGAGGTAAAATATTGTTTTTTTTTTATATATTTTTACTTCTAGTTTTAACGTTAGCACCATCGTCTCTCTTTCGTTTTGTCTTTTTTGAAAGTTGTATACGGAAAAGCTTGTGCTCCTATTGGTCAACCTCATACATGTGACGGAACCGTCGTGGACGACAATTAAAAAAGTAAACATGCTAGTCTTTTTGTCGTGATGTCGTGAAACATCGCAGACGCGACGTAGGTTGTCACTCACTATAACACACTATACGAGATGATCCGATCGAATCTTGCGTCCCGAGGCCTGTTGTCGTTTACGAATCCCCACGACACCCTACGTCAAACGGATTGTTGCCAAAATCGGGCTAAAAATGTGTAATCTGAACCAGGCATTAGCCCGATTTTGGCACGATCCGTTTGACGTAGGGTGTCGTGGGGATTTGTAAACGACAACGGGCGTCTGGAGACACACGCAATTCAACCAGTTCACGCACTCACACGCCACACCATGTAATTCTCACGCTGAAAAGGCAATGCCGAGCAATCCAGGAAGTCACTCGCTACAAGTTTCGCCTTCTCGATGACGTCACGCGTGCCGTTAAGCGCGGCATGCGATGACTGGTCAGGAAGTAACATGTAGTCTGACGTGTCTTGTCCACGACACAACAAGATTTTAGGAGCCAAAATCACGTATCTGACACAGTGACTGTCGTAGCAGACAAAAAAAATCGTGTAATCTGAACCAGGCATAAGACTGTTCATCTTTGGAACACAAATTAAAAACTTTTTGATGAAATCTAAGAGATTTTAATCCCTCCATTTTGCAGCTATGCAACTGAATCTTTGAATCTTCAAAAACATCGTAAAACTAATCCATATGAATTGAGACTCAATCGCTTTATATTATGAACAGACTAAATTTAGGCTTTCATTCACTGTGGTGAGCAGGACGAGGAAGAGGCCCGTGAGAGAGCACAGCTCCTCCGGGAGAGATACGAGACCTCGCACCTCGTGCTGCATAACACGAGAATGAACCTCATTGGTTCTTGCTGAAGCTCAAACGTGCTGCGTAACAAAAGAATGAACCCCATTGGTTCTTGCTGAAGCTCAAACGTGCTGCTCAACAGAAGAATGAACCTCATTGGTTCTTGCTGAAGCTCAAACGTGCTGCGTAACGTAACCAAGAATGAACGTCATTGGTCCTGTCCTTGTTGAAGCTCGTGCTGCTGAGTGCTGAGTAACACAAGCAAACATGCTTAAATTATGTTTATCACAACTGATGTGTGCATTGATAAAAGTTTATACGTAAATAAAAGCATAAATTGAATCTGTTCATAAAGCGCTCCAGTCTTTTCACTTTACAGTTTTTTGAGGAAAATAAATGGTTTTCCTACACAAGGAAATTGTTCTCTGGAATTGTTCCCCTAGGTATGATTTTTTTGCCAATTTGGTATATCCAATTTGAAGAGTAATAGTATATCTCTCCTTAAAAAAACAAAAAACAAATGTGATTTGATGCATCATTTAAATGTCACAGAATGTAGATAGTTTCACATCTTAAACCATGGGGTTGGAGGTTGTATAAATCCTGAATCCTAATACGACTAATACTTATACTAACTCATGGCTCCTTCTAAAATTAAGAGGGATCGAGACAACATTTGTGGACCCCTCTCATCACAGAGTCTGGGACAGTGTTCCTAGGTTATTTCACAGACGAGGCTTAATTCTATCCCCATTCTAAAATGCACGTTTGAGCTGTTTTAACTGAAAGCAACTTGCACTGACATATCTTAAAACATGTCACTGCTATTGTCTGTCTCAAGATGGACACTAATGTTTTTTTTCCTAACACATGTTTACAAAAGCCACTTAAATGCCGTCATTGTACTAAGACCTAATCCTGGCTTAATCTAAGCATGTCTGTGAAACCAGGCCATTATTTTCTGCAATTTTGACAAAACCACCATCAACAAAAGTGTTGTGTTTTTGAAAGGCTCTTGCAGTATTTCCATGTCCATATTATTATAAGAAGCTTGTTGTTTGGGCCTGGCTCATAAAGCCAATGGGAAAGTGGGGGTTGCAATATTTTGGTCTTATTTTCAATATAAAAACACTTGGAGAGTTTATTTTGGGGGGTCTTGCAAGACCGTTTTCAATTAAAATCTGAAAAAAATATTTATGCGTTTTGGCCGTTCATTTACACAACAGTTTACATTTACATTTTGTAAAATGCGCTATATAAATAAAGATGACTTGACTTTACAGCTGTGTTTTGGGAGCATGAAAACTTTTAACAATGATACTGCTATTGCTTGTACTTTGAAACCCTTTTTCAAAAGTTTACATTTTCAGGCCCCCAATACGCCATTGTCGTGTAACTGAACGGCCATAACGCATAAAAAGTTATCCGTTCCGTTGAAACCGGTCTCGTGTAAACTTAATTAGTGCACGATTTTGCAAGCGATAGCGATAACACAGTCTGTGTTGACAACAAAAATGCGCATGCGCATTATGTTTAATCTGTAGGCGCGTAGTTCCTTTACAAAGCGACATCGCCAACTACTGGCCTGGCAGCAGAATACAGCATTTTTTATTATTTTCACTGACCTGTGAACGGGAATGGGGATTGTGATCACAACTTTTGTCACCTGTATGCCAAATTTTGTTTTAAATACATCACTGATGTGTAAACAGACCCTAAGTAAAGGCTCATACCTCTTTTTTGTGTTAGTTATATAGTAACTAATCTATAATCTCGTAAGTGAAACTGAATGCTAATGTTCATCGTTAATTATTGATCTGTCAGTTTTGCTCTAAAATGATTCAGAAAGGCGTTGTCTCATCACTTTCAGATCCACTATTACAACAAAAACACAAAAGTCAGCACTGGTAACCACATAGAAGTACAAATTAGTCGAGTCAATGAGAAACATTTCAATTTTTATCAAGTTTTGATATATTCCTGACAGACCATGAAGTGAAACCAAATTAAGGATGTAGTGGTATTTTGCTAAAAGCAGAGGCAATGGATACTGTCGTGATAGCTACAGTATCATAACATCAAAACAAACATGAATACAGTTGTAGAAAAGTGCATTATGGATCTTCCAAAGTCATCCCTAACTGTTCACACACAGGGCATTTTATCTGCATTTTCCAATGGGATTTCAGAGAACCTTCATTTACAGCACAGCCATTTTTTTTTTCCGAATCGGCTGATTCAAGCTTTACATAAAACAGAAATTCTTTGGGTTTCTTTTTCTAAAAACAGCAAACACATGTTGAGCATCCCACAGGTATATTCAAGGATGAATTCAACTATTATTACCAGAAGAGTCTGTCATTTAGAGTGGTTAACCTTACTGCTGATGCTCCTCAGTGTTAAAACACACAAAATTACATCGTTCTGACAGCAAAACACTGGCTCGGCCCGAAAAACGACTTGGTTTTCACAGGTAAAATGAAAAAGATGTTTCTGTTGACTTGTTCTCAGAGAAATATAAATGCAGTTGACAGTATTTTAGCCTTGATATACTCAAATGCTTCAATATACACTCAAAACCAAAGTACAATCAAAGCATTCAGTTGTATAAGGCATGCATGCTTGTTTCCTCAGTGCATATATGCCTCTATATTACAGTTTCAAGCCCACAGTGAAGAATCTCATACACACTCATGAACAGTATTGCAACTAATGCATGTATATGATGTACAAAAAAACATAACTTAACTATCCACTAATTTATAAATCCTCTTATCACTTATATACAGGTATTCATATATAAATACTTGTATGGAATGTACGTAATTGTAATTTACACATAAACAAGGCAGATTAAAGTACGATGCTTCCACATATTCAAAAATCACAACATTATATCTTATAACATCCCATTCCTGATTTTCACTGACGTCCAGTATTTAAAGGCCATATGATTATTGTCTTCATGAGTACCAGTGAAATGGAGTAGAGGATTTGATTGGACACCAGTTAAAGCGCAGACTGGCGTTTCAAAAAAAAAAAAAAAGAAATACTCCTTTTTGTGTTGAAAGATCTTCCTGTTAAAAACAGCAGTGGTAGTTTTTTGAAAGCGGATGAAACTACGGAGTACATGGGTTGAGACGGATGATGTCATTTAACCATTACTTAAAAGATGAAACTCCCCAGGTCACAGAAAGATGATGTTCATAAAGCATTTGTTTTTAGTCCCTGCAATATTTGAGTGTAAAATGGACAGTTGTTTTTGTGTCCCATTCTTTAAAGGGCATGAGCTACATAGGAACTGCTGAGGCAGAGATTGAAACTGCAGAGTCTGCAATTGTTCCCTTCAGACGTCAGTAGTTTCCTACCGAGATCTTTCACCGTTCCCTCTTTCACTTTGTCTCAGAGATGTTTTTGTCTCTCAGCTCAAACTTGAGGCTCCTGAGATGGAACGCCGTATGATTCCTTTGGGTGTGGGCTTGGAACCAAACCACGACATCTGAAACACACACACAAAACAGACAAAAATAGAGCTTCTATCCTTCAAACACACACTATTCAGAAATCTGGCCACCTCATTTTGTCAGAGAACAGGATATTTCAGAACGTGATTAGGAATGCACTACTACAGAATTTTATACATTTATAAACATTTTTCCTTTTAATTTTTAATATCCATCCATCCAATATTGGACTTTTATTCGAAGGAAAAGTCAAACGTATGTAAAAATCTTTTTTAAAAATGCACTCCGTAGCTTTTTTTGGGTTAAAATGATCCAAATTACATAATTGAGAAAAATACATTAACCAGCCAGTGTTCAACGCTATCTGTTTGCCTTAGCTCGATTCAAAACGGTACATTATAACAATGTTGGTAATAATTACAGTCTGTAAATATCTCTTAACAACACAATGCAATCACTAGTAAGACTTCTTATAAATAAAGTATCGGGGAAGAATATATTTTATATTATAAACCACAATACATAAAAACAAATTAAGTGATGTCTCATGTCTCAAGTCAAGTGAATCATGGGTTATTGGACAGGTGTCCAATCACAACTGACTTCCGGAAGAGGGAAGTAACCAATGACATTTGAGGTTATTAAAACAGTAAGTCCCGCCCCTCGACTGCCAAAAATAAACCCGTTCAAGCAAGCAAAAGCTGCAGGCGGGAGCAGATCAAGCGCGAGGGCGTGTGGAATGGTCATGTGATCATGATGTCATGCGGGCGCGCGGTTTTTGAACGAGCTCACGAGTTCCCGTTTCCTCACGTGTAGATTTGTTATCCTCTCGCGAAAGTCATTTTCCGCGGCAGTTTGCTCAGTTATTATTGGCATTGATTTGTCACCATAGATTTTGAACAGAGATGGCGACAAAGAGGAAAAAATGTAGTCTGCAGCTTTAAATAAATATATATATATTTTTTTTTTTCTTCAAAAATCCTCCACTCACACCAGAGTACCAGTGTACCACAGTGTTCAAAGGGGCAGCGTGTGTAATGTGGCACAGTGATTTCTAGCTGGGCTGAGCTATAAATACCTCCCAGCTGCTATTCCTGACATGTGTCACTGAGAGCTAATGGTTTGATTTGGTGCGGTGAGCCAGATATCCTGACCCACATTGTTATCTGCCTTAGCAGAGTGGCCTAGTTAGCTCAAGGGTCCGTGGGAGAACGGTACCGGGTATGATGAGGGTTGAAAAGAAAGCAAGCTGACTTTCTACAGGTTGTCCTCCATCATACTTCAATTTGTTTATTTTACACACCTTGTACTCCAGTGTCTGTTTGAGCATGTCCTCTTCATCTTTTGTGAAGTGTAGAAGTACTGAAACAGCTTTGATGAGCTGGAAAGCCTGAACAGAGAGAGTGAGAGAGTGGGGTAATATTTCATTCATTCAAGCATAACTTGCAGGTATACTAGTCCAGAGTTTAAAAATCACTGATGCCTATACTAACAGGATTTTATTAAGAGGATTATTAGGGTAAATAATGTGCCAAAATAATAATAAAAAACATTTATAGGACAACAAAAGATGATTGGATGAACACAACAAAAGTTTGGGTCAGTAAGTATTGTTAATGTTTTATAAGATGGCTCTTTTGCTCACCAAGGCTGCATTCATTTGATAAAAAAAAAATACAGTAAAAACAGTAATATAGTGAAATACTATTACAATTGAAATGTTTTTAATATAGTTATTTATTTGATGGTAAGAAACAGGCTTTTTTAAAGTTGAACTTCTTTTAAGTTGATTGCTGTATTTTTAGAATGTCGTGTCATCCACAAGATCACAACGGTTAAATGTCTAATCTAGCATGTTTACATAGAAAAACACATTCTGCGTGAAACATTTCTTATTATTATCACTGTAATTAGGGCCCAAGCCCTGAAAGGGCGAAGGCCCTATTGTTTTCCTTAGGATTATTCTTTTCTATTATTATTATTATTATTATTATTAGGGCCCAAGCCCTGAAAGGGCGAAGGCCCTATTGTTTTCCTTAGGATTATTCTTTTCTATTATTATTATTATTATTTTTCTTACGACTATTCGGGCACTTTTGGGGCCCTTAACGTGCTCGAAAACTCTTGAAACTTTGCACACGGGTCAGAACCCGCGGCCATCAGAGCCGGGCTGAAGATGGTACCCGGGCGTGGCAGGGGGGCTCGTCAGCGCCCCCTGGAATGGGGTCCGAACACTTGGTCCATAACTCAAACACGCTTGCATGTAATAATATGAAACTCGGTACGCATGTTGATCTCATCGTTTCATCTATACCTCGCGCTTTTACTTTTTACCCCAGCCCAACAGGAAGTCGGCTATTGAGGTTTGTTTGTAAAACGCTCGCAATGTTATTTGAAATACTCCTCCTAGAGCTTTGATCCAAATTCGACGATACTCGGTCAGCGTAAAGTGAAGACATTGAGGATGAAAGCTTGTGTGGGGATTTTTGATATCTCGAACGGTTTGGCCGTGGCGAGGAAACGAAATCATGGCGAGAAACGTGAAACAGGAAGTTTGTTATAACTTCAGCATACATTAACTGATCTTGATGAAACTTCAGCAGTATGTTCGCTGTAAGAGGACGATCACATGGATGTGACTATTGTGAGTCAAAGTTATAGCGCCACCAACTGGCAGCAGGAAGTGTGTCACTTTCAAAATGCTTTGATATCACCCTTTTATTTTTACCCGATTTGCTTCAAACTTCATATGTATAATGTAAACATACGGCAGATGTAGACCTGTGAATGGATTCTTGATATCTTTGAAACTGTTGCCGTGGCGACGCATCAAACTTTACCCTTCTTTTAGGATGCTTTTAGGATGCTTTTGAGACCCTTAGCATGCTTCAAAATGCATGAAACTCGACAGACACATCACATTTATTAGCCAGTAGACACGTGCAATGTTTCAGAAACGGGCGTGGTGAGGGCTCAGTAGCGCCACCTTTTGACAAAAGTAGGGTTGTTAGTTTTATCTACAGTTACAAAAATCGGTATGTATATTGTACTCCTCGAGCCGGACAACTTTCTAATTGACACTCATTAGCTAGGACCCACAGAAAGTCAGATATGTTTGTTTGAATGTGGTCTTGCTTAATCTGAGCCTACATCTCTGTCTTTGCCTGTCTGTGTATGTGTGTGTGTTTGTAGGGGGAGGGGTCTTAACCATTTCACTCCTGTGTGTATGGCCTGCATAAAAAATAAATGCCTTAAGCCTGGTATTTTTTTAAATAAGTTTTTTATTTTTTATAAGTAAAGGCATATAACCAGTTTAATTGTAGTGCATTAATAGTTTTATATAATTAGTTTATTAATTAAATTAACTTGGTCCATAAACTTGATCTGAAAATTTGGTCCATAAATCAAACACACTTGCATGTAATAATATGACTTGAGTGTTAATCACATCATGTTTTCAGTTTGAATATAAAATATATAAATTATGTAAAAAAAATAAAGTTGATCCAGCTGGAGCGCAGGCTGAGAATAGCGCTGTCATGACTGGATCACGAGATCATCAGTCATGCCCTCTCATACCTTACGCGCACACCACGCCCACTTACATCAGATCACATCAACATGTCAGCCGGAGGGATAACGAGGGTCGTCGTCGCTTTTGGATTCAAGAATTTCTTACAACAAGATGGCAAAAGAACAGCGCTTTGCAAGACATGCAACGTTAAGATCGCGGACAGTCAGATGACAACCTCCAATTTCGTCCGTCATTTGAAGAGCCATTCTGCCCACTGTGCCCAGTAAGTGCTTGTCAATTTGTTAATGTTATCTGGTTAGCTCGTTCGTAGTTAGCTAGCTAATGTAAGTTAAAGGAGAACTCCGGCGCAAAATTACACATTGTTACCTAGTCAACCGTTATCTGAGATTTGTTTTCATGACTGCCGAATGTAAATAGTTTTATCTATAAAAACAGTTTAGCCTATAAGTGACGTCCGACATTCTGCATATTGTGTTATTTTGTTAAGCCCCACTAAAGGCATAAAAAACTGTAAAGCACAATCAAGTTTTCACACTATATTCCAAGACTTCTAAAGTCATTCAATAGCTTAATGTGTGGTAAAATTAATATTTTAGTCTCTAAGTTAAAGTTAACGGAAAGTCATCTCGCCTCAGTCATTCTCCATGCATCAGCATTAGCGCGTCGCGTTCGGTTGCGACAGTAACACGACGACACTCTCTTCAAGATCAATGTTCCCAATATTATACTTTATTTGTAGATAAGGCATAAAGGTCTATGATTTGCATAAAATGACTATCTTGCTGGAGTGGAGTTTATTGCCCTTTAGAATACACTAAGCATTAGTGCTGCACGATTAATTATATCGCAGTCGTAATAGCGATCTCAAACCTATGCAATTATATAACGCAAAATGCCGCGATTTTATATGAAATAAACAAAGTAGGGCTATTAGCGCAGCATCTCTTCTTTTTTGTCATCCTTTGACTAGTGTTACAAGATCCCCCTCTTATTGGTTCAAATGCCTTTTCGCATTTTGCACGACAAGAAGTGAAAAGCTGCCTGTGAGTGCCCTAGATTAGAATAGATGAGACTCGCATAATGCGCATGCACTGACCGTGTGCCAGCCCAGAATAAACAGTTCTCTTTCGAGCTTGAACGAACAATAGCACACACAATTATGCCAAAATGTGAGAGTTGTGAGTTGTGCTATGAGGCGCGTGTGAGATCCGCGTCTCGGCAACGGGTGCTCTTAAAGGGCCAGCAGCGAATAAAGCGTTCTTTCAGTAAAGTTAAAAGAACAAAGGGAAATTAGAAAATTACTCACTGATCTTGAGTAAAGAACTTTTGTAGCTTTAATAAGGATTATTATATATATATAATTTATGATTCAGGCAGCGCAGACTGTTTGATAACTTTATTCAATTTCTGTACCTGTTAAGACAGGAAGGGCACAGGTAAATATGTTTTTTATTATGGGTTTATGTGGGGATTGTTTGAAGTTCACTTAATTTAAAAGCTGTTATATATTTTTTTTAAGCCTAATAATTTTTTAAAAAGTTGATGGCTTTCAATTGATGGAATCACTGTAATGTTGGTTTGGTTGATGCATGGTTTATTGATCATTATAGGTGTTATCAATCATTTATTGTTGTTGTTGTTTTTAGTTTGAGTTGAGAAATAAACATTAATCTGTGTGTGCATTTTACTTTAGAACCAAGCAAGTTGGACTCATGAAACCATTTTATTATATCGGAGTCGCAAATCGCAATTGCAATATTGGCTCAATAATGGCAATATGACATTTTCCCAAATCGTGCAGCCCTACTAAGCATAGATTATAGATACCATCCCTTCGCTATGTTCTTTTCAATGTGAAGCGTTGCGTGCTGTGACTTGGTGTTGCTTCAAGTGCATCATTCTGCACACGGGATGCGCATGATTGCTTATAATACTTTGGGGAGACAAGGGGGCGTGGCCTAAGGGAATATCACTCGTGATGTTAAGTGATGTTACCCCGCCATCGCTGATACAACCTTTAGCAGTCATGTTTTTGCTTCTTGAGAGAGAGAGAAAGTGTGTGTGTGTGTGTGTGTGTGTGTGAGCAGTGGCGGTTCTAGGCGGGGGCCTGGGGGGGCCAGTGCCCCTGCGACAACAAGCTTGGACCCCCTTGTGGCCCCCTAAATGTGGAGTCAGTGTGAAATATTTTTTTTATAGTGTGTCACGCATTGAGCATGACAGTCACTCGTTTCAGTCTTTTGTCTCACACTCCCGTCACACATTGTATTTCTCATGCGGAAAAACTATTAATAATATATTTAATATACGCAATTTCTCTGGCCGCGCCGCTCTCACGTGAGAATCAAGCGCGTCTCGCCTGGAGTTCAGCAGTCGACCCTGCTACGCATCAGCCAATCAAAAAAAGAGAAGTGCTACTACATTGGTTGTTAGTTTTATCTACAGTTACAAAAATCGGTATATACATTGTACTCCTCAAGCCGTACAACTTTCTAATACATA
Source organism: Pimephales promelas (assembly GCF_016745375.1). Next base: position 673,456 of record NW_024122003.1, on the reverse strand, counting down.
GTCATTAGCTCGGACCAAGAGGAAGTCAGATATTTTGGTCTGAATATGGTGAGCCTCTCTCTGAGCCTACGTCCCTGTATGGCAAGCCCTTTTAACATTTAAAAGCTAAGTTTGCCTGTCCGGAATTAACATTGTAGATATCAACAACGTCTTTCTGTCTAGTCGTTACACTTTGGATAGTTTGTATTATCATTTAAGATATCTGTAACATAATTGTGACTAGTCGAAATGACAGAGTATGGCAAGCCGTTTTAACATTTAATCATGAAAGGGCCAAAGCCTTCGGCACCGCCACCCGGGTGCCTTTAGGTAACTAAAGGAACCGGGGTTGCGGTGCCTCCGGCTTGGGCCCGCCATCGCTGCTCGCAGCTATATTTATTATTATTATTATTTTTCTTACGACTATTCGGGCACTTTTGGGGCCCTTAACATGCTCGAAAACTCTTGAAACTTTGCACACGGGTCAGAACCCGCGGCCATCAGAGCCGGGCTGAAGATGGTACCCGGGCGTGGCAGGGGGGCTCGTCAGCGCCCCCTGGAACGGGGTCCGAACACTTGGTCCATAACTCAAACACGCTTGCATGTAATAATATGAAACTCGGTACGCATGTTGATCTCATCGTTTCATCTATACCTCGCGCTTTTACTTTTTACCCCAGCCCAACAGGAAGTCGGCTATTGAGGTTTGTTTGTAAAACGCTCGCAATGTTATTTGAAATACTCCTCCTAGAGCTTTGATCCAAATTCGACGATACTCGGTCAGCATGAAGTCAAGACATTGAGGATGAAAGCTTGTGTGGGGATTTTTGATATCTCGAACGGTTTGGCCGTGGCGAGGAAACGAAATCATGGCGAGAAACGTGAAACAGGAAGTTTGTTATAACTTCAGCATACATTAACTGATCTTGATGAAACTTCAGCAGTATGTTCGCTGTAAGAGGACGATCACATGGATGTGACTATTGTGAGTCAAAGTTATAGCGCCACCAACTGGCAGCAGGAAGTGTGTCACTTTCAAAATGCTTTGATATCACCCTTTTATTTTTACCCGATTTGCTTCAAACTTCATATGTATAATGTAAACATACGGCAGATGTAGACCTGTGAATGGATTCTTGATATCTTTGAAACTGTTGCCGTGGCGACGCATCAAACTTTACCCTTCTTTTAGGATGCTTTTAGGATGCTTTTGAGACCCTTAGCATGCTTCAAAATGCATGAAACTCGACAGACACATCACATTTATTAGCCAGTAGACATGTGCAAAGTTTCAGAAACGGGCGTGGTGAGGGCTCAGTAGCGCCACCTTTTGACAAAAGTGGGGTTGTTAGTTTTAACTAGAGTTACAAAAATTGGTATGTATATTGTACTCCTCGAGCCGGACAACTTTCTAATTTACACTTATTAGCTAGGACCCACAGAAACTCAGATATTTTTGTTTGAATATGGTCACTCTGAGCCTATATGTCTCTGTGTCTCTCTGTCTTTGCCTGTCTGTGTGTGTGAGTGTGCAGGGGGAGGGGGCTTAACCATTTCACTGCTGTGTGTTTGACCTGCATAAAGAAAATACATTTCTCAAGCCTGGTATTTTTTAAATAAGTTTTTATTTTTATTTTTTATAAGTAAAGACATATAACTAGTTTAATTGTAGTGCATTGACAATAGTTTTATATAATTAGTTTATTAATCAGATTAACTTGGTCAATAAACTTGGTCTGAAAATTTGGTCCATAAATCAAACACACTTGCATGTAATAATATGAAACTTGGTACACATATAGATCTCATCGTTTCATATATAGCCTACTTCACACTCTTACTTTTTACCCCAGCCCAACAGGAAGACGGCTATTTAGGGTTGTGTTTAAAACACATGCAATGGAATTTAAAGTATTGCTCCTAGAGCACTGAACCAAATTCGACAAAACTCGATCAGCGTGAAGTCAAGACATTAAGGATGAAAAGATGCCAAGGGATTTTTGATATCTCGAACGGTTTGGCCGTGGCGAGGAAACGAAATTATGGCGAGAAACATGAAACAGGATGTGTGTTATAACTTCAGCATACATTAACTGATCTTGATGAAACTTCAGCAGTGTGTTCGCTGTAAGAGACCGATCACATGGATGTGACTATTGTGAGTCAAAATTATAGCGCCACCAACTGGCAGCAGGAAGTGTGTCACTTTCAAAATGCTTTGAAACCAATCTCTTATTTTTAACCGATTTGCTTCAAACTTCATCTGTATAATGTAAATACACGGCAGATGTAGACCTGTGAATGAATTTTTGATATCTTTGATACTGTTGCCGTGGCAACGAATCAAACTTTAACATTCTTTTTTGATGCTTTTGGGACTCTTAGCATGCTTGAAATTGCTTGAAACTCAACAGATACATCACATTTATTAGCCAGTAGACATGTGCAACTATGGCAAAAGATTAAAGTAATGTCAAAAAAGTAAACACTAAAAGCCTCATATCTTCTAAAAATTTAATTATACATCATTTGTTTCTAAATTAAATTATACAAATATTATAACTTCCCCAATTTTTCCTTTTTTTCATTTAAGAATTATGTTTACGTTCAAAAACAGCCAGAATTGTTGTAAAATTCATAAAAAAATAATAATCTGAGTCATACGTAGTGCTATACTGCCCTCTTGTGTTCAATATCAGGTAGGCCTATTGTGTATATTCCCACCGGTTAATCAACGTGTGACTCCGCTGGGACTTGGGAGCTTTTAAATCGCTTACTTAAAACCGAAAGTCGAAATACGGATGTCCGCACAAGACATTAATGGTGTGGAGTAGAGCGAGCATTTTAAATAAATTCCTATTAAGTAGGATTGAACTAAACAGAAAGAATGTTCACTCTGTTCTGCTGGTTCCTCGCTGGTGGATCATATGATTACTTTGTCATAATCTATGACAAAAATGTTATTATAAACCATATTAATAATAGATAATACACATTGCTCTTATTTTTGAAAAATACATTCATGAAAAACAAGATAACAAAAATCATAAAAAAATATAGCCATGGCTGCTATAAATGTTTGAAATGCATAGGACAGATGTTTAATGACGCAGCAACATATAATTGAAAGGCAATTAATAATCTGTCATTACGTCACTGCATTATGATATTACGGCTCCAATACGGTGCAGCACAAAGCACTTATGTGCATCCCGAGCGGAGAATGATGTGCTTGAAGCCACATGAAGTTACAGCGCAGTGAGTCCGTATTGAAAAGTTCAAAGCACAAAGGAAATACATATTTATGAACAGTGTATTATACATTATCTATCTATGCAATAGTTTATTGAGCCTTTTCTTTTAAAGGTTTTAAATTTCAGTTACTGTGTGCGTGAAGAACAATTATAGTGCTCTGACTCTAGTGTTGTGATCTAACCGACAGCGTCCGACACCCGGTAGAAAGTAACACGGTTAAGTTACAGCAATAAAGTCCAGCAAGAAAAAGTTTCTTCATTCGAAAATATAGACCTTTAGACCTTTATCTTAAAGATCCAGTATAATAGGATTAACATTCAATCATCTTGAAGATCGTTTCATCATTGACTGTAACCGAATGTGACGTGCTGTTTGAATGCTGAATGGAGAATGACTGACAGGCGCAGAGAGGGAAAAGTTTACGTGTTCTTGAATTTAATGACTTAAATATTAATTTCTATATCACATAATAGCTTCAGAACACTAATAATACAGTACACAAAAACTTTATGGTACTTTAGAAAGTTTTTGTGCCTTTGTGCCTAACATAGAATAGTATATATGCACAATATAGAATTTAAATCAGCCTCGTCAAAGATGGCAGTGTCAGAGCCGATACCGATCCTGAGTATCTAATCGGCGCACTTATTTTCAACAGTCAAATTGAAATTGAAATTGCTTGAAACTCAACAGATACATCACATTTATTAGCCAGTAGACATGTGCAAAGTTTCAGAAACGGGCATAGTGCAAGGACTAAATAGCGCCACCTTTTGACAAAAGTGGGGTTGTTAGTTTTATCTACAGTTACAAAAATCGCTATATACATTGTACTCCTCAAGCCGGACAACTTTCTAATACATAGTCATTAGCTCGGACCAAGAGGAAGTCAGATATTTTGGTTTGAATATGGTGAGCCTCTCTCTGAGCCTACGTCCCTGTATGGCAAGCCCTTTTAACATTTAAAAGCTAAGTTTGCCTGTCCGGAATTAACATTGTAGATATCAACAACGTCTTTCTGTCTATTCGTAATTACATTTTGGATAGTTTGTATTATCATTTAACATATCTGTAACATAATTGTGACTAGTCGAAATGACAGAGTATGGCAAGCCGTTTTAACATTTAATCATAAAAGGGCCAAAGCATTCGGCACCGCCACCCGGGTGCATTTAGGTAACTAAAGGAACCGGGGTGGCGGTGCCACCGGCTTGGGCCCGCCATCGCTGCTCGCAGCTATATTTATAATTTCAGCATCTAAGTGAAATAGAATCTTTTGTAACATTATATGTCTTTACTGTCACTTTTAAATATAAGTACTTATTTATTTATATACTGACCACAGACATTAGCAAGGTTTTTTTTTTTTTTGGTAATCTGAACAGATCAGAAACCAATCAAGCCCTCACCTCTGCCTCTCTGGATGACATGAACTTCAGCACCACGTGTTTGAGGTACTCAAAGTTGATCTCTCTTGTGTCGGTGAGGTCTGAACTGTTGGTGACTGTGGTGTTGGAGGTGATGGGCTGCGGGCCTGGGGTTTGAGGGAGTCCTTGAGCTGGGGTTGGAGCTGTAGTGGGCATCTGTGTCTCTGAGAGCATCTTATCGGCCGATCTCTCCCTCATCTCAGAGTCCGGATCTGGTTTCAGTTTCTGTTGCATAAACACGTGAGGAAATGTTTGCTGACAGCTGACATGGACTGTGTTTCATATAGTACACTGACAAATGAATCTGAATAAACACACTTACCAGCTCTTTCTGTAGTGTCCTCTTCAGTTCTGCAAGCCTCTGCTGTAACTGCTTTATTGTCTGAAAAACAAAACAAAAAAAACACAAACATTTTATACATAAAAAAACATTTTATATACACACACATGTAGTAGATTGTTTGGTCCTACTTTATATTAAGTGTCTTTAACTACAATGTACTTACATTTAAATTAATCATTTGATACAATGTATGCATTCATGTTTCTACATCGTCCTTAAATAAAAAAAAAAACACCTGCATCATGTAAGTACAGCTGTAATTTCTTTCTCTAACTGCATATTTAATTATAACTTTGACCCTTCCCTTACCTATTAACCCACACTATAATTAAAAAAAAAAAGGGCAATATTATTGGTGCATTTAATTTTTCGCCTCCAGTGCAAGCTTGGCTATGTCAGCAAAGTTAGTTCAAATGTGGAGAAACGCATTACATTAGTAATGAAAATTTGATTACAAGTGTTTATACACACACACATATATATATATATATGAAGAGTTCAGATGCAAAAGCCTCTAAGTGCCATTTGAAATTTTCTTCTAGAATGATCATTTTTATCAAGCTTGTATATTTAAGTTTAGTGATTTCACTTAAATGGCAATGATAATTACCTATTAATTGTTATTTAAGTGAAATTACTGAACTTAAATATACAAGTTTGATAAAAATCATCATTAAAGAAGAAAATTTCAAATGGCATTTAGAGGCTTTTGCATCTGAACTCTTCATATATATATATATATATATATGTTCTCTGTATAAATTACGCTCTTACATAAAATTACAAGTTCATAATAAAAAAAATATATATTAAAGTGCCCCTTTTATGCCCATTTCAAAGCTCTTAATTATGTTTTGGAGGTCTTCAATAAAAGATTTACATGCAAGGAAACAAATAAAAATTATGATAATTTATTCAGCATCATCCATTTTCTCAGTGTCAGAAATGGTTTGATAAAGAATTCACTCTCTTTAAACTCCTCTCCGTGCGAGCCTACTCTGCTCTGATTGGTCAGATGGCCCAGTCTGTTGGGACATCTGAATTTTAGCTCCGAAGGCTTCCTCAGCACTTGAATACACATTGATATGAACAGTAACAATAGTGTAGGTTTTACCATATCAATTCAAAACCGAGTCTTCATTCTTTGGAAATGCATGCAAAGTTCATTTGCTTTTGTAGCGCATTAAACAGACATTTTTGACATGTCGATAACACAAACAAAAAACTCTTTCAGGCCTCAGCTACAACTACAATGTTTAAGGGTCAAGGTAGATTTGCAAGTTTGCTATGCCGACCTTTTACCTTAACAAACAGTTAGATTGCGCACAACTTAAATGCTAATACCTAAAAAGCATAATAGGGGCACTTTAAAATCTCTGCTCTTCTTAGAACTTTGATTCATTTAAGTGCTTTTCTTTGCTCTCACCTTGTTTTTTTCAGCCAGTTGCTGCTCGAGGTCTTTATTGACCTTTTGTAACTGGTCAAGATCACTTGCAGTAACTGTCCCGTTCTGCTCACCATCACACTCGTCTGCATGTGACTGTGCTGTTAATCTCAACACCTCACCCTCCAGATCAGACACCTGCCACACACAAAGAGATATGTCAATCCAAAAACATCAAATTGGTAGGGTAATGTATCTTAACAGCAAGCAGCTCAGGTGGGTAAAAGCACATACTGACCTGGGACTGGTAAGAAGAGAGTTGCTGTGTTTGCGTGAGTACTTCCTGCTGCAGTGATGTCAGCTGAGAGGTGTGTTCTCGCTCTCTCTCCTCAGCCTCCAAACGACGAGACTCGCACTCAGCCTGCAGAGATGACAGACTGCTACGGGCTGCCTTCAGCTCTGACACACAAACACACATAATAAGAAACAGAAGCTTGAATCTGAAGATGGTTATTTGAATACATTGCTCAAACTAATTACCAGTTTAAACAATTTAAACAAACCGACCCATTAAACAAGTAAAAGCAGTTACTAAATTAACATCTGACTCTTTTGGTCACGTCTAAATTTCATCATTGTTTATCCTTTTGATATTTTATTAAACGAAATTGCAAACTAACCTTTCATTGAAGTAAAATAATTTAAAGTGTGTGTGTGTGTGTTTCGGGGGTGGGGGGGTGGGGAAATCACTATAGAAAATGAGTGTGCTGAACTGAAGAGAAGTGGCACACTCATCAGGCATTATAGGAGAGGACTCAGAGCAGCAAAAAATATTTAACAAAAGGGGCCAAAAATTTTTCAAAAAAGTGTTTGAGAAAAACATGCATTTCATAATGTGATTTACTTCAATGAAAGGTTACATTTTTGCAAATTTAGTAATTAAAAACTAAACCGCTAATTATGGAGGGGTTGAACCAGTTTCTTTCCTGCTGCCACATCTGGTCACTCACCTTCCTTCAACGAGTTTAGTTCTTCCTCCTTTGCCCCTAAATCCTGAGAAAGACGACTCACTTCCTGTTCCGCCTTCTCAAGAGACTCTGTCATTTTGCTGACCTATAAAATACAAGAAATTAAGTAAAACAGGTGCATGACTTAATATTTGAAAAAATATGCCAGTGAATTAACCTGCAGTTGGAGTTCTTCCCTCTGTTTTCTGGTTTCCTCCAGAGCTTTGGCGATTTCAACGCTGACCGTCTGTCTGCTACTCAAATCCGCCTGTGACACAAACAGATATATGTCACACAAATGCTATAGTGGTCAACAAAACGACTCAAGCTCACAAAATACCTCTCGAAATGTCCACAGTAGGACTGGGCAGTATGACTGACTGGTTGGTCAACCAGGAGGGATTATGATGGACCGCTTTATAATATTAGCTGCACTTTAAACTTACACTACTGTGTATGGGGGCATTTTTTTTTTAAAAGAAATTAATACTTTTATATTAGCAAAGATGCATTAAATTCATCAAAATTGACAGTATTTACAAATTTCTAATTACTATTTCAAATAAAAGCTGTTGGGGGGGAAAAAAAATACGCATATTAGAAAGATTTTTGAAGATTTATGTGACACTGAAGACTGGAGTAATGATGCTGAAATTTCAGCTTTGACAACAAAGGAATTAAAGTAGAAAACAGTTATTTTAAATGGTAATAATATTTCACAATATTAAGTTTTTGCATTTTTGATCAAATAAAAAGACTTCTTCCAAAATCGTATCAACCCAAACATTTGAATGGTAGCGTTACATAGTGAATCTGTTTGTGCAGATGCAGATGATTCTCACTCTAGACTGGTCGAGTTCTGCCGTCAGTCTCTCTACAGTGCTGTCAATCTCAGCTTTGCTCTTCAAAAGTGAGGCCTTCTCCTCCTCCAGCAACCGCTTGAGAGAAAGACACAAACATCAGAAAAACTTTTAATAACGTTCCCATGTTCAGTTCATGATAGTCAAAGAAACACACGAGTGATGTGTTACACACCACGTTGTCCTGATGCTTGTTGACCTCGGTTTCTCTCTCTCTCTGTAGAGCAAGAAGTTCCTCCTCCAGCCTGGCTGTTTTCTCCAAGCCTCTCTGTCTCTGTGTCGAGACCTGCTGTTGTAGTCGCTCTCTCTCCTCCGACCACTCCACCTGCTATGGGACCAAAGGCCAAAAGTCAAAACTCTAAGGCAAATTAACAATAAAGCTGATCTGTAAGACAGACACCAAGACAATGACAAGCCCATTTTTTAATAACCCTAGACATCATGACATATTTTCTTCATCTAATGCTGCCATCCCAGTGAGTATGACAGATATCTGACAGAAGAGGGCGACATTTCAGCAAAAACAGTTAGTAGTAGTAACAAACCGATGGACGGAACTGAGCAGGCTACTGAGACGTTTGGTGAGACATTGACTGTCATAATGTACCAGTTTTTCTGTGTGCGTTTCACTGTCTTCGAGTTGCTGTTGCAGACTCTTCATCTTCTCAGCGCAGTCAGCCAGTCTCTGCTCCAGTTCTGAGATCTGACAGAACACATTCACATCATTCAGATCAATCAGCCACGGTCATGTGATGTGTGGGTTAACTGGAGAATCGCAGTGCTCTCACCTGTGCGTCTGTCCTCTCTTTGTAAGCCCTGGACGAATCGTCTTTGTGCTTGACCAGAGTCTGCAGATCTGTGATGCTGGCTTTCTGACGAGAGATCTGGAAACAAATGAGAAATAGGAATTCTCTTACTACTAGCAGTAGGAAACAATACAGTTTTTGGAATTTGACTCAATTCCAAAGGGTTTTTGCAAATTCAATTTGATTCAAATCAACAATACAATATTATTTGAATAATAATTAAATTCTGTATTTGGATACTTTAAATACATTCTATGTTACCTTTTAAAAGTTTTGGGGTTAGTAAGACTTTTAAACAACATTAATACTTATATTAAAAATCGTATAATGTTATTACAAGTTTTCACGTAGTGAAACTGCGCAGCGCTTCTAGGTTGTACGTCAACATACAACCGACGCACGGCTAGGTTGTGATGTGCAACACAGAAGCGTTACACAGTTTCACTACATGAAATGTCACGGCCCACAGAGAAGAAAATGAGTAGTTGAATAAAGTGGTTATTTTTGCGCACAAAAAATATTTTCGTCGCTTGATAAACATAAGACTGAGCCACTGTAGTCACTTGGCCTACTTTAACAATGTTTTTAACTTTTCAGGGCCGGCAAGCCTCAAATCCTTTAAAAGCCTATGGAGGAGTGATCCAGCTCTATGATTTAAATCAATAATATCTTAGTTTGTGTTCCGAAGATGAACGAAAGTCTTACGGCGTTGGAACAACATGAGGGTGAATAAATACTGACAGAATTTTAATTTTGGGGTGAACCATCCCTTTAATAAAAAACATTAAATTGATCCAAAGTGAAAGTAAAGTTATTATAAAGATTTCGATTGATCTAAGAAAAAAAAAAAAAATGTTTCCCGGTTTCCACAAATATATTTAGCAGCACAGCTGTTTTCAACAGTGATAATAAGCAAAAATGTTTCTTGAGCACCACATTAGAATGATTTCTGAAGGATCGGGAGACACTGAAGGCTGGAATAATGATGCTGAAAATTCAGCTGTGAAATCCCAGGAATAAAATTATATTTTAAAATATATTCAAATAGAAAACAGATCCAATAAATTGCAATAATATTTCAAATATTACTCTTTTTACTTTTTGATCAAATGAATGCTTCTATCAAAAACATTTAAATGGTAGTGTATAATATGTTATTAAAATAATAAAATACCAAAAACAAATTAAATATGTTTACTGAACTAAAAGTAACATGAAAAGAAAACATTACTTTTTTTTAAAGGGTCATATAATGGTACATGCACTTTTACAAGTTGATTGTACTGGAATGCCTGTTGGCAGTGCCTGTACACTGTAAAAAAGATTGTTGGTTTAACTTAAAAAATGAAGTAACCTGGCTGCCTTAAAAATTTAAGTTCATTGAAATTGAAAAATTGAGTTAATACAATGAAGGTGATTGATTTAATCATCAGAAACTTTCTGAACAACATAAATTATTTAAGTTAATTTGACAAAAGAAATAATGTTGTGATTACAAATCATGAAAATATTTTTTTACAGTGTACACAACCATTATATAATGATAAAAATCCATCCAGTGTTTTTGTTTTAATCTCCTTATATGTTTTTACCAGCCTCAAATCGAGCCGTTTGACGCCCCTCCCACGATTGTTGATTGACAGCAGCGTTCAACACATCCCCGCCCTGAGCGAGCTGTCATCATAGTCCGCCATTGTTGATAAACTGGAGCAGAATGACGTCTAAGCAATTGTGGCGTTCTGTTCTTCGGTGTAATAACGAACACAGCAGTCAATTTGATGTCCCTAAATTTGAACCGCTGAAGACGCAGTGGCTGAGTTTTGTTTTCGAAGGGAATATTCATCACAATCAACCTCAATGCTTTCATGTTTGCACGATTTGCGAATCATTTCTCACCAGGCTGCTTTATAAACGAGGGTCAGTAAAGTATAAAGCTGGTTTTGCTAAGAAGCTGCTCCTGAAAAAAAGAATCGGTACCAACTGTTCATGTCCCTGCTGCACCTCCAGAAGAAGTGAGTGTAAAATTGTATATTTTATATTAATCTTTGCAAATCGCTTGCACGCTTCACAATGAATTCGGCTAAGGTTTACACTTAGGGTACATTAGGCCATATTTTCTATGTACAACGTTCTCAATATAATTATTGTGTTATTACAAACTGCTAATCTAACCTGCTAAATTAATCTAAAGTTACCCTGCCAGTACATACAAAGTGACATTAGATTACCCAACCATTCAGAGACGTCCAGTTCGAGCCTTAATTGTCAAACTTCTTTGCGGCCGGCATCTTTTTCCGGGTCCGACTCCGGTTCAAACTGATACGATTGCCATTCTTTCTCCAAAATATACCAAGGTCAAGGCAACACTCACACACACTTTCAATTATTTTAACTCCATGTGCGTTGTGTCAAAACACCAGCAGAACAGAGGGGCGGAGTGAGCTAAGCTCATTATCATTTAAAGTAATATGCACTGAAACGGTGTGCTGAAAACAGAGCTGTTTTTGACCAGGTAAAATGAGTGTTTTCTAAAAAATACAAATGAGAATTTTTAATTAAAGTATATTACACACTTTTCATTTAGACCCCGTTTACACCTGGTATTAAAATGCGATCTGTATCCAGATAAGTTATCCGGATAATAAAAAACGCATGTTAATGCAAGGTGTAAACGCGTTGTGATCGGATCGTGATCGGATCTGCCTGACCACATCTGGAGGTAGTCTGGCTCGCATTGTGTCCGGATCTTTACTAGGTGTAAACGCAATCTGGTTGTTGAAACCACATATGTATATTTTACTCCTCCCAAAAATGCTAAAAAATAAACGAGTGAGAGCGTGTTATATAGGCTATATGTCATGTTATAGCCTAGTCAGATGCGACACGCGACACGCATCACCGCAGATGAGCAGCTGAGCGTCTATTCAACGTGCAAACATCGCAAATAAAAGTGAAAGTAAGTCACAGACGCAGTTAACACATCTTCAAGTAAAGAAACGAAATTATCTTACCAGGCCTGTTGCCACTCTCTCTTATTGATGTCTCTGATTTGGAAATTAGCTGATGATCAATAAAATGCCGCTCAGATCTGTTGCTTTTGGTGGCGTGCAATCCAATAAATCTGCATATAACGCAGGAGGTGAAGATCGGATTTATATCCGTTTTGCAAAAACACATTTATGTGGCCAGGTGTAAATGGAATCAGTACTTATTATCCGGATAACTTATCTGGATACAGATCGCATTTTAATACCAGGTGTAAACGGGGTCTTAGACCCTAAAGAATCATTAACTTGTAAGAAAAAATGCATTATACAACCCTTTTAAAGATTGTACTCATTTACATGACTCTTTCTGGCCTGAAGATCATCATTTTAAAAACGACATGTAATAATGTAGAGCAGCGAATGAGGTTAGACGCTGGGTTACCTGGGCTTCCAGTGAACTGACTGCTGTGGTGTGATTTGTTCTGGTCTCCAGTAACTGACCTCTGGCCTCCTCTAACCTCTGCTCTAATGCAGACTTCTAAACGCACACGAACAAAACATGCAGATATTAGATGACTGAAACTGCAGTAAAATGAAAGGCATGTATAAACACGTGTCCTCTGACCTCTTTCAGTAGTTCCTGTAGGTGTTCATCCTGAGAGTAGTTTGCTTCTAGTCTCCTCTCTAGGGAGGCGGCCTTCTCCTGCAGATCAGCCAATAGACGCTCTCGCTCCTCTTCTGTCACTGCAACCTGACCAATCACAGTATGGTATGAAGAGTTTTACCAAAGTGACAAAGAAATAGAGAGTTACAAATAGGCCAAGCCATTCACACACACTATATAAATAACTAAGCATCAGAGTTTAGGAACAGGACATATTTTTGGGTCCAAAAACAGCTATATGCATGCAATGAAAGGGAATGAAGCACAAGGGTGTTAAGATGAATTATTTAAACTGTCTTTTCCTTGACACTCTGTCTAAAAGACAAATTGGATATAAAATGGATCGGGATGGAAAGCATATACAAATGTATACAAATACATTTTGCAAATGAATACAAAAGAATACAAGATGTAAAGAATACAAATGTATTTTGCATATAGTTTATTCTGATGTAATTTTATAACCTAGAGGTTTTGATTGGATGTGAGCCTGAATAATTAATCAAATTCTCTGACAGTAATTTTCACATGCAAATGTGAGTGAATACATTACATTATTAGTATCAAGGAATTCTTTGTTGAGTCAATCAGACCTTGTTCTTGTGCTGCTCATGCTGTAGCTTTAGCTTATTGTGTTCAGACTGGAGATGCTCCATTGCCTTCTCTAGTGCATTTGCATTGCTTTGTGCCTGGAAAGCAAAAGAAACAATAGAATTTGCAAATTATTTTTCATCATACCATTCAAAGAAAATGTAAACATATTCCAGTTTCTTTAAACAGACTTTCCTCAGGAGTGTATGGTTACTTCAGGAACAATTTATGCAAGTGAAAGCATGGGTTTAAATATTTATACAACAGATTATTTCATTTTTATTTTTTATTATCTTTATTTTTTTTATAAATGTAATAGATTCTCCTCTATTTTTATATTAGTCAAAGATTCTACAAAATAGTTATACACGAGATGTAAACTGTCAGCAATAAAATAAAGACCAATCACAAGCAAAACAAGAAATAAAGATAATAAAACATGAGAATATTGGAAATAATTCAGTAATTGGTTTTAATAAAAAAAAATAAAAAATAAAATAAAAAAAATCTTCTTTAAAAGGGTAGCACATCCAAAAATTAAAATGATCCCATAATTTACTCACCCACAACCCATCCTAGGTGTGTATGACTTACGTCTATCAGCAAAACACAACCCGAGTTTTATTAAAAAATATCCAATCTTTATAATGGGAGTGAAAAGAATCAGAATTCTGTCAGGTCAAAGGTTACCGTAAGCCAGTGATTGTAGTTGAATAGAGTAATAAATATGAATATTCCTCTTAACGCATCGCTTTGCTTGATTACTTTTATGATGGATGCACTTTTTGGAGTTCAAAAACTTTTTAATATAACCAAATTGTATTTGGCTGAAAGAAAAAATTCATGTACACCTAGGATGGCTCGAGGGTGAGTAAATCATGGGGTCATTTTCAATTTTGGGTGAACTAAACCTTAAAGTACACCATAAGCAATGTCATGACAATGTTATATGCATAAAAATAGTTTATAAATAAACGTGAAAGAAATGAAAACACTTATATGGGAGTGGTGACTATATGCTCCCAAAAGTAACCTTCTTGGCTTCTGAGTGTCATCTGTGCTGATGAAGAGCTGAATGTTGTCAAGTGCCCACCTTCTGGAAATCCTGTGAGACCTGCTGAATGAGCTCCTGTAACTCCTGCTCTCTTCTCTCCAGATCTACAACCCTCCTCTCAGCCTCCGCTCTCTCACTCAACAACTCATCCCTGAGAGAGACAGCCGGACACAATTATAGAAACTGAAATAAATAAGCAAACTCCACAGAAGTCTTAAAAATGGTTATTTGTTTAATTAATAAGTAACACTTTATTTGAACGTGTCGTGTCCTTGTTACACATGTTCCATGTATTTACTATAGTAATAACTACAAATCAGGCATAATTACATGCAATTAACACTCAACCAAATCCTGTTCCTACCCTTATCCTATAGTAAGTACATGTAGTTAATTATTATTACTCAGTACTTAAGTCTATAATTACACTGTAACAGGGACACATTAAAATAAAGTGGAACTGATGAATATTTCAACACTCTTTGAAACATTTCATCCTGTTTCAAATATTCTGAAGTAGGACTAAATCAGGGTGATTTACTAGATGACCTAGATTTCAAATCTTTAAAATTATATTTTTGTTGAGACGCTGTTTGTGCATAATAACCATTCGTGTGAACACGAATTTGTGTAGCATCGTTTTTTTTATTTGTTTTAAACAGCAGATTTTATATCCATTTCTGGTCGTAACGTGGAGACAATGACATATGAACCGTTGTGCCGTGCTGCATGCCCCTCCCCGTGCCCTAAACCAGTCGCCTGTGGATGGTGGGATCATGTTGTCCTGCTCCACTTCACAGACACTCAGTGAAAGGAGAATTTTAGAATAACGGGACACTCATTTATATGACACTTTATTCAACAGGAACAACAGCTCAGTCCGCGTCATACCACGTCATTGCTCTCTTTCTACCTCATTGCACATGCGCATTCCTTTAAAGTCCCCGTGAAATCAAAATTGAACCTATTTACTTTGTTAGCGCATATTACTAGTCTTGTGGTGAACAATTAATCCGTGCAAGTAAATGTATATTTATAAAATGTTTTACCTTGGTAATCTTTAATCAAGATCTGAAAAGTTACTTCCGGTCTGGAACGGTTTCTTTTTCTGATGACGTAGGTTTCACAGCTTGGGTGGGGAAACGCGTAACCACTCCCCTCAAACCGTTAGTTTGCTATGAGCGAGAGATGGAGAGGAGGAGCGCTAGAGTAAAACCCTGCCCTCTGTTCAATATTCCGTTTCACTTGGAAATACGTCACAGCACTGGAGAAAAATCGTTTGCAACTTGCGGTTCACGGGGACTTTAAGTTTCGGTTTTCAATCCGATCAAGTGTTTACATGTCCTCTCGATCGGATTAGAAAAGGAATAAACCACCTATGGCTAAGCCACTAAGCCCCTCCACTCACTCGGACAAACAGTCAACATTCGGGGACAGGCGCTATGGCAGCTGTCACAGTAGAGACATTTCACAGGAGGCAATTGGTGATTTTTGGAGACAGAAAGATAATATATCATCTCGAAGTCACCTAAACGGCCTTAACTATACATTGGAGAGTTATATTAATAATTTTATTGTTGAGAAGGTTGACGATAAGGTTCAGCTCCAGACAAAAATGTACAGGTCACAGTGTAAACGTGACAACCCGCATATCGTTGCCATCACCGTTTGGGGCTACAGTATTTACACGAATCATTCAGCACAACATTGTTAACATTTGTTATCTCAGTTATTTACAGATACGTTATTGAAGCTAAGTGACATGAAGTACAACGCAGCTAGAAGAGATATTAAAGATAGCCTACAAATACGTTGTTGACTTAACTTAGATCAGATGTAGACATCCTTGTTTAATTTATCCACGTTTAGTTGGTGTTGTGGTCTACCGCATAACTTAATTCAGAGCAGACACTTATCTCGGTTGAGATGTGGCTTGGGAAAGGGTAAAAAAAAAATACACACCATCGCGCAGCCTCTCGGGAACCTAGTGTCGGAGTTGCATGTACCCCATGAGTATTTTAAACTTAAAATGACAAGAAAAAACGAATGAAACTGACTAACTGCAATGCATTTCAATGGACGTGGAAGCAGAGAATGTCCGAGTGTATTGGGTTAGCTGCGCACTGTGATTGGCTCATCACGTTTGAGGGCGTGGCTTAGCCATAGGTCAATTTGGAAGTCAAGTTCTCCGGTGCAAGTTCTCCACACACACCTTTGAGCCTGTAGCTGTGAGTTGATCCTGCACATCTCCTCGTGTTCCTCTCCCACCTCGTACAGCTTGTCTTCGGTTTGGCTCAGGGTCAGTCTCGCTTTGTTCAGCTCCTCTCCTCTCATTCGGAGCTCTTTCTCCCGATGACTCAGCTGTTCCTCTCGCTTCAGCAGCTGCAGAACAAGTGCCCACAAATTTGTTCTTGTTGTCTATTGCAATGAATATGAGCTACTCTAGTCTTGAGTTTTCAGACACGGCGTGTTGTTAGATTAAATATTCTTTTCACTTGGATAATATGCATCAGTGTAAAAATGATTGTTGAATGCAGAAATGTAGGTTTGTGTATCATTTTTCCAACTACAACTAATAAAAGAATACACAAGGATGACTGTGCTGACCATGTGTTTGACTTTAGCCAGTTCCTGCTGCTGAAAGCCCTCCAGCTCATCCAGATCATCTCTCTTCTGGAACAGTGTTAAACTCTGCTCTGTCATCTCGTCTAACCGAGCGGTCAGTGACAACTTCTCCTGTTTGAGAAAAAGAGGACAAAGCAATTATGATTTATTAGGATATTACAAGGATGTAAACAAGGATGTCTTTGTGCAATGTCACAAAGCATCTTAACCTGTTCCAGCGAAGCCAGCTTTTCCATCCACTCCTGGTCCTTCTTCTCTAACGCTAAGGCCATTCCTTCTGCCATCTTGGCTCTGTTAGACTGAAAAGCTTCGTTCTGGTCCTGAAGTTTGCGCATGGATGCTGGATGAAAACAAAAAAAAAAGTCAAAAGCTTACATTTTTCCGAAATCCTTCTTTAAGAAATAATCCAGATCCTTGTCATACATAATGCCTATGGGCCGTTAATACACTTATAATGGAAGCTTAGCAGAAACGAGGTCTGTAGGTTTTAAAAGCAGAAATTTGCTGCTCGTCTTTTTGATAAAGCACATAAATTAATTATTCAGCAATCAAAATGTTTGAAAGTAACTCAGGAATATTCCTGCGATTCTAAACACAGCTTTAAACAGACATAACATTATAACTCAGTGGTTAAGTGTTATCACAGATGGTAATGTTAGACATATGTAAAGTTAATATGTTACACATCAATACATCATGTATTATTTTTGTTACCTTTGTTAGTATTGCATTAAGTGTTATTAGAGACAAAAACGCACACTTTCATTAAATGAAAAAAAACAAAAAAACAAGATTGCTTAATTTCCAGACGTCCTTGGTAGTAAAGCTGTAAAACACATTGTTAGTACATGCATTTATTTTTATTCAATTGTTTCATTCAATTTAGTGCATTTATCCTCTTAATTTGGGTCTATAAATGGGGTCTGTACTTTCAGATCATGATGTTTTGGAGCAAATCAGCATCTTATATTACCTTGTTATAGGCACAATCTACAATCATGTCATTAAAAGTGGCCACCAACAGCATTTGTGGAATATTATTGATGAATTTACCAAAAATTATCATTGACTAATCCCTCAGCTTTAAAAAAAAAACACTGAGGGAATATTATATTAATATATTGTTGTTATAGTTTTATAGTTTATTAATTTGTTTTTATTATTAATAGCTAGCATGATAGAATGTTTATCTACCCAAATAAGTATTCACTTAACCTCGCAAATTGTTGTTGTTTTTTTTTTAGAATAATTTTTGGGATGATGTAAACTTGCACTAGATGGATGTATTTGACCGCGTTCACATCTCGCATCTTTTGAAGCGTCTAAAGCATGACACAGCATTCTAAAAAAAGCAGTCTAAAAAAGTTAAAAGTGCAACTTAAAAAAAAAAAAAAAAAAAACGCTTATTTTGCTGTTGTGAACTGGCCCTCACTAGTCACATGTCAGCTTAATTACAGTAACCCTCCTAAGCTATTCGTTTTTAATGTACACTCACTGTTGAATGCAGTTACTCCAAGGATGTGTGGTAGTATTACCCCTTCATTTTCCTGCATTGTAACAGAATTTTTGTGACAAATTATGTAACAAAATTGTATTTTTATAGTCTCCCATTGATGTCTATGAAAATAAAATATTTTTTAATTTATTTATATACATTTTTCAAAAAAATCCTTAAATCCCCCCAACACTGCACAAATATAGAGTAAAACATTAAATAAGTGAGTGATATTAAATTTGTCTTTTTTTAATAAATTACATTATTATGTTATAGAAAACACATTTTAACATTTTATTGTCTGGAGTTTTTTTTTTTTTTTTTTTCACACTAACATACAACCTAATATTATTCCAATCATGCCATTTAGATTTTTTTATTTCAGCAAATGTCATTTGGGGTCAAAAAGACCCTGAATAGTAGCCTGGTTAAAACCAGACCATTCTCAGTTGTAACTGTCTGGCAAAGCGTCATAGACAAATCATTTCCAGAGGGGCGTCACCAACGGACGTCGCGGATAGACCTAAAACCAATCAGAGCGATGAAGGAGATGACGTTTGCAGAGCGGCGGAGTGTTGTTCTTTGCTAGGTTTTTAACAAAAAGGAACCATTCAAATAGCTTAAAACAGACGCGATAGCTGATTCGAACGAGTGATGTTTGACGGCGGCATCCATCTTTGTAATGTAGGCTACAAAATCTTCTTCAAAATCCCAGCGCTGTCGTCATGGTGTTACGCCCGCCCCAACGTTTCTGATTGGTGCCTCGATTTCGACGGATTGGAAATGGGCTTGAATGACTTTCAGAGCAAATCTAAATTTCCCAAAAGTTGTCTGGGTTTTCCCAGGCTACCTGAATAGCTTTAAAGGGTTAAAAAGCTTAGGGTAGAAACAATTTCTGTGGTAATGTTCATGATTGCAAATGCTGTTGATAGAGCATAACTTAATAGAACCAAGATGAAGAGGTTTGTGACTAACCAAATGATATAAAACAAGTGAATAAACCATTTGGTCCCACTTTATATTAAGTGGCTTTAAGTACTATGTACTTGCATTGAACAATAAGTACAATGTATTATTGTGTTCCTGGTGTATTGTAAAACACTTTTGCTGCTATTGAGGTGTGATACGGGTAAGGTTAGGGACAGGTGTGGTGGTTGGGTCGGTTTAAGGGTAGGTTAATGTGTGAGGGGAGGGTCAACTGTGTAATTACAAATATAATTACATAAATTAATTATAGCTAGAATTACATGCTGGAATTTTAAAACATAAGTACAATGTAAAAACATGTATGTACACAATAAGTCCATTGTATCAAATTATTCATTTCAATGCAAGTACATAGTACTAAAAGCCACTTAATATAAAGTTGCACCAATCTTTTTCATTTTTTTTTGGTGGGGGTTCTTGATCGAGAACCAACTTTACTGGTCTACAAGTTGACCATGTATAACCAGAATGCATGTTCGTGTAAAAGCATCGGACAAACAAATGGGAAAGGAGTAGAGGAGAGAAAGCCAAAAGAAGGAAGAGGTGAAAATGGGAGGAAAAGAACGGTACGTACAATCCTGATACTTCTCTAATGCAATCTCAAGCTTCTCCTTGGTCTTCTGCATTAGCCGAAGCTGCTCAGCGTAGTCTAGGGTCGGGGAATGGGATACCGACACACACAAACACACGGCCGGAGGGAGGATGAGGGGAGGAGGAGGGACAAAAACAGGGACGAGAAAACAAAGGGATAAACATGATTGAGAAGATAAACAAATGGAGGGAAAAACAGAATGATTTTCTGAGATGAGAAAACCAAACTGACTGTGAGGCTGTGCAGTGATAGCTACCTTTCACTGCTGACCTTTGACCTTTAAACTAATACATCATCCCTGATCAGGTCAATAATGCAATCATCTTATCTAGCACAGCTCATTTAGGGTTAAAAGAGTTTCTAGATCAGGCTGTGTGTAACTGCACACCATGGCAGGCCGATAGTGAGAGCCAGGTATCTATTATTCATGCAGATTTTTCCAGTCATTTGCATTCATTGACTGGTTTGCTCTGCGATGAACGCTATGTGCTTTAAACAGGTCGTGGCAAAAGGTATAAAAGGTTTCCAAATACAGAGTGAAATAGATAAGAGTTGCAGGTGAGATGAGGGTAAAAATAAAAGCCTGCATCTTAGATTTTGTCAGGATGCCCTTTCGTATTTGTTTCCCTCTTTCAGTGTCTTTCTCCTGTTGTGTTCACATGAGTTTCACTGTATTGTGCTGACGATACCTGAGAGTTTGGCCTCCAGCTTTCGTATCTGATCGTTTCTGCGCTGAATCTGAGAAGAGGCGTCATCTCTGGAGCTGCTGCCATCAGACGCCTGAAAGCCAAAGATATAGATGAAGAGACATTTATCATCCTAATAGCACCATAGAAATAGACTAGGAATGCATCAATATTAAAGTAGTAATATTGTGAAAATAAAACCTGTTACTGTAGTTAGCTTGCCTTTTTTGCCAAATAATTTTACATATTGGTTTAATTGAATTTGCATCAGCCTTTCACTACTGTATATCATTTCATATTATATGTAGCATAGTAAAAAACTAAAATAAAATAAAAAAAAAACTAAATAATTTATAATCTCTCCCCTTTAAGGAACTTATATACAAGTGAATAATAACGCTATCCCATTTACTAATAATGATTAGTATTCTTTACGATTTTACCATTTAATACTGATTATATATTTTGTATAGTATGATTTAGTATTATGTCAAATGTTATGAGCAATAACTGATAAATGTCTAATATTAAAATTATATAGTATTGTGTGCACATTTTTGATAACACACTAAAAATATTATCAACACTTGTAAACGTGTATGAATATAGCAGCAAAAAAAAAAATATATATATATATATATATAGAATTAAAAAAAGTTTAAATTATATACCTTTATCAATGTTTAAAAAACAGTGCATATATATATAATTCTAATTGTATATATCCACGACACGTATTAAATATACAAATTAAAAAATGAATTAAAAAAATACAAAACACTTACCTGAGAAAAAAACAATATAATTGCACATCCTTCAAGAACTATATAAGAAAACCCTTAAACTGAGCACACATGCAGAATCATTTAGGTGTTTCCTATAATAATGAAAACATTTGCATTGTCCCTGGGGTCCAAAAACCCATCAGTTCCTCTCAATAAAACACATATAAGGGTGGCTTTGATTTAGACTCATTCTCCATCAAGCCTGAAGGCTGCAGCTTTAATTATTTAGGGCAAAAGACAACCTGATCCTCCTAACCCTGAGTGTGCTGCCATTAATTGCTAGAGGACAACAGTGTCAGGTTACAGAGGGTAGTCAAAGCATGTGATATTATTTAGCACTTTCTATCACATCACTGGTTTCCCAAGCAGCATAGCACAGTCCTTTAGTACTAACCTTAGACACACTAGCAGGTTCCTCAAGTAAAGCAGTGTGCAAACACAGCCAGAACACAGTCATGTGACTTTCTCTACAATGCATACTGTGGATAAGCCAGTTATTTGAAACAGGAATAACTATCATGCGGTTTTACTAGGGCCATTCTTCTTTTGCATTAGGAAAAATTAAATATTTACTGTCTAATCATAATGTGTTGGCTGATACTTTACTAGACTTGGAAGTACACTTTGGTTTTGGTTAAGAATTAAAAACCAATTTTCACGATAATAGGTTTAAAAAATGATTTAACACCATTCAGACAAGAAACATACTATAGCATTAGTTTAATTCATAATTATTCATATTTGATCTAAAATAAGAATAAGCCAAGAATATACCCTTCATAAGTTTTGGGTCAGCAATATTTTTTTGGTTACACTTTATTGTAAAGTGTCATTGTTACTCTGTAATTATATATCGTATTTATATAATATTTAGAATATTTAAATATTACAATTAAGTATTGAGCAATATTTATTCACAACATGTACTTACTATGGGGATAGGTTAGGATTAGGATTAGTTTCATGTAATTATGCACAATTTACTGTTATTACTATGGTACATGTAACAAGGACGCTGTTTTTTTTTTATAAATAAATACGCTCATTCAATAAGGATGCATTCAATTGATCAAAAATGACAATAAAGACAATGTTACAAAAGATTTATATTTCAAATAAATGCTGTTGTTTTGAACTTGCCATTCATAAGAGTAACCTAAAGAAAATTTCAAAGTCTTCACAATAAAAATAAGCAGCAAAACTGTTTTAAACATTTATAATAAGAAATCAACATATTAGAATGATTTCTGAAGGATCATGTGACACTGAAGACTGGAGTAATGGTGCTGAAAATTCAGCTTTGCTATCACAGGAACAAATCATATTTAAAAATATATTCAAATAGAAAATTGCTATTTTAAATTGTAATAATATTTCACAATATAACTACGTTTACTGTATGTATTAACGAATAAATGTAGCTTTGGTGAGCATAACAGAAAATAATAATAATCTATGCATCTATTGGTCTAAACACCACAAAGGTTTATAATTGTATGACGAAGATATGAGATGGCAAAAGAGAGAAAGATCAACTCACAAAGTCATCCCCTGAATCTGCGCCCACAGAAGTGATGGACTCTTTGCTCATGGAGCGAGGGATGCGGCCTGAACGAGGGGCAGCGGCGCCTTCCTCTGCCAGCTTCTTCTTCAACTTTGCAAACATCTCAGTAGTGTAGATGTAGCCTATAGCCGTGTGTGTGTGAAGCAATGTTTTGAATGGCTCTCTCGAGATGCTTTAGGGTGTTCGTAATGCACAACGGGTTATATCCACGGCATACGCAGAACTCATTCTGGGGTTTCTCTCTGCTGCCTTGACTCTGTGGAGACAATCACAACACCAGAATTACATTAGCAGAAGAAATTCACTATACCAATACAATCAAACAAGGCTTTTAAACAGCAGATACTTTTCTGAATAAAATGATTCTCATGTGCTTGAAACCTGCCTTCTAAACGTGAATGGTTTAGTATTCAACACTGTCTAGTGTACATTAGTGCTTGTGTATTCCCATATGGCATATCAAAATAGTACTAACTTACACCTCTATTGATACTCGACTTAAGAATTATTTAAAGCAGATGCATTGTTTTCAAGCAAGACATAGGCAATACTGTAGAGTTAAATACAAATATCAACTCATAAAACCAAATTGTGCTGCGGCTCAATGTTTTAGAATAGACTAAGTACGTTACATCAGCAAAAAAGACTTAATGTTGACTTTGCTTGACATGCTACATTGTAGTAAGCTAGTAACCAGTGTCAGGACTCAGGTTTAATAATGACACGTAAGCTTGATGTCAAAACCATTCATCCATCACATGCTGACAGTGCATGACAACATCTAATTAAAACTGTCAAATAAAAAACGTAAAGCGGAGAAATAAGAAATAAATTAGTAAGCAGAGCTAGCTGATGTTAGCTCTCGTGCATATTCCTTACTAAACCAACAAAACACACAAGCGTGAACCTACCGTAACACCTCCATAAACCCAGAAAGAACTGGTGTTTATTGTTATGGAAATGCACGTTTAACGCAAATATATTTTTTCAGTCATTACATCTGTGTGTGCTGTTTTTGTCGGGCTAGCAACTGGCTAACTAACTTCACCACGTAATCTCCAGTCACCAGAATTGTGATGACGTTCCAGGAACAACTTGGCGATTGTATCCCGCGCTGATTGGACGACCACAGGAGAAGGGCGTGGCTACATGTTCGCGTGATTTTATGTCAAATGTGAAAGCTGTCAGATGTAGCATTGCATTGCTAAGTTTGACGCATAATATTGTTAAAAAAATATTATGACACACTAATGTATTTAAACTTTGTTTAGATGATTACATAAAATGTTAAAATAATAATTACTGATTGAACGATTTTAACTAAATATCACAATCTGATGTTCCGCAACAATGACAGATGACATATTTTTTACACATTATATTTGTGTTAAATGCATACTTTAATTTAAAAAAAGCCCCAAATAAAGAGGACCCCTGCTGTTAATCACCTTTTTATGAATGTATGCATATAAATCTAAATAAGCAATTACACTCCTATTAAATATGTATGAATGTATGGGGAATTGTCAAAAACTCACTTTTAATATAAAATGTTTGGAAAGACCATATGAATTTACAGGTGACTTTGCATCTAAAAATAACAGCATTTCAAACAAAATGACAGCAAAACAAAATAAGGAAATATAATAAAACAAGAAAGAATTTATTTATTTATTTATAAATAAGACATCCAAGATCTCTAAATGAGGGTTTTTTGACAGTTGGATATCTGCATACTCCACACCATGTCCTTTAAAATGATTCTCATGTGAGTTGTGTAATCATGTGCACTGTTTTGGCCCTCATGTATATCTCTTGTTGGCCTATGCCTGTTACACATGAGTATTCTGAGAAATAGCACTGTCCTTCAGCAAGTGTTTCTGCATTTAACGTTGTGCATAATTTACAATGGCATTTGGAACTCTTAATTGTTTAATTATAGTAATCACAATCTAAGTTGTTTCAATTAAGGACAGAGATGTTTATAAATCGCCATTTGTTTGGAGAATCACTATTTCGAAAACCGTAGGCCTATTATTGTGTCCCAGTCAATTCTCAATGCTATTGAATTTCAATAGGATATCCTTGTTTTATAAATAATCTAAAGGTAAAAAAAATAAGTATCAATGTGAACCAATATTTAAAAATGTAAAGAAGTGGCCTAACAACAATGTTTGCATATCTACCAACCTCCCACCCTAGTACCCCTTCACCTGCATTTTTGTTTTGTAGTCAGATTCATGTCAAAAGCAATCTGTGGTTACCTCAGAAACATTTGAAGAGTTCAGATGCAAAAGCCTCTAAATGCCATTTGAAATTTTCTTCTTTAATGATGATTTTTGTCAAACTTGTATATTTAAGTTCAGTAATTTCACTTAAATAACAATTAATAGGTAATTATCATTGCCATTTAAGTGAAATCACTGAACTTAAATATACAAGCTTGATAAAACTGATCATTCTAGAAGAAAATTTCAAATGGCATTTAGAGGCTTTTGCATCTGAACTCTTCATTTACACTCTAAAAGAAATACAGTTGTATTATAAAAGATCCCACCCACCCTGGACATTACCTGATCTCCGCCCTGCCCTCTGGGAAGAGATACAGACTAATCAAAACAAAAACTAGCAGATTAAAAAGGTTTGTCCCACAGGCAGTCAAATGCAAATGTCCCTCCTTTCACTTCCAAATATTATGGTGCAATAAACCTGCCTCTCAAACTGGTACAATACCCCCACCTTCCCCAGCCAACACATTCCATATTTGCACTACAGTATATTGACATGTTGTGTTGCAACCCGGTATCACACACACACACACACACACACACACACACACACACACACACACACACACACACACACACACACACACACACACACACACACACACACACACACACACACACACACACTATATTGTGTGTATATATTGTCATATATATTATATATTGTCATGTTTATAGTACATAGCATACATGTATATCTTTGTTACAGCACTTCAATGTTTTTTTTGCACAAAGGATATCTCATTGTCTTATATTTATGCTTTTTATATTTTTGCCAATATGAGCTGCTAAACAGTCTTGTTGTTTTAATGGCAACAACAATAAAGATTCTATTCTATTCTATTCTATTCTATTCTATTCTATTCTATTCTATTCTATTCTATTCTATTCTATTCTATTCTGTCTCCACCTGCACAAATGCCACAGCTCACTGCCAGAGCCCCAGGTGTTCATCCACACATGCGTGAGATGTCCATATGGATGATGGCCTTCACCTTGAAGAGTTCTCAAAACAGCAGGGATGAGGGTGAGCCGTAAAGGAAGCTCTGTTTTAAAACTGTTTAAAACGCTGACATTACAATCAAGTAGAACAATTCCACTTCTTCATCTTACTGGTATGGATGGCTCAGAATAGTGTCACATGCACCACAGTTTTTCCTCATTCTTTTGCACAACCAGAAGATGGTGCTGCTGCTGATAATAACCTGACAGGGCTTGGCAACTGAAATCAACCCAGAGCTCCAAATACCACCACATAAATAGGCTAAATAAAATTATAATAAAATAGAAAATAATTAAATTAGGCTACTAAACTAGGGTCAGAGTGCTGTCTATAATAATCCCAGAGTTTAGACCACAATTGCTCATGCGACTGCAGAATGAAGTAGAATTGCTTAAAATGTTGTTTTGAAAGTGCTTAAATATTTTGGATCGTGTTTTCCTTTTTTTTTCTCCTTGGCTGATTCAACAATAGGCTGTAAAATGAAAATATTATAATGATCGCCTGACTGCATGAACCAGCCAGAGATGTTTCGATGCGCCTAATATGAACCAATCAGACGCATCACCGTCTATCAGGCGGTGAGAAAAACTACACATCACACTTCAGCGATTATCTCATCCTGCGTTCTGATTGGTCAGTGCGTGTGCCACTCTATTGCGTTTCGCTCCTACTACAGGTCGGTGCGGATCAAACACCTTGCAGTCGGTTCAGAGCCATTGACAAAAAAGGGGGTCTCTCTCGGATATGGTGGAGTAAGCTACATCGGGGCGGCTTGGAAACCACCTGGTTTGGAATAACCCGATGGAAATTGGAGGACGGGGGCATTGCGAAGTCCGTCTCGAGGAGGTTTTCATGGAGCGTTGAGATTATGTGGTGGCTTGCCTTAATGATGTTTACATCTCCGGCTTTCCCATTCATCGTGTTTATGTGCATGGGGTTATCCGAGGCGGTTCATTCCTACGATGCGCTGCCGTTAGTACTAAGGAAATCTCGTGCAATCGCAGAAGAGCATCCAGATACGAGCGCGAACGAGTTCCCAGGATACCGGCTCGGTATTGTCGCATTGACACCAGCGCCCACGGTCGCGTCCGCCAGAAAACCGATAAATGTCGCCGCACCAGCAGCCACCATTAAACCACCAACAACGGACCCCACCACCACCACCCCATCCCTGTCTAATCCCAGCTACATGGCCGCGTTTGTTCGGAGGAAGCTCAGCTCTGTTGAAACGCAGATGAAAGAAAAGCAGACCTCTGATAAAGCAGACAGATCAGGCATCGTGCCCGATTTTAGCACAACCTCTGACTATTCTCAAGGTGAGTTCAAGTGGATAGCGAAAGAACTTAATAATACCTTTATGACAACAGAAATGCTATTAAGATGATGATATTCTTAAACATAAGCCATTAGCTGGGCCTATATCTAATCAGTGCGAACATCAGGCCTTTCCTGCTTGATAATCCTAGCTAACATCATCATTCCTGCAGTCCGCCTCTCAGAAATCACTTCATTAGCAGTCATAGCCATGCAACATGATATATTGATGAGGTATCGATTGCACGCTCACCTCACTCCAGACTATCTATCTATCTATCTATCTATCTATCTATCTATCTATCTATCTATCTATCTATCTATCTATCTATCTATCTATCTATCTATCTATCTATCTGTCTGTCTGTCTGTCTGTCTGTCTGATGCATTGATTTTGACCTTTATTTTGTTTACATTATCATTATTATGTAAAAGGCTCTTATGATGTCTAACTAACTGGCCATTGATATGAAATGGGAAATCATATTCATTTTTCTCAGTCGCTTTGGTACATTTCTCAAATCAGAATTGAAATTAAAACATGTTCAATCTTCACATCATTATGTGAATTGTCCACATAAATAAATTTATCATTTCTTTGGAAATGGTTTTGTGCATCCATGCAAATGATTATTCTCTGATTATCAATTGCTTAAGTCATGTTGATCAAAACGCATTATAATGGGTCTCTGTTGAATTGTCTCAACCCCCCAACATTTAGGCATTAGTTCATGGCATAAGCCTTTACATAAAAAAATGGTTGAACAAGTTGTCATAATCAAATATTTCACATTTCTATACATGTCCAGCCTTTTTTTTTCTAAATCTGTCGTGTTCACATTGCTTTGTTTTCTTCTTTGTGCTATGCAGTGCTGTCTTTTCCTTTGTGTATTGCAATGACATGGTCTGTCAACAAATGACAGCACAAACAGTAAAAGCGTAAATGTGAATTTTGTCCAGTCTCTTGCAATCAAACTCCCGCTAAGGTGTGTAACCTACAATTTACAATAATTGCCATCAAAACTATAGCCATAGTTTACATCTGAACATCCCTCTCTCACAGTTCACTGTTATTTTGACTACATGACTAAGCAATTTGACTGTTTTACCCGTACACAATGACACAAGGACTTGTCATTCTGATGGCACTGACATGCTCATTGACAGATATACTGTATACTTTTGAGAGATGAACTAAGGATTTTGAGCAAGAGACTGGCTTTTGCAGGAAATCCATGGTGTTTTGCTATTTGTACGAATTGTTTTGAGAAATGTACTGTTTTACAAAATGTTGATGATTCGAGAAATGTACCAAAGCGACTGATGAGACAAACGTGCCTATATGGCTCTTTAGTGATTGAAGTGCGAGTATTTGTCCTAACTAGCTAGACCTGACTTTAACCCTTCAGTAAGCGATTCAGGAGCCAGGCTTTATCAGTAAAAGTACATCAGCTGGTATTTCCAGTATATCATCCAGTATTTCCAGCTGGGATTGTTAACATTTGTATTCGAATGGTAGTAGCTGTTAAGAAAGAATGACTGCAGATTATCTAATATGTGTGTGTAAAATAACCAGGTCACACTGTTAATGAGACTGAGTCTACATAAATCTTGCGTTTACATAGTCGTTTGGGTGCACCAATTGTCCATATGGAAATATAGACTTGGCCTACTTTTCCATAATAATGCTAAATCCCCAAGACAACAAAACTGACAGTTACCACCAGCGCACTGATAAAAGGGTCATTGACCCCTGTGATCGTACATTGCATTGGCTTAGAGGTTTGTAGACATTTAGAAACCTTTGCTCACTTTCAAAAGAACAACAGGGGGGACAAAGAAAGCTGGATCACAGAGGGGTGTTTCTCCATAAGGATATTTTGGCTAAAATTGCTTTCTTGCCCTAATCTTCAACCACATTCCCAAACAAAATGCAAGAAATGATACCAAAACAAAGAAAAAGGAAAATAAAAACACATATATATTTCCAGATGAGTAAAAGCAGGCAACATGTACCACAGACGTTTAACCCTTCTCCGGCCTGTCATTGTGATTAGACATTCCACAGCTATTGTTCCTTATGGTGAGGTTATAATCGGGAGACAATGTCCACAAAAGCATAGACTGTCTAAGCCTGCCGTTATTAGGACACAGGAAGTGCTAGGGAAGCCCACACATAACAGAACCTCTGCAGGGCCGGAGAAAGTGGCTAGAAATTGAGAGTGGACACTATAAATACTTCCATTTAGATTGATATACAACAGGCATCTTGTAAGGTACTACAAATGTTCAGGAAGCATTTAGGATTGAGGTTGGGCAAATTGTCTTAAAAACATATAAATGAACGGAATTGGCCACGCAAATTGAACTTTGAACTCTATCTTTTTTTTATTTTATAATTTATTGAATTCACATGCAAATATTTTATTAGTCCAAAACAACAAGATGGTCAAGAACAGATACAATCCAGTGATGTATACTGAAAAAAAGTAATGTTTTTAAATTAACGTTATAAGAAATTTAAATCATACAGCATAATTTTTTTAATTTTTCTGCATGAACTACCCATGTTATCATACACAAAACATATGGTATTTCCAGAAACATGTTTTATACATCATATCATCTGTTTTTGGAAATCCTCCATATGTTTTGTGTGTATAATACTCCATATGTTATGAAATACTCCATATGTTTTATTGTGTATAATGTGTAAAAAATGCTGCTGCAATTAGTTTTCACAACTTAAAATTCAACATTAGATTAACTTACCTTAATCACAACAAAAAAAAAACACTACATTTTGAGTTGTGATAACAAATTTTTTTTACAGTGGCAACATGACATCATGACTTTTGCGTAAACATACACGCCACTTTCAAGTCAAGTGGCGCGTTATCTATACGCATTTTGAGGTATCCGCGTGTATCCGGGTGTATGCGTGTATGTCTACGCCGTTAAATGTTCGAGTGATTCCGCGTGTATATAGACGCCGTTAAATGTCTGAGCGAAACAAAGCAAAATGTAGACCTACATCTGGGGAGTGATATTTTTTTTTTTCCTAGAATGGTAAGGGAAGACTCATAAATGCTATTAACCCCACACTAAACAATTATTGTTGGTTTAACTTAAAAAATTAAGTTACCTGGTTGCCTTTAAACTTTAAAGGGTTAGTTCACCCAAAAATGAAAATTAAGTCATTAATTACTCACCCCCATGCTGTACCAACCCCGTAAGACCTTCGTTCGTCTTCGGAACACAAATGAAGATATTTTTGATTAAATTTGAGAGCTGTATAACTACCACAGTGGCTCCTAAGGGACTGCCTCTTGACGGCCCATAAAGTCAATGAAGAAAATGTTTAAATATCCCAAGTGACTACCGTGGCTCAACTATATGTTTATCAAGCGACGCGAATACTTTTTGTGCGAAAAAACAAACAAAAATAACGAGTTTATTCGACTATTTCTTTTCTTCCTTGTAGGCCAGAAACGAGATTTCCTTAGATATACACGACGCATGCGCGAGAATTGCGATCTGAAGTAGTGTAAGCAGTTGGCAATTCTCGCGCATGCGTCGTGGAAATCTAATGGAAATCTCGTTTCTGGCCTACAAGGAAGAAAAGAAATAGTCGAATAAACTCGTTATTTTTGTTTGTTTTTTCGCACAAAAAGTATTCGCGTCGCTTGATAAACATATAGTTGAGCCACGGTAGTCACTTGGGATATTTAAACATTTTCTTCATTGACTTTCTGGGCCGTCAAGAGCCAGTCCCTTAGGAGCCAATGTGGTAGTTATACAGCTCTCAAATTTAATCAAAAATATCTTTATTTGTGTTCCGAAGACGAACGAAGGTCTTACGGGGTTGGTACAGCATGGGGGTGAGTAATTAATGACTTAATTTTCATTTTTGTGTGAACTAACCCTTTAAGTTCATTGAAATTGAAAAATTGAGTTAATACAATAAAGGAGTTTGATTTAATAATCAGAAACTCAAAATATTATGTTATCTGAACCACATAAATTATCTAAGTTGATTTGACAGAAGAAAAAAAATGGTAGGTTTAGGGATGGGGTTGGGGTAGGCTATATTTATATATGAAGAGTTCAGATGCAAAAGCTTCTAAATGCCACTTGAAATTTTCTTCTTTAATGATGATTTTTATCAAACTTGTATATTTAAGTTCAGTAATTTCACTTAAATAAGAATTAATAGGTAATTATCATTGCCATTTAAGTGAAATTACTGAAGTATTTACTGAAATTACTGAAGTATTAAACTTTTATCAAGTTTGATAAAAATCATCATTAAAGAAGAAAATTTCAAATGGCATTTAGAGGCTTTTGCATCTGAACTCTTCATATACAGTAATGTAACATTAAGTCAACAGCGTTCATAAACGCACTGAAAATCGATTATGCGTGTTGATAGCATGCCAAAAATGGAAATACGAATAAGCGTGTCATACAGACGCCATTTCATTAGGTCAGTCTAACAGTGGTGTTATTTTAGTATTATTATAATTTATACTATTTATTAATATTTTTAATTGACTTGAATTTTTAGTTTTTATTTTCATTTTAGTTTGAGTAATTGTGTTATTTACTTTTGTAATTTTAATTTATTTACTCAATATTTCTATTTATCTTTAGTTTTAGTAATTTTATAATTTTAGTATTTAATTTCAGTTTGTTAGTTGCCTGGAAATGCCAGGGCAACATTTCTAATTTTCATTTAAATATTAATTTTTTTCATTTTATTTCAGCTGTATTTCAACCAATGAAAAAAAGAGTTTAAAATAGTTTTATTTTTAGTTAACAATAAGAACACATTTACTGTGTGGACTGTAAATTAAATTGTTTAAAATACAAAATTCTATAAAATACATTTGTTCATTTTACTAATCCAGATGCATTTGCAGTAGTCAGAGCTTTCCTCTAAAGCATAGGACTTTAGCTAGAGGGGCATCTGAAATATTCTAATGGAAACAGATAAATCCTTTATGATAAGTATGATTTTAGAGGTGTGCGGGTTTGACCTACATGCTAGCAGCTGTGCATTAGATGGCCCAGTGAACTCTCGCTGCCCCCTACATTTGAATCGAGTCTGTGTGCCATTTCCACTGGAACTAATGGACAGAAGACTGACTCTTTCACACTGACACCTTTGTGTTCTTTCTTTTGTTGTCCAACACCCAGTGCCCATCTTGTCTTTTAGCTTCATATACCATCGAACGACCCCTAATGGCACATCTTCACAGGAAACAATGATTAGTTCATGTTCTTATTTACTTGATGGTTCATTATCGTGCCACGTCTGAGGTCAATGAAGCCACATCGCATTTATCTCACATCAAAGGTTCATCCTCTCTTATATGGTTCGGTTGTAATCGCTCTGTCATATTTAATAATTTCATGATTTTGTCATAAAGCGATGAGTCTGGTCGGCAGCCTCATTTACATGGATGTATGCATAATCTGTCAGACTGGGATCTGTAAGCTTCTTATCCTCACCCTCCACAGCCCCCCTCAGGAGCAGAAGGTGTTTACGTACACACTCCACAGCTCCGTGTGTTAGAAGGTGTGACTGTCAGTGCATACAAATGATGCTTTTCCCTTTCGGCAGGTGCCCCTCTGGGTGACCCTCTGCAGTAAATCTGCTAAAATGGGATCTTGGGGATGAAGGCATGAGAGATTCTCAGAAAGACGTCTGGCTCTTAATGGAGTTCATTGATATGATATTAAACTGCACGATGAACATGCCATCGGTAATGTTATTGGTAACATTACATTGATTATGTTAAATACTGTAGATGTCTGAGTGCATTGATTATTGTGTACTGTATGTCTACAACACAACCGTTCAAAAGTCTGGGGACAGTAAGATTCTTTTAAATGCTTTTGAAGGAAGTCTTGTATACTCAACAATGCATTTAGTGGATCAAAAATAAAGTAAAAAAAAAATTTAATATTCTGAAATTTTTACTATTTAAGATAACAGTTTTATATTTTAATATTTTTAAATGATGGCAAAACTGAATTTTCAGCATCAGGATCCTTCAGAAACGATTCTAATATTGTTCAAAACGTTTAACTTTATATAGTAATTCTGGTAATTTTACGGTAATTTACTGTGTGAAAGGGGCTAATGTTTCGCTACACTTAAGACCTTACATTTCAGCCTGTTTCTCACACAAAGCTCTGGAATAGCTTCAGAAGATCCTGCACGGGTTGCACGGACACCTTTTGAGGTGTTATTATGGTGTTTTTGCTTCATATTTGAAGCTTGAAGCTTTTTGTGTTCCATGGAAAAAAATCAGCGTTTGG
This sequence comes from Pimephales promelas, assembly GCF_016745375.1. Next base: position 639,433 of record NW_024122003.1, on the reverse strand, counting down.
AACAACATGACTGGGAATAAATGATGACAGAATTAAAATTTTTGTTAAAATAACTGTTCCTTTAACCCCTCGCCTGGCTTTGATTTCTGTCCCTTGAACTAAATGACCACCAAAGGGAATAGGTCGTTCTCTCTAAGGGATAAGAGGTTGCTTCGGGTACACGCAGTTGAACAAAGGCTGATGAATAAAAACATGTTTTACATGAAAGATGGATTCAAATGTGCCCTTTCAGATTCAAATGTGCCCACTTTAGTTTTTGAGATCAAACACATTTGATCATTAGCAAACAGAATCTGTGTCCTAGCAAGTTAGCACATACTCAAGACAAAGCTGTGGTGTTCATGAATTTCAAACCAAGCCCTCTTAGGCCTTGTCCACACGGACACAGGTATTTTTATAACTAGTTTTTCCTCCTGCGTTTTTAAAATGGTGGACGATTCGTGTGGACGAACGGGCGTAACGTGAAAAAAAAAATCACGGTTATAAAAATACCTTTGTACGTGTGGACAAGGCCTTACCTGTCTCTTGTTGTGTTAAGAAAATAAATAATAGAAAAAGAAAATTTACATCCAACCGATTCGAAGTTGGCCTCGACGTCGAGGTGTTGCTGGTTAACTAAAAAATGCTGGGACAAATAGTTTCCAACCTAAATGTAGATCAATATTTAAATGAAACACTTCTCTTTCATTTGCAAATCGTCTTCTATTTAATTGCAGTTGGGATAGATTTGTAATTACACAAGCTTCATTTGTTCCCTTGAGCTGGAATTTGCTGCCATGTTGAAATTTAATGTGTCCGATTTGCCTTTAGAGGTTGTGTTCTTCTTTTGTGGTTCTACAGCCTTTCCTGCATACTAAATATCTGCAGATCTCTCAGTCTAATATCAAATTAATGAAGTGTCAAAGAATCAGACTGGAGGGAGTCATTCTTTATAGCTGTCAGGGATTGGCAAGATGGAGTAGAGTGATGCGTAGCAGACTTGAACTTGAAGGAGAGATTCACTACCGAGCAGGAGTGCTGCATTAACAGGGCTTTATGTTTAAACACTCTACGGGTGACACTTAAACATGGTTTCTTCTTGAGTTGCAGTTTTTTTTTAACCAGGGTTATGTGTACCCTAAGGGGGTACTTGAAAAGATTTTGCTTTGTTAAACCTACACTGCAAAAAAATAGTAAATTGCTGTTTTTATCATATGGAGCAACTTCCACCTGATTTAACCCTTGTATTTCTCTATTCATTGGCTGTTGTAACATGATATATTTAGGTTCATTCAGTGAAATTAAAAAATATATATATTTTTTGACTTATTAAAGTTAGAAGGTACCACCACATTAAATGTATGCAGGTTTTAGGCTTACATTTATTCCAGTGTATAAAACCAACCCGACCTCATGAGAAAATATGACTATTTTACATTTTGGTGAACTGATGAGAAATTTGTATTCATTTGTTAGATTTGAGTCTTGCAAAAATATAATATGATTAATAAAAAAAAAAAAAAAAAAAAAAAATACTAAGCATGAATTGGAGAACAAGCAGATCGTACGAAATGTACGAATGAGATTGTGTGAATTCACCACCAATTCGCCAATATATAAAATAGTTAAAATTCCCATGAGAGTGTGTAAACAGAAGAAATAATGATGAAAATAAAAACATAATTTATTAAAAAAAAAAAAAATCGGTTCCTTTTTTTTTGGGGGGGGGGGGGGGGGATGTGCAATGATAGATTTGTTGACAGATGATTGGTCTATTTTTTTGTCTTTATATGTGACGTAGTTACATGTTACTAAATGTAGGCCCACTTACTATAGTAATAACTGAAAATTATGCATAATAGAGTGCCAAAGTTATGACGTCACTTTGTTGGACAACTCGGAAGTTAGCGGCGCATTCCTTCGATCGAAAAAATCTATACGTTTTCCCCATAGACTTTTAAAAAATCGCAAAAAATAAGATCTGTGTTCAACAAAGAGTTGGGACACTTAAACGTTTTGTCTATCAAGATAATCTTTACAAGTTAATCCAAAATTTATACATTTTGAAGCCTATATAAAGTAAAAAAAAGACACAAGCAGACACAATAAAGTTTAAAAAAATACAAGCAGGTTATAATTGATGTGTTTTATATCATATATCAAAACGTGAAAATATTTAGAGGCTTTGTTCACCACAGACCTTATTTCAGGCGATTTAGAAAAAAACCCATTCAAAAAATAGATTTTAGAGCGAGGGGATCGGGATTGCTAAAATGCTAACTCACTTCCACGTTTTGGCTTACAAAGTGACTTGATAACTTCGGCCCTCTATTGCAACTAACTTAACCCTAAACCAAAACCTAATCCTAACTCTAGTCTATATAGTAAGTACACGTAGTTAATTGATATTACTCGGTACTTATTTGAGTAAGGTTATTGTACCTACGTCACCTTAAAATAAAGTGAACCCAATACGTGTAACCTAACATGCCCGTACTGAAGGATCTTTGTGTGACTGTTTCTACTCATCTAAGCGGAATTCAGGCTATGTTTACACAGAAACGATTCTGAAGAGAAAACACAAAAGTTACATTGCGTTATCACTTTTTATTCTGCGTTTAGACGAGCGTTTTGGGTGGGAAATCCGCGGACATATGATGACGCAAAAGTGTGTGAAATTAATGTAGTATGCACTCCAGGCAGCTAGGAGTGCATACTACAACAACACCAAGTCCGCTTACCTGCATACAACCTTCACTGTCAAGCAGACTTTTGCGTTTTTACCCTTTACACGGGAACATGGCGGTGGAGCGTTTTTAAGATTTCCACTCTGGAGGTTGGTTTCACTTTTTTGCGTTTTTAAGTCCCAAAACGCCGTCGCCGTGTAAACGAAAGGCACATCCGATAAAATATTTTTACGTTTTCACCCGCGAGCGTTCTCGTGTAAACAGGGCCTCAAACTGGGGTGTCTGGCACTAAAGACCGCAGAATCTTGCGTCAGTCGCTAGAGGCCAGGGGAGTGAGGTTTACACACACAGCTCTTACTGGCCTATGTCTGTTACACTCACCCCCCTAAACCTCATTCCCATCCGGTCATGGCACCAAATGTAACCAGTCCAACTCCAACAGCTCCGAGCGGGATTCGAACCGGGGTCTCTGGCATGGGAGGCGGGCACGCTAACAAGGACGTTAAAGACTGCAGCTACTAGCGTTAGTTGCTAGCGCACCTCTTGAGTTCAGGGGAGTGAGGTTTACACACAGATCTTACTGGTCTACGTCTGTTACATTTGAGGGTTTGTAAGACAAAAAAAGTCTAGGAAACGCTGTCTTAAACCACCACAAAGAGTAGACATTCACAACAGAAATAATTGTTTCAAAAGGGTGAAGGGTTTTTGCAACGTTGCCATTAAAGAACCATTCAATAAACAGCTCTTAAAAGAACCTTTTTTTAATAGTGTAAAGAACATTTTAAGAACCCTTTTCCACTATCAAGAACCTTTTGTGTAATTAAAAGGTTCAATGAATGTTAAAGGTTTTTGGAACCATCAATGTGTGTACGGGGTGAATGTGTCTGTACTTTACATCAATATTTGATGATCTCAACATTGCCCCTCTTTGGTTGTCAAAAATTCATAAGGAATCGTTTGTTTGTGTGTCCTCTAAAGAGCTGGTGTGTAACTGCAGCGGTGAAGGAGTATCGGACCCTGATGAGTGTGACCGTGAGACGGGTCAGTGTGACTGTATGCCGGGTTACACGGGGCTGCGGTGTGAAGAGTGCGAGGAAGATCACTTCACCAATGGCACCATCGGATGCCTGCCCTGTGCATGTGACTCCTTCGGTGCAGACAGCGCAAGCTGTGACAGGTGAGAGGCATTGTGGGAAAATTACATTCTTATGTGTCTTGCTATTGAATTTATTTTTTTTATTTATTTTTTTTTTTTTTTGCTAGTTGCATGATAGAATTAGAAATCCAAAACTTACAATAACATTCAAAGGTGGGGTCTGTACATTTTTGAAAGAATCTCTTATGCTCACCAAGGCTGCATTTATTTGATCAGAAATATAGTAAGTACAGTAATTCTGTGAAATATTAGTGCAATTCAAAATAACTATTTTTTATTCGAATATGTTATTCCTTTGATGGCTGAATTGTTAGCAGCCATTACTCCAGTCTTCAGAACTTATTCTAAAATTCTATTCCTCATTCTAACTCTTTTAGATTAAAATGAAAACATGTACTATATTTAAGAATATAGAATCCTTTGAGAATGTTCCCAGATATCCCAAAAGGCAGGGTCTTGTAAGATTTAGCTTATTTTCTCCTTAAAGTATAGTTAAGTAAACAGATAATCAGGCAGATTAGCTCAATCCCGTATTGCTCCTTCTCAAAACCTTGAGGACATATCAGTTTCCTGTTGGCATATCTGTCTGTGCTTTAAGTGTTTAGAAGGTTTACAGAGAAACATACTGAGTATTGCCAGTTTGAGCCTAATTAAATGACATACCCTGCAGGGAGCAGATTGTTGTGGTCTGGCTTTGTTTTGGGATGAGGCTGTGAAGTAATTAGCTTTTAGAGCCAGTAACCATGATTCCATAATCAGGATTAAGTCTAAATTTGGACATTTCTTTAAAGACAAATGTACAGTTTTGTTGGCTATTTGAGAATGGTTTCAGCTGACTGCTCAAGTAAGATCAGTTTTGAACTGCAGCATAATAGTACTAGTCCTATTCAGTCTCAAATTATGAAGGTCAAAAGTTATGACCTGTTATACCTACTCAAATACCCCATTGATTCGCTGGAGAAAGAGTTGATATCTTTCTGTAATAAGCTGGCCATTGTTCAATTAGACCACCATATTTTAAGTTAGCAATAAAGCTTTGATATTGCATGATCTTTGTAATTAAGCTTCAAATAAAAATTCCATTTATACAGTACTTGGCTGGCTACAGTTTTGTCTGTGAAACCATTGGTCTGTTAAGGCTGTTCTAATTTCTCCTCGGGGAAATTATAATAGTCAACATGAGTCCATTGAATATTATGAGTTCTTATATTAGGATATCCTAATGAAATTCCAAGGCTTTTTTTTTTGTTGTTCTTAAAAGAGATTAGCTTCCCTATGAACAGTATAGTGCCCATGTTAAGATGCATCTACACAAATGTACACAAATTAATGCTAATTTTCCAGAGGGGAGAATGTGTATGATTATTGTAATCGTACAGTGGATGATATTGCAGTTCTGCAACAGAAGAGATGCATTTCCATGCTTTAAATCCATGGCCAGCTGTGTGTTCTTGTGTGCATCTGACTTTGTTGATGTTAGATTCAAGTAGTGTGGGAGGTAAATTGTCAGTTGTACACCATCAGTATAGTACTGCATTCAATATTGGCTCTTGATTGGGATTATATTTGTTTATTTCTTCTACATTTTAACATTTCTAAATTAATAATTTCCATTTACCGTCCCTTGTGAAAAAGTAACCGTCTCTGAGATTTATTTTCATGATAATCGAATGTTAAGAGTTTTATCTCTAAAAACTGTTTAGCGTATAACGCTAGTATATGGGGGCATAGAGTAATGCTCAATGCAGCGGTGCATGTAGGGACCCTCATTATGTTACCGTGTTGGTGTGGGGTTACTTTGAGCCTTGTTAGTGGTATTAACTAGCTATTTTTATTTTTCATTACTCTATGCCCTATACTGTATATACTAGTGTTATAATCTAAACAGTCTTTAGAGATAAAACTCTTTACATTTTATTATCATGAAAACAAATCTCAGAGAACGGTCGACCAGGTACCAATGTGTTATTCGACCAAACTAAGGATCATTTTGCACTGGAGTTGTCGTTTAAGCATATATATATATATATATATATATATATATATAATATACTCAAGTGTGAACGGAATGTAATTTTTTCGGATGCTTATTTACATTTTAATTCCAATTAAATGAAAATGGTTAATTTTTTTTTTCCGGGAGAAACGTTGATCTCCGATATTTTGAATTGGACTGCAGTACCAATTTCGACTACTAGTTGTCATTCTTACATGCTGCACCTTTAAGGCACAACAAAAGATTAATAAAACACCATGATTTAATGTATACTTTAAATAAAACTTATAATTTGACATTATTATGAAGTGTACTTAAGTGTGTTAAAAACTTAAATCTGGCACCTGCAAGTGCACAGTAAAAAGTCTCTGTTTTGGGTTGTAATACTTAAGTAGGGCCGTTCAGCCAATCAGATTAAAGTCACCATGAAATCAGAATGAACAATTCTTATTTATTTATGGAATATTGCAGTACTAAAAATTATTTATCCGTGCACATCAATGTTTTTTTTTTTTTTTTTTTTACCGATATCCAATAATTCTTTATATTTGAAAGTCGATAACCGATATATTAGGCCGATAAATCTAAATCCACATTTCTATATAATTTTTGACAGCCTGATTAAAAAACAAAAGTCTCACCATTAAAAGCCATGTCCCAACCACACAATTATATTTTATGTAGCCTATATTAACAATATTTTCCAGTTTTGTAGTGATTCTAATCATATTTCAAGCAATTCAAAACCATCATGGCGAACAGTGCACATCTGAATTGTCTCAGCTGATGGAAATAATCCATTATTTATCGGCTTTAATATATTGGCCAGATTTTCTTATAAGGCCGATAACATTAAAAATGAACATCGGTCGATACCGATAAGGTGGCCGACATATCATGCGTCGCTAATCCTATATATATATATATATATATATTGCTGTGTGGTTTCAAGTAAGTGTGTTTAGTATGATGCAAGACAAGTAAAAGGTTTTAATATCCGCACAACTTCAGTTGCTTAGAAACCAAATCTTCCATGGATTCTACACCCCTTCAGGAAAACATCTAAGCCTTTCACTTTAAAAGCACCAGGCGAGGTTCAGAGCATCCCAGTTCCACGGTTGACATGGTTGTGAAGGATGCAGGAAGGAGAATGATGCTGGCATCTCCATGGTAGCAGAGAGACAGAGAGAGGGAAGAGGGGATCCAGTCGTTGTGTAACACTGACCTAGTTAATATGCAGCTGATCTGCCCCAGGGTCTCTGAAACATTAATGAGCTTTCTGCTACTACTGCCTGCTCAACGCAGTCTCTCTCTCTGAAAACACACTCGTACACACACATAAACAACCAATCCAGATGATTAAGGAAGCCCCTGGTGATTCTATTATGATATACATGTGTCAAGCCGGCTGCATTGAGTTCTTTAGTGTGCTTGCTATAATCTGGCTGTGCTGCCTGATGCTGGTCGATTTCAAATTGTTTTTATTCGATCAGTTTTAGTGTGTCAAATTATAAGGGGGTGTATTCAAACAAGCACAGTGACTAGCTGCATTTACATGGACTCTAATAATCATATTTTATTCAGACTAGTAGCACAGTCGGCCACTAGTGACATGTAACCACGCTAATTGGAATAAATTGACAAAATTTTATTCGGATTGTAAGTGAGTGGTCTAGTATTTTCAGTCATGCAAGCACATCAAATTCTTCAAAGTTGTTCACCAAGCTTATAATTAAATTACATATTTGAAATCGCCAATGAAATCTGACAACAACTGTCTCATAGAAGTCTTTACCAATCAGCGATTGGTTTTTTAAATAGAAGGCGGAACTTATTCCGCCATATTGCGTGTTTCACGTTCTCCCGTTCTAAGTAAAATGAATGTACCATATTTGTATATCTAAAGTCTTTGATTAAGTGCCATAAATCAGTGTTGTCTAATTCTAAAAATTCAGGATTTAGTGATCATGTAAACGCGTCTTGCGGATTCATCAATCGGAATCAATTCCATGTGTTCATGTAAAAGTAGCTACTGACAAGTAAATAAATAGTTTTGATTAATTAACCATTGAATTATTTAAGTCATTAATTGACAGTATGATCCTAATTAAACATTACTTGAATGTTAGGTTTTAGAACTCATAAGTAACGTATTTGGCTTTCAAAATATGTTTATATAAAAATATTAGTGTTTATGTGCATTACTGTTTTAGACATTAATACATAATACGTTACTAAAGATTTGTTTTTGAAAGTAGTCTCTCATGTCCACCAAGGCCGTGTTCATTTGAGCAAAAACACAGTAAAACTGTAATGTTTGTATTATTATTACAATTTAAAATAGCCGTTTTCCACATTAATATATTTTAAATAAATCTCTGAATTTTCCGCATCACAGCTCCAGTCTTCATTGTCACATGATTTTTTTTCAGAAAATATTCTTATATGCTGATTTGTTGCTCAATATACATTTCTTATTATTATCAATGTTTGAATATTTTTTGAAATGAATATTTATTTCAGGATTTTCTGAATAGAAAATAAAATGTATTTAAAATCTTTTGTAACATTATAAATGTATTTAGGTCCAAGGTCATTCCTTGGTCGACTTATTGCGCTTTATTTAACTGATTTATCAATTTAAATAATTAAGTGGAAACAATTGATACTTTAATCAAAGATCTGAGTTAAATCATCTTGGAAATGGTTACTTGACCTGCCAGTGTAGCCTAATGCTTGGCTGAAATATTTATTGTGAAACATCATGTGATCATGTGGATCATATTACAAATGACCTGTCCTACCAAAATGCCACGTGCCTGAGAGTCTGTGCAGGTTTATTTCTGGTATTACAAGTATTTTTACTGATATTATCATAACAAATAGCCTACATCTGTTTAGTAGCTGCCTTTGTAGAATATAGCCATTTATAAGTTGCTGTTATCAGCTTTTCCTAATACATAATGGTGTGTTTATATCCATATGCATGTCTTTTTCAATAAGGCTAAATTTGTTCTCTAGAACGGGGGTGGTTGGATTTAAAAAAAGCATCATGATGCTACAAAACGCCGCCCTGTTTGGTGTTTACACAAATGCTAAATGTGCCAACCTAATGAATGGTTCTGTTCAACAGCTGGCTTTAGAGAGCCGTCTATGTCCCACAGACACACAGACGAGGGGTCTGTCTGCTAATGAATGCTAGTGAATGCAAGTGAAGGGCGTGTGATTGATCATTATCTGACCTTGATAATCACTGTTTGTGTGTGATACAGTGTGGGTGTGTTTGGGAAACAGGCATCTTAATATGCTCTCACTGACTCGTTTTATGAATCCGTAGTGTTTTTAGGAAGGACAGATGTTTGTATTTTGCATCCGCCACAAAACCCCCTTTTCTCCGGGTTGTATTAAAATGTTAACAGGCGGTCTTTCTCTCTTTCTTGATCTCCCGCGCTCTTTCTCTGGAGATTGTGATTGATAGGTCATATATGTCACACCTCACTCTCATTGCCTCAGAATGCTCTGGGTGCTGAGCCATCACCATGGTAACCTGTCTACTGGCCCGTGCACACGCACACACCCACCCACTCGCTCTCCCACAGCAAGTGCAAGTGTATCTACTAACACCCTACATATGTTAAAAGGAGGCGTGTTAGGTAACAATGCAGAGGTGATTTTTTTTAAACAAATCTATTGTGGCGGCAACACACTTTAGGAAAATGTTATATTAGGAAATGTTACACCATTTCTTGTGAATGGAAACTGCATCAACCAACTTGATGTAGGCCGTATTCTCCTCAAATGACAACAAGGGAAATGAGAACCATATTCAACTAAGATATGATATAATGAATAAAGAAAATAATGTCTAATTAGGACCCTTATTTATTTTATTTTATTTGTCTATTTGCATTGGGACATTAATTGTGAAGATAATTACGTACTATTTCCTATTAAATTCTTAATATTGTATTACAAATATATATATATATATATATATATATATATATATATATTAGGGCTGTGCAAAAATTAATTGCGATTAATCGCATCCAAAATAAAAGTCTGTGTTTACCTAATATATTTGTGTGTGCTGTATATAATTATTTTGTATATATAAATACACACACATGCATGTATATATTTAAGAAAATCTGTTGTCATATATAAAATATTTATATTTATATAATATAGATTATGTATTTATTTATATACACAGAATTTAAGAGCAAATAATTCTTAAATATATACATGCATGCATAGGTATTTATATATACAAAATAATTATATACAGCACACACAAATATATTATGTAAACACAGACTTTTATTTTGGATGCGATTAATCGCAATTAATTTTTGCACAGCCCTAATATATATATATATATATGACAACTATATATACAGTACTTTATATATATATATATATATATATATTACTAAAAGAGCTGTACGTCTCTTCCTTACTACCTTATTTTCACTCAAGTCAAATTACTAATGGTGTCTTCAAAGGAGGGTGTAGCGCTCTTTGTCTATTTCTCCTTCTGTCTCTCTTTCTGCTTTACTTCTCTCCCGTTTCTGCTAGACCAGTAATATATAATTCAGGACGTGTGTCTGTATTTATGCATTGAGATTGTATGTAGGGAGGTGCAGGGCATTCTTTGAGATTCTTTGATTCACCACAGGAAACATCTCTGCGGAACAGAAGTGTCACAATTTCCATATGTTATCGACAATCAGTCTGTAAATGTGGGTGGATGGGGATGACACTCACTGATGATGTTGTTCCTGCCCCTATTTTTAGAACCATTAATTTATGTTTTTTTATGCTATTTTAATGACACTTACTCATTTTCCCTTTAAAATCATCAAAGTGAATATTTATAATTAAATACACCCTCAATTACACCCTCTTTTTCAAAATCTCCTTACTTTCTCTCACATCTCTTTTTTATTGTATGGTTTAATAAGTCAGCTCTTTTATCGCGACCGTTGTTGTTGTTTTTCTCGGGTTTCCATTGTTGAGATCCTGTCAGCATGGCTGAGCACTTTAAGCTTGTCCCACGGGTGTCATCGTCGCCCCTCTCTCATCTATCACTTGCTCCACTCATACACAGAAACCAATCACACAGCCCCTGGAAGCCCCTCCTCGCCTCAACCTTCACCCCAGACCTAACGCAACAGCCCTGGGGTGTGAGGATGTGTGTGATTGTAGGATATGGAGGAGTGTTTATGTGTATGGGGAGTCTACTAATGAATGTTTTGAAAGAGTAAGGGCTGAAGCATCCATTACAGCAAAATTACTAAATAAAAGAGTGATAAGTACATGGGGTCATTAGTGGGCTTGCAAAGACAAGCATCACTACTGCTATTGCTGATACGTTTGGTATGGGATTTAAACCAAGTATGTCTATTATACCTGGATATAGCTATGTGTTAGCATTACCATTCGTCTCAATTGAAGATTCTTTGTGGGCACAGGATCCCCCGGAAGTACAATTTTAAATTTGCCGTCTTTACTAAAAGATGCTCAGTTCTGGTCAATCCAATTACTCTGGATATATAGGAGCAACCATAAGAGCAAAATATAAAGACAACCATCTTGCAACCACCTTAAATACCTGTGCAAATACATTGCAACATATAAAAAACCACTCCAACACATTAGCAACCAGTTGGGAATCAGCTAGCAATGCCCTAGCAACCACACAGGACACCCTAACAACTACAAAGAAAACATGCTAAAAGCCACTCAGAAAATCTTTGAAGCCACTTGGCAATTACAAAGCAACACCCTAGCAACTACATTCAACACCCTAGCAACCACATAGCAAACATGCTAAAAGCCACTCAGAACACCTTAGCAGACACTCTGCAACAGCCTAGCAAATACATAGCAAACATGATAAAAGCCAATCTGAAAAGAACATGTTAGTTGCAACTTGGCAATCGCTTAGCAATGCCCTTAGCAACACCCAGAACATTATAGCAACTACACAGAACATCCTCAAGTCTACCTAACAACCACACAGAACACCCAAATTAACCACATAGCAAACATGCTAAAAGCCACTAAGAAAACCTTAGCAGCCACTTGCCAATTTCCTAGAAATGCCAAGAGCATCATAGCAACTACCTAGCAACCACCCAAAACACCTTAACAATAACCTAGCAACGACACAGTACTCATTGGCAACTACATGGAAAACATGGTAAAAGCCAATCAGAATACCTTTACAGCTACTTGACAAACACCTAACAACCACCCAAACCATCATAGCAACTAAATAATAGCCACCCAGAACACCCTAGAAATGCCCTAACAACCACACAAAGCACCTTACCAACTAAACAGCAAAAATTGACAATAGCAATGTCCTAAAAACCACACATACCATCATAGCACCTACCGAGTAACCACCTAGAACACTCTATCAATGCCCTAGCAACTAAATAGCAATCATGCTAAAAGCAACTAGCAGCCACATGGACATTTTTTAACAATGCACTAGCAACCACACAGTACACCCTAGCAACTGCATAACATCACACTAATCACCTTAGCTTTTCAAGCACCACTCACAATTTCTTCAGAAAATGTAAAAAAAAAAAAAAAAAGTTATTATGATAGCAGTGATTTTAGTGGTTGTGTGATTTTAGTTCTACATAACTGAACTCTAAAGCCGCTTTCCGACCAAGTAGTTACAGGAACTTCGTTATAGGAACTGTCCACTTCTAAACAGTTCTAAGAACTACTCTCCCACAAAATCGTTTTTTCTGCTTGCGTTCGCACTGGCCAAGTGGCCATAGGAACTGGTAGGTGGGGTAACTCAAGCACAGCGACGGTTATCACTAGACGTAGCGCGGCCACATACAACAACAACAAACCAGCATGGAGGAGGCTATTATTATTGCAATGTTCCTGTTCTGCCTTGCCGGGACCTTAATTAACGGAGAACGAACGGCGGCGTTTAAAGATTATGCTTGAGTTCTGTAAGTTAAAGAGAAACACAGAAGACGAAGGCTCCAGCGTAATATGATATTAAGTAATATAATGGAAGAAGATAAAAGAGCAGAGCGCAGATGGCAAACAAAACGAAGGGTAAGTTTAGCTAGCATTAGCAATTAGCTGGTTGAATGCGTTATGTTTGTCTTAATCCTCGTTGTAATGTTTTGTAATGTCAAACACACAGTATATGGCAGACAGCGCACTACAAGTTCCGTGTTGACAGTGGGCATGACTTATAAGTTGAACCAATCAACGTAGACCTAGGGAAAGGGAACTAAAAAAGTCCTCACTCTAGACTAGGTACTGAAAGAGTTATAGGAACTACAGTCTGAGGAACTAAAAAATCCCCAATTTAGTCCGGTTGGAACACGAGAAAAAAAGGGTTATAGGAACGTTAGGTTCTAGGAACTGCAAAAGTCCCTCCGGTCAGAAAGCGGCTTAAGTGGATCGTTCCCTGTGAGATTATTTTGCCGATTTGGTTTTGTTCTGAGTATCTCATTTACTCGGGATGATTCTGTGATTTTCTTCATATGTAACAATTCCACCAGCTTCAGTAGTATTAGACTACTGTTATTTTGGGTTGACGACTTTACAGGCAGTACAGATTAAACACAATCTGTGTGTGCTTGTTTGAAAGAGAGAGAGAGAGAGAGAGAGAGACAGGGGGATTCCTGGAATCAGGTTTGAAGCAGCAGATGGTTTCAAATGTGGTCTCGGCCACAGGTCTCTCATGTGTACCCACATGTAGAAATGGTGGAATTAAAAATGAAAGGTCTAGACTACTTTAAAGTGTGCATGACTGCATTTAGACCAGGATTGTTAGCTGTCTAGGGCAAAGGCTTGTGTGTGTGTGATAAGATACCACAGGAACTGGATGCACAAAGCGTACGTTGGGAGCTGGAACAATTGTCGTCTGTACAAGGCGGCAGCATTTCCAGACTGCCAGTGTCATAATTGTTGTCAAGCAGAGATTTCGATTTATTCACTTGTGTTTTCTGTGTTTTTTTCTCTTACAGTTCAGGTAGCTGTACATGTAAGATAGGTGTTTACGGGCCCAAGTGTGACGACTGCCACCCTGGATTCTTCCACTTCAGCCACACAGGATGCCAACCTTGCCGATGCAACAACCATTCCACCTACTGCCACCCTCAGTCAGGTCAGCACACTTTCATCATCAATTAACATCTCTATCTCATTAAAATGCCCCTATAATGCTATTTTAAAATTCCTAATTTTGTTTTGGAGGTTTCCTACAACAGAATTACATGCATCAAAGGTCAAAAAACACTTGTTTTCTCTTAATATACATTGCACATCACCACATTTTTCAATGGTTCTCAAACGACTTGTCTGAGGATTCAGTCCCTCCTTTTCGCGAGCCTACTCTGCTTTGATTGGTCAGATTTGTTGCGATTGGTCTACCGCTTTCATGTGTTTTTCAGTAACTAAAGGCCCATTACCATAACTGAACTTCAGCTCCGGAGGCTTCCTAAAGCTCAGCGATTGTACATACTGTACTGTAAAGACCATAACGGTGACGTCGATTTTACCATATCAATCCGAGCGCGAGTCCGATGATGAAACATTAGAAGAACTAGCTATCTAACCCGTTATCTAACATTTTTCTGTTATTTCAGCTACTCAGTTTGATGAAATAATGAGATGTTGTGATGGTAACTCTTCAACATCAGCATTAAAGGAGTAGTTCACTTTTGAAAAAACTTTTGCTGATAATTTACTCACCCCCATGTCATCCAAGATGTCCATGTCTTTCTTTATTCAGTTGAAAAGAAATTAAGTTTTCTGATGAAAACATTCCAGGATTTTTCTCCATATAATGGACTTCAGTGGGAACCAAACGGGTCAAGGTCCAAAAGAAACTTTAAGTACAAACTGCAAACTTGTTCAAAGGGCTTTAAAAGATTCCAGACGATGAATAAGGGTCTTATCAAGCGAAACGATCCCTCGTTTTATAAATAAATAACAAAGTTTAAGTTTTATAAGCTCAAACGCTCGCCTTGCTCTATTCTGTAACGCACTCCTGTTCGAACTCGTTCATCAAAATGAACAAATCTTTTTCCGAGTCATTTGGTTCATTCGGCGAAAGAAACAAACGAATTGATTCGGAAAAAGATTTGTTCATTAGGTTGAACGAGTTCGAACAGGAGAGTCACAAACGTGCACCACAGAACAGAGCAAGGCGAGCGTTTGATCTTATAAAACTTAAACTTTTTTTTTTTTTAAATGAGCGATCGTTTCGCTTGATAAGACCCTTATTTATCGTCTGGAATCTTTTAAAGCCCTTTGAACAAGTTTGCAGTTTGTACTTAAAGTTTCTTTTGGAGCTTGACCCGTTTGGTTCCCACTGAAGTCCATTATATGGAGAAAAATCCTGGAACGTTTTCATCAAAAACCTTAATTTCTTTTCGACTGAAGAAAGAAAGACATGGATATCTTGGATGACATGGGGGTGAGTAAATTATCAGCAAAATTTTTGGAAAAGTGAACTACTCCTTTTACAAGTGTATGTTCATCAACAAACCAATGTGTATATTTCTAATTTGGGATCTGTATCAATAATAGCACATAGGCATTAAAGTTTGTAAAACAAATCTTACTCCGTCCTTTATCATTACTCAAAGTAGTATTCGAAAATGCATTAGACCGGACTGCTTTCGTAGTGTAAACGCTCATGTGGTCGAATGCATTGAAACAGGCAGCCACAAAAGACCGTCTTCTCTTCACCTACTGACCCAAACAGTTGTAAACACACGTGTGTCTCCCTCTTCCAACAAACTGCATCTTAATACCAGGTATAAACAGGGCTATAGATATAAAAACACAAAACTTCCTTTTATTATAAAACAAAATATGAATCAAATTTAAAATCAGATAAAAACTTCCTTCCAGGGAGTTCTCAATGTAAAAAATACATTTGGAGCTTTGATTTGATAAACATTATTTAATCACATAATACTCAATATGATCTGTTAATTTGCATTCATATACTCAAGAATGAAATATTATGCAATTTTAGTGAATCTATAACATAACATAATATATTATAATATAATAATATAATATAATATAAAACATTGTTTATACAAAATAAACTACTGGGATGTTAATATAGTCACATAATAAAACAGATGATATCTAGATTTAGATTTTTAAAAGTAATTAATAATTAATTATAAATATTTATTTTGTGATTATTATTTTTTTTTTTAATTCATATATATTTGGTGCAAGAAGATGATTCTTTTTATTTTTATTAATGATATGAAGATGAATAAAAAAACATTGGTTTTCTTTTTGGGTGAACTATTTCTTTAAACTAATATCTGCAGATTTGAGATTGACTCACCTAGAGCGATTCATCACAACATCCTCCACACTTCCCTCTCTTTTCTCTTTTCCTCCCTGTATCCTAGGCAACCAAGGCTTAATTAACCTCAATTTTGAATTCCGAACCAAAAAACCTTATCAACATAATGCTCATGCTTTAGTGTGTGTGTGTTAATTTGTTAAGCAAACCTGCTGACATCTGAGAAGTGTAGGCGTGTTTGTCTT
The DNA here is from genome assembly GCF_016745375.1 of Pimephales promelas. Next base: position 623,037 of record NW_024122003.1, on the reverse strand, counting down.
AAATCATTTCACCCGGACCTCAGTCTACTGATGCCATAGACATGTTTGGCAACTGCATGTTCAAGTGCATGTGTCTAGAAACCCATCTGTCCCTGTCTCTCTCTCTCTCTCCCTCCCTCTCTGCGGTGTGTGTGCAGATGGTAGCTGGTACCCTTTTCCCCGATGCGGAGAGCCACAGTCAGATTTACAGCCCTCCTCAGTCATAAAACACAATCAGCATCTCCTGAGACTGCTTACAGTTCATAGACTCACACCGGCCCCGCAGCATAATACCACACACACACACACGAGGCGAGCAGTAACTCACAGAGCCAGAAGAATAGTGTGCATTTGCACAAAGCCTTTTGGTCTTTCTTTCTTTCTCCCCGCAAAACACTTACTGGATAACTGTAACGTGCAGATTGACGTGATAAAGCTGAAGCGACATTTTTTTCATCTAAATGAAACAAAAAATGAAAAATAAAAATTTTACTCCGACATGCAAAGTGAACATAAGTAATGGAAAATATATAATAACACAAGATTTCATATTCATATCAAACATCGATATTCATATTCCCTTGAAAGAAGCGTAACAATTTGATGTTTTCATTAATATTTATAAACAGATTAAATCACTTAAAGCTCAATATTATCTGTTAATTTGCATTCAATTACTTAAGCATGAAATTGCATGCAACATTGGTTTATATACAATATTTAAGCAATTATGAACTACATAAATTTTACAGGGAACGGTTTACAGGGAATGTAGGACAGCTAAGGGCCGTTGTTAGACACAACATAAAGTGGAGTTCATAAAAAAACCCATTAGCTGTTCTAAATTCATATTATGGTGTATGTACTATTTTACAATGGCTTCAAACACAGTGCAACCAATCACTATCATATATATATATATACAGTATATATATATATATATATATATATATATATACACACACACACACACACATGATTTGTAATCACAACATTTTTTCTTTTGTCATATCAACTTAAATAATTTATGTAGTTCATACAACATAATATTTTGAGTTTCTGATGATTAAATCAATATCCTTCATTGTATTTACTCAATTTTTCCATTTCAATGAACTTAAAAATTTAAGGCAACCAGGTTACTTAATTTTTAAGTTAAACCAACAATATTTTTTTATTTGTGTGTATGTGTGTGTGTGTGCTAATTGGAGAACTAATACAATGTTTCTCAGACTGGAGCCTAATCATCAAAAAGAAATCACCCAGTACACATTTAATGTATTAATCAGAGCACTTTAAACTTTAGTAATGGGCTCCTCTCTTAAACAGCAGAATTATTGCTTTTTGAAGTCTCTTATTGTTATTTGAAGTCTCACTGTGCTAAGCTATAGTTAGATAATGATTTACTTTCCTCCCCTTATATAATGATTTACAGTAGACTACCAGGAAGTGTCCTATTCTGTCTATACTATTGCTAATGATCAATTGTTCTGTATATTCTCCTGGTGTTTCAGGTGTTTGTTTGGACTGTCAGGACAACACTCAGGGCCACAACTGTGAGGAGTGCCTGGTGAACTTTTACCGGCGTCCTGGCGAGGGGTCCGCGGACGCCTGTCTGCCTTGTCCCTGCTCCTCTGAGACCTCCAGCGGCAGCTGCCATCTCGGTGGGTCTGCTTCTCTCTGACATGTTGACAGGGTTCAGCACATAGTGTCCTTTAAGTGCCTGGGAATTATTCAGGAGGGCAGAAAACTGGAAGACATAGAAAGTTCAATTTTGCTTTATTTTCTCACTGATGGATCTTGACGTTTACACTACCAGTCTAATGTTTTTGGAAACATTCAGTCTTTTAGCTCACCAAATCTGCATTTATTTGATCAAAAATACAGTAAAACAATAAAAAAATATTATCATGTATTTATTCAAATCAATTTAATGGGTCCTTACTGACTAAAAGTTTTTTAACTTGAATAGTTTTTTTAACTTCCCTTCCCAAATGTAGTAGTGTATTATAGTTTCCACAAAAATATTAAGCAGCATAATTGTTTTCAACATTGATAAGAAAAATAAATGTTTTTTGAGCAGCAAATCTTCATATCATACATGCACTGCATTTTAAAATATATTACATTTGAAAACAGTTATTAAATTGTAATAATATTTTAATAGTGAGCATAAAATACTTCTTTCAAAAACATTATTCCAAACTTTGCCCGGTGGTGTGTGTAGAAAGTAAATAGGGTTAATTCAGAGATTATGTGTTACCTTTAAGGGTCAAGGCCGTTTGATTGGGCCAAAAATACAATATCTACGCTCAAAATCTGATAGTTCATTATATAAGTTTCCTGACGGTTGCTGCAAGTAACTGTTGGCTTGTACCTGGAGTTTTATTGCTTTAGGATGATTGAGTTGTCCGTTAGCATGTGGGAGTCGTTCATTTCTTGATGGATTGATACCTGACGATGGTTTAAATTTTGGTTACTTACAATTGAAAAATGTTATGTTACCAATGGAGCCAATCAAAGACTTCGTTTTCATCTCAGCTTCTCTTCCATTGGATGCAATCGCACAGCAACAGCCATGGTTATGCGGCTTTGGGTTGTCACTTTACATTTACGGTCAGCGGAGCCTGAGGAGGAAAGAGAGAGAGAGGGCACTGAAAGGTCAGGACTCTTATATAAATGTACTCCATATTATTTATATATTTACAGGTCAAACATGTAAGACATAAGGTACAGCCTGCACATCATATAATATTTATACTGATAATGATCATTGGACTTTACATTATGTTGTTACGAACCCCACTATTGAAGTGCTCGTTAAAGGAGTGGGTAAGCAACATAAAAACACTCAATGCAAGATATAACAGTTTAACAATTTATTATTAAAGATACTATTGACAGACATTAACAACCATAGACCCACAAGACACTGAAACAAACAACATGGAAACAGCTTATCAGTGGCTGGCAGAAACATCATGGCGCGCACAGTTCGTCCACTCATGCCCTTCTCCTCCAGGACACGCCAAGCTCTTGACAGAGCTAAAACAGTGAACGAAGCAATCACGGCGCGATGGGAACAAATCGTAGGTGATCGACCTCCGCACCCGCAGGTGTGCAGAGGAGGAGCCTATTCCAAGAGAGAGAGAGAGAATCAGATCAGCCAAAGTAGTACACACAAATTAACATTAGGCTCAGGGCGTAACAACGTAGAATATTCAATATTTTTGAAATTATTTCGATATCTATATAGAAGAGAGAGGGAAAATGAAAGGGAGTGTAAAAAGAGGGAGATGAAGCAGAACATCACGCGATTAACAATGTGTGAACAGGCCCACATCTGCTCGTCGTGAAAGTCGAGAGGCGCAGATGTGGGCCTGTTGACACATTGATAATCACAAATTTTCAATCGTCAGCTCAGATCTTTTAACCATTACACCACTCCATAAAAAGGTGAGATCTGTGCGACAAAAGCTTAACTTTAGATTTCTCCAAGGGAAGTGCTTCTATATATAAATATAGTAAGTATACTGGAATGTCCCTGGAACTGCTAAATTACTACCTGCTTTTTTATTATGAGGCATTGCTGATTTTTTTTTTTTAAAAAAGTCTTTAAAAAAATGGAAAAAAATGGAAATCTTAATGTTTTTATGTGGGGAAAAAGGTGTGACGTTTAGTTGCAAATAGACTTAATGACCCCGTGAAGTTTTGATATGGGAGTCCACGAAAAAATTAAGAGAAAAATAGTACACAAATGTAAATATAATGTAATAAATAATTTGCTCATTTAAATACACATTCATATGATATTTATAAGAAATAAATAACTGAAGACAACAATATCAAATAATACAAAATAATAAAATGAGATAAAATGATTTTAAAACAGGTTGTAAAAAATTGATTAATAACAATTTGTTCTATAGTTTTATGTGTCTTTAGGTTTATGGTGATTAGAAAAAATACGGATAGATAGATAGATAGATAGATAGATAGATAGATAGATAGATAGATAGATAGATAGATAGATAGATAGATAGATAGATAGATAGATAGATAGATAGATAGATAGATAGATAGATAGATAGATAGATAGATAGATAGATAGATAGATAGATAGATAGATAATTGTGATGTCAAATGACAACTGACAAATGTCAAAAAAAGCCCAAGTGTGTGTGCATTTCTATACTAGTTAGTTTCCCTGATGTTGGTAAACCCTCATGTGTTGGCATCATGAAGCTGGCACAGGCACGGGCGAGGGGTTCTCATGGCAGGAATGGGAGGAGTGCCCAAATCAATTCCTCTGCCTTCTGGCCACTTCCGTCTGTCACTGCCCGGCAGTGTGTCTGTCTCTCTGATTCGCTCCAGACTTGTGCATGTCACAGGCTGAGGCAGTGAGGAGAGATATGTGCTTCAGGGAGGGGGTTGTCCTGGCAACAGCGCCCAATAAGAAAACAGATCAGTGGGGTCATCATGACTATCAAAACTGCAGAGAAGCTTGTTTGTGGAAGATTTCATATTTATTCTGAACATCATTTTGTAGATACGAAACCTGGTAGCAGGCAGTTGTAGGTCAGACAGTGAGTGTGAGTGTCAGGCGGGTCAGAATGTTCATCCAGTGCACTCATTCACACATCCTGCTAAGTGTGTTTTTCTTTCCTATCATAAATATTTCAGAGCCGACAACAGCTATGTTGTGTGTGTGCGTACCTACTTAACTATATTTTGGGAACAAATTTGTACCCAGAAGTGACCAAAACCTGACAAAATATCCAAAAACCTCCCTTTAGAGACGTCCTCATTTGCAAATCTGGTATAATAATAAAGTTATTAAAGGTTTTTAAAAAAATAAAAATGCAGAAAGTTTTGTGTGATGGGTAGGGTTAGTGTAAGGGGATAGAATATACAAATTGTACAGTACTATGTTCCCATTTAGATAGCTATGTAAATGTGTGTGTGTGTGACATGGCAGTTTTTGGACATGGTACTGTGGCATTACTACAAAAAACATGAATATGGTAATCATTAAATCCCATTGTAATTTATTCTACAATGTGTAATTTTTTTTATTAATGAAATTGTATGGATTTACATTTTTGGATTCATTTTACATTTATAATTTATTCATTTATCTTAATTTTACTTTTTTCAGGGGTGGTTGACAAGTTGGGTTAAGGGCTAAGAACCAAAATGTCACTATTACAAACTTTTTTTTCTGACTGATGTTCGTGTTAAAAAAAAAACAACATTTTTTTTTTTAATTAAGTAAATTATATTGAAAGTAAATTAAAAAAATAGTCTTAATTACTGCTTAATTTTTATGTTATTCTGCATGTTTTATAATCACTGCATTGTAGAATATGATGTCAGGCTTGAAATTTGGTGCTTTGGCTCCCTCTTGTTGTTGGAGTTGGAATTACTTATTGTCCCCAAAAAATACTAATTTACTCAATTTACTCAAGTTATGCGTAAAATTGTCTGAATTTCAATGCATGAATAATAAAACTATTAATTCACGATTCTAGCATTTTACTTAGAACTATTTTATATATATATATATATATATATATATAGCTTTGGAGGTATAAAGTCAGATCTTTATATATATACTATATATATATATATATATATGTACTGTATGTATGTATATATATATATATATATATATATATATATATATATATATATATATATATTGAAAATATATATATATATATATATATATATTATATAGCTGTAGAGGTATAAAGTCAGATCCCTTCCCTTAAACTTCACACCGGTCTCTTATAAAATATGGTTTCATAGGGCAGTGACAAGAGGAAGTGGCCAGAAGACATTTATAACTTTTTAAGTGTGGCGCAAATGTCCAAATACCTTTGAGGCCCTCTATACATCAAAATGAGTCAAGCATTAGGAAGGGAACACTACTTCTTTGTAATACTCCATAAAATAAGTTACAAATGCCTTATGCAATCTCTATGACTCTATTGCAAAACATCCCATTAATAGTATTGTGAAATTTGCAGACGATCACTATACTACTGTGGTAGGACACAATGCAGGATTCTAATCATCCTGCACATAATCTCTTCTCCCACCTTCCTTCAGGGAGACGTTTACAAAGCATCCCAACACGCAAATCACGTTTCAGGGATAGTTTTTACCCTCAGGTAATAAGGCTACTGGATGATACAAAAGGAAGGAGCATAGTTGCTATATTTACCGTGCTTGGATGTTATTTATTGACTGGTGCTGAGAGAGTGCCAAGGCACATTGTATTTCATTGCTGTGGTACTTTGTACTAATATGCATATGACAATAAACTTGAACTGTTTGTTGATCATGTGTGTTCAATCTCATTTACAGATTCCAATGGACGACCCATATGTGACGAATTTAAGCCTGGCTTCTCTGGCCCGACATGTGACGTGTGCACAGACGGTTTATTTAAATCGGCAGGCGTGTGCGTGTCCTGCGACTGTAATGGGAACGCAGACCCTCGCTCCATGCCACAAATATGCCACCCTGAGACTGGGCACTGCCACCGCTGTATCAACCACACAACAGGACCACACTGTGAGATCTGCACACGTGGATACACGGGGGACGCCCGCTATCACAACTGCACCATGAGAGGTATGACTAGTGTCTTTTAACACAGTTAAAAACATGTCCATACAGTACTGATTGGGTTACTGTCCTTTACGTTTTTTCTGAATTGCTAAAACACCAAATTCCATTCTCTGAACCAAATTCTCAATAGCTTAAACCATTTTTGTCGAATAAATCATTATTTCTGCAAAACGTTAATCACGTTCCCACAGTACGACACTGATTCTCATGCACATTTTTTTTTATTTTGCAAAACTCTAAACACATTTTCACTCATTGAAACACATTCGCACGGTGACACATTTGTGTCACTACACGAGGCAAAAGTAAAACAAAACTACGACACAGTTGTCATCGTTTATACACATTGGGTCTCATTCATGAAACATTCGTAAATATACGAGAGTGATTTGCGCGTAAAGAGACCTTCCCGAAAACTCTTCTCCGGATTCACGAATACTTTGTAAACGTCAGATGTGATAGTGAAATGTGTGTTAGTCGTAAATGGGATGCGCGTGCACGTTCATTCTCAATTACCATAAATCCCGCCCAACCCGCATAACATGAATGAAAAAGAAAGATTTCTCAGATGCAGAAATTGAAGTTTTGTTATTAGAAGTTCATTCAAAACGCCAATTTTATTTTCAAGCGTACATAGTGGCATATCAGGTCCTAAAAAAAGGAAGCTTGGCAGCATATTACAGATGTAGTTAATGGAGTTTCATCTGTTAATCGTACAGTCCCAGAGGTGAGAAGACAATGGTTCGACATTAAGCTTGACAGCAAAAAACGAATTAGTTCACTCCGGAAAAATCATATTCAAACCGGAGAAGGACCACCATCGATCACCAGATCTGCTATTACTGGCTCTCATAAAAGAAGTGAAAAGAAAAACCGTATGTAATTACTATATAAAATATTTTTTCAAAATGCTGTTTAAATATGTACCCGATTAAGGTGAATTAAAATGCAGCCTTAACGTTCAATAACGAGCAAAACGTTCGGATGTTAAGCGCACCATTTACGCGTGGCTGGGAGCAGGTGTAGATTTCTTGCGTACCAACTAACATTTTAATGAATCCGAAAATTTACGCCAGAACCACTTTACACACGATTTACACAGAAATTTCATGAATGAGACCCAATGACTCTAAATTGTTCACACTTATTTCTAATGATGTGACTAGACCAACTTAGTTCAGAGTGGCAAAATTGACTCAAAATGTTGCACTGAATGTTGACGCCAATAATGGATGGAAACAATATAAGAGGGAGAGGAGGAAGAATATGTGTATTAGAGGTGGTGAAGGAGGAGAAAGAGCAAGGTGTGTAGTCAAGGCTTATCTGGCTTTAGGGTTTTTCCCTTGGCATGAAGAGATGACATTGCCTGTGATGTGGACAAAGTCCTCAGTCTGAACCCATCATGAAAACTTGATACTGAGCCAGAATGAGTCTCTCACTGTCCTTGATTTTGCAGTTGCACAACTCTTCTGGGTGTAATATAACATGCTTTTCATTTAGTGTTTTTCTGTTCTTTTTTCACAATCGCTTAGACACGTTCATGAAACCTTCATTTCCATTTTCAACATTAAACACAAATCCAAATTTTCAACCGAAACTCACAAAACCATTGACTCTTCTGGTAAAGTCAAACAATTGCTTCAAAACCATTTCACTCAAAATCAAGCAATGCTTTCAGATCATACACGCATAAGTTAATAAAATAAGCACTACAGATCATTCATTAGGCCTCGTCCAGACTGCTGCGTTTTTTGTTTAAACATCACAGCAGCATTTTAGCATCATGACTTTTGCGTAAACATACACGCCACTTTCGAGTCAAGTGGCGCGTTATCTCTACGCATTTTGAGCTATCCGCGTGTATCCACGGGTATGCGTGTATGTCTACGCCATTAACGCCCGAGTGATTCTGCGTGTCTGTACACCCCGTCAAATGTCCGCGCGAAACGAAGCAAAATGTAGATCTACATCTGGGGAGCGATCTTTTTTTGTCCTAGGATGGTAAGGGAAGAGTCATAAATGCCATTAACCCCAGTGACGGTTAGGTTTAGGGACGGGGTTGAGGTAAGTCATATATTTATATATACAGTAATAACGTCAAGTCAACGGCGTTCATAAACACGCTGAAAAGCGATTATGCGTCTTGATAGCACGTCAAAAATGGAAATACGAATTGGTGTGTCATACACACGCTACTTCATGAGATCAGTCTGCTATTAGAATTGATCTCCGTCCACATTAATACGACTGAAAACGCGAATCACGTGACCATTCACCAACACTGGGCATGCTCGTGCCGGTGTTCTGACAATTCATGCTCGAGATTTCCTACTTACCGGTTATGCGCATGTGCAGACTCACAGTTTTTTTTTTTTTTTTTTTTTTTTTACACAAAAGGTACATTTTCCTGTTATAATGTATAATTTCCCTTTAAAAAATGCTTACTACCATATGAATATTTGTACGGTCAGCCAGCTGAAAAGGAATAACTGAAAGTTTCAGTTACTATAAGAAAAGGTGTACTTTGACAAGTCAAAGATGAATATTTTATGATAATTTTTACTTTTCACACCGTTTTAAAAATAAAAACAGTAGTCTACAGTATACAGTAGCTACTCATAACTTAGAATTGTATTAGAATTGTATTTCATACGACTTTAATCGGCATTCTGTGATCAATTCGCGCTACGGTAGCATTTTTCCACAAGGCAGCAAAAATCGACAGAACACCGGTGTAAACAGTGGCTGACGAATCAGGGAAGGACACGTCATGACTGATGACACCCAAGACTCAAGCTTGAGCCTCTGCGTCAGCGTTTCTAAAGTCCTCCTTTTTGTCCCGTCTTCACTAAAACGCCCTCTGGAGATTCAAAACGCAAAACGGAGCTGCAGCGTTTCTAAACTTCTCCAAGAGATGTGTCGCACAGTAAAGAACTTATCTAAAGGAGCAGAGAGGAGCAGCACCTGGCTGTGGTTGAGACGGAAAAATTCTACAGGCCACCACGCTACGGTTTCAGAGAATTCTAAAAACTTGAAGAGTCTGTTGGTTTATTTGCATAGGTTGCATAGTATTTACAGTCATTACGTTCCTGTGTATATTGCATGAATGACGGGTGATGTTTGGGCAGATATTGGTAGGTGGTATGCCATACTGAACCGTTGCCACTGAAACTGCATATTAACGCACCAGTGGGTTTCGACAGCCTTAGTCAAACGGGTTGGCACGTATGGTTGGGTTGCGGAGAGATTGTGAGATTGTGGTTAGGTCTCAGCAGCAGGAGGGATGTAGAGGTCAGTAAGCTGGGCTGAGTTGAGGGGGTGACTCTGGGATGTCTCTTGAGGTGTCGTGGGCTAGTCGATGAAACACTAAGGACAGAAGGTGCCCACTTGAAGACCGTAGAGATTGTTGACTTGCTTAGTGGTGGGCAGATTGAGGCTTTGTGAAACACTGAAAAAGTTGAAGCAAATGTGCCCTACCTGTTTCAATGGTGACCCCTAGTGGTCCGAACAGTGTAAATGCAACAAAAACCCGGGCCAAACATGCATAAAAACTCCTTTTACAAATCTATTGCTAATGTTTTATTAAAAGTAAAATCTTTCAAATGTAATCATCCAATAAGATTATAAAGTGAACGTTCTTGTCAGGGTTTGTTTTGTTCTAGTTCTATGAATGGCTCAGCTAAACAGGCCAATAAGTCTATTAACTACCATTATTCATTTTAATTATACTAATATCTTAAATAGTCTACAGAATACAAATGTATATGAATCTGATCAGTGATCAGATAAAACCCACAGACACTTGTTTAATGTTTCTCAGTGAATCCTCATGATTCATGGGTTGACCGAAATCATCTCCCTCAAATATTTCGAAACAATTATGAAGTAATGAAGCCTCGTTTACTGAAATCATGTAACTGGCAGTTTGATACACGCTCCGAATCATTGATTCGAAACAAGCGATTTGTAAAGGCTTCGAAGCGTCATGATGCAGTATTTTGAAATTGCCATCACTAGTCTTGCCTTGATTTTGGATTAGGCCTATCTGTCTTGTTATACTGTTACTTGCTCGGTTTTGTGTTTTGGATTTGGTTGCCTAATTGGACCATTTGCTTAGTGATTGACTCTGGACTTTGTTACCTGGCTTGTAACTTTATGATTTATCCTGTTGTTACAAATAAATCTCTGTACTGTAGTTGGATCCTTCTGCTCTCCCTGAGTCTGATATGTCACAGTACCGAATGAGAGGGTTCCCTGTATAGTTTAAAGAATTAGTTGGTTGAGATTGTACTATTGATCTTGGCAGAGATCATATCATTCTGAATAATGAGCTATCAGTATTGGGGTAGAGATTTAGTATCGGTACATCTCTAGTATCAATGGTTAATAAATGGACTATGGGAGTCTGATGTCCCAATGATGAAATAACATGTCACTGCATTTTATTTGTATTTTTTTTATCAGTAACTCATAACGGATGTTATGTCAATGTTATTTAAAGGAATTTGCTGCTGAAGTGGTTGCTATAGGATCTCATGAGACGTGAATAATGAATGCAAGCTTTGGTGTTGTCTGGATAATTTTTAATGATTTTATGACACCGCTCGCACTTTTACCTTTCTGAGGTAAAGTAGGCCCTATCTACGTTGAGGACAGTTGTTTATTGTTTGTGTAGACTTCCTGTGTTCACACCTTTGACAACGCCTTCTTTTATGTATTATGGTGTCTAACATTAGATTGACAGTGAAATGAGTATATTTGTATTGTATGTTTTAAACGTTTTTTTTTTTTTTTATTAACACCCTCCAACCCACCAAATGCGGGTAAAAATCAACTGTTGTGTAACGCTATCAAATCACTAGCCAATTCGGCATACTTATTATGTTTACTCACTTTGCTGGGGAAGTTTGTGTAAGCCAAATCTGTGTTGATTTAGCACAAATACTCAATTTGTGGGTCATCGTGATACATTACATACAGCATATTGCACAGAATCTGTGCATATCTGGCTTACTTGAACTGACACCGGTGCATACACACTGAAATAGACGTGCCTGGAGTGAAAGCTTGACACGCGTAGCAACAGTAACTAGGGTAGGGTTCATTTAAAAAGGTTAAAAAGACTGTGGCAAGGCTGTCTGCATAAGTAGCAATTAAATAAAACTAAAATTATTTTACATTATATTTTTAGGATCTATTTAAAGACATGAGTTTATGCATATTGCTCTAAAATTGCAATTTTCTACTATTTCCATGCATCCTTTGAAAATCCATTTCATAATCTAAATTTAAGATCCCCAACAGGAAGCAAATAAGGTCAAGCTTTTAAATTAGTTTTACCTCCTGCTATTAGTCACATTTGTAATATTTCCATATTCGTTCAGACGTCACACCTCCAAATGACTTGGAACTTGGCACAACTTGGTACTTCAAAAAATCTTGAAATCTTCAGAGGTATTTTTATTGTTTTGTTGCTGAAATAATTCTGTTTGCTTCTTTTGTATACCACTTAGTGACACGCGCCAATAGGCATTGATTTTCTTTTGCAGAGGCGGTCTTTTGTCACACTACTGTATTACGTCATAATGTGACAACATCCAAAACAAGTAGTTTTGGTTGCTTGGTTTCACCAAAAACTATTTTTGGACATATGAGAAAGTTTTGAGTTCTGAAACGTACAGGATATTTCTGTAGTATAATGACTTCTTATATGTCGAAATATCAAGGAAAAATGTATTTCTCAATTCATGACCTCTTCAACTTCTTTTATGCTTTCATTTGGAGGTGTGACGTCCAAACGAACATGGAAATATGACAAATGTGACTAATAGCAGGAGATAAAACTAATTTAAAAGCGTGACCTTATTTGCTTCCTGTTGGGGATCTTGAATTTAGATTATGAAATGGATTTTCAAAGGATGCAATCACTGAAATAGTAGAGACTTGCAATTTTCGAGCAATATGCAAAAGCTCATGTCTTTAAATATATCCTAATAGGCTAATATTATGTAAAAATAATTTTATTTTTATTTTAATGTTACTTATGCAGATAGTCTTGCCACAGTCTTTTTAACCTTTTTAAATTACTTGGAGGGAAACATAATTTGAATGAAATATAAGAGAAAAATGAGGATCTGCAAATAAAAAATATATATAATATGTCACTGAAAAAATATATATAATATGTCACTTTTTTTTTTTTTTTTTTTTTTTTTTTTTTTTTGGAAATAGGCTCATTTTACAACTCCCCCAGAGTTAAACAGTTGAGTTATACTGTTTTCGAATGTATTCAGCCAATTTTCAGATACAGTGGTATGAATAAGTTTTGGCACCCATGCTAAAGTTGCCTAAAAAGAGGAATAAAAAATCATCTTTGGGGTATTGATCTTAATGCCCTAGTTAGAAAAATGAGGAAAACTCCAACCTTTAAGGACACACATTTTCTTTGTGAATGAATAATGTATCATAAATAAATAAATGTTTTTCCTTAAAATACAGGGTGCATAAGTCAGGGCACCCCTATGTTAAATTCCCATAGAGTCAGGCAGATTTTTATTTTTAAAAGCCAGTTATTTCATGGATCCAGGATAATATGCATCCTGATAAAGTTCCCTTGGCCTTTGGAATTAAAATAGACCCACATCATCACACACCTTCCACCACACCTAGAGATTGGCATGGGGTACTTTCCATAAGATCATCTTTCAATGCAAATCAAACCAGCTATTAGGCTAACTGAAGTAAAACCATGCCAATCTCTAGGTGTGGTGGAAGGGTGTGTGATGATGTGGGTCTATTTTAATTCCAAAGGCCAAGGGAACTTTATCAGGATGCATATTATCCTGGATCCATGAAATAACTGGCTTTTAAAAATAAAAATCTGCCTGACTCTATGGGAATTTAACATAGGGGTGCCCAGACTTATGCATCCCTGTATTTTAAGGAAAAACATTTATTTATTTATGATACATTATTCATTCACAAAGAAAATTTGTGTCCTTAAAGGTTGGAGTTTTCCTCGTTTTTCTAATTAAGGCATTAAGATCAATACCCAAAAGATGATTTTTTATTCCTCTTTTTAGGCAACTTTAGCATGGGTGCCAAAACTTATTCATACCACTGTATTTAGAAGAATATCAGCAACCAGTTTCTGGTCTCATTGACTTCCATAGTATATTTTTTTCCTACTATGGAAGTCAATGAGACCAGAAACTGTCTGGTTACTGATATTCTTCTAAATATCAGAAAATCGGCTGAATGGATTCAAAAACGGTAAAACTCAACTGTTTAACTCTGGGGGAGTTGTAAAATGAGCCTATTTCCATAAAAAGTGGAGTATCCCTTTATTTTGAAACAGTTTTTACTTAAATTTCTAGTTTATTTCACAATTAATTACAAAGAAACAAGAAGCACATTAAAATAAATGTGATATTTTGAAATAGAAAGACTGAAATAGTATATTTATTCTTCAATAATCTTTGTTTACAACTCATATAATAATAGAGAAATAAGTAGATCAATTTATAGTGAAAGAAACTAGGCCTAGATGCAGTCCTAATCCATGCTTTGGTTTGGTTTATGAGTAGATTTGCATCAAGATTGATCGTAATCTTGAATACCTAACTAATTGCGTTATTTTTTTATATATACTTTTATGTCTCTGTCTGCAACCATTTTAATCATTGACTCTCTGTCTCTCTGTCTCTCTCTCTCTCTCTCTCTCAGCTGTAAGATTATCCCCGACTGAAGACATCAAAACCTCCACAACACGAATCCCCAAATCCACAAGTTCCATTTCTTCTACACCCCCTTCCCGTCTCCTCACTTCCCCCTCCACCCACCCAAGCCTACCGACCCTGGAGTCCGGCACGGGAGACTCCGCGGGACACAACAGCACAGCCTCTGCCCTAACAGTAGTGTCCTGGACGCAGTTTAACGTCATCATTCTGGCCGTCATCATTGTGGTCGTCGTTCTCCTCATGGGTTTCGTCGGAGGCGTGTATACCTATCGTGAGTATCGCAACCGAAAACTGAATGCCCCGTTTTGGACCATTGAGCTGAAGGAGGACAACATCAGCTTCAGCAGCTACCACGATAGCATCCCGCACGCCGATCCCAATGGACTACTGGAGGAGGAGCCGTGTGTGGTCGCGGCCAATGGGCAGTTAGCACTCGCCACCGCCGCCAACATGTACAAAGCGTGAAGTCATCGATTGCCTCATCTTTTAAAGTGAGAGTTCAGTCAACAATTAACATTCTGTCATCATTTACTCACCCTCATGTCGTACCAAACCTGTATGACTTTCTTTTTTTTTTCTGTGGAACATAAAAGATATTTTGAAGTACAAGTACCACTGTCCTTATACCGAAAGTAGGCGGGGTCCAAAATAGCATCTATTATCTTGTGTTCCACAGAAGAAACAAAGTCATACAGGTTTGGTACAACATGAGAGTGAGTGAAATAGCAAAATGGCATTTTTCAGGTGAATGATACAGTTAATTCTGTTGATAAGTGAAAGAAGATGGCCTGGGAGCCAAAGCTAACTTATTTATTTGATTCTACACACTACAGTTTTTAGCTCCCCATTGCTTCTTAAATGACATCACCATGACATTTTAGATAGGACTCAAGGAAATACAAGACAAGCCATTAACATGTTATTTCGCGGTTGACACAAAAATCGATGAATTGCGAATACATTGCCTCTCAAATGAGCCTCTAAACTTTGTGTGTATGGATGTTAATATTTCTACATACAGGAAAGATGATTCCCTTCCACTATTACAGAGGAAATTTACAGAAAACCGCTATTTGTATAGGAAACTCGATATGTTTTCAGACTGACCCAATTACACTGAAATTATGGCTTTGGGATTTTCAATAGAAAACAGATGAAGTTCATTCAATCAGCAATGAAAATTCCAACGGAAACAAAGACTGCCAGGTGAACCTATGTGTGTTCGTTTGTCTTCGACAGAGACTATTTCATACATATATCAATGGTGGGACTTTGAATTTCTTTGGAATGCAGTCTTGCTAAGAATTCCTCTTGGCTCGATTCCTGCCACTGTTACAGAACTGAACATGCTACAAAACAGTCATACCTGTAATACTAGCACCCGTTTCAGCCTTATTGTGTTTATGAGTGTGAGTGGGTGTATGTGTATGCGTGTGCTTGGGGAGAGAGAGAGAGAGAGAGGCACAGTGTTTGAGTGTGGAGACAGTTTCAGATCTAACTGTGTAGAGCTGGATTCTACGCAGGAATGTACAAAAAGACTGGATTTCCTCTGCTGCATAGTTTCACGAACACTGATCAAATCTTTGACACAATATTGTATACATGAAAGCCATGTAATCGTAAAATGACCCACGGGGAGCGTGTTTTCCGAAGAATTTGCGAAGTGGAAAGACTTTTTAGGAATCTGTAAGGTACGACGGTGGACAGTGTTTTTTTCCTCCATTTGTCTGCAAGGACCCTTTTAAATGTGATTCAGGATCATTTTGATGATTTGGACAAAGGACTAGTGTTTGAACGAATGTGTTTTTTTCCACGTCTATTTAATTCGTCTTGTTCATTTCTATTTATTTATCATTTGTGTTTGTCTCAGTGGTCTTATTTTATCAATGTTTTTCCAATCTTCATGCTGCATTGTACAGTGTACCATACCGAATGCAAACTCTGTAGGCTGAGTTGTGAGCACAACCTCAAAGACGTGTTGGAAGACTTTTTTCTTCTCTTATTTTCTTTATAATTTATTTAGTCAGGTTATGTGTTAACTCACAGTATACAATGGGATTTTGGTGGAAAATACTGTATTTTCTCATTCCTGAGTGGTCCAATGACTGAAAATAAAGGATTATTGAATCAAAAGACTTGCTTCAAAAAGATGGTATGTCACTTTTTAAAACTGAACTGCTTCAAGGGGGTTTAGTATGTCTGTTTTTTTGTTTTTTATGTTAAAAGGATAGTCGAACCAAAAACGAACGATTTACCATATGTTGCTCCGAAACTGTGGCTATTTTCCTGCTGTCGCATACAAAAGAAGACTCTAATGTTAACTGTTTTGTCCATACAATTAGAGATGTTGTTTTGGACCCCATTGTCTTTCATTGTATGGACAAAACAGGTAACAGTTCAATAAACTGTTCAAAATGCCATATTTTTGTGTTCAACTAAAGAAAGAAGGTCATTCTGGCTTGTCTCGACATGAGGTTGAGTAAATGATGACAGCATTTTTCTTTTTGGGTGATTATCACTTTTACAGTTTTTCATAAATTCTTGCACAGTTTTTGAAACTATAGGGTCACAGGACTGCGAGCTCTGTTTGTATGCTCAGACTCTTGCGTTCTCAAAATAAAGGTCTGCCGGGCTGTAAAAATAAAAGTAACAACAACGAACGCAGCTTACGTCACTTCAGAATTACTACTGGCGTAATACGATACTATTGTTTCTTTTGCTTGTTCAGTTTGCAATGGAGTGTACATGTACGTGAGCAAAATACACTGTATATACATGTATGCACAACATAGTTACACAGTTATGGAACTGAACTTAATCAATACTGAACTGACGTGAGCTGAATAATGACACTAGAGCTGCTTTACGGCAGAATATGAATTTGTTACTGTTGTGAAGCTGCCGGAAAAGAATCTATACTGTACAAAGTGCTTTAAAAATAATGTTGACTTTCTGACGTGGTGGCTTGTGTGCATATTCATTATATATGCAGTGTATATATACACACACACACACAATAAACAAATGCAAGGGGGTAAAAAGTATTTCTTTCTCAAAACACTACATATTAATACGGAGCTCTGAAAGTGACCTTTGCAAAAATAACTATATACAGACTTTCACATGCTCACAAGAAACTTTCGCAATAGTTTTCTTGTGCGCACGAGATGCGTTTCCCGTGAGCATGTGAAAGTCTGTATATTTTTATTTTTGCAAAGGTCCCTTAGGGGGTCCGTAGTACTTTGATTTCTAATTGATCCATTTAGGGTGATCATTGGGTGTGGGTAATCGGGAAATGATTGTGGCATTTAAATGGCAGTGTTTCCCAAATGAAACAAACGAGCTGTTAGTTCTGAGCGATGTTTCTAATGTAGAGAACTGTTTAGAGTTTTGTAAAAAGTTTGTTTTACAATAGCGAAGTGAGTTTAAAGCACGTAAAGTTTTGTGGACTTCACTGAGTGAGCACTTTTTGTGTCTAAAAGTTAGTGTTAAAGTAGTAGTTCACTTTTAAAAAAAAACTTTAGCTGATAATTTAGGCCCTACTCATCCAAGATGCCCATTCAGTCAAAAAGAAATCAAACGGTTCAAGGTCCAAAAGACCAACCCGGTCTCACCCCAAGACGTCATATAACTGACGTTTTGGGACGTCTTTTGACCATACGTCAATATTCGCCTTTTTAGGGCCCCCTTAAACGTCGGTAGATGAGGTTATGGGATCCTAACTCTACCCAAACCTAACCCGTCACCTAACTGACGTTAAAGGTAAAGCGTCAGTTGTATGACGGCCCGGGATCGCCATCTACCGACGTTTAAGGGGGCCCTAAAAAGGCTGATATTGACGTATGGTCAAAATACGTCCCAAAACGTCAGTTATATGACTTTTTGGGATGAGACTGTGTTAAAAAGACAGTTTCAGTGCAGACTGTAAACTGTTCAATGAGGTTTAAACGACACCAGACGATGAATAAGGGTCTTTTCAAGCGAAACGATCGCTCATTTAAAAAATAAATAAAGTTTAAGTTTTATAAACTTAAACGCTCGCCTTGCTCTGTTCTGTGATGCGTGTTCGTGACTCTCCTGTTCAAACTCGTTCATCAAAATGAACAAATCTTTCGTTGAATGAATTAAATGACTCAAAAAAAAATTCTTTTGAGTTTGAACAGGAGAGTCACGGACGAGCATCACAGAACAGAGCAAGGCGATCATTTGAGCTTATAAAACTTTAACTTTGTTATCTTAAACGATTTTGCTTTATACGACCCTTATTCACCGTCTGGAATCATTAATGCCCTTACAGTTTGCAGTTTGCACTGAAAACTGTCTTTTGGACCTTGAACCATTTGGTGGCCAGTAAAGTGTATTGTATGGAGAAAAATCCTGGAAAGTATTCATCAAAAACCTTAATTTATTTTTCAACTGAAGAAAGAAAGACATGGACATCTTGGATGACAA
The DNA here is from genome assembly GCF_016745375.1 of Pimephales promelas. The sequence continues at coordinate 604,228 of NW_024122003.1, read as the reverse complement.
TGGGGGTGAGTAAATTATCAGCATTTTTTTTTTAAACCTACTCCTTTAAAATAAGCAATTTAAAAAGAAAAAAAAATGGTTAAACAAATTCTCCTTTCCGGGTTAAAGCTAGATTAGGCTTTGATAAACATTCATAAACATTTTTTGTTACACTGGTTGACACTCTTCACACTGATAGCAATCTTGAATATAAATGTTTTAAATATGCATTATCTTCTGTGGAAGTTGCAAGCAGACATCACAAACACGTCATTATCACCTTTTACAGTTCTTCCATGTTGTATTACTGTAATTATAAAATAGCAACACGTGACATTCCACTCTGAGCCGATCATGATTGGATCTATGCGTTTCTGAGGCAAGAATGCTATAATGATATCAGATTGCCCAAGTCAGGGCTCTCTTTATTGTTTACGTTTATTATTATTGTAATGTAGTGTGCTTTGAGACATGAGGCAATTTAAGGTGAACATTTTGCATTCAAGACTGCCTTTTTCCTCAATGGTGTACATTTGTGCAGCTCAGCCAAGAGTAAATGTGACTCAACCCTTTTTTAGATGCTGGTTGACGGCTAGACATGTCAAGGAATTTAAAAAAAGATATGAGTAAATGATATGACATATTTATATAGATGAAGTTTCTTAAGCGTGTGAATTGTTTCCTGACAGGGGTGAATGTACAATGTGCTGTTGTTAAGCCGTATCGCTGATACACTACCATTTCCGTAGAATAGTTTAAGATCCGTACAAAAAAAAAAATTGAGTGACATTAAAGATATTAGTAGCTAATGTCTTATTGATCTTATTGATCAAAATATCCTGAAAAAAAAAAATGAAAACTTGATCAACATCATATTCGTGTTCAATTTTAAGAGTGTAAAGTAAGAGTGTAACTCAATGTCAAAAGTACGCAATTTGTTACTTTTTAGTAACCATTGCAACACATTACTTTTTTACTCTCACATTACTCACATTACTTGCAACAATTATCACTGCTCATTACGCAGTGGTGTCCAGCGCATTGATCAAATGTAATTTAAGATAAAAAATAAAGAAATGTTATGCTGTATGCATAATACATAACATTTTCTGCATCTTTTAGATCATTAATCAAGTAAATCATTGACACTGAGCAAGTGAACTCTGTACACACACGTTCTCGCTTCATTCATTCTGGTGATGCAATCATCCGAGTTGACATAAAATATTCTACAAGTCTTGTGATCTCATAGTTTTGGATCCCACTGAGTAATATTAACTGACTAAAAAATAGCTTCATGAAATGCTTGAGAATAATGTGTGCCTGTGAATCTATCCGTTTGAAAATAATCTTTATATGATAATCTTTGACATTTGAACAATTTTGAGACACTAAACCATGAGTAATGAGGCAGGAATGATATCTCCACACTGTTGATAGTGTCTGCTCTAACATCCCATAAGTGATGTTTTCTTTTTTTTTAAGAGTTAAAGGTATCGACATGATAAGAGCTGCAATAGCTAGACCATTTTGTGTTAAATGAGGTGTGAAGATGGGGTATGAATGAGCATTGGGTGTAGGTTGTATAAGCATGATCTCAAAGCCTAGGCTGCATAAAAGACACGTTTTGTTTTTGTTTTTTTTGGACGGCCTGCTTATGGGGTGAGCAGCTAGTGGATTGTTAGGAAAGATTAGATGAATGTGATCATTTATGTTTGGGCCTGAAATCGCTGATACAATCTTTAACTAAACCTTCAGATATAGCGTCAAAAAAAATAAATAAATAAATGAAAAGAAGAGTACCCCATGCACTCATATGTTTGAATTAGACGTTCACATTAGACAGAATTATGTTTGAACTCATGTTTTTTCATTAAACCAGGTGATTTTTTATGTTTAACTGGAAAAAGGAAAATTGGCCCAAAGTAGGGCAATTTTATTTGTTGCTTCCACTGATAGAACCTACAGATAACCCACATTAAAACCTATAAACAGACAGCTATAAAATGTCAGCCCATTCTCATTCTCACATTTGACCATGCTTCAATATCTGACGCTTTAGGCGCCCTTTAGCGTCAGTTAGATGACGCCCTAGGATCGCGTGTACCCATACCCCCACCCCAGACCTAAAACCTAACCGCGTCCTAACTGACGCTTTCCTTTAGCGTCAGTTAGATGACGCCGTAGGATCGCGTCATGTAAGTGACGCTAAAGGGCGCCTAAAACGTCAAATATTGAAGCATGGTCAAAGGTGACGCCTTGGGGTGAGAATGCATTGAAAATCTTTAACAAAATAATTGTAAGATATCCAGTACAGTATTATATGTACTGTAGAAACCAGGTACAATTTGTGATAACAAAGCTGCTCGGAAAGACAATATAATATCCAGACTCTGCCTCTTATATGAAGCGTTTAATGCAGACTATGAAAACTTTGCAAAGACAATTCCATGGAAGGGGCAATTCCATGACCTACTCAAATTCTTCAGTTAAAGATAAATTTATCTTCTTGCATCAAACAGACAATTCAAAGGCATTATGACACAACTGAGTTTTATTTAGATGTAATGTAATCAACACTACTTGACAAGAGTTCTCTCGACAGCTGTTTCAACATGTTCTACACCTAAAACCCACATGCCTGCCAATCTTCATTGGTCCAACCGTATTTTTTTTTTTTTCTTCCAGAATCTAAATGTTTTAATTAAATGTTTCTGCATCTAGTATGTCAGGTTGACCAGTGTTTTCAGCCTGATATTAGTACGGACTAAATGTGGCTTCCCTAGCAATAAAAGTATATGAAGTATTTCATAAATACTTAACATAACTTACAGTTTTCGGTCTTGCGTACATTGACAACATTATGATGACACAGGGTTACATTAAAGCAAGAGTCCACTGTATAATGTATGCCAAGGGTATTGTTTATAAATTTCAGGTAATCATGTGTTGTAAATGTTAAAATGTAAATTTGTCAGCAATTATAAGCAACCACTCGGAAAACCGCATGAACTGCACAGCAACCACCCAGAATACATTTGCAACCCCAGAAAACACCTTATGAACTGAAAAGCAACCACCATGCGCCAGAATATAGCAACCTCCACAAATCACCCAAAACTTTAATTGAAATGTATGGCCTTAAAACCTTCAAGCTTTTAGTTTTTCGTTTAACTACTTCAAACATCTAAAAACATTCATCTTAAAACCTCAAGCTTTAAAAAAAAAAAGTCTTCAAGCTTTTAAACTGTATTTTTAAACTTCTGCCCAGACTTTGACTTGAGAAGTCACCATCAACTTTTATTTTTTCTAGTTGCTATATTTATTGGCCAAAACAGCAGTGCATTTCATTTGTGCAATTTGACAAGTCAATTTCCATTGTGACAAATTACTCCATACAAGGTGTCTATTAAACATATTGTCACAAAAGTTCAGTTCAATAATAGTGGAAATATCCATAAGCTTTTTAGCCAAGAATAAAATAGATGTGCCTACATACAGAAGATCAATACAGAGTAAAATGTGTGACTATTATTAAAGTTATTAAACATAATTTCAGGAGGATCATCCATCTCATCTTCTAATACCAGGATATAATGCAGCCTCCTACTACTTCTTCACATCAGTTCTTTTGGCATTTGTCCCACCCCATCCGCCATAATGTCTGACTCTGGAATACTTTGAATACTTGAATTCTTTCGGGAAATTTTGGTTTCTGAACTCTCCAACATTCCACTAATACCAACTTATCTTTACCCAGACAGCCTCACTGAAGCACCAACGCAAATCAGGGTAACACTTTAGAATACGCTTCCTTCGTTAATGAATAACTACACAAGAACCAATGAGTAACACAATATTAACAATCTAGTAACTATTATTAACTAACAAGAAACTCTGATTAACAGATGAACGTGTTAGTTCACTATTAAAGGGTAACTAAACCCCTGGTCAGAGCCTGACTCCACCCATTAGCAATATTTGAAAAATGCTGAAAAAATGGGCAGACCCCAGCGGGGGGCGTGCCGTGCACCTGAGACCCGCAGTGAGTGACAGCTGCTGTCAGACTCTAAAATGGAGAGAGACTGGAGTGACGGAAGTTGATGTCAATAAATCTATGCTAACTTGAAGCTATCCTAACTGTACTTTGCTCAGAGATGTATAAAGTACTAGAAACCCGGACTTGAGTAAAAGTACAAGTGCTCTATCAAAGAAGTGACTTGAGTAGAAGTTGAAGTGCTCTTTAAGCACCACACTTAAGTAGAAGTACTAAAGTAGTCAACATTTTTTGTACTTAAGTATTGCAAGTAGTTTATTTTAAAATTCACTATAGTATTAAAAGTAAAGTACAACTATTGTGTCATGTAATTATTAAAGAAAGCAGTTAAAAGTTTGAACTAGCAATCAAATAAGGCACTTTGGCGGGATACAAATTTGCTTTGGCGGCCGCCAAAAAAAAATGTCATTGCAGGACAACCCCTGCATTAGTTGCCAATGTGTGTGTCAATCAATACCATTACCCTATAAAACTGGTGTGTGATTTAGGCAGCATGAAAGCCAACTTGCAACGAATGATTCGTAAATTTTTTATAATTGTAACGAGTAACTAGCAGAACATTAAAAAAATGTATCGAAGTAAAAGTATTAAATTCATCGAAAATATCTACTGAAGTAAAAGTAGAAGTATGAGAAAAAAAAACAATACTCTAGTAGAAAACAGCCTTTTAGTACTTAAGTACAGTACTTAAAGGAGTAGTTCACTTTTAAAAAAAACTTTTGCTGATAATTTACTCACCCCCATGTCATCCAAGGTGTCCCCATGTCATTCTTTCTTCAGTCAAAAAGAAATTAAGGTTTTTGATGAAAACATTTTTTCTCCATATAATGGACTTCAATGGGAACCAAACGGTTTAAGGTCCAAATGAGAGTTTCAGTGCAGCTTCAAAGGGCTTTAAACGACACCAGACGGTGAATAAGAATCTTATCTAGCGAAACGATCGGCCATTTAAAAAATACAAAAAAAAGTTCAAATGCTCAAATGCTCGCCTTGCTCTGTTCTGTGATGAGCGTTCGTGACTCTCCTGTTCGAACTCGTTCATCAAAATGAACACATCTTTTTTCGAGTCATAACTCGAAGAGTCCTAGATAAGATAATCATCTGGTGTCGTTTAAAGCCCTTTAAAGCTGCACTTAAACTCTCATTTGGACCCCAATCTCATTTGGTTCCCAATGAAGTACATTATATGGAGAAAATCCTGGAATGTTTTCATCAAAAACCTTAATTTCTTTTCAACTGAAGAAAGAAAGACATGGACATCTTGGATGACATGGGGGTGAGTAAATTATCAGCAAAAGTTTTTTTCAAAAAGTGAACTACTCCTTTAAGTAGTTCTACTTCGTTTCTATACATCTCTGACTATGCTACTAACTAACTAGCCTACACAAAACAATCAAAATATCTATATAAATGCTATGCTAAATAGATGCTACAATACTCTATCCTGATCGTTTTCAAAACTCGTGATTCCCACTCTTGACTCGCAGTGGTTTTGACGAAACAAAATTATTTTTAAACTGCCGAGGGCGTGGTAGCTGTAGCTCGTACCAAGGGCGTGGTGAGCTGAAACCTGCGTACGTCACGAGGTGCGGAACATCCAATAGGAAACTTCAACTGCAGTAGACACCGTTCAACCTGAAGAGGGCTAAAACGATTTTACACCATATACAATACTTTATACCCAAATATTAAAAAAGTTACTCGAATCAATGATCAGCATTAATAAAGCCCCATTCTTACAGATCATTAACTAAAAAAGTTGGTTTAGTGTTTAGTTGCCCTTTAACTAATCAATAACTACTATTTTTTAATGCTTCCATGAGAACTACTGAAAAAGTTTATAAACAATCTAGTAACCATTATTAACTTAAAGAAACTCTGATTATGAATTAGTAAGTAATACAGCACAGATGAAAGCATTAGTAATTGTATGGATTCGTAAAGTGAAGATCATTGGAACTAACTACAGTAGTAATGACTCAAGTGTTACTACATGATCTAGTCATGATTTGTGCAACCCAACACTAAAGTAATTTCAAGCGTTTGAGATTTTTGGTGAACTTTAGTACACTTTTAGAAAATTTATTTAGTAACACTTGAGTCATTACTAGTTAGTTCCCATAGTCTTTACTTTATAATATGGATCCAAATAATTAGTAATTCCCACAGAAGTATGTATTAACACTTTCATCATGCGCACTATTACTTACTAATTCATAATCAGAGTATCTGTTTAGTTAATAATAGTTACTAGATTGTTAATATTGTGTTACTCATTGGTTCTTGTGTAGTTATTCATTAATGAAGGAACCGTATTCTAAAGTGTTACCCAAATCAGCAGGCAGCCATTCTCCTACCCTTCCTCGTCCATTGCTTATTCCAGCTATAGTTCCCCTACAATCATCCCCCTTATTAACCCTTGCCTACTTACATACTGTCCAAAGACATAGTTGTCGCCTCTCAAATCAAATCAACTCCCCCTTCATATTCAGATGCAGAGTGTGCTCTCCCGTTTAAATGCAGTGTGAGCTTTCATGATTCAGTCAAGGTCTCTCCTGTTGGAATTGCAGTGTTGGCTCCCATTTTTGAATGCAGTGAGAGCCTACCGTTTGGATGCAGCAAGGGCTCTCCCCTTCCAAATTGCAATGCAATCCCTCATGTTTTTAAACATGGAGGCTCTGCCTTCGGATTGCAGAGTGAGTCCTGCCTGAGCGCTTCGCGACTGGAGATGCTAGACCCCCACCTGGAGGGGACAGGCCTTTGAATCCACTCCACTTTTTGCAGAAAATGGATATCGATTTGTTTACGGAAAACTTTGGTGGAATCAATAGTTTTGTGGACTATTGTTCCATGATTTGGGCTTAAACTAGATTACAGATTGCACAAAATAAAACATATCGGCTTGTTCTAAACTCTTATTTTAGAAAAAGTATCAGCACAATCAGTTAGCATGGCTTCATGTAAGAAGCAGCATTAATTATTCTCTTATTCAATTCTTAAAAAATATAATTATTGTAAAAGCACCTGAAATTATTTATAGAAGATTGACCTTCTTCAGTGACGTTCATACCTATTCCACTCATCAATCAAGTGAAGCCCGTTTCTTGTTTCCTGCTTGTTGAACAAATCAACTTTAAAGAACATTGTGTTATAGAGCATTAGAACTTGCTCCCGATATTTTTGGTCTCAGAGAGTCACAATGTTAGTTTTTCCAAAAGATTGAGACTGTATTTATTTACTTTGGAGTAACTGTAATTACGTAATTAATAATGACTGGATAATGGTAATTGAAATGTGTTTTTTTTTTCATATTTTCTATTATACCCAGAGAGTGGTAATATTTTGTACATAGAAGAGCTTACATTGTGATATTGTGTTGTTATGTTTAGTGTGTGAGAGAATTCGATAACTTATATGATGTTGTGTGCACTTCTACTTGTCTTTTTAATCGCTGTACAGCTTTCATGTTAATAATTTGTTAAAAAAATGTTAAGACCACAGTTAGAATAGCTGCTGCTTAATGGAGTATGGGGATCTAATTAATAAACAAACGGTGAACTCATTGTTCAGGCTCTCATGTTAGGAGGGAATGGCAATGCCATGTGAGTTATTTTATGGTTTCATTTTCTGCTATCTTCTATTTTGGGGGTAGACGGGCCTGCTCTTTCACGTTCTGTATTTCCTAGGCTCCACAGCCTTGTCCCAAATAACACACTTTATGCACTTTCGGGGTAACACTTTATTTTACGACCCGCAAACAACTGGGTAAGTACACAGAAATTACGGTGTACGTTTCTGTAATTATAGTGTACTTCCGTGTAAGTATAAGGGAATAATATGTTAAGTTTGGGGTAATAAAGGGGTAACAAGCAGATATACAACCTGCAAATAACTTCGTAAGTACACTGAAATTACGATGTACATTTCTGTAATTATAGTGTACTTCCGTGTAGGTATAAGGGAACAATATGTTAAGTTTGGGGTAATAAGGGGGTAACAAGCAGATATACAAGCAAATTATTTAATTAGTTAAAAAATAACAGGCACCTATTATATTCCAGGCAAAAAATGCACGTCTGTTGTTAATAAAATGTATACTTCTGGCTAAATATGTTCTTGTGCAATGTTACAGGGTAATTTTGACATCTGTGGGTTTAAATTGTGAAAATTAAACATATATATATATATATATATATATATATATGTGTGATAAAAATCAAATTTATTGGCTTTTCTTACTAGATTACTTAATGTTAAATCAAAATTATTTTCTGTTATGATTTTAATTTAAACTGTACCTTGTGGTAATGAGTACTTACCTTATCCCATTGAATTGCAATGACACTTAAATGTCAGGGCAAATATACTGTGTAGTTAAAACTTTTTTGTTGTTGTTGTTTTATTTTCTTGATAACAGTACCGTTCTCTGTAATTACAGTGCAAATAGTGTTGTTTCGTATTGCTACATAGTAAGTAGCTTTGTTACCCCCTTGTTCTGTGTAGTTACAGGGTAAGTGTAACTCCTGCGGGCTGTAAATTAAAGTGGTGCTTGTTACCCCCTTTTTACCCCAAACTTACATATTGTTCCCTTATACCTACACGGAAGTACACTATATTTACAGAAACGTATATCGTAATTTCAGTGTACTTACGAAGTTATTTGCAGGTTGTATATATGCTTGTTACCCCTTATTACCCCAAATTTAACATATTGTTCCCTTATACTTACACGGAAGTACACTAAAATTACAGAAACGTACATCGTAATTTCAGTGTACTTACGAAGTTATTTGCAGGTTGTATATCTGCTTGTTACCCCTTTATTACCCCAAACTTAACATATTGTTCCCTTATACTTACACGTAAGTACACTATAATTACAGAAACGTACATTGTAATTATTGTGTACTTACCCAGTTGTTTGCGGGTCGTAAAATAAAGTGTTACCACTTTCGGTCTTGTGGACTTACAATGGCTGCCTGGTGCGTGTGTCTGTTAAGTCTGTTAGACTTTAGATCTCATCCACCCCCGGTGCCTTTCCACAGAGGAGCTTCTTGACTACCTCAGTGACTTCAGCTTGGGTTATGGACGAGTTCACCTCCGAGACCTCCTCAATGGAGTGTTCCTTCCTCTGGCCGACGACATCCCCAGTTGAGGTCAAGAGCTGCCAACTTCCACAGTAAACAGTGTTGATAGGGCACTGCTTCCCACTTGATTTTTTTTTTTTTTTTTTTTTTGCCTCCACAACCACTTGGGCTGCCGGTACCTGTCAGCTGCCTCAGGAGTCCCACAAGCCAGCCAGGCCTGATAAGACTACTTCTTATTTTTGATTCTAAATTGTTTTCATTATTTACTGTATTTTATTTTTATATTTTTTTATTTATTCGAAACTGTTTTAATTATTCTGATTTCTTTTGATTATTTTAATTTCTTCTATGTAAAGCACTTTGAATAACCATTGTGTATGAAATGTGCTATATAAATAAACTTGCCTTGCCTTGCCTTGCCTTCTTCAGCTTGACGGCATCTCTTCTGGTGTTCACCAACTGCACTTTCCAGGCCAGCACCTCTTTCAGAGACTCCGAGAAGGCCAGGTAATCTGCACTGCTGTTTGGGCCGTAGGCACAAACGACAGTGAAAGGCCGATCCCCGATCCGAAGGCGCAGGGAAGCGACCCTCTCGTTCGCCAGGGTGGACTCCAAAACATGGCGGCTGAGCTGGGGAGCCATAAGCAAACCCACACCAGCCCGCCGCCTCTCAGCATGGGCAACTCCAGAATGGTAAAGAGTCCATCCTCTCTCAAGGAGTGTGGTTCCAGAGCCCAAGCCATGATCCTGACAATCTCTAGTCAGTACCTCTCAACCTCACACACAATCTCAGGCTCCTTCCCCACCAGCGAGGTGGCGTTCCACGTCCCTAAAGCTAGTTTCCGTGTCCAGGGATCGGGTTGTTGAGGTCCCTGCCTTCGACTGCCACCTAATCCACTTTCGATGTCCCTCCTGCAGGTGGTGAGCCCATGGGAGGGCGGCCCCACGTCGCTTCTTTGCGCTTCTTTCGCATACGAGCCCCAACCCTGGGCCTGGCTAATACATTTTATTTATACAGCACTTACAAATCTCAAAGTGCTACAGTTAGAGCAATTAAGAAATTAAGCTAAAATCAGCTGTTAACTAGAATTAACACCAACAATTTAAAAGAAATAAAAGAAATTGAAAAATTGAAAAACATTTTAAAAAGTGTAAGGCCTGCTAAATCGTTCCAATGGCGGTACTCGATTAGAGGTTAGGTCTCACGCGTGCTCCGTCTCTTCCTATGGCAAAGGGATTTTTAATTAAATGCAATGCATTTTATCTTATATTATCTCGTTATTTCATCTGACTCCATAAATGAAAAGGTTTTTCAATGATATCTGTGCATCATTAAATATACGTTAATGTTTGACTATTCGGTCCCACTTTATATTAAGGGTCTTTAAGTATTATGTACTTACATTGGAATTAATAATGTGATACAATGGACTTATTGTGTACATGCATGTTTTTACATTGCACTTATATTTTTAGAATACCAGCATGTAATTACAGCTGTAATACATTTATGTAATTACATTTGTAATTACAAAGTTGACCCTTCCCTCACACCTTAACCTACCCCTAAAACGACCCAACCACCACACCTGTTAAGTACATAGTACTTAAAGACACTTAATATAAATTGGGACCGACAATTCCTTTTAACTCTACTGAAAATAAAGTCAAAGTCTGTTAGAATAATCAAATATAATTGCAATTTCATAATCAATTGAAAGATAATCAATGCATCAAATGTTCTAGAACAAAGACGGAAATCCTTTACCCGACATTATGAAATACATGAACACTGAGTCTCAGTGACACAGCATTCATGGTCTGATCTGATACAGAAAAAGCCCTAAGCTCTTGTTGCGTTTCCCTTATTTAGCTAGATCTTTTCAGTTTACAGTGGAAAGTTAAAAACATACAGACTTACTGGGGGCAGCTAACAGTGGTAATCTGCATTCATGATAAATGGTCAGAAAGTGTTAACTCAAGGACACACCCTTCTGTGTGCAAGATATTTCTATATTCTTAAGAACTTTATAACCTTTTGATTTACTTCTATGGGAAAGAGACATCTGTACCAGTCACCTTGAGACCTTTAAAATTATAAACACAATCCTTAATGATATTCATTCACATTAAAACCATATTTATTCTTGTGTGAGTTTTAAGAGTTACTGACTGAGAGAGAGAGAGAGAGAGAGAGAGAGAGAGAGAGAGAGAGAGAGAGAGAGAGAGAGAGAAAATGTAGATGAGGTGCTCAACGGAAGAGAGGGAAGGGAGTCAAATTTTAATTTTTAACAAGATCGTTTTGTCTTATAGACCAGTGGTCTATCTCTTCAACCAGTTTCCATTTTAAACCAGGCCCTATTTTAAGAACATCAGTCATTTGTGGGGCCCTCAGATGTTCCGGGAGCGCATTCCGCAGATGAGGAGCAGCGGCGCAGATGGCTCTGTGCCAGTCTTAAGCCCCTTTCACACAGAGATTCCGGAAAATACACAGATAATGTGACCTGGCATTTGTCCTCGGATTGTTTGATTTTGATTCATTCACAGTGCCAGTGATTTGCTGGGATCTGTGAGTGAGTTCACAAACAACTCGGAAAGATCCCGGAAAGAGACATGACGTCAGAATGAGACGTGTGACGTACACGTCGAAAACATGTATACGCGCATACCATTCCACAAAGCTGGTGAACGATCTCAGCTTCAGCGCGGATAGTGAGGAGCTTCTGGTCTCTGCTTTGTTCCAGTTTGCAAACATTTGTTTGTCCTTTCTTTGTTGATGATGCACAAACTTTCCTCTAAGAGCAACAGAGTTCCACGATGGCACGAGCGTCATCACCAGTGTTGGGAGTAACGCATTACAAAAGTAATACATTACAGTAACATATTACTTTTTGCTGTAACGCAGTAGTGTAAGGCATTACTAATCAATTTTCAGTAATATTTTACTCGTTACATGTTCAGTGAGGCTTGTATTACAGTTGTATTACAGTGTATTGTCTGCTTTTACTTCTTAAAGGCAACAGACTATGTGAAAGTTTTAAAGCAGTCTTTTAGTGCCAGTTCAGAGCGGTCGCGTCTGTAACATTGTTTTTTCCTCATAAATGCGAACACGAACACGAAAACTAAAATAAAATGAATATTTTAAGTTCTATGGAGACTGGAGAGCCAACCCTTCCTCATCCGATTTGCGCAGCGTAATTAACAGAATTACAAAAATTTTGTCACGCATGAATGTGTGTCTTTTCCCTAATATTAAAAATAAAACATAGACTGATATTTGTCTAATGTCTGGAGTCCTTTAAGGAAGTAGCCTATTTTCAATACATGTATTTTCTGAGAATTTTTATTTCAAGTTTTGACTGCAAATGTCATGTCCATAATACTGGACTTCCCCAATTTTAAATAATTTATCCTCAACTAGTTTTGTGGTGTAGGTCCACGTATTTTATTATGTTAACTTCAAATAATACTAATAGCCTAATTTAAAGATAAGGCAGCATTGGATATGGACGGTAAGGAGAATAACGCTGGAGTTGGAAGAGGTGTGTCGCGATTCTAGGTTCGTGGATCTGAGTCGTGTGGCGAATCGCGATTTCGGTTTCATATTGCATATCGTTACAGCCCAAAAGTTAAGTTCTACTTAGTTATTTTGGTGAAAGTAACTCAAAAGTAATACATGAGTAATGTAACGCATTACAATTCTGGGACAGTAATATTGTAAGGTAATGAATTACTTTTAAATAACGGTAACAAGTAATACCTAATGTATTACAGTTTGGAAGTAACTTGCACAACACTGGTCATCACTATGACACACCCTTTACGGCATTGGTCCTGGCTTTTGTTCACACAATGCGCGTTTCCGGGACTGATTCCGGTAATGTTACTAGGTCCCCAACCCGGCATCGATGCCGGTATCAATCCCGGGTCGTGTTTGTGTTCACACGGAAGGCGTTCTGGCAATTTCCCGGGATCAACGCGTTGTGTGAAAGGGGCTTTAGGGGGATGGACCCGATAAGTGTTTGTGGAGCGGAGAGAATGTGCAATGCCATGGATGCACTGATGTGTGAGGGGGGAGACTTTATACTCGATCCGGGCAGAAATGGGAAGCCAATGTAAAGATTGAAGAATTGCTGTGATGAGTTCATATTTACACACTCTCATCATGATCCAGTTTCTGGATACTGGATTCTTTCGGAGAAGAGTGTTACAGTAGTAGATTCTTGAAGAGACAAAGGCGTGATGGACTGATACAATCGTTTGAGAAGTATACCGTGGTCAACGGTGTCGAATGCTGCAGAAAGGTCAAAGAGGACAAGAAGTGATGGTGAACCAGCATCAGCTGGCTTCCGATTGAAATGGCGACATGAGTGGTCGTGTAATCAGTAGCTCCCGATAGTCAGTCAGATTTATCCCCTGAATTTTAATTCTAAACTCGTATTCTGTTTAAAAAATGAATGGGGGTGAACTTTTAGTAATCAAGCAAAAGGGAAGGGGCAAAATATAATCGAGGACGCAGGCACTTCCCTTACTGACCTTGATTCAAGATTACGGAGAAAAAACTATCTAATCTACGGAATCCCTGAGGACAGTTCGGTCTCCCAATTTGTGGAGGGGCTTCTCAAGAAGGAGTTAGGACTTAACATTGATCTTCAAATCCAGAGCGCACATCTAGCCTTGCTCCAAAAGCCGAATCCAAACTCGCCTCCGAGATCTATCATTGTTCATTTTCTCCAGTTCGCGGTTAAAGAGACTGTTCTGAAACTGGCCTTGCAAAACCCGATACAGGTGTTGGGTCATCCCATATTGTTCAACCACGGCTACGCAAAAGAAAAAATGCAAAACCATAAAGCATACAGTGGTTCCAGACACCCTTACACGGTTCCAGACACCCTTCACGAAAATTTGCGTTCACTGGAGTGACGGGACACAGACTTATAATAGCCCAGAGAAAGTGGAACAAGATATGATGGGCCGTGGGAGGTCAGCAGTGAATAGTGACGGTGGAAGCGTGGCGGATCCCGGAGCTCATCCTCTTAGACGGCTTTAACATTGTATGACTTGGCAAGGCATTGGCAACAAAGACACGGAAAGATATCTACGAGTTCGGCAAAAACTTCAGGAATTCCAACACGAGAAGTGTCAAGCACCTTTAGAGATAGTAAAAAATACTAACAATGCATGGTGTTCCCTTTTATTCTACACAGACGTTGAATCAGTATTTTATTTCTATTAGGGAGGAACTCAACGACTACAACGACATCCGTTTCGTGTAATCCAGTTAAAAGGGGAAAAGTCTTCGCTAAAATGAAAAAAATAAAAAATAAATCAAAGGTGATATTCTCACAGGAGATGTATCTTTCGCAGCACATGAAAAATGAAATTTGGTTTTAAAAATACTTTTTGTAGCTCGAGGTGTGGCAATTCTAATTCTAAATCTCAGTCTGCTTTGAATTCTGCAAGGACATTAGTGACAAGGAAGGAAGATATATTTTTAAAAGGGGCAAAATTGAGAATAAAATGGTCACATTGGTCAATGTATATGCCCCTCCTGATTGCGGTAAACTTTTTTTTTAAGTCCCTTTTCAATGTAGTAGCTCAAGAGTCAGAGGGAGTTCTAGTTTTAGCAGGTGATTTTTATGTGGTAATGAACTAAAGATTGGATACCACCAGCCACTGTAATAGGAAAAGACAGATTTCGAAGTTTGTTAGGAACCTTTTGGAAGATCTCGGTTTAATTGACGCATGGAGTGATATTCACCCTCTAACCAAAGATTATACCCACTATTCAGCAGCTAACAAAGTCCACTCACAAATTGATTATTTTTTTAATAGTAAAGAGGATCGACATGTTACTCCCTTCTTATCTTCTTTAGGCTGGCAGTACATTCTATGATACAGTATAAGATTCTGCTTAACAACTGACGCTTTTGACCATATGTCAACATCCGCCGTTTTAGGGTACCCATTAACGTCGGTTATGACGTTATCGAATCCTAACCCTATCCCAGACCTGAACCTAACCCGTCACCTACCTGACGTTAAAGGTAAAGCGTCAGTTGTATGACGTCCCAGGATCGTCATCTAACTGACGTTAAAGGGTACCCTAAAACGGCGGATGTTGACGTATGGTCAAAAGCGTCAGTTAGTTGACGTCTTGGGATGAGACTGTGTTGGTTTTTAAAGCACTTCATGGAATGACGCCAGAATATTTAGCTGAGTTTATTAAGCCCTACAATGTGGGTGTAAGATTAAGATCAGCAAACAAGTTTCTTTTAACTGTTCCCCGTGTACGTCTCAAAACAAAAGGTGAATGTGCCTTTGCATGTCCTAGATTGTGGAATGAGTTACCGTTGGATGTTAGATCTTCCATAAATTTAAATGTTTTTAAGTGCCACTTAAAATTGTATCTGTACTCTTTGGATTTTTAGTACAGTACACCAGTACATGGATGTTTTCTTTGTTTTCTTTTCTGTTTGTCAATATGTCTGCCGGTTATTTTATTGTAATGGACAGCACTTTGGAACAACAGTGGTAGTCAGTAAGGTGCTATATAAATGAATAAACAAAACGAAATGACACAGAGTGAAAGAATGTGAAATCGGAGTGGCTGACTTATCAGATCATAATGTTATTGAATTAAAAATAGATTTGAACACTCAAAAAAGAACACATTATGGAGGCTTAATAGGAAAACTAAATAATAAAGAAATTGTGAAGCAAATAAAAAAAATAAATGAAGCTATATATTGAGGAGAATGATCCAGGGGATGTTAACCCCATTCTTGTATGGGATGCTGCTAAGCCAGTTACAAGGGGTGAGGTTATTGACATGAATACTGCTTTCAAAAAAGCTAAATTAGCAACGTATGACAACCTAGTCAAAGCTTTGGAGCATAAACACAAGAGCAATCGGCATTTAAAGATGCTTAAAACAAATGAAAGAAATAAGGGGACAGATAAATGACATTTTTAAAAGCGAGCTACGTTAAGTCCTATTACGAATCAGGTCCTAAAAGCACAAAGATGTTAGCTCGTCAATTAATGAAACAACAGGCATTTGTCTATAAAAATCAGGATCCCACGACAAAACAGTTAGTATATGAACCAGAAAAGATTGAAATTATTTTTGAGAATTATTTCAAATCATTATATTCCCAACCCCCAGCTGCAAATATACAGTAGGAAGAATGAAAACATTTTAAACATCCTATAGATCTACCCACGATTGGTTCAGCACAGAACAAATTGTTCACTACACCAATCACAATGGAAGAAGGAGAGAGCGATAAGTGGGATAAAAAATAAAATAAAATAAATAAATCCCCAGGAAGTGACAGCTTCCCATGCTGAATGGTCCAAGATGTTGAGGAAAGAATTGAAACCAATCTTACTAAGATCATTTTATCAGACCCTCAAAGAAGGGAGACTCCCCCCATCATGGAGGGAGGCTACACATAACAATAATCCTCAAAGAAGGTAAAAATAAAGAACATTGTGATTCCTATGTATAGCCCGATCTCTATTTTGAATGTAGACTAAACTATTTATCTCGATAATCTCTAAAAGGTTTGACAGTTTTCTACCTGGTCTAATTGATGAGGATCCAACTGGTTTTATTAAGAGACAGAAAACACATGATAACATAAGGAGAACATTACATGTTATAGAGAATATTAAAGAGAACCATGAATGTGCCGTTATTCTGAGTCTTGATGCAGAAAAGGCATTTGCTAGTGTCAATTGGGCCTTTCTGTACCAGGTGCTTGAAAGATTTGGATTTAATGAAAAATACAGTAGTAGAGTGTAAAATTTTAGTAAAGTGTATTAGAACAATTTATTCAGAGACCCAACAGCCAGAATCAAAGTTAATGGTCATTTGTCAGCCACTTTCAGTCTAAGTAGGGGTACAAGACAGAGCTGCTGTTTGAGCCCCACTCTTTTTGCTCTTTATGTTGAGCCTTTGGTCCAAGCAGAGTGAGGAATTGGGATAAGAATTGGAGGTGACCATCATGTAATTGGGTTGTTTGCTGATGATGTCATTAATTATATTAGGGACCCTGAAACTGCTCTCCCATTGCTCATGAAGATTTTAGGAAACGATCTGTATATAAATGTCTCAAAAACTCTGATGGCAGAAATATTTGCTTTCACCAGAGCTTTATATAGGGAAGGTTTTTTCAACCACAAATTGAGTAACTTCTGGGAAGCAGCAGGCGTCTGCCGAACATCTTGTGTCTGCCAAACGTCTCGCCTGCGTCTGCCGAATGTCCAGTCAAACACATCACTCATTCATGTGCAGAACGTGACGTCTGCGTCTGCAGAACGTCTCGCCTGCTGCAGGGGGGTTTCCAGCACATTTCACACACTTTTTTTTATTTTTTTTATTATTTTCTTCCACTGATCTTCAGTTGTATTTTACGTATTAACAATTAAGTGATTTTTACCTTGCTTATCTATAGCTTCTTATTCCAAATAGTAAATTAGTGAATAGTGAATTTACACAAATTATCATGTTTACATTTTTGTTTGTCATTGTGTCTTGTCAGCATCCGCAGATACTTGTGAAGAAATCATAAAAAGTGGTTCTAGCATTTATGTATATTCACCAGTAGGAGTCTCTTGAACAACACAAAATAACATAGGCCTAGTTGAAAACATTTGGGCTTATTTATCTAACATAAATATTTGTAATTTGTAATACTCATAATGTTTAATTTAGAGTTGTAATATTTAGTTTTAGAGTTTCGCTGAAGTTCGATTGACAGTCGATAACAGAATTATAAAACTGAATTAAAATAGTTCAAAAATAGTTCAAAAGAGAAAGGCGATCACAGTTTATTATTATTAGGCTATTATTATTATTTAGACTATGTCTTTGCTGGTGCATAAAAACATTTAAATTTGTATCAAAAGGTAGGCTACAGAAATATTTTTGGCACAATAGTCATAAAATCCAGAAGAGAATTAACATAGGGCCAGGGTTTCTCTTTCAATTCTCCCATGCATGGTTTTTGATCGACCAGTTCACGTGCTGTTTGGACAGTAGGTCTAAAGAGTCACAAAACGGTATGTCTATTTGTTGTTTTAATTTCTTAAAAAAAAATAGAGAATACACACAAATCACAGATGCAGTCACGTTCATTGAGACGGGTGCATGTTGCAAAGTCATATTAAAGAAATGATCAGAACGCCTCTGACACACTACACTGAGGCTACTGTGAATAGCGTGTTAAATAGGCCTACGTGTTAGGGGGAAAAAACAATAAATAACTTGAATGTCACGTAAATGACACGTGACGTCTGACTCGACACTTCACTGCCAAATTTTGGCATGGAATACCCGCCATATTGCCAAGCGTGATTTGCATGACGTCAGCGTGACGTCCGCCTTACGTCTGCGTCTTAAATTAAATGGAATAAATAGCAGAATAAAGAAATAAAATAAGACGTTGAGTGAGACGTTCATTGAGAGGAGTGAATGTTGCAAAGTTAAAATAAAGAGCAGATCAGAAAGCTGCAGGGTAGCCTGCGGTGAACAGATGAGGAGGAGAAAACAGAAAGAATTTCAGCAATTTTGGTGGTCATAAAGGTCATAAAGTTGGTACATTGTTCTTATGAATGGGGAAATTTGAGGTTTAAGGAGATGATTTATGGTAGAGAACAACCGTTTGTAATTGCCAGGACTATTATTAATATTTAATAATAGCTTAATTGAAACAGTGCTGATACACGACCGAGTTCGAATACACCAAGTCGCTCTACTCCCTCTTCCCATCACGTATCAAATCACAAATCAGATTATTTTAAATAAAAAAATAAACAAAAATATATAGGCAATTTGAAAAATGGAAATTAAGCGTCTAACATGTGTTTAATAAAAAAAAAAAAAAAAAAGTGTTTATCGGTTAGGGGTCGGTTTAGGAGGGCTTTACTGTCCCAATAAGGCAGCATCCATTTTAAAGGTTTAATAAATATAATTTACAATCTATATTATTATTTCATACAGTTTAATGTGGTGAGCATTCAAATATTATTTGCACCTCAACACTGAGGTGCAAATAATATCTGCCAATAGCATAAGCTACATTGCAAAGAAACCTCAAAATCACCATACAAATTCTTAGACCTTTAATCAGGCACTGCTCATGCTTGAGTCATAGAGCATGACTTACTGTAATGGGGTTTCTAACCCCAATATTTACAGTAATAGCTGTGAACACGCAACAATAGTGAACACGCAATAGTAATGGCCACGTAATTGTTTATTTGCTCAAGAATTTGGCACGGAGTCAAGCGCGGCAGGTCTTGCGTGAGCAAAGCAGGAAGCGACACTGGATTGACCTGACCGAGAGAGCCTCATGTTTTCAATATGCCGAAACTTAACGAGTAGGCTGTTTGTTTTTGGGCGTTGAAGAAAACACGTGGGAGAAATGGCATATAAAGAGGTGTCCGAGCTGAGGGAATGAAGCGGTGCTTTTTAAACTATCCGTTATGGAAATGGGAAAAGAAGATATTGTCGCTAAAGAATGCGTGGTTTTAATAAAGCCCAAGAGCCGTCTGAAGACACAGTTCCACTCACTGCGGCGACAGGTATACTTCTTCCAGTCCATCTGCGTGCTATTCTGCTTCACCAGCTGCCTGTACATGATCATCAGTCACGCATACCCGTCGACGTGCAAGGTAAGACGCATTCAAAGTCAACTTACATGTCACTACTAGTGAGACAGTGAAGTTTATAATTTGCTTTGCTGAATACACCATACAGCACTCACTAAATATAATATGGTTTCATTCAAATCTTACATTCAGATAAGCTACATGGTAGGCTACTATTATTAAAAACGTGTAGTAAATGGAATCCATAGCGTACTGCATATTGTAATTTAATATAGCTAATTAAGCATGAAATAACTACCTGTCTAGTGCCATTAATAAGTACTAGTAGCCTATCTTATTAGGCTTCCTAGTTAAACTATGACATGTGCCAGTACTCATGGGAAAACTTAGTTGTCAGAAGTAAATAGTGGATAACACAGTTAATAGGATATGACTAATACCAACAGAATAAGTAGGCTACTTAAAAATATGTTGCTCATTTTTACTTATTTATTTGTTTTATTGATAAAAAAGTACAGTTATGCCTGAGATAATCAATACACTGATTAATTTAGGATTCATTGTTTATTTACATTTGCTCTATATTTTCACAGGAAAATATAACTGAGGCACCTAAAATTGGTGAGTTCATTACTAAAGCTGAATTTTATTGTAAATATTGAATTTAGTGTCTTTCACATTGTGGTACCATGGTGCATTATATACTGTATATATATATATATATATATATATATATATATATATATATATATATATGCCATCTTGAATATCACATTTTTCATCCTTAGCAATGCAGCGTCAGAGCAGCAAAGCAGTGACCCCGACACAAATGAACACACCCATCATTCGTCTGACTGGTAAGAAGTAATGTATTAAGTTCATTAAGAAGTAATTCATTAGTAGGCATACCGGTAAATACAAAACATAATCACCAATTTACCATTTGGAAACTATTAACTGTAACCAAGAGATGTTCCTTTAATCAGACTTGTGTTTACTTGCTGTAATAGGCTCTGTAAATATTAAGTAGAGCACATGATTGATTATTAAAAAAAATCATGACCTTGTTTCAAACACCCACGCCATCTTATTCCTAATTGACAACGATTTAGCTATGCCTATTAAAACTTGGACAAGTGCGATCACAGTGGAACATTCAAATAATTATTTCTGTGTTATAATAATTAAAACGATTGCAGAAGTATACTGGGATAAAAATGTATAGATCGGATGTCACTAATGTCTATGGTAGAGATCGAAATAAAGTAAATCAAATCACCATTTTAAAGTAACTTGACGCTTCAAATAATTATTCAAATGAATCAAAAATGTTAAAAATGAAGGAGTTTCATCACTGACATTGACCAGGTGAAACAGATATGTTTGAGCCAGATGTTAGACAATACCATATCATATGTAATTTTCATTCTCAAAGATTCTTAAAAATTTTTTGGCTAAATGTATTTACATGTTTCCCTTCTCTGTAGTGAACGGAAGTGGTTTGCTTAAAAACGGAAATTTTGCTAATAAAGAACAACTTGTGCCATGGCAGCTTTCACAAGAAAATCTGGCACCAAACCATAATGAATACTTGACATTGGAAAACAACACATCTCTGAGGGTCAATCATGACGGAACGTACAAAGTTTCTTTGCAGATCACGTACAGAGGAACCAATGAATGGATGAAAACCACCGGTGGTAGCTCCACTCTGGAGCATAATATTAAGTATCACACTGACAGATATGGTAATGGGGCCCTGCTTCTGCTCACCTACATAGAAACAGTGACATTTACATCCCAATACTGGAAAAAAAGTATGTTCTCTGAAGGTATTTTTTTTCTCCAATCTGGTGATAGACTCGAGGTAGGGACCAACAGTCTGCGCCTTATTGATTCTGGAATAACTGCGGGGAATGTCTTTGTGGTCTATCCTCATTTTTCCACATGAGGAGAATATGACGAAAATAAAAAAAACAAAAATGACATTCCCTCTGTGCTTTTCATAAAGATCAAAAGGGCTACCATGAATGATGTATCATATACATTTGTCTGTCATCTAAACCAGTTCTTTTTCTGTCAGCAGAATAATTTGGATCTCAGATATATTTGAGATATAATTAATAGCAAAGCCATGTACAGAACAAAAAAATATGGTGGAACAGTGACTGTGTCACATTTTAATACCAGGGTATTTTGATATATTTGGTACTGGAATATTTTTTTCAAGAACATGTCAAAAGAAAAAAGAAATGCTCTTACCATTGTGGGCTACTTTGGGTATTTTGTATGTTCTGCTTCAACGCTGCATTTGAAAGCATTGCAATGGAGGAAAATTCTATTTTGATTGAATTTGTTCAGAAGATATAAAACAATTTTTTTTTTCAAAGTTTTTTTATTTTCCCAGTAATGTCAAAGCTTTGTGTGGACAAACGTATTGTATGTTATAATATTTATGTCATTGTAACCTTATTTATGGCTTTCGTATGCTATTTATGTTCAATAGTTAAGGATTTGGGTTGCTAATGCAAAGGTTACAATTACGGTAACATTACGGAACGAAGAAAATGATCACAATCCTTATACTGCGGTGTTTCATCTCATGCTTTTGAGGTACATTATGGGTGCTGTCATTGGAATTCGTATTACTTTTTGATTAAAAGGGTTAGCAGTTTCTTGAAATCACCAAATATCACATTTGTAATGATTTGCATGAAATATCTTTTATGTACACGAATGCACCTTCAAAATGACATTATTTCTCTGGCCATAAAGCATCAATAAATACTATTACATAAAGCCAGTGTCTGTCTCACTGGACATCATATCAGATATATCATTTGCAGTGTTGTGCAAGTTACTTCCAAACTGTAATACATTAGGTATTACTTGTTACTGTTATTTAAAAGTAATTCATTACCTTACAATATTACTGTCCCAGAATTGTAATGCGTTACATTAATCATGTATTACTTTTGAGTTACTTTCACCAAAATAACTAAGTAGAACTTACGAACCTACAGAATCGCGACACACCTCTTCCAACTCCCAGCGTTATTCTCCTTACCGTCCATATCCAATGCTGCCTTATCTTTAAATTAGGCTATTATTTGAAGTTAACATTATAAAATACGTGGACCTACACCACAAAACTAGTTGAGGATAAATTATTTAAAATTGGGGAAGTCCAGTATTATGGACATGATGACATTTGCAGTCAAAACTTGAAATAAAAATTCTCAGAAAATACATGTATTGAAAATAGGCTACTTCCTTAAAAGACTCCAGACATTAGACAAATATCAGTCTATGTTTTATTTTTAATATTAGGGAAAAGACACACATTCATGCGTGACAAAAAAATAGGAGGCAAAATATATTTTTTGTAATTCTGTTAATTACACTGCGCAAATCGGATGAGGAAGGGTTGGCTCTC
Organism: Pimephales promelas; assembly: GCF_016745375.1. The sequence goes on along the minus strand of NW_024122003.1, from coordinate 581,049 downwards.
CAGTCTCCATAGAACTTAAAATATTCATTTTATTTTAGTTTTCGTGTTCGTGTTCGCATTTATGAGGAAAAAACAATGTTAGAGACATGACCGCTCTGAACTGGCACTAAAAGACTGCTTTAAAACTTTCACATAGTCTGTTGCCTTTAAGAAGTAAAAGCAGACAATACACTGTAATACAACTGTAATACAAGCCTCACTGAACATGTAACGAGTAAAATATTACTGAAAATTGATTAGTAATGCCTTACACTACTGCGTTACAGCAAAAAGTAATATGTTACTGTAATGTATTACTTTTGTAATGCGTTACTCCCAACACTGATTATTTGTATATTGATATATCTGAAACCTGCTGCGTTTCGGGGATGCCAGATAACCGCTTAAAAGCGACCATTTGCTTGATATTTCATGTTATATTAGAATTATATATAAGGCATCTGAAAAGGCATAGAAAATGGCTATAAAGTTTATTTAAACTAGTTTCAAATGGTTTATCGTTGCAATATATCACCACATCTAAGTAGATTAGTCATAACTCTTGTCATGTCATAACTGCTTTGACAGCATTTGGTGTCTGACAGATAAGAGATTAAAGCAACAATATCTATGAAGTAGTTGGCATTGGGGACCAGTCAAATAAAAATTTATTATGATACATTTACGTTAGAAGAAAATTTGCATATTAGGTTAGGCTGTAAAACATTTAAAAACTATTTGCCAATAGAGTGAGCGCTATCAATTCTATTCAATATATTACTTCAATGAGCTCATTGTTCCTGCCTGGGACCATTAACCTTTAGACAAAATACCCCCCAAAAGAATACCCCAATGTTCAAACTTAAATTTGAGGATGTGAACCATGTGATCACAAAAGGCAAAATTACTTGAAATGGACATGAATCCCATGCAGCCTTTGCTAATGACCTCATAGAAGGGTTGTCCCGGAAGGTTCCAGAATTCTGAAATTCTGCAGGAAAAATGCACTCATTTCAATAAGAATCTGCAAGATCAAGAATTTCTCCCCACACGGGTTTCGGATTCAACTAAGCTGAACTTTGAACACATTTATTCACTGCAATCACTAACATAAAGTTACATTAGTGTCATAAAAAGTGTAGAGATGATTTTAAGAAACAAGTCATTGTAACATTACAAAGTTAAATTTCTGTAAGACTTATTGAGGTTTCATGCATTTATACCACATTTCTGTGTCCAGCCACAGGCTTATTTCTAGTTATGCACTGTGTAAACTGAAATCTTTAGTGTTTTTTTTTTTTATTTAGTTAGCAATGTTTTTAATGTCAATTTACATACCCACACACAGATTTACAGTGCTTTCTGTCTGATAAAGGTGCATTCCCTGACACAGTGAACTGAGTAATTATAAAGCTGAAGTGTAAAAGTGACACTCCCTTTCTAGTGTGGGATGGCATGAGAAGGATTTCAAACACATGACTCAACAAGTGTGATGCAATCTAATCATGCTGTTAGTTGATGCACTTTCAGGATTGCTTTTGCAGACACTGCTATTTGCTACCATATGCTATGAAGTGTTAATAGTTGCTTAAAATAAGTTAATGTTTTATTTTATAAGTGTTTTTTTTTTCAAGGCATGTTTGAGCACCTACAGGTTCGATCTTTGAACAAACAAAACTTAAAGGTGCAGGTGCAATTTCTGATAAATTTTGATGGAAATGAAAATCAGCACCTAAACAAACAATTTAGTGAATATTTCGATTTCAAATATCAACAGTGACAATACTCAAAAATTGCTTACTGTACCTTTAATATATAAATATACATAAAACATACATGACATGGAATTTACTAATGTTGCATGTGGGATTGGGAAGCAGTGAATAACGACAGGAAATAACTATCACATGTGACCACTACTCCTCCAGAAGTTGTAAAAGTAATGTGAAATAAAATTTACTAAGTGCCAATAATTCCGCATTATAATTTGAATTTGTCATCATATTAATGTCACGGAGGAAGCAGACCCAGTTTTTTTTTGTTTTGTTTTTTTGCAGGTAACAGGTGAATCACATACAATGCAGATAAGTGAACAACATGAGTTATGTTAATATTAGAAATTCAATGAAGAACGTTGGTAACCAAAAAGTTTTGATTCCCATTGATGTCCATTTTTTTTTTCATTCATTAACGTTAGTGGGAACTGAAACTGTTATTCTATCTCTCTTAGTAACTATCTTACTTCATGTTCCACAGAAGAAAGAAAGTAACACAAGATGGACTACCCCAAGTTAAGTCGACAGCATAATAACTTCTTGAGCTTTGTATAAAAGTTTTTGAAAAGCAACATGCAAGGCTGTAAAAAGTTGGCTGTTGGTGTGGGCTTGTCTTGTCATGTTTAATCGTCCCCTGTCAGTCTATTAGTCAGGTGTTTCCCAATAACCACGGCCCCTTGTTATCCTGTCTAGCTCATTTACCCCTGTTTTAAGCCCTGTGTTTCAGTCTTTGTGAGTTCTTGATGTTGTAGTGTTGATGTTGATGTTTCCTGCTCTGAGTTTGTAAAGTTTGAAGTTTAGTTAATAAAGTGTGCTGCATTTTTAGATCCTGCTTTCCTCCCTTGCTTCAACCACTTCATGACATAGGCGACTCTGCATCTCTTTTTGAAACTATGTCCGGGTCTGCCTGTAAACAGTTGTAACAAGCATTTAGATAAAAGGTTTTTAAGATTCCTTTATAATTTCCCAAGTCTGTCCAAACATCTCATTCATTCAAAGAATGACTGCTTAAAAATCAAAGATCACTGTCTCTGGCTATGTCATAAACGAAACTTCTGATCATCCAATGCTCTGGATTCTAAACATTGTTTTCTTTTTCAGGAAACGCACACCTACGATTGTTTGATTGAATCAAAGTACTTCCCTTTATTGCACTTTTGAATAGTGCAACCACAGAAACTAGAATGAGTGAAACCATTACTCGGCATGTCACTGTGCTGTGTGTAGGTGTTAGAGTACGGTTAATAGTTCTAGTCCTGTATTTTGTCCAGATAATACAGTCTGTGGGGATTCCCCATTTTATACTAATCACCAGGAATGTTTGGCATCCTTGTGAGAATGATCAGATAGTTTTGTTGTATATAATTATGGTCCGCCGTCTGTAAAGTGGCTCACGCTGAAAATAACAGCAACATTTTGTCACATTTAGCTTCAAACTATGTTTAAAAAACTGGTATGAATTTTTGACAGTCACTTTTTAGCACATTTATATCTATATTGTCAACTTAGAGATATTTTAATAGCTAAATCTAAATATTAAATGTTACACCTAAATCTTAAATGTTAAATCTAAATCTTATTTAACAAAATGTCGCTGTTATTTTCAGTGTGAGCCGTGAGCTTTACAAACGGCGCCCCATAGATATTGCATCAATATTCTTCTAGTTTTATAGCACCTTTTTTTTTTTTTACTTTGCAAAATTCAAATGTGTTTTGTTTTAATAAAAGGAAGGGAAAAGTTTAATTAAAGGGAATTCTAAAGAGGATATGGTATTTGGACACTTTAGCATGCCTATCATTACAAAATAAGATAGAAAGTGACATACTATATAACAAGTAACCAAATGGAACTTTTAAAAATGTAACTTTTCAGCACATTTCCCGAAATCACCGTTAGCCAACTGGTCGCTAGGGCTGTGTTTGATACATCAATACAACAATACATCAGATTCTACTTGTCGATACAAGTATCGCTGCTTCTGCACTCTCAGAAAAAAAAGATACAACAGCTGTCACTGGGGCTGTACCTTTTCAAAAGGTAAACTTTTGTCCATTTTAAGTGCTAATATGTACATTTTAGGTGCTAATATGTACATTTTAAGTGTTAATATGTACATTTCGGGAGCTAATATGTCCATTTTAGGTCCTAATATGTACATTTTAGGTTCTAATATGTACATTTAAGGTGTTAATATGTACATTTTAGGTGGTAATATGTACATTTTAAGTGTTAATATGTACATTTCGGGAGCTAATATGTCCATTTTAAGTCCTAATATGTACATTTTAGGTTCTAATATGTACCACTAAGGTACCAATATGCAGCCTTTGGGTACAAAAGTGTACCTTTTGAAAAGGTACAGTCCCAGTGACAGCTTTTGTACCTTTTTTTCTGAGAGTGTGTGTCAATTCAACAGCACATTCGCAGCAGTAGACACACTTATTTTGAATACAAGAACAGCGTTTAAAACAGAATGAAAATGTGCAGAAATTAATGAATATAACATAATATAAAAGCTAGAACAAGGTTTAATCTGGCCCACAGAGGAAAGAGGAAAATAACTGGAGTTGCCTGATGTCAAGCGTCATGATTCCCCAATCAGAGCTTCACACTTGCGCAATATGGAAACATCTGTGGTTTACTTCTTTTTCTCAACCTGTGGAAAAAGCATGCTTTTCCCGTTTGGGCTAGCTCTCTCCCCTCGCACCGTGACCAAATGAATGGATGCTGCTCTGGCCCAGTTGTGGCTCCAGGGCATCTGTGTATTAAACTACATTGACAACTGGCCAACACTGGCCCGCAGTCTCAAGAGGCAGTTCGGCATTGAGATGTTGTCCTTGGCCATATAAAACGCTAAAAGGCCAGGGGTGTGAGGTTTTACTTGCACTACTCTTTACTAGCTGGCCTCTGTTACAGCAACACTGTTTTTTATTTGAGTGCTATGTATCTGTGATATTACATATGTATCCGCTACAAATAAAAGTTGTTTTGAAATTCACAGATGATCTCTGAACAGTGTAAAATAAGTGCAAAGAGTTCTGTTGTTATGGCCCTCTAATAGGAGGAATTTTAACAGTATCTTGTAACCCTAAAGCATATACATCAGCTTAAATTTTGTACATACATTTATTTTGGTAATCTACCAATTTATTTTGGTAGACTTTTTATGACTCTGTGGTGGCTTCGGCCATCTTCTATGCGGTGGCTTGCTGGAGCAGCAGCATTACTGAGAGGGACATAAAAAAGTTGGATAAGGTTATCAAGAAATCTAGATCTGTCCTGGGCTGTCCTCTGGACTCAGTGAAGGAGGTGGGAGATAAAAGGATCTTGGCTAAAGTGACAGCTATGCTGACCCATGAGTCCCACCCACTGCACTAATCTGGCACACCTGGAGAGTAGCATCAGTGACAGGCTGCGCCATCCCCGCTGTGTGAGGGAGAGATACCGCAGATCCTTCCTAGCAGGGGCTGTCAGAGTGTACAACGAACATTGTTGACTTTGGACGATTTTATTTATTTTTTATATTTATATTTATGTCTACATCACATGTCCCATAATGTGTTATACCTGACTTATGTTTTTAATTGAACACTTATCTATCTCTGTCCTGTCTCTACTGTTGCAAACCGCAATTTCCCCATTGTGGGACAAATAAAGGTTTTTCTTATCTTATCTTAATCAAATTTACTTTTTAATCATAATTTTTTTGTCAATATGTGCATGCAGATTATATCAAATACACTTAATTTTGTAAGATATTTGAATCTACAGTGACTGTCTATGACTTTAACCACAAAAAAGAAAAAAAGGAAAAGAAAAACAGAGATGATACTGCAGGATAGACAAAGTATGCTTTTCCTGTCTAAATTATTTTTGTCTATATGTAAATACAGTTGAATATTATCCATACTCCTTTCTGTGGTGAACATTATACTCTTCATATTAAGTTTTCACATTATAATTGCTGTAAGTGAAACTTAATTTCTTAAAGAGTTATAAGAGAACAGTATCAGTGACACTTCCTAGTAAAGGAAGTGACATTTTTTAGATAAAAAAAGTCTTACTTCAGGCTTGGAATTCTTGTGTAGGCGAGAGAACTCAGTTAGCTCAGTCGTGCCATGTTTCTACCAGCAATTTTTTGGCAAGCCCCACATTCTCCACATTTTCTTATTTCATGAGATTCTAAACAAGCTCAATTTCTAGAGGATAACCATTCTCCACATTTTCTTATTTCATGAGATTCTAAACAAGCTCAATTTCTAGAGGATAACCTATCCTGTAATGATGACTGAAATACATGACAGAAACTATAATTCCTTCCTTAACATGACCCCCCCCCCCCCCCCCTATCTTTATTTCCTTACAGGGATAGTTCACCATAACCTCAAAAAGTGACAACTTTAACAAGGTATATAAAAATATCTGTGGGGTATTATGAGTTAAACTTCACTCTGAGGACATCAGAGATTTATTTTACATCTTGTGAAAAGGGCATTATACCACCCCTTTATTTTGTATTCATTGTCAACGCAGTGCAGCAGCTAGCAGACCTAGATGGGCATCCTAGCGTGCTCATAGGCTGCTCTGCGGGAACTGCACAGCCTACCAGCGAGGCTGATGTGACGTCACGTCCAATCGAGGACGCTCGCGCACTCAACGCGTCCTAGCCCACCAGAATGGTCGTGGCTTAGCATAACCAGGGCTCAGAGGCAGTTTCTCTGGTTTTCATTGACTGAAGCGAAAAAGCACTGTGGTGCGAACACGGCAGGTTACGCAAAACTATTTTCCTCATCTAGAGAGAACCGAGGTTACGCTAGGCAACCGATTCAGAGGTTCTCTCATATTGCGTAAGTTTACCTTCCGCTACGGGAACCCTTTGTCAACGCTGTGCGCACCAGCATCCACCCCATGAGTCCCGAAAAGTTCAGGGAACCCAGATAAGTGGGAAAAAGCGCATGTACGTGAGCGCGAGAGATGAGCGCGAGTACATAAGCGTGTGTCACAAGCACACACACACACACATATATATATATATATACATATATAAGCACTCACAGGCAATGAAGAGTGGCACAGCCAGTCAATGTATCATTGGGATCAGTCAATAAGCCCAATTGCCCACCACCCGTACCAACTACCACACTGAGGAGCTTCAACAAGGGAACACCACGAGGCCAGACTCAAGGTAAGATGATTGGGTTGTCTTTATTATGTATTAAAACATACTTAAAATAGTATCAGCATGGGGAACTGAACTCTTTCTATTCTTCTTTGCGACCAGGGAACTCCAGCTGCTCAACACCCAAGGGTCTTCAAATGGGAGAACAACGTGAATGACGGCCTTCCTCTATTTACTCAGGGCAGAAGCCCAGATTACTCGGACTAAGAGGATCTTCAAGTGATTGGCTCACAGCAATGTGAGGGATGGTCTTCTATGTCGGTGAACTCAAGGCGACTGATTTTCTCTGTTTCTTCGATACAGTAATAGAGCTCAAAATACCTGAGATGGAGGGTCTTTGGAACTTCCAGTAGATCGGCACCTGCACACATCTACTGTATACACACTGTCAAATGGTAGAACTTCCACACCCCAAACAGGGCTGCATGATCCAAGGGAAGATTTGGAGCGAACTGAATATTTCAGTCTTCCACACACTTGTGTATACATCAATCCCTCTACAATTCCACATATGAACACTTCAATTTGTGCAAATAATTCACAGTGGGTTTAAGCCTTCACTCCATTCGGCCTGGATCATTCCACCAACAGCTTGTGTTCAGACAGGAGGGGTATGTGACATAAATATGACTGAATGGAGATTTATCCGAGAATTACGCTCTGATTTTTGGTTCCGCCTTCGTTACCCGGTGACATTGACAGGTTAGAGCTTGCACACTGCCTGCGTGACATGCTGACACGCAACAGAAACGCCACATTCATGCCACACAGTCAGCCAGTGTGTTTCCGGCCTAAGCGGCTGCAATTGCGTCTAGTATCCACCTAGACAGGCTTTGTTTCGAGGCAGCGAGACCTTTGGTGCGCCCTCCAAACTAAATGAAAAGCTGCTCAGAGCGCCTAAAAGGGGTGGAACACGTAATGTAAAATCTCACAGCTCTGACCGGGCAGAGGAGATAACCCTAACATCACTCTCGCTATCGGATGCTGGCAGAGCTGATAGGGAAATGACCTGTGCTCTAAATGGGGTGCCAACCACTTTGGGAACACAGCCATGTCTAGGCTTGAGGATGACTTTTGAGCCATTCAGGCCAAATCCAAGACACGCAGCGCTGTTTGACAGCACAAGTAAATCCCCACACTTTTTACTGATGAAAATGAAATCAGAAAAACGGTTTTGAGTGACAGGTATTTTAGGTCCGCCAAGTCTAGGGGTTTGAAGGGGTGAGATTTCAGGCCCTCGAGGACCAAAGAAAGATCCCACATAAGAACAGAAGGAGGGCACGAAGGGTTCATCCTTCTGGCTCCCCTGAGGAAGTGGATGATAAGCTCGTTCCTGCCTATTGACTGGCCGTGCATTGATTCTGAGAATGCTGCGATGGCCGCCACATAGACTTTGAGCGTGGAAGGGAATCTTCCCTTGTCCAACAGCACTTGAAGGAAACTAAGCAGCCGCACCTTTGTGCGCACCATTTAGAGAACACTGACCATTTAGAGGCGTAGAGCCTTCTGGTATAAGGGGCTCTAGACTGCGTGATAGTGTTCAGAACTGCAGGATCTGGCAAGGCAACGGGTATCTGTTGGTCAGCCACACATGCAGAGACCAGTGCTCTGGATGGGGATGCCAGATCGAGTCGTGAGCTTGAGAGAGAAAGTCTGCTCTCAACGGGATTGGCCATGGGACTGTCTTTGACAGTCTGTGACATCGTGGTGCTATGAGGAGCACTGAATGGAGCATTTCCCTGTTTCTCTTGAACACCTGTGGTAACAGAGATATTGGAGGGAAGGCATACAATGGGTGGCTGGGCCAGGCTTGGGCCAGCGCGTCCTTGTTCTTTGAAAAGAACTGTGGGCAGTGAGTGTTGTCTTGCTACGCAAAGAGGTCGACATCTGCTTTGTCAAAAATGCGCCATATTAACTGGACTGTTTGGAGGTGCAGGGACCATTCTCCCGGGGGAACATTGTTCCTGTACAGTCTGTTTGGGCCGTCAGCCTGCATAATCACTGCCCGCTGGTACCAGCCGGTCGCTAACCAGGGCTGCAGCGCTGTAACACAGCTCTGAGTAACTCTGATTCGCTCGTGACCCAACCTCCAAGCTCGGTGTGATACACGCGCCGCCAGCCAGCTTTGCAGCGGGCGCATGCACAGTAACCCCAGTTGAAGTACCACCAAGGCTAAAGCCATGTGGCCCAGCATCCTCAAGAATTTCTTAAGAAAGAAAATTCTGCCCTTCCTAAATGATGTGCTGATATGCGAGCTGTCATGGCCATGGAGTCCTGTTCTATTCCTAAATAGATGTAATGGGCAGTAATGAGCTCTTCGTCTAGTTGACTGTGAGACCTAGGCTTTTCAGATGACTGAGGAGTGCAGCTCTGTGAGACAATATTTCTGTCTTTGACTGTCTGACTGTGCTAGAATCCGCATACTCTGGTTTCTCAAGGGGGCGAGAGCCACATCCATGCATTTCGTGAATGTACGGGGTGCTAAAGACAGGCTGAACCGTAGGACGTAGTATTGATAAACCCGATCATCGAAAGTGAATCTCAAGAATGGCCTGTGATGGGGTATTATCTGGATCTGGAAATAATAATCTTTCAGATCGAGAGATATAAACCAGTCCCTTGGGCGAACGTGCGTGAGGAGTTGTCTGGTTGTAAGCATTTTGAAAAGAGCTTTGTTCACATGCCTTGAATCCAGTATGGGTTGAGACCCCGTCCTTCTTGGGTACGAGAAAATAACGGATGTAAAAGCCTGACTTGCTGAGAAGGCGGTACCAGTTCTATGGCCCCTTCACACAGCAGCTTTGCTATTTCTGATCGAAGTAGGTGTGCTACTTCTGCATTTACTATTGTTGTGGCCCGTGCTCGAAAGGGCACGGCGCTCCTGCTTTATAGTGCTAAGCACCCATTCTGATACCCTTGGGATAGCTTCCCATGCTTTTATATGTGCAACTAGAGGCAGAATGGTCTCCAGGTTCTGGTCGCTGCACTGTGCGGGCTCGAGAAACTGAACCGGAGGAGAGCACTCTGTGCTTGTATGAGCCGTTCACTGAAAACAGTGGCAGGCTGTTTTATATGCAGCGTCCCGATTGCTGCGAATGGGGAGCGCTTTGTAATCACTTTGTGGTGCGTGAGTGGCACCATGTGAGGCGTGTCTATGGTGGGTGCTCAGGAGCAGGCATGGAACTCGCAATCATAGACTGACCGGCATGAAACTGCACTTTGTGTCGTGTGCTTAACACCACTGGCAGAGAGCATGTCAGAATGTGCTCTGCGCCCCGAGGTATCCAGCAAGAAAAACTAGAAATACAGAAAGAAAAAAAAAACATCCTTCAAACATCAAAAAAAGAGTGCATGTCAGTAAGAGAGTGAGCGCTTGTGAGCTGGCACAAGACTTAAGTTTACACTCTGACTCATATGAGACTGCACTTTGTGGTGCACACATGGCGCTGTGTGTGAAGTGCTTGTTAGTAAGCGTGAGCGCTTGTGAGCGGACACAAGACTTACATTTATAGCCTGATTGAAATGAGGCTGCACTTTGTGATGCATGCGCCTTGGCTGAGTGACAAAGGGGGCAGATAGTAGATGTGAGCACGAAAGTGAGGGCACATTTGCTACAGTTAACACTCGAGTGGCATTTGCCAGCTTTATGAAAGTGGGCTCTGTCTGGGACACGGGAAGTGCTGTGTTTATGTTCTGGTCCATAACGGCAGCTGGGTCCCGGCCTTTTTCGTCCCATTCATGGAGGAGATCGGCTTGAAGGATCTGCAGGACAGCCATTGAATACAGGGCGGAAACTGCTTGTCCAGCGGCGGCGTAGGCATGTCCGACAAGAACTCCTGCAGGCTTTTAAAGGCAGGGCGGACATTGAGCGCCATCTCGCAGAGGGCGGGCAAAGGTGCACAGCCACTGCTTCCTCGACCTTTGGAATAGGGCTGTATCCCTTTTCGGCGGTGAAATGAAGCCTCACGGAAAATGGAGCATCCCACGATTTAGCCAGCTCAGCGTGCAGTTCAGGTAAGAAGGGTGCAGGCCTGGCAGCAGGTGCTTGACGGCGGCAACTTTGAAGGAAGAAGCCATCGAGTCTGTTAGGCGTGGACTCCTTAGGCGGGGACCACTCGAGCCCGAGGCGGTTAATGACCTGTGAAAAGAGGTGCATCAGCTCGGCATCCGCTCCAGCGCGGGTTTTACCAGACTCTACCGAACTCCTGAATCGGCGTGGAGGCAGAGCGTGAGAGCTTGACCACTCCTCGCTATTAGAAGCCAGGATAGAACAGCTGTCTCCTGCGACGGGTCCTTCTGCAACCCCTCGGGCGGCCAGGGCAGAGCAGACCCCTCGGGCAGCCAGGGCGGAGCAGACCCCTCAGGTGATGACCCCGCCGAGCCCGAGCTCTCCTCTCCACTGGTTCCGTCCAGCCCCGCCGAGCCCAAGCTCTCCTCTTTGCTGGTTCCGTCCAGCCAGAGACCATCCAGCCTGTGCCCTCCTCTTCGCTGGTTCCGTCCAGCCCCGCCGAGCCTGAATCCTCCTCTCTGCTGGTTCCGTCCAGCCCCGCCGAGCCCGAGGTCTCCTCTCCTCTGGTTCTGTCCAGCTCCGCCGAGCCCGAGCTCTCTTCTCCGCTGGTTCCGTCCAGCCCCACCGAGCCCGAGCTCTCCTCTCCGCTGGTTCCGTCCAGCCCCGCCGAGCCCAAGCTCTCTTCTCCGCTGGTTCCGTCAAGCCCCACCGAGCCTGAGCTCTCTTCTCCGCTGGTTCTGTCCAGCCCCACCGAGCCCGAGCTCTCCTCTCCGCTGGTTCCGTCCAGCCCCGCCGAGCCCGAGCTCTCCTCTCCGCTGGTTCCGTTCAGCCCCGCCGAGCCCGAGCTCTCTTCTCCACTGGTTCTGTCCAGCCCCGCCGAGCCCGAGCTCTCCTCTCTGCTGGTTCCCTTCAGCCCCGCCGAGCCCGAGCTCTCCTCTTCGCTGGTTCTGTCCAGCCCCGCCGAGCCCGAGCTCTCCTCTCCACTGGTTCCGTCCAGCCCCGCCGAGCCCAAGCTCTCCTCTTCGCTGGTTCCGTCCAGCCCCGCCGAGCCTGAACCCTCCTCATCGCTGGTTCCGTCCAGCCCCGTCGAGCCTGAACCCTCCTCATCGAGACCGTCCAGCCTGAGCCTGAGACCGTCCAGCCAGAGCCCGAGACTGTCCAGCCATCGCCAGAGCCCGTCCAGCCCGCGTCCGAGACCATCCAGCCCGAGACCGTCCAGTCTGTCCAGCGAGAGACGGTCCACGCCCCTTCTGCCCCCAATCCGGGGACTCAGCCGAAATATTTTTTTGGGGGGGGCCCAGTGTCCCAGCCACGGCTGCCCGAAGGGTCCTCACCGCCGTGGCCGCCCGAAGGGTCTTCACCGCCGCGGCCGCCCGAAGGGTCCGCAGCGCCACGGCCGCCCGAAGGGTCAGCACTGCCATGGCCGCCCGAAGGGGCCTGCTCTGCCCTGGCCACGCCTTCAGCCTGCTCCGCCACGCCTTCAGCCTGCTCCGCCCTGGCCACACCCTCATCCTGCTCCGCCCTGGAGGCTTCCTCATCCAGACCACGCCCTCCACAGCCTCCAGGGTGCCCACCCCCCAACCCCATTGATGTTACGGCGTGAAGTCATGCCTACCGGGAGGGGGGAGTGATGTCACAGTCCTCGTCTGCACCAGTCTGTCTTGTCATCAGCACTACACTTCCCAGGATCCTCTTGTCTCCACTTCTGAACTCACTCCCTCATCAGCCACCTGTTCCTCGTCTTGTTCATCAGTATCACCTGTCTTCACATCATTATGTTTGATTCATCTGTGTATTTAGTTCCCTCTGTTCCATTCAGTCCTTGTCGATCGTTGTGTATGTTACACTGTGTTGCGAGTGGTTTCCTGCCTGTTCCTGTTCCTTGTTTAAAGTTTAAGTAAAGTAATTGAATTGGAGCTTTGCCTCTTCAGTCTCCTTCGTCTGCCTGCACTCCTACACACTACCCCGTGACATTTACCATATGTCTTGGAGTATCACAATAATATTGTATCGTGAGTTCAGTATCGTGATATGTATCGAATTGTGACATGAGGGTATCATTGTGACCCCTAGTGTGGACTGTGTGTGTGTGTTTGCGTGAGGAAGTGACAGAGTGACAGAGCTTTGAAGCGAGTAGCGACTCTAGAATCATATTGAGTCTCTGTTCTTTCTAGCCACTTTGGGAAATCGGTAGAGTGAAAAGTTAACCCTCTCCTTGATTTCATGTTGTTTACGGAGAAGGAGATCCAGGAAATTAGTCGGGGGAAATGCTACCAAACAACGAGTATTTTTCAAGAGGTGCATGTCGGGCCGGACGCATCATAAACAAAATATCGTATAATTATCACAAGACTTTCGATATAATATCGGGCAACGTGATATCGGATAACGATACTGAGTTGATATCGTGCACCCCTCAGAGATGCAAAACTGTCCTGTGGCTTTGTTGAGAATTACTTCCTACTGTAAAATAGAGCAAAAACTGTCAATATTGCGTGTAAAATGTAACTCACTTAATATTAACTTATTGTGTATTGAACTGTTGTAAACATTTAATATCACATGTATTCAAATGCTGATATTTGAAGAAAAGTGGCAAAATGGTGATGTTGATTAACTATATTAAATTATTTAAATATAAAAGACATAGAAAGGTGAATCGGGTGAATCATTTTAATAGATGAATCGGAGACAGTTCCTAGAGTTTAAAAATGTTAAAGGGATACTCCACTTTTTTTTTTTTTTGGAAATAAGCTCATTTTACACCTTACAGCCTATTTCCAAAAAAGTGGAGTATCCCTTTAATACAATAAACACACATCTGTCAGCTACCCACCCACACTGCTGCAACATGTGTACATATGATATACAATTTATACTTGAATAGACAAAGTCAAATGTTGAAAATATAAAACCTTTTTTAAAGGGGGCATGAACTGGCTTTTAAATTTTATTATTTTGTTGTCTGTGGTTGGGTTCTCGCTTGGTTTTTGCATTCAAAAACATCAAAATGAATAAGTAATAGGCTATTAACGGTAGTTTAACGGTGAAAAACGGTAGTTTTTTATGGGTGTGTCGCACTGAAGACTTGGAAGTAAACGCCCACTGCTGCGAGTGGAGAATGATCTTCACTTTATAATACGAATCCAAATAATAAGTAATTCCCACAGAAGTATCTAGTAACACTTTCATTTGTGAGCTATTACTTACTAATTATTTGGATCCGTATTATAAAGTGAAGATCATTGGAACCAACTAGTAATGACTCAAGTGTTACTACATGATCTAGTCATGATTTGTGCAACCATTTGAGATTTTTGGTGAACTTAAGTATACTTTTAGAAAATGTCTTTAGTAACACTTGAGTCATTACTAGTTAGTTCCCATAGTCTTCACTTTATAACACGAATCCAAATAACTAGTAATTCACAGAAGTATCTAGTAACACTTTCATCTGTGAGCTATTACTTACTAATTCTAGTTTCTTTTAGTTAATAGTAGTTACTAGATTGTTAATAAACTTTTTTTCAGTAGTTCTCTGGGAATTATAAAAAAAATAGTAGTTGTTGATTTAATAACTACCACTTTCGTCTGTGCACTATTACTTACTAGTTCGTTAATCAGTTTCTTGTTAGTTAATAATAGTTACTAGATTGTTAATATTGTGTTACTCATTAGTTCTTGTGTAGTTATTCATTAACGAAGGAAGCGTATTCTAAAGTGTTACTGATATTCTTATAATATGATGACCTCTTAGATGTCAAAAGCTCAAGGTAAATTTGATTTCTCAGTTCATCAACCCTTTAACATCATTTTCGAATTCATCTATTTTATTTGTGCACAGACAGGGTCTTCACTAAGCTGTAAGACAAATATTAGAAAAAGGGGGGAAACATTTTTAAGGAACAAACAGGTTTTTGTAAATAAAATAAAAAAATCAACACTGAAATTTAATAATACTTCTATGAAAGCTTACTGTGTGTGTTTAAATGAAAGTTATATTCATTTATATTTTTGCAAGGCTGTGTGGCAGTCTTTTGCCTCAGGCTTCAGTGTCCTGCCTTTCTGCATCACTATGTTTGCTACTCACATCAGAACAGAGGGACACCCCAATCTGTTGTTGTGCATTTCCTCAGATCAAAAATGGTGAAATATATACCTGACTAATAAGAAGGGTTCTTTATTAATACATACAATTAGAATTATGTAATGCTATGACAAGGTTTTACATCAATGTTGTGATAACAACTGATAGCCATGATAGAACTTGCTATGTTAGCTTGACACAATAGCTTTGACACATGCATGTCTTTTACTGTATATAAGCTAACACTAAATAAAGTGATATATGACTTTACAATGCTTCACGCAAACAGTTTATACAATATGAAAACAAATCTGATCATAAAAATATTTGGCTTTTTTAACCTTTTTTTTTTTTTTTTTTTTTTTTGCAGAAGTAATGGTCACATGTGGCTACTTTTTTTCAGGAAATGTGTATGAATAGCTCTCTTGCTCATTCCTGATTGGAGAAATAAGCCATTTCGCAACTGTGAAATTCCTCTAAATAACACAGTGAAAGCTGCACTATAAATGCACAAGCACACTAGTCTAAACTACTAGACTACATCACTGCACTCTCTGTGTGTCAATCAAAATCATCAAAATAACAATTAAGATAGTATCTGATATAAATTCCGCACCCCTACTTGCATCATGTTTCTCTGAGATCACAGCTGTGTTTTCAAAACTTTATCTCTCTACAATAAGTTTGATGATGTAGCCTTAACATATTTCATCACTACAACAAAAGCCATTGCTTTGGTGATATGTGTGATTCATTTGAATTGGGTGTGTGTAAATTCACTGCTTGACTCATGCATTTGGCACTTTATCTTCTTGCTGATCATTTGCTAAAATGTCATCTGATTTTGACCCCTTACTGGAAAAAAAATAAAAATAAAACGTAAAGACAAACTATATGACTCAGTACAAGTCAGTACACGGTTACATTTTTGATGGAAATCACATGCTTAATGAAAAATCATGTTTACTGAGAGAGTGTTCCAACCACAATCTCTTACAACTGTTCTTTCCAAAACGAAGCAAAACATATTTAAAGCAATTTTAAATATAATAGCAACAATATGAGTTCAATTTTCTATATAATTTGGAAATATTTTTTTTTTCCATATTTAAAGCTCCAGCCCGTAACTTTGTTAGGTTATAAACATAAAGAAGATTCTCGGTTAGTATAAGCTATGTTATAAATAGCTAAATAGTAAATATTGGCTAGAGGTGGAGATTTATAGCCTTTTCCCACAGCACTTAATATCATTAAACTTAACTAGAGATTCATCCGCTTTAAAATGCAAAAGACTTTAGACTAAGAGTTTGGAAAAAGAGACTGCAACCGGCCCTTGCGAAAACAATGATAAACGATCGTTATTTAATCAGTGCGCTGACATTTTCCGCGAAAATTCTTATGTTGGTTAAATTTCCAAAAAGTAGAATCTGTGATTCTGAATGCCTGTATTGACACCGGCGTGGTGACTGACAGCCTCACACTCTCCTCAAACATTGTGTTCATCCACGCTGTGCCCTGTCGAGGTACCGTACAACTCAAGTAAAAGTTGATAATTCCACGAATGGCTGCAATTGCACATTTCAAACACAGATGGCGACAAAGAGGGAAAAAAAAAAAACACGGACTGCCTTTATGGTGACTATATGCATGTCTTTATTTAGAGTAGATCAGTTTAGTTTTTATGACAGCTTTGTTTTAGTGTTTTATAAAAATTGGGTGTGGATCACTGTTTGAATCATCTCTCTACACATAACCAGCTTGAAATTAAAGCTTTAGCGTACGTTTTAGACTCAATTGTTACGTCACTTATCACTTTATTATCTACACACACACACACACACACACACACACACACACACACACACACACACACACACACACACACACACATATTCACACCTACGGACAATAGAGTCTAGTCTAGCATCTCTAATAACTGCATGTTTTTGGATTGTGGGGGAAACCAGAGAAGAGGAAACTCAAGAAGACAAAGGGAGAACATAACTAATGTTACTTAGCTGAATGTCAGATAATTCAAAGATTTTTAAGATTCACTTAATTAATGAATCTTTCTAAACTAAATGATTGAATCATTCTAAAATGCATTGGTCCATCAGCTGTTTTGGTCCCTCACGTGCTGTTGCCTGTTGCTCATGATTGTGAAATAAACACACAGTGGCAGGCCTCCAGCAGGGGTGATGTCACAGACTTTTACTATCTCTCCTTTGAGTCATTAGTGCATTTAGTATAGCTCTCCTCACTGCTCATTTTTGCTCATTCAGAATTCAATCAAACATATTTATGTCACATTTGAGACCACTGATGTTTTTCACAGGATAAAAAATCTGAGAAGCATTTAATCTCCATAAAGTCATCAGGGTGTGTATACATATGCACACAGCGATATAGCACACTAACTAGATCAAACGTGTAATTTTCCTGGACAAATAAGGGTTTGTATTGCAGTCTGACACACTAGATGGCAGCACAGAAACAGTTTTACAGAAAGCTATACAGTTATTAAAAACCGCACTGAACTTTGTGTTATTCAAATTCACATATTTATGATGCTTTTATTTACTACAGAGTTTTTATTTACCTTTGTTTATCATCCAGATTTTCCAATCTAGCTTTTAAAATGCTATTTTTCTAAAGTAACTGCTATATGTTGTTCTGCAATGCTGCAAGTGATGAAAAGAAAATAGAAGCTTGTGTGTTTTAAATGATTTTAAGTTAGTAAGTTAAGTTAGTTGGTTTGGCTATTTATGGTTATACATGTTTTGCTGAGTTCCATCCTTTCAGAAATGTGTTAATCTCAGGCAGACAGGCAGAGCATTTCCCATCAACTCCATTAAGAACTAAATTTAAATTGGCTGTGATCATTTTTTTTTTCTCAATTTTAGCCATTCATTACAGGCATTCAGCATTACAGTATAATTGGAAGCTTACAATTTCAACGTTTATAGGTTTTAAAAAAATATAACAACTAATTTAAGTGAATTTAAAAGAATCTTCACATTAACCCTTAATAAATGGCAAATTTACCCGTGTCCTTCAATATATCCGGGCTAATTTATTTATATTGGCCCAGTAAGACCATCCAGATTTTTACTTTTAAAGTTAAAATTTTTTTGACCCATGTAACCTTGTAAACACTTATTCACTGCATAAATTCTAGAGTCAATATAGATTAATCCTTATTCAGTCAAAAGCAGTGGCTTTCTCATTTTTATTTGTTCTTTGATTATCCTTAAAGGGGCCCTTGGCAACTATTTCTTTTTAATAAAACCATTTAGAAATCATTTGAATTGTTCAATAACCTGGTGACTTTCCATGCTCCCCCCCAGCGTTCCCAGGAGGAAGAACCAACCTTGCAACATTGGGACTAACGTCCCATTAAGTTGGAAATAGGAAGTCTCTTGAGAAGCGAGAAACGAGCGAGAAACACAAATTGCTTTATGGAAATTCGACATAATTCTATGATACTGTGTATGAAGTATTACCCACCTCGGTAGACATAGTTCCAGACAATGATGTTGGCCAGTTCCAATAATAAAAAATGCACATGAGCAGAGGTAGAAAGCAAGAGGAAGGTGCCACAAGTGAGTAATTTTTACGCCAATGTTGTGAAATATACACCACACAGCTGTAGTGGGAGCGCGATGAGAAAAAAATGTGACAACAAAAGTGAAAATCACTGAAGAAATTACTAGAGTTGCCAAGTTCCCCTTTACTGACAAACAGGACCAGGTTTATTAGGCAGCTGTCACTTTAAGACGTGACATAAGAGTTAATTTAACTAATTTAAAACTGAGCTTGCAAGGATACAACAAAACAGGCATTTACTAATCCCTGTTTTCTGTTGGGTCATCCCTTAATGTGCCCAGCATACTCAACAATGTCCGATTAAAGCGTTCACATTGTCCATTTTCTGCTGGGTAGTAGGGAGACTTATGAGACTTACTAAAAGTGATCAAACACCCCAAAATGCTTTATAAAGTGTTCCCAAAACACACTCGCGGTAGTCACTGTTGTTTGGTCCAAAGTTGGCACTGCATAGCTGTGACTGAAACAAATTCGACTGAAACGATTTGTAGATGATATTCTGATACAAGAGGGGCACCAACTTTATTGGCTGGAGTCTAATCCAGGTTGCAACAAACACATTGGAGACACCACTTCTCCACTCTTTGTGCCAGCCCTGGCCAGAAGAAACGTCAACGTTTGTCAAATGTCTTTGGATCACATATCTTCCTGAACAGCAGTCCCTAATCTACAAAGAGGCAGCATTCCCAATGTCGCAATAGCAATTGAGTTGAGCAGTCATCAACTGCTCACTCTTTTGGAACAGTTCGTCTCCCTCTGTTCAGATCCCACAGTCGTGACACCACTGGATCATTCCACTGCACCCTCACCCACTCGCCCAGGAGGCTGGGGCCAACTTTGTCTTCTTGATTTATTTGTGCCCCAGCCTTAATCTTCTGACCCTCCTCCAAGTCTTCAATCAGCTGGAACAAAGCCATGGACAAATTCAGCTGCTAAATATCCACCCTTACCACATGAGGCTACCCCCTCCTGACAGAAGTCTCATTCACAGGCCACCTGGAGAGGACATTGGCATTTATTTTTTGGACGTCGCAGTCTGCAAGCGGGGGCCACCCATAGTTTCTCCACTGCACCCAGATTTACCACATTCAAATGAGCCAATGGATTATTATCTGTGAAATCAGTCAAGGAAGAGATGACAAGATATTCCCTAAACTGCTTTACGATGGCCCATTTTAACACCAACAGTTCTAGTTTGAATAAGCTGTAGTTTTTATCATTTCTTTCTGTTGGGCTTCTGCTTGCATAGGGGAGATCACTCTCTCCCTTCCTTCTTGTACTTGTGCCAGCACTGCCCCCAAGCCTGTCTGACTGGCATCAGTGTACAACAAAAATTATTGTAACTCTACATCTCTTTGCCGACTTGGACACAGTTAAACATAAAAAATCTGCCCTGTTCAACAGTGTTGGGAAAGATTTAGAATTTTTACCATAACTCTCCCCTTTGAAACTGTGCTCAGTGATCTGGCTACCAACAACTGGCCCTGAAATACATCTTGACAAGGCTCTGCAAAACCCATATGTAGCCGGGTGGTGTTTGAACTTGTAAAAAAGTACTTCCCCTTTAAGAAAAGCGAGCCCCTGATGATGATGTGTTAATAGCGCGCAATGAAGAGAGAAACGGAAAACAGCAGTGCATGAGATTAATCCAGCCGTGTGTCGAGTATCATCCTTGATTTAATTGATGCTCTATGTGAGTAAATGTGATGATAATCATTTAATCTAGTGTCGTAGGATGTGTTTGTTTCATCTTGTGTATGTGTATTTTGCGGATAGTTCGAGATGATCGAAGATGCTTGATTGCACGTGACTGCATTTTGAAATCTCTATAGAAGAGTTCGGTAAGTCAATTTTCAATGTAAAGTGCATAAGACATGTGAATAACGTGTATAATATCCTGTGTATGTTATATTTGATTCTTGTGACATGGTGTTTGAAAGCACATGATGAAAATGCTAACAGGGGTTTTGTGTTTGTGTAGGGTGCCACTACCGTGTTTGTGTTTGCTTTGAAAGTGTATTGTTTGAAAAGTGTGCCCTAACATTTGTAAAGATTAGACATTGAGAAAATTGACACTTTGAGACTTTACTAAATTATCTGTTAAGATATCTTTGGTTAATTATTCATTTTGAGTTCATACTCTTTTCTTTGGTTAAAGCATTACAGTGACCCCGTGTGGGGAATTTGAGTAGTGTGGTTGAGTGATAAATTATCACCTGTGACTTGTTGAACTAATCAGTTTAAAGCATTGAAGATCTTAAAGAACATTTAAACAATTGATTGATTTAATAGAGGAAAAATAAAGCAAATTGTAAAACGTGGTTCAGTGTCAATTGATTTGTTAACTGGCAACACATATAATCCTCCTTATCAGGTCGTAAATGTGCACAAGCCTCTATTACCACCTCTGACTGTACTGGTGTTGTCTGTTGTCTTCCTGCAGCCAGTAAATTGAATGGCAAACTTTATCAGATCTTCACACACTGAAATCTGATGCCACACCTTAACCTGCACTTCACCTTCTGATCCTACGCAACTGTCCAGTCTGTGTCATCAGGAAATCTCTGCCCTCCTTAATCAAATGCCAATGAGTCCTGGGTACAATGATCTGAGTCTTTACCAACCAACACTCCCCTTTTTGGTATGACTTTCCCACATATTGTGTATTCAATCCGCCCCAATGTATCCAATGTATGGAATGACTAATCCATTAGCAGCAGCTGCCAAATGAAACTTTTGGATGGGTAGGTACTGTCAGGATACAGGCCTGTAGACAGAGGTAAGTGAATAAACATAAATCTTTATTTCAAGTTCAAAGGTGAGTGTTCAAAGTTTCAGTGTTTCAGAGGTGAATTCGAGGAGCATACGTTGCAAGAAGGATTCCAGGTGACCCGATCCTCTTCAGAGTAATCAACATCAAACCAACACAGTCCAGTGATACTTGTCTTTCTCTTTCAGATCATCCATCAGCAAATGAGACTCAGTAAGATTACAAGGACTCAGGAAACATAGATCAAGGAGCAGATTCAGAACATGGACAGAGAGGTTAGTATTTTCAGGTGAGTTCCTTGGAGCCTGGTTAGGGTCTGTTCTGGTTGGAGGCTTGACCATGACAGTGAAAACTGGGAGTTTATATGGAGCTGGCTGCTGGTTTGGAACAGGTGCAGGTGATTTGAAGTCAGGAGAGTTACTGCAGGTGTGTGGTGAAGAGGTTTCTGGGAAATGTATTGCAGATCTATACGGTGACCGTTACAGGTACATTGTTGGTCCTCAAAATATTTCCTAAAATACCGTTCGGTCAATATGCTCACTTATGAACCTGTATCAATCAAACAAGGTGTTTTAACCCCCTGTTTCGCACTTTCGCAATGGGACATTGTCCTATTATATTAACCCTCTGGTCATCTTTGGGGTTCTTTTTAATCTGGAAATAAAATCAAAATATCTCTCTGTCCAAATGGTATGAAACGTTCTATGCTTCTCAACACTTTCTAGATCTACAATAAATAAATAAATAAATAAATAAATACATTTGGAATGACATCTGTTATTAAAATAGTGTAAAAAAAGTTGTTGTCTTACCCCACATAGTAAATATACAAAGTTCATCATCAAAATCAGAAACAACACAGAACACAGACAGAAATAAAGTGGCACACTTCCAACAATGCAAAAAAACATCCACAATGCAAAATTATCATGCTCACCACACGTACACAGAGGATACATGTCTGAGACTATAAAATCTGTTCTCTATATAATTTGTGAAATGAAATCATCCAAAATGCAGAACCACCACCAAAATAAATTGGTGACACTGACACATTGAAAATGTGGACACTTACACAAAGGAATACATTTGTAAGGCTATAAAAAAACTTATTTGTTATTGCTGTTCAGTTCATTGCATTTTGATGTTCATGTCATTTATTTTTTACACATTATGTAATATAACTGCTCATTTCTGTTAAATTTTGTTCTGTTACAGTTAATAACCAACATAATTATTAATAATTAATACAAATTTTAGAATTATATTAAAAACAGATGACTGAAATTAATGATAAAATCTAAAGACTCTAACGTAACCTCTTGCTCAGGTTTTGCATTATTGACAAAGCATTATTGAAAAACTTCTTTTAGTACAAAAAATGCAAAATTTTGACAAATTTTTATTTATTTTTTATATATTTTTTTTTATAATTGTGATTTTATAATATTTAGATGTGCATCCAACTGAATCCAACTTGAGTAAAGATATTTTTAGGTTAGTCAAATAGCATAGTGGAGCTCTAAAGCCATCTAGTGGTTAAAATGATTTTTATTTTTATTTACTTAATTATTCTTACAAGAGCAACGGGTTAGTGATTCCTGTAACATACTGTTTTACGGTCAATGACATACTAATCTGCTGTCTCACGAACGTAACAGCACATTTATCCCCATATAACAAACCCATAACACAGCGAGGGAGAACTAAATACATGAAACAATCCAACTACATATTTTACACCACTCACAAGGGAAAAGTCACTACTCACGGAGTTTATGGCTAGCTTCTAGCTTTCTCCTGCTTTTCTTTCAAGGTAGTGATCAAACGCGTTCTGTAGCGCTGTTTGTTCGCGTTCGGCTACGGTAGAAAGATGACGTCACAGTATGGCGACCTTCATAGAAGGGGATTCCCACAGTTATGGAGAAATACATCTCTCATTCTAAGGTAATAAAAACATTGCGGTTTATTAAGTAAGTTCTTTATACACCACTGGAAACATAGTTATGGATGTCATATTGCATTTCTGTTAATAGATTCTAACCCTAACCCTACCAGTCAACTAATACACTACTAACACTCGAATGAGAGTTAGTAGACATGCAGGTACAACGTTACTTAGTCAACAGAATGTGTTAAAGCGACCATCAAAATAAAGTGAAAGCAATAACGTTAATAAATATGTGCTCCCTCTACAATCCCACAACGTCTTTCAATATGTCCAACATGTTTGCAACATCAACCCATCCTTATTTCTCCTTTTAAAGCAGTAGTTCACTTTAAAAAAAAGGCTTGCCTTACCTCCCCAAACTCATCTGCTCGTAAAATTTCTTCTACAAAAGAACTATCAAGAGCTGCTCCACCTTTCCCCAAAGTTCCCTACTCAATCCAGCATCACTAAATCCCAAAATAAATTGGTCACGCAAGACATTACCCATGGTGCCATCGCCCCTATTCTCCAACCGATTACTCAGTTCTTGAAGTGCCAATGCAAACTGCCAAACATTCTCATCTGTCCTTTTTTATTGGCACAAAGGGTTACAAGGGGGACTATGTCTACACAAATACTTTTCAAAAATGACAATATCTGTTCAGCTGTTGTATGCTGTGCTGTTGGCAAGGTTAACACTTCCCTCTTTGCTTCCCCATCCAGATTACTTATTAAAGCGGAGACCTTTTGTCTCCATCAACATTAAAAACATAACCATATTTGCATTCGTTGCTTGATTCTGAGCCATATCAGATGAACCATCTCTCTGGTGCTCCTCACTGGATGTTGAAGGTAACTGCACTGATTCTTGTGTAGTTTATATTTCCCAAAGTCCAGACTGCCAAAACTGTGCCATGTGGTAACAACCCCAATGACAATAAGGGTGCTTTACAGGTTCTCAACTGGACCAACGATTTTATGTTGGCTCAATAATCAAGGAAACACTCAAGTAGCCTACCCAAAACAAATATTTTCCCCCTCTCCGTTTTCAATAATAACATCGTGCACACACCCGCATAAATACGCCGTTGAGCGCCATCGTAACTATGCCAAACCTATGGGCGGCAGTGTAGGGAGAAGGACAAAGCCATGCAAGCCAATCAGAATCCTCAGAATCAACAAGACAGAACCTAAAACTCTGTTTCTCCCAGGTGACAACAACACATAACCGGCGTTTTCAGAAATTTCCACTTTGGCTGGAGTTTTTAGAAATAATGGTTTTCAAATGTATTGGGGTTAATGTGGATGTAGCCTAAATAAGACCTCCCCGGCAAATAAAGCAATACACCAGCATGTCAACAACCCATACAACAATAAAATGAAAGTAGGGTAATGAGACATAAAAACTTTGTCTCATGATGGCTTCCCATACCCACTACCGGATGTGGATTACAGCGTTTGGGGTAAATAAACGGTGGCCGCGAAAATTAGTAATGGGGAAAACCCAACACTAACAAATGTCCCTCCCAATCTATTCGGGTCGTACAACAATCTCCAGCCCACGTCATGAAAATAGCTCCCCAATAAGTAACTTATTTAAAAAAGTTGAAAATTGCTTAACTTATTTTGATGAGTTAAAGCAATGTGCAAAAAAAATATGTTGTCACAACTCATTGATCATATCATTTTTTACGGAGTACAATGACCCTTCTTCAAATCTCGTAACATGACCCATGTTGTTTTGTTTTCATTGCACATAACATTGCATTTACCGATACTTGAATCTAGCCAATCTCCTTATTCATGTTTACTCTGTTTACTCAAACTCATACACAAGCAGTCTGTTCTTGTGGTCTTGTAAAATAATGTAATCTCATGAGATGAGGTGGTAGATTTATTTTATTGCAGGATCATCTGCTTGGGGGTTTGGTTTCGTCTCTCTCAACAGCGCTGAGAACACACACAGCATCTGCTCCTGAGTGTTCTAGTCCCCTAGAGTAGACCTTTGATGCTCTAACACATCCATACACAGATGCCCACACACTTCAAAACACATTCATTTGGACCCCCGTCGGGATACAGGGAAGCCTGGGAGATGTCTTAAATACTGAACAGACTGGATTTATTTATTTTATTTATTTAGACATTTTTAATGTGTTGGTGTTTTATATGAGAGTTAGGGATTCTTAAAAAAATTCACCAAAATCAGGGTGACAATTACAGAAATTTGATTCCCCTCAAAAATAATGGTTGCTACCCCCCTAAGAAACGTAATTATCACAGAGAATCCATCTCTGTACATTCCATATTTTAATAACTTTCACCACATTTCACATCTACCCTCTCGTTTTTATTCACACCTGTCTGAATACTGAGGAAGATCACGGTCTGATGTGTGTCTGGGTTTAATTATTTCAGCAACAGCAGCAGGCTAAAGTGAGACAGTTTGACAAACACAGCAGGGGAGAGCTCAGTCCTTAACAATCAACTTCATGTCACATCAAACCGTCATCTCTCTCTCATACACTTCTTTTTCTTTATTCTTTTTTTTTTTTCACAGTTTGCCTTGCTCTCCCAGAGAGGTGGGAGAATATAGATTCATGCTACTGTAGCTTGGGCAATATGTTAAAAAAAATAAAAATAAATAAACAACAACAACAAAAAAATAACTGCAGAGTTCTGCAAAGAAAATTGCTTTACAAACTCATCTCCCCATATTCATCTCCCCGTAGCTTATCGGCATTTCAGGTAGTAAATCTGCGGAATGCATTAACCATAAATCCAGAGAAATATTTCTTAATAATAATATAAATTTATATCTTTTTTTCTTGTGAGTCTGTGTCCGGGCCGAACTGACGCGAAGTCCAATGACTAGACAATACCAGCGAAAAGCATATGTTCTTAGCCTTTTGGACTTATAGGCCCCCCATTGTCCAAAGGGGTATTCGAAGGCCCCCAAGGCCCAAGCCCTAGTTTTGTTTTCAAGGGTTATTTTGATCTATTGATATTTCATGACTTCTGTAAAAACAAAACAAACAAACAAATTATAACAATTATAACAACAATTATAATTACACAGTATCTGCATCGGGCTCAACATTTGCAGGTGTTGGACAATAAAAATGAAACACCGGCTAATATAGTGTTGGGGGTTTCACGCCTATGCATGGACAATTTTAGATGATTTTACATTCCATCAGTAAAAGCAGAGAGTGAAGGTTGAATTAGCAGAGCAATATCGTACAAAAAATATTGCAATCCACACAACATAATTGACATATCAGAGATTAAAAGAGGACAAATTGTTTAACAAATTGGTGTATCAAGATATATGGTATCCAAGGTACTTTATGTCGTACCACATAGTAATAGGACGAACCACATCCATCAGGAGTAACTGTCGATGCAAGAGGAAGCAATAAGCTGAAAGGGATGTCCAAGTACTAACCCAGAATGTATCCCCCCCCCACCCGCAAAAAAAAAAATATATATATATATATATATATATATATATATATAAAATCACTGCAAAGTCACTGCAGAATTAAATGCGCACCTCGACTCTCCTGTTTCCACCGAAACTGTTCATCGGAAGCTCCGCGTATTTAGTCAAACGTTTGGTCACTCGAGGCAATGCCAAATGTTGGTTTCAATGGTGCCAACACTGTTTTGGCTATGGACAATCTGAAACTGGTATAGTTCTCTGATGAGTCCACCTTCACTGCCTTCCCCACATTGTCTGTTTTAGTTACAGTGTGGAGAAGCCACCAAGAGGCTTAACTATTGAGATGTTTTAGGTGCAAAACTACTGAACGCCTGTGACAGTGTAACAGTGGAATTTGTAGTCGTAGAGAATAGCCACACATGTTGTAGCAAGGTTCAGGGAAGAAGGAGGCAGGAACCGAATGACAATCAAAAATAAACTTTATTTAAATGAAAAGAACAAACAAAATACATACGGAACTGCTGGTTACCCAAATAAAACATAACTACCGGCCAGCAGCCCCTCGCGGATGACTGCTGGCTTACCAAAATAAAGTACAAAACACAAACAAAAGCAGGCTTGTTCCTTTCTCGATCATCCACTCCGTCGCTCACCCTTTATGTCTCTGCTCCTCTGTGAGAGATGAGAGACAGGTGTGCTTCGCAGGTGCTGCTCATTAGCAATCGCACCACCGGCCTCGCGACTTTCTCTCACGTCCCTCGGCCACACGTGTGTATCAGTAAATTTGAAGTCACAGAGAGAAATGTTTTAAGAGTTGCAAACTTATAGACTTATTTTATCTTCCACAAACACAACAGAACACAACAGTTATACCTTCTTAAATTCTCCATTGCAGGTGCACAAATCCTATTCTACAAATCACAAATGAAAAAAAAAAAATGCATTTACACACTAATAAAAACTACTGCATCTGTGTTGATGAGAGAATCAGTGTATGCGCGTTGTGTACCCGCTACATTATGGCCAAGAAGCGCGCTTAAAATAGCATTATGAACAACGCGCAATGCGCCACTGACTTTAGACCAGGTTTTTTCTGGTCAGTGGTGCAATTGTTATCTGGAAGTGTAAGCACCAGGGAATGTTTGCGCTGAAACATGCCTCCTTTTTGCACCGATCCGCCCAGGGAGCGCAAGTTCATTCCCTAGTTTACCGACGTGCGTCTGTGGAGGGGAAAATCCCGCTTTGCGCGCGTGCAAAATAGGAATGAGACATGCGTTTGTGTATAAAGTCATTTGCGCCGGGTGCAAGATAGCGCCCTATATCTTTAACACTTAGGGGGAAAAAACATGCAATCAGGCACAAATATTTAACTTTATATATAAATAGATTTCACACTTTACAAAGAATACATATCAGAATTTATGATTTATAAAAAATGTTTTTAACCACTATTTTTAAGACTCCCCCTCCCCGACACTTGCCATTACATTTATAACAATAATATTAGACTAACCCAAAGGTAATCTTGACAAACTAGCATTTGAAAGCTTTCAGACTCTAGCTTTGGTGACTAATCTTAAAAATAAATTACAGAGCAATAGATAAATAGCGATAGATTCTTCATTTGTGATTTGGGGACAAATTATAACACATGCTCTGATTCTTTCCCTGTGTTTTTAATGTGTTTTAGAGATTGAATTAATGTCAAATATTAACATTACTGACCGAACAACCCTCCTCAGTTGGACATTATACATTGCGATGACACACTTTTCCAAATGCCACGATTATGTTCTGTTTAGTTGTTCCTGTAGTGTACTGTGAGTTCTCGTTAGTCTCTATGGTTACTCTCTTGTTCATGTTCCTGTTTAGTTCCCTCTTTTATTATGTGCATTCTCCCTTTTCTGTTTGCTATTAAAGAATGTGTATTTAAAACCACCTTCTTCATCGTGAGCATTCTACAGCCACCAGTCCGTGACAGTTATGATATGAGTTTTGTGTTTGTGCAATTCATTTGCGATTTCATCACGATTCACGTGATGAAATCACGATTTCGGTTTAATTTTCATTAATCGTGCAGCCCTAGTTTCCTGGGTAGGGTTGCACTAGCCGTTCGTTAGTTATTTCATAAATTGGAACATAAAGTCCACAGAGGCTTAGTAACTAGCTTACTATAGTTTAACTGTACTTTATTCCATTGAACCATTTGTTCTTAAGGCAGAACGTAGCCTATAGGTCGTAAACTCTCGATAAAGTCGCATAATATGACGTTTAACCTCGATGATCTAATAGCAGCCTTCAAATATGTGAGCAAGTTGTTTAAATGCTGGGAATTTCAGTTTATCCTTCATTCAAACTTCTTTTGCCTCATTTAACTTACAGTAAAAAATATGTTTCCATTAAAATGACAATTAATCATAACATAAGTGTTCCCTTTCGAAAGGGAACTTGCACTGCGTCAAATTATGCTTTGGGTAATGCCTCAGGCGTGACAGGTGTTTGAAATCACAATCAAATCACATCAATGACTGGCGACAGCCTGTGAATCATTAACGTGAATGATTAACATGAGACCTAGAAGTATAAAAGGGCGCCTTGCAAACATGACAATAGCCGCGTTTCCACTGCCGGGCTAGGGCTGGGCCAGAGCTAACAGCGAGCCGGGCCGAGCTAGTGGCCTCGGGCCTCAAGCACCGGGCTTGCGTTTCCACTGCCGGGCCAGTAGCCCCACAGCGCTGCCCCAGACCCCACCCCTAACACGCCTTTCTGGATCAAACGTCATAAAACCCAACCCATTTCAGCGGGTATTATGAATTAATTTATTTTTTAAATTAGGAAGATAGCATGTATATTAACTCAACTGTAGTGGCTGCAATAGTGTCCCGAGACCAGTACAGGCGATTCTCCATTTCAAGCAGCGATTTTTTGCGCGATATAACAAGTAGGGCTGCGGGCACGTTTTCAAGTTATTCATTAATCGTTAACCGAGGCCCATCGGTTAATACTCGGTGCATAGTGTGCGCGCCGCAACCTCGAGATACAGAGTAAATTTTTAACACCTTTAATAACTGATTGGACCCCATTTGAAACGAAATTAATTTATAGAAATAAAACGCAGCAAGTACGGAGCAGTTAAAGCCGCATTTCCATCACCCTTCAAACTGAAATTGCCAATTGAAAATAAGCAAAAGGTCCATTTCACAAAAACTCCGTGTCTGCAAATAATAGCCTAATAATAATAATAACCATCATCATCATTATTGTAACATTTTATTAGGCTGCATATGTAGAAGACGCCTTTATCCAAAAAAGGAACAGAGCACAAATAAACACAATATTTTTGACAAATATCAGCGCATATCCAGTGTGTGTGGAGCACGCACTGATGGCTGCGAGACGCCCATGTGAACAGTTTCATTGCAGTTCTTTCAGTGGAAACAACTTAAAATACTCTTTCATTTCTGGTCATACAGAAAATAATAATACATTATTCGCAAATACATTTATTTATAACAAGAAAACGTTGTGCTTTAACAATTAATCAAGGTGCGCTTCATGATCTCCGTGAACTGAAGCGCGAGACCTGAAACAGCCACCGCATTCGAATTTGTTCGTTTTAAATTGGACATTTAAAGCTTTAGTCTACAGGGGTTATATCCTTTGTAGATTAAAGCTTTAAACGTCCAATTTAAAACGAACAAATTCGAATCGAAAGCCAATATCTTCTATGTTTATGTAGCTTAATTTCTCTCTAAATGTGCATCCGGAGATGGAGATATGTTTTTAGCCGAAAATCATTTAGAAAACAATAGTTTATTAATAAACAATTAATGCCTCGTTATTTTATATTATTTTATTATCAGACACATTTATTATAGCCTATAAATCACCCATAAATCCCCTTTCTGTAGGCTGTGGTTACGGCTCTTCTCATTCAGCACTGCGGGGAAAATATCATTTCCAGGTTCTAATTTGGCCTCAGAAAACCAGTAAAATATATATATTTTTCATATTAATTTGTCAAATATTTTAAATGTTTAAGGGGCAAAAAAATCAAACAAATGTCTAAAAATTCGTCGATATGTAGCTATATATAGCCTATATATTGTTGCGCAGCATTTGGCACAGTTCAAATTAAAATGTTATGCAATTTTAAACGGTTAATCGGTTAAACATGGACACCCCTATGTGCATCTTGCTTCAGATCATAACGTTCCATAACACCGAGAAACTCCGCCTTTTACCTTGAGCACGCCTCTAGCCCGAGCTGGCCCCCTCTGGCCCAAGGTATTCGACGGGCCAGAAATCCTGGCCGTTGGCCCTGAGGAAGCCCAGATCAAGCCCCGGAAGTGACAGTGGAAACGCGACTGGCCCTGGCACGCACTAGCACGGCCCGGCCCTGGCCCGGCAGTGGAAACGCGGCTAGTATCTTTTTCGTCTTCAGGGACTGTTTTGTCTGTAACTGCTTTGAAAATCCAGTAATTATGGAATGCTTTCAGAAGTGTGCAGACACTTCTTGCAGAAGTCTGCTCAAGATATCTGAAGCCGGGTGACACACACGAACTGTGCATTTTTCTGTATGGGAAGGAAGAGCGTGCACAGGCAGTTCTCGGGGGAACTGCCTGTGCAGATTGTGAGCCTTTTCTTTGTGAATGCTCCACTCTCGCCTGTCCCTCTTCTAGAGAGAAGAGGGTTCAGCGTCTGGATGTCAGGTTCCCAGATGAAGCCCGCTGAGGGGTGTAATCCTCTCAGATGATGTGGTGGCTGACAAAAAAAAAGAAAAAAGAAAAAAGGAAAACTTAATCTGGCAGCAAGCACTCTCCCAGGCCAAACAGGAGATGGCTGATGAGGGTAGTGATAATAGGATATATACTATATCTTCTCAGCCACCCTTCCCCGTGTTTGCTGAGCTGCCGTGGCTGATCGTTGGGGGAGAAATCGCTTGCGATGAGAGCGTTTTTTCCCCGGTCATAGAGCCACCAGCTCAGGTGAGCCTTTCATTTGTTCCCGATCTCATTCTGACATGAAAAACTCATACTCTGCCTGTATCCACTAACATCAGCGGGCTAGTCTCGCTGATGTTGAGGGGATAGGAGAGCGTGGGTATGCGTCGACACTGAGACCTCCAACCCTACCAGTTGAATGGCAGAGCATACACATCAGCGGGTCAGGCTGGTGTTGTGGGTATACCAGGCCGATCTGCTGGGGGATCTTGAGCAGGGGGTGGGGCCCCTGAGGCGTTTACTGAGCTTACCGTTTAATGATGGGAGGGCCTTGCCTATCATGGTTCGAGGACCCTAGATAGGGCCAGAGAGCCAGTGTCACCTCTTGTGCGCCTCCTCCATGGAGTAGGTCGCTGAGGAGGCGCGACTCCCACAAAAGGATCTGAGGGAGGTGATCCAGCACAAACTCACATTGTGTCGGCCATGGATCATCTTTCCTGAGGGCATGATTATATCTTAGCCCTTTCTTGTCTTCCCTGACTCTCCAGGCACTTCTTACATCAGGCCTGTGGCTGGGCTCATTAGAACAATGTTCTGATAGCCCGCCTCAGCTTGGTTAGTGAGAGTAACTCTTTCAGGTATGTAAATTTGGTAGACCCCTTGTTCATAAAGAACTGTCTGGTGAGTCTTCACTTTGCACTCTGCAGGTCGGCTGAGTGGTCTTTTTTTAAGAATTTTTGTGTGCAACCAACTAACACTAAAATGTATCTCTACAGACCTCGTTCCCTGTATAGAGATATGGGGTCATGTCAATGTCCTATGTTAAGGTACATTTTGGGATTATTGGGGCCCTGAAGTTCCCCTTTAGGTGGCTAGAACATTAGGAAGAAGTGTTAGGAACTATGTTAGCCCTTGGGTTGTTAGCCACCTCAGGGTAGAGTACAGTAGTTGGTCTCTCTCTGATAGGTTTTTTTTACTTGGAGTTTTGACTTGCGCTACAGCTTCAGATTTTGTGTCCAGCCCACGGGTCCGTCTGACTTCTTTCCTGAATACATCGCCCCCTTGAGCTCTGTTGGGCTGAGCAATTCTGCAGCCCCTCGTATGAAACAATAATAACAATTTTTCTAGTAAGGCTGTGGCTCCTCCGAGCCCTCAGGTAGGCTATGCTTGCTGGCTAGTTCTGACCAGGGCCACCTCTGTAGCTGGCCTAGGCTGTGCCAGGGATAGTAGAGGGATAGTAGGCTTCACTTACCTTCCTGAACTACTGCTCAGGCATTGGGTTATAGGTGGTTTGGCTCACAAACAAGCCCCAGTCCCCTAGGTTGGGCACAGATACATTTACACATACACAGATACACACACAGAGTCTCTGACAGGCCCACACCTTGGTAAACCTCATGGTGAATTTAGAGTATTCCTAAGTCTAAGTACTTCACTTTCAGTTCTGTGTTACCCTATCTCGCACTATTTATAGCTCGGGACAAGCGGGAAGGTCTAGCTTCACTTCTTCTTTTGTCGAAGTATGCTCCCCTGAAGCCAGAGCATTGCCATGAGCTGATGCCCATGTGTACAGATGGTAGGCCCCTGACTGGCCTTCGTTGAAGCAGAGTGGCGTATGTTGTACTCCCCTTGTTTTAAGGGTACTAGCTCTCTTGTTTAAAGAAGTGAAGTCTGTCAGGTAAAAGAAGAGCTTATTGATGCAGTTCAATCTGTCAGCTATTTTATTCCAAACGTTCCTCTAAAGTGAGTCTTTGTGGAATGTTATGGGCTTTTCAAAGACCACAACGTTCTATTTTACAATAACATCACAGAGTTTCAGCACATTTCTGATGAGATCCATTATGTGAATCTCCACTTCCACCAAATCCCAAAGGTGCTCTATTGGATTGAGATCTAGTGACTTGTGGAGGTCATTTCATTACAGTGAACTCATTGTAATGTTCAAGAAACACGTTTGATTTGAGCTTTGTCAAGTCAAGTCAAGTCACATTTATTTATATAGCGCTTTTCACAATACAGATTGTATCAAAGCAGCTTCACACTGATAACATGAAAGTAGCACAACACAGGATCAACAACATTGCTAACACTAAATAACCCCAACCGAGCAAGCCCAAAGCAAGCCAAAAGCAAGGCGACAGTGGCAAGGAACCAAAACTCCATCAGATTGGATGGAGAAAAAACCTTGGGAGAACCCAGGCTCAGTCGGGGGCCAGTTCTCCTCTGGCTTACATTCATATTGTTTAAATATAATTTTTTAATATAAATAATATAAATAATATAATATAAATTTTATAATTTAATTTAATATAAATATAAATTAAATCTTTGTGACATGGCGCATTATCCTGCTGGTAGTAGCCTTTAGATGTTGTGTACACTGTGGTTATAAAGGGATGGACGTAGTCAGCAAAAATGCTCAGGTAGGCTGTGGTATTTGAACAATGCTCTATTGGCACTAAGGGGCCCAAAGTGTGCCAAGAAAATATCTCTCACACTATTACATCACAAGCAGCCTGAACCGTTTCAGTCAGGATGGATTCATGCAATTTTCTATTTTCCAATTATGGTGAGCCTGTGCGAATTGTAGCCTACAGGAGTGCCACCTGGTGTGTGTCTTCTGCTGCTGTAGCCTTGCTTCAAGATTTGATGTGTTGTGCATTCAGAGGTGCTCTTCTGCAGACCTCAGTTGTAATGAGTGGATATTTGTGTTACTCTTGCCTTTTTATCAGCTCGAATCAGTCTGGCCCTTCTCCTCTGACCTCTGGCATCAAAGCATTTTCGACAAAAGAACTGGATATTTTCTCTTTTTCGGATCATTTTCTTTAAACCCTATAGATGGTTTTGGGTGAAAATCCCAGTATATCAGCAGTTTCTGAAATATACTCAGACCAGCTCATCCAGCACAAATAATCACGTTCAAATCACCTTTTTTACTACTTCATCTTTCACATAACAACATGATTCTGTGAGGAAGCAAATAGCTCTTGATTGAAGTACTAATTAATTTACAGATTAGACTGGACAAGAAAGTAACCCCAGGGGAGGAACCTACAAGATTAGTCACTCAAAATCTAAATCCCACATCTAAAAAATTTCAAATGTTGACTTCATTGGTCAATATATTTAGCAAAAAGTTGAACAGTTTTAAAGGGAGCAGATCATGAAGAATCTAATTTTACTTGAACATTTGAGATAAGAGTTTATTTTACTGAACCATGTTGAGACATCAACAATTCAAATGCTTAATGTTTTATCAGTAACTAATTCCCATCCCTCACAAATTCTTTCTCAGTGACACTGGAGAAACGGAAAGCAAGTGATTAATTGATGAAATGTTGGATAGGACAAAAACGGTACCTTTTAATCAAATGGTTAGGGCACAGTGTTAGACTGGAAAACTATAACACCAGATCCACCAACACAATCTCATGAAAGTGCTTACCAATACCACAAATTTAATTTCTCATGCTATTTATTTATTTTTTATTTTTTTGCGTACATATGCTACACACTGTAAATCTCTTATGACACTAATATAACTTAATGTAAACAAGTTTTGTTTGGCCACCTCCCATTCCCATATTATTTCTAGCTGTCCCTTCATTCAATAATGTTTTTTTTTTTTTTTTTGGGAACCAAATCCACATAATGTTATGGGAAAGTTCTTTTGGGTTTTAATAATCTATCATTCCCAGAATGTTACATTGAAATTTTACGCCATCTCTCATTCTCATTTCTTTTTTTTTCAATCAATGCAAGAATTGTTTTGGGGAATTTTTGGTTACCAAATGCT
The DNA here is from genome assembly GCF_016745375.1 of Pimephales promelas. The sequence goes on along the minus strand of NW_024122003.1, from coordinate 545,529 downwards.
AATGTTATTTAAAATTTTAGGTTTTAGATTTACTAACGTGCCCAGAACGCTGCATGGATGTTTTTAGCTATCTCTCATTCTCAGTTTATTTTATTTTTTTAACCAAATCCCACTGTTCAAGGAATGTTCTTTTTGGTTTTAGTTTTACATATAAACTAATTTCCCCAGAACATTGCTTGGAGGTTTTTGGCCAGCTTTCATCCTCAGTTTTTTTTTTCTTTCTTTTTTTTTCTTTTTTCTTTTTTTTTTTTTTTTGGCTTTCAGCTCCTTCAATCAATGCTGCATTGAAAATGGGTTTGTTTGGAGTCACTGTCAAAAGAACCTGTCTGCTGATAGAGGGTCATTAAATGTACACACACATACACACACACACACACACACACACACACACAGAGAGAGACACACGGCTTCCATAGAGAGAGGAGAGCAGGACATATGAGAAGTAATATTTGTTGCCACATTGATAGATTGTAGAGGCCGTGATTACCAGGGTATGGGGGGCTTAAGCGAACATGCATTAGACCATCGTTTAGACCTGCTGAGCTGAGTTCTGCCTCCTTCATCCAAGAGAGAGAGAGGTGTGGAGCGAGGGAAACCAGAGAGAAGGAGAGGTGTTTATGAGACAGAGGTCTCATGTTTCGTCTTTAAAGAGGGCTGTTGTAGCCATGGCGACGGGTCTGTTATTGCTTTTGTTCTGAGATACAGAAAATGATTTTTCATGTGGGTGATTATTAGAGGCACAATCTCCTTTCTTTATCCCTCATTCTCCAGAGCGATCAGCCATTGTAACCTCTGCAGCAGATGCACATCCGAACTTGTGGGCTGCAGATGGTAAGAGTACAAAGAACAAGCCCCCCTTGAATAGTTGCATTGTTGAGCTTCACTGTTCACAAAGCGTATCGAATAAAACTTTTAAGTAATGCGTTTAAACTTGCTGTGGAGAAAACAATTGATTTACCTTACATTGATATTGGCATAATCCTAGACGAAATGGATTTAGTGGTAAAAGCCTGTGAAGTTCACCTTTAAATATCACAATGAATTCAAGCAGTAAACACGGTCCTGAGTTTAGCTTTGCCTTATAGGAAGGATGTCATTGAAGTAACTTGGGATGGAAGGATGAAAAGGAGGAGAATGCATAGTGTTATTCTTTAGGAGCTTGATTTATCAGTCTGTTTGGCACAGCCGAGATGTCCTTTAGGTGGAATACTGAATGGACATCTTTAGGCGGAATTTATCAGTCACCACAAAAAAAAAAAGTCAGTGAAAGTTAAAGCACGCCGTAAGCAGGTCTCGACCTCTTTCATTTCTATTATAAAACTGAGATAGAAAGAGAGAGAGAGAGCAACAGGCAGAAAGAAACAGAGGGAGGGCAGACCAGAATGTTCCATATCTCCAGTCAGAATGACCCACCTGCCAGTCAAAGTAATGGACTGTGAAAGAGAGATTAGAATGAGGTTATTTTAGGAATGACTCTTTAAAGAGCAAAGACATTGCTATACGGAAGAGTGAAAGAACAATTTTACTTTACTCAAATTTTACTTCCAGTCAGCCAGATTTGGGCCATAGAGAACAATACATATACATTTTATTATAATCACTAATCACTGATGAGACTACACTTAGAAAGACTATCATTTGTACGGGTGACTGCTGGAGAGAGTTTTTTGTTCTACAGTACCTATGTCTCAAATTTGGATATAAGATACATATACCTGTTTGAGTAATCCGGCACGGATAGTTCGGTAGAATTAAATCCTTATTCCTTTATATCCGTGGGACTTGCGTGTGATGTCTGTCTCTTTAGCAATTGCGACCTGCTTTATACCACTGTAATGTTAAAAAAAAACATGAATGATTGCACTCATCCATAAATATTATTAGATCCATCAGCTTGACAGCAAGTCCCATCATTCAGCTCTTCACTGCGTCATAAACGCCTTTGTTATTGTTGGAAACTGCGCCCTCTTGTGGTAAAAAAAACCCTACATATTATGCCTTTAAGTTCAAGTTTAGACAGACAAGTATAGTCAGATATGTAGTCCTATAAATAATAAGAAATACACTTATTGGGAGTGGTCTAGGTCGGGAGTGGTCTAGGTCATAAAAACCTGACAAATTTATGAGGTGAGGACCAAGCTGCCGGACATGAAGGAGCAACCGACAGGGCTTGCAAATCTCCAATCCTCTTAATGGAAGGAATAGCGAGAAGAAATAAAGTTTTTTTAAAGTGAGGAACTTTTCTGAAACCTCAAATATGGACTCGAAGGGAGCCAAAGCCATACCCTTGAGCCAAATCTCAAGCCGGTGCTCTGGAGTGCAAAGCAGGACTCAGCCTCAATGTTCCACGGAGAAAACGAGTGATAAGAAGATCTCACCCAAGAGAAGAAGCCCCCGAGGGGGAGCGATAAGCAGATATAGCCACTACATACACCTTTGGGAGGGAGATAATCCAGCAGAGAAACGGTTTTGTAGGAATTCGAGAACTGAACCAACCGGGCAGTCAACAGGATTCAAAAAATGTTCTCCACACAATGTAGAGAAAAATTTCCATTTCAAAGAATATAGTTTTCTCGTGGAAGGAGCTCTGGATTGAAGGATGTTCTCCATGACCTCAGTCGAGAGATCGGATCCTATGAGCTGGGCCCCCGCAGAGGCTAGGCTCACAGTTTCCACAACTCTGGGCGAAGGTGAAATATCGTGCCCCCAGCCTGGGACAGCAAGTCCTTCCTGACCGGAATCTCCATCGGAGAGAGCCGTCCAGAAGGGACACTAGGTCCGTGAACCACACTCTGGTCGGCCAGTGCGGGGCTACTAATAACAGATGAGCCCCTTCCTGGCGAACCCTTTCCAGAAATCCCAGGAGCATTGATATACGGGGAAAAGTGTACAGCGACAGTAATTTCCCCTGGGCCTATAGGAGGATCTGTTAAGCCAACTTGTACAATAATCGGGACCTCAGACCCCAGTGATGGTTGATGTAAAAAAACACTGATGTGTTGTCTGTGCGGACAAGCACATGACGGCTTCTCAGGTCTGGCAGGAAGTATTTGAGAGCCTGAAATACTGCCATCATCTCTAGTCAATTTATATGCCAAGACAACTGATGCTCCTGCCAGAGACCAGTCGCCGAGCGGCCACTCATGACCGCCCCCCAGCCTGTAAGGGAAGCATCCGTCGATAGCGTCGACAAGGAGCCCCCAAAACTGGGCCCTGGGCAAGGAACCAAGGTTTCTTCCACATAACTAAGGCACGTAGGCATTGCCGTGTGACCTTGATCGTGCAAAACGGATTTCTCCTTGGAGAAAACCCCTTGGTTCTGACTGAGCCACCACTGCAAGGGTCTCATGTGTAGAAGGCCAAGAGTGATTACATTGGACGCAGCTGCCATGAGCTAGCCTGGTTCTACCAGACTCTCGTACATACATTTCATTTGTACAGAGAGTCTGGCCTCCCTCAATTGAGAAACGTTTCCTTCCTTGTAGGCGGGTTCACTATTAAAGTTCAAATCTATTGGATCTGCCCAAAGTCACTCACGATCTGCCATAGCCAATCGCTAATGTGTGGTCGTGAGTGACGTATGTCATGCGCCGAAACGGCTGGAAACAACCATAGACAGTAAAAGAAACAACAAGTCCGAACTCCGAATGATCAGAGGATTAAATTTACAATAGGATTTCAGTCAACGAGAGCTGCAGGTTTTGTTAATCTAGGAACAATTATTAATTCGAAATGTATATTTGACATGAAGGACAGTGATTATTCAGTCAATGCTGTAAGTTACAGTGAATGATCAGTCTGTCTGCAGATGTGTAATAAACAACAATTTTTCATATTACGTATTTTTGTTTCTTAATTACCTTAATTATGGTCTTCAAAGTATGTGTTTGTACATTTTTATATGGCATTTAGTTGTTTTTTTTATTAAAACAAATTAACCATTGACATCTAAAACTGAAAATCAAATATAGTCTCCAAAGTATGGGTTTTCAAATTTTTATTTATGACAATTTTTTTTTTAAATCACAACCAATTTGTATGATTTACAACATGTAAAACTGACACACCAACCTCCTGCACGAGTGCACAAAGGGGCTCAAAATGTTCTATTCATCACAAGAATCAGTAAATTTACTGTTGGGAATCTGAGCGACTGACATATGACTCCTGAGCGGATCTTCAACAATAGTTTAGCAGCCAGGACTCGGGGCTTCCGAACACCGCGAACACCAGGCTAAAGTCCAAAATGTCACGGTAATTGTGCACGAGCTGCCCAGCACAAACTTCCAACCTTTCTGCCTCCTTCACTTGGTCCTCCGTTGTGCAACAAGAGGTGAGACGACAACAATCCGGCTTTAAATTCTGTATATTCGGCAGTTTCTTTTCCAACAACGGACCGAATAGCTTTTCTCACGTCTTTCTCCGCTGCCATTACTGAATTGAAACTGACGCGCTTACATCAACGTCATCGTTCTCAGCCACTCCCTCTATTCGCTGATTGGTCCTACAAAAAATTGATTTCTGGAAACCTAAGGATATGGAGCGGTCCCAGACGCAGTACTGAAGGAAAATGAAATTGAGCGGAAGTGCGTAGGCGGGCGCAGCCAGGCTAGCCATGAGCCCCAACAGTGTCTGAAACTATTTCACATTGAGTGACTGGTCTAGTTTTACACTCTTTACAAATGTGAGAATCACAGAAATACGCGCTGATGCTGAGTCTGAGCTAGAATCAACAGGTCGTCAATATAATTTAATATGCGAATGCTCTGGTGTCTCAGAGGAGCCAGCGCTGCATCCATTCATTTTGTAAAAGTGCGGGATTATAAACTTAAGCCAAATGGAAGAACCTGATATTGGTATGCTTCGCCCCTGAAAGCAAACCTCAGGAACCTCCTGTGATGAGGATGGATGGATATATGAAAATAAGCACCCTTCAAGTCTATTTTGACAAACCAATCCTCGGACTGAATCTGTAATACAATCTGTTTGAGTGTAAGCATCCTGAACTTGTGTTTCTGAACCCTGCTGTTTAGCTGACAGATGTAGAATAGGACGCATCCCCCCATCCTTCTTGGGAACGATGAAGTATCGGCTGTAAAACCCTGACTCTCTGCTGGTAGGAGAAACCCTTTCTATAGCCCCTTTTTGCAGAAGCGTCAGTACTTCCTGCTCCATGACCCGAGCCTGCTCGGGGACCACCACCGTGGGAAGGATTCCTAGAAATCTGGGCAGACAAGAACCAAACTGAATTCTGTACCCCTTTTCTATAATATGCAAGACCCACTGAGAAATATCTGGCAGTAGTTTCCAGGAACTCTACTAATGGAACCAGTCTCTCAAGACTGGCCTCAGGATTTGGTTGAACAAACACTTCGGTGCCCTGAAACAGCGAAACGGCAGGGAACAACCAAACTGACCGTTCTGCGACCCTCCTTGGAGGACCGTATGGGGACGCTGACCTTTCTTGAAATCGTCCCTCCCCAGAGGGGACCACCCTCAGAAGTCTGACCCCCTGTGAGTCAGGACTTCTTCTTACTCCAGGCTTTCATAGAGATGACAGTCCTCAGATCTTGCCTACCCCTAGCTAGCCTGGACTGCGACCACTACACAGGTTCCCCTGATTATGGAGGAGCCTGGGTGGCGACCCTTTGCTTTTGATGCACTCTGTGCTGTGAGGAGCTGGCACTCAGATGAGACTGCTCAGACTTAAGTTCTATGCCCAACAGTCTCAGGGACATCGAAACGTCGAGGAAGAAACCTCTGGAACGCAGCAGATTGCTTTTTTGCATCCTGAAACCTATCGACGACACATTTAATAGCATCGCCGCATAAACTTGGAGGCGAAAGCGGGGCGTCCAGAAGAACAGACCTATCCTTATCCTTAATGTCAGACAGATTTAATCAAGGTGACGCTCCGTGGCCACCAGGGCTGCCATAGAACGGCCCACTGACTTGGCCGTCTCATTAATGGTCCGGAGCGACAGGTCTGTTGCACGACGTAATTCTCGAATCACATTGGCGCTGACTCATCGATATCCTTCAGCAGATCAGCCTGGTATGCCTGCAGAATAGACATTGTGTGCAGGCATGACGCAGCCTGACCTGCTGCCGAATAAGCTTTACCCACCAGTGAAGAAGTAGACTTTAGAGGCCTGGTGGGTAACGTGGGGGCTTTTAATGATGACATTACTGCCACATAACCGTAATCAGAAGCACCTAACACATTGCAATAATTAAATGTCTGGGGGTTGAATACTCTGTATGAAGCCGGCTTATTCCACGATCTCGACACCTCAGTGTGGAGATCGAGAATAAACATCAGTCCCTGACATGTCTTTCATCTAGCAAACTCTTTTTCATAACACTCTCTGAATCATTGGCTGGCCATTCAATATTTAATCTAGCTACAGCACGAGATAACACCTCCAAAAGCTCATCATCACCGTAGGTATGAGCTGGCGAAGACTCATAATCCCCCATATCAACACTGATGACATCCAGTTCCTCAGAACTGGATGGTCTCAGCATTGGTGCCTCTACCTCGAAAGGAGAAGATTACAGAGATCGCTTGCTGAAGCCAACAGAAGCTGCCGCGGTCTGTTTTCGGGGGTTCTTTATAGTTTCCTGATCTATGACGTCACCCGCCTATGACGTCTCGCTCTTTCATTGGACTGATTATACAAATGCTTCACGACGCAATCATGCAGAGTGTTCCCACCGCGTCTCAAATGCAGCTCGAAGTTCCCTTGAAAGGGAACTAATATTCTGCCTCTGTTCTGTTCTGTGTTTTGTTCGTGTTACATTTGCACGCTGTTTTGTAATAAATCTGATGGTATTTGGTGATCATCATCTTCTATGGAGTTTAAGGTTGCATGGAGGTTTCTAGGAAAACCTAAGAACTTACACAGAAGTATAACAGTTGTGGCTCTCTGAGAATGATTGAATAATGTCTGTACATGAACATATATTTTATATATTATATAATTTAAGTACATATTTTGTGTCGTCTTATTCATAAAATCATTAAAAATACAAAACTATTTAAGTATTTTATGAACAATTTACTCAGAAAAATAAAAAAATAGGGCCCATTTAAAAAAAAAAAAGTTAGATATCCCTAACATACAGTAGGGCAATCATTGTAGTCATGCATTCTGAAAAAAAACTAAATTCCCCTGTGTCAGTGGTGAGACAGACAACTACCCCTGTCACTTTGGTTATTGAATGCGGTTGTCACTCTCTGTCAAACCTGAACTGTGTGAACAGAACTGTATTTAGCTTTCTAAACAGGACTGACAAGTGCATCTTTGGCTGTGTGAATGTAGACAAGGTGTTAAAATCTCTGAGGACTCTGATGTGTGAGTATCCTGTGTTCTCTGAAGGTCACCTTCTTCTCCTCTCCTGTGAACAAACAAAAGGGCGCCACTGGCAGGGGATGATAAGTAAATATAGCTTAAATGGGACTCCAAATGGGCCACAGTTATCTGTCTTTACCTGGTGTGTGTGTGTGTGTGCGTGTGTGTGTGTGTGTGTGTGTGTAAAGGAATGAGGTGTGTGGTCGGACTTAGTCAGGTCTATGCAGTTTTTATTAGAGCTGTAATAGATCAGATACTGACAGGTGAATTGAGATGGCCTATGACTGATGCTTAAAACCCTCATGGCTAAAGAGAGAGGGAGATAAAGAGGCTGAAAAAAAGTAAAGACTGAAGGACATAACCCTTGACTTATATTGAGGTAACTGAATTCTGAACTGTTCAATGATTTATGTGCCAGTAAGCTCTCTCAATTTACTCAATAGCATGCAACTACATTACACGAAACCACAAGCACAATAGGTAAAGAGGTGGACACACTTTATAAATCTGCCCAATGAGTTTTGTGGCTTAAGGACAACTGAAATATGGGTTGGTAGTAAATAAAACTTTGGGTTTGTTATAAGGACGCATGATATGGTACGCTTTTGTTCAAAAGTAAGTCAGTAAGTCAATTAGTTTTATTCAGTAATGAATAAACGAACTTCGTAATGAACTTAATTAAAGCATCCTGGAGGAAAAAAAGGTTACCACAAAAATATTAAGCAGCTGAACTGTTTTAAATGTTGACAATCAATAAATGTTTTCTGAGCAGCAAATCAGCATACTAGAATGATTTCTGAAGGATCATGTGACACCTCAGACTGGAGTAATGATGCAGTAAATTCAGCTTTGCCATCACAGGAATAAATGGCATTAACATTTTAAAATAGAAACCATTATTTTAAATAGCAACAACATTTCACAACAGTTTCTACTGTGTTTTTGATACCAAATAAATAAAGAGACTTCTAGATAATACAATTTTAACAAAGAGATTTCTTTCAAAAACATTAAAGAAACATAATGATGCCAAACCGTATCGGTGATACCATACCGTTTATTAACAAGATTACCAAGATATTGATTGATATTACATACTCACAAACATTTTTATTGCTTTTTTTTGTTTTATTTATGTGTTATAACCTTAATTATTGGCTTAATGGAATTGGACAGAATTTGAATATTGATGCATTTTGCTGAAATATTGCACTTGCTAAAGTGGCACAATTGTTTTATGAATCAACCCTTTACTATGTGTATTCTGCATCTTGGTGAAGATTTAAACTCTAGAATAAACATGCAAAGCCAATAATACATTAAGAAACCTTTGGTCTAGAATATTGAAATTCCAGATGTTGCAATATTACCTTTAAGATATGAATTTAAGCACTACGAAAATCTATACTTCAATGCACTGCCGGAGATTTTGAACATACAACAAAACTGTCGTCCATGACAAATGACATTGCGTTCGATAAAAAGCACCTCCAGCAAACTTTACCTCTCATTTTTCTTCAATATGGTCCAAAATACGATCCAGACAGTCCATAGCTGCCAATATAAATGTCAAAAACATGTTAACACAAAGAACAAAAGGGGTTCTGTAGTAACAGAATAGAGTTAATATCTTCTGCATCTGTCTTGTGGAGACCCACATCTAGGGGCCTGTGTAACTCTAGAAGCAGAGCTCTTGTGTGTGTATAACATTATTATTATATATGTTTGCCAGACCTTATTTCCCCTTTTCCATAGCACACTTCAATAGTTTGTCAAGTATTCTCAACAAGATCATTGTAGATCATTAATCATTTTCTAATAAACTTTGCTTTTTGTTTTAATTTTAGTTACAGATTCATTTTTCAGAGACATTTTTATTGGCTTATACACACACACACGTGTGTGTGTGTGTGTGTGTGTGTGTTTATAGTTGACTTATTTCCATGTTTTATTTTAAATAAATAAAAGATAATGACATTAGGACTACTAAATAATAGGCAAACTGTTGTTTTTGTATTATTGACACACTATTGTAGTTTTTATTAATATTTTAGTTTTTTTTAATTAATTTAGTTTAAGTTAAAGATTAATTTTATTTTGGTACATTTGTTTTATTGTTTTACTAATATAAAACTGATAAATATAAAATGCTAATATAAACCTGAATACATATATATGCATATGAATCCTTATATGTAAACATGTATACACATAAATAAAATGTTAATATATTTATATAATAATAGAAATATAATTTGATTAATTTATATGATATTTGATATCTTATTTACAAACAATCCTATTAATTATAGGATTCATATATTATTATTCATATTGATATTAACTATATAATTAATATACAATATGTGGATCTCCAAGGGTTGACAATGATGTTGCTCGGTACCTCCTCGTAAATCAGCATTATGGACCACAGGGAATCTTTTAAACCTCACTGTTTCTGGTCTGGCACACCATGCTCTGTCTGACAGCCTGAGGAAATGGCCTCTTCTCTGATCTCAAGAAATATTCCCATTCCACTAACAGTCTGATGAGTTTACCAGCTGATCTGAGACCCATGAACGCATGCACATGACCTACACAGCTCACATATGAACGCAGAACAGTACATTATGGACTTGAGACTAAGTGGCAATGGGAAAGTGATCTAGAAAGCAGACTGAATATCAGTCATTTAGATTGCTCGAGGGGGGATAGAATGTAATCAATGGGGATTTATAATTGTCTTTATACAGCTCATGTCAGTGACTCAAGTTTGAATGGTTGATGGCTGAATAATGCCACATCTGAAAGGAACTTAATCTCTGACTCCAAGCATTCTCAGCAGGATACAGTGGCGTTTGTGTGTCTGTATGCGTGCGTGTGCACTTCAGTGAACATTTAATCTTATTTATTTATTTATACGGATCAGGCCTCCTGTGAGCTCAAGCCTTTGTGTATTTGTCTTTTCTCAAAAGTGTTAAATAAAAGCGCAATGCAAAACAGCCAAAAAATGATATCCTCTGTTTGTTCTCTGAAAAATCCATTTCAAATCCTATTACTGTGGAAGTGAATCCTTAGTTATTTTTTGTTCTCCAGTTCTATCTAAATAATTGTTGAAATTGTTTAAAATGCACTTTTGAAGTTCACTTTAAATTTCATTTCCACTGTTGCCTCTATAGATTGCAGTCGTGATGTGTAAGCAAATTCATGTTTGATATAATTATGTTAAAATAATGTTTATACTCAATAGAAAAAATGATTATTTTTAATTAAAGATTGGAATTGGAACAGATATTGTATTAAGGAATACATTTAATTAAAAAAAAAACATTATTTTAATTATAGATAGAATTTTAAATATAATGTTAATATGGCTACTGTTAATTATTAATGTACATATTTACAGGGATATTTAACTCAACAATGAAAATTCGGATACCATTCACTGACCCGTGCTGTTCTAAACACGGATGACTTTTTTAATGAGGAACACAAAAGAAGATATTTTCCTTGTTTCCAGACTCTTAAAAATGACCATTATTTGTACCAGTAGGCCTAGTTTGTTAACGTTAGTATTAACCTATACAACTTATACATACAACATCTATAGGTTATATGAACTATGAAATTAACTTTTTCATTGTTAGTAATGAAAGTGGTTGTTATTAAGTCTTTTTGTTTGCGTTTGAGAGTGCAGTGTGTTAGTTTGGTTTCTTTGTAAGTATTTGCAGCACAACTTCAGGCGTCTGCTCATTTTAGCTCTAATGAAGTCAAGGCAACTTTAGCATAAAACATTTCTGTTCCGAGGGATCCTGCTGCATGCCATTTAGTAAATAACACTGCTGTTCATTTAACCCAACCTGTTGATCCGCAATCCCCTTTTCCCGCCTCTCATCTGTGGTGCGAGTCGCGAGACATCAAAGGCCCTCATCAACAAATGGAGGCGCAAAAGACTTACATGAAAGCCTGATTGTAGATGAAGCAGCTGATTATAATTGCATTTTGTATTCAATCGTTTTCTCTCTTCTCTCTTTTCTAATCGGGCCGACTGCCAAGCTTTCTTTTCTGTCATTCGGTAATGTGGTAGAGCATTCTCATTAGGATTCAAGCGCGATGCTCGCTAACTTAATTAAGCATAAGATAGACATGCGTATAGATGCAATCTGATCTCAATGTGTGTGAGCCCACGTTTAGCCCCCGTTCAAGGGTTCTCAAAGGACGTGATGATGCTATGATAGCAGAAAAGAGGGATCTTGTCAGGTCTGGCTATTTATTTGTGTGCTGCTTTCCTTTCCGAGAAGGTTTATGACAAATTGCTGGAGTGGCAGCTAAATGAGTATACGACAGGAATCTGTTGATTAGCTCATTGAAGATACAGTTGTTTCTCTTTTTCTTCCTTTTTAGATGCAATCATCTCCTGTATTGCCCGCTTGCGTTCTCAATAACCGAACGGCTACGCAACTGTTATTACAGACGCATCTATTGGCCTACTATACTATGATTTAAAGAGAGAAAACAGAGACGTTGGGTGTAATATCCAATAATCGTGTTAAGCATATTGTACTGAAGCTGAAAAAAAGTGCGGAGGGGTTGATTGATTGATGCATGAACATTAACTCAGTCGGCAGTTTTATCTGACAGGCCTGATGGATGCTTTTTATAACAAACCCAATGAATCTGATAAAAACCTGTCTTGAAATGCAAACTAAGTAACATTCTGCAACGTCCCACTAAACCTAAAGCTTGTATGCATTGCATATATGAAACTGATCAATCCTTGTAAACAGCAACACAAAGCAAATAGCACAAAAATTATCACACAAAGCAATGCCTTCTAGAATGCAATATTAGTTTCAGAATTTACATTAGGGAATAAAGTAGTATCAGAATAAAGTACACACAGTAAATGTTTCATCTGTTTAGATAATCCGTCGCAATTGTGTCTTTGTCTCCCTCTATATTGGTTTGCTTCTCATTTTTACTGTTTTGCACACACACAATGTTTTTCTGGCATGGTGTGGATTTTCCTTTGAATTACTGTTTTACAAGCGAATGATATCTTATATTGCCCAACTCCTAAATCTAACCCTCACAAAGATATTTTTTGAAATTTTAGATTTTCATTAAGACATTTATTAGGTTTATTAAGCCATTTTCCTCACGGTCTGTTGGCTGCGGGCGGCCTTCACGTTAAGGTCATTTCAGGCTTTAATAATTTTCACTGGACATATGCCCCCTGGTTTCACAGAAAAAAGGCTTAAGACTAGCCCTAAACTAAACTGCTGTTTTAACTGAAAGCAACTTTCACTGACATATCTTCATATTTCTGTGCCATTGCCATGTCTCAAGATGCACACAACTTTTTTTTTTTCCCTATAGGCACGTTTATAAAAGCTAAATGTCCAAATTAAACTTGGCTTAATCTAAACCCAGGACATGGTCTCCTAAATGTAAAATCTCACCCACACACGTACAGGCACATTGTTCCCACAAGGGGTCGCTGTTGCTTTGCAGTGATTAGAATTTGATTATAAATGACCATGTGTATTGTCACTTATAATCATCATCAAACATGTGTAAATGAACTTCTGCCATGCACACATTGATGTTTACTTACTTACAGATTTGGGAACAAAGACTACCATAAACTGCCAATAACGTTTTCCTAAGTGTCTCTCTCTAACTTTTTTTCCCTCTAACGCAGTCTTGATGGGAACCTTGACTGCTTCTGTAAACGCAGTTTTAAGTTGTGTAGTCTATTAAGATCTAAGATCTGAAATGTGTTATGATAGGTACTAAGATGTTCAGGGGAAATGTTGCACAGAAGTCAGTGGGGAGCCCTTGATGTGGATGATGTGCCTCGGGTGATGCTTTAACCCTGCACCTCATTTTGGACTTGCCAGTATCTTCGTTGGAGTGGAGAGGAGAGGTTGGCGCAGAAAAACCTCTTCAAACCCACATGCGCTTATTTTTCAGTGGACATTTTCCGGTAGGGTTTGTTTTCTTTAACGTGTCCGATTTTTTTTAATGAACACTAGCATTATATCCTGAGGAAGAAACCCTACCAAGTAATAATCTCTGCTGGTTATTGAGGGACTCCGAGGATATAGGAAGCGCAAATGGTGCAATCGTGCGCTTGAGCAACTTTTTGGATGTGCAGGATGATTCCGCATTAGGATGTGAGAGCGGGTGAGGAGGAAATACGGATCCTACATTATGCGTCGCGCATCAGGGTAAAAAAAAAATCCCACAGAAACGCCACCCACCCTGCTAGACTTTATTTAGACAAAAGTACCCAAGGAACGGAAATTAAATTCACTCGCTGCTACTTAACACAAAAATACCACAGACTGATCAGTTGGATACAGCGACGCATGGGAAAATATTCTGGATTTGAGAAAAGCACAATATTTGTGGAGGATCTGTCGCGCAACGAGGAAACAGAGTGGCATCCTCCGGGATCTTGACTGAGCCAATAAATCCATTCTGATGCGTTACGGGATGTTCGGACTCTCAAAGTCTTTTTGACCTGAAGTAAAGTAAACCGACCCCAGTGTGAACTGAAGAACATTATGATGAATGCGCCTGGACATCCTCCGAGAGCGATACTGGAACTTAATCGCGCAATTCTGTGATCATCTCTCCGCGCGCAAAGGGATCCCTTTTCACTTTCACTGCCCTTCCGTGTCATCCAGTAAGATGGAAGTTTCTCACAGGGGGAGAACAAACATGTTGCGTCTCCATACTCTGCATTTCATTGCAATGCTGCTCAGAGGTAAGTTAAAGAGATGGGTTCTGTGCGTTTTTTTTTTTTTTCATATGCACCTTGGTTGCGACATCTCAGCCACGACTCACACCATTTGTGCTGCAGCTAGCGATGTCCGATTCGAGAACGAATGGCTCTTTTGATTCGAGTCTTTTTGATGATTCATCTGAATTAGTTCACGAAACCTTTTTTTTTTGTTCACGAAACCTGTCTGAATCGGTCCGAGCTGGTCTGGTCACCAAGCTAAAAAACCTGAAATTCACTCATTGAATCGATAATCTGTTTCTGCCATCGTAATTATTCCCAAATGAATGATATTAAAGGGATAGTTATTTCTTCTGTTGAACACAAAAGAAGACATTTTGAAGAATGTCGGTAATCAAACAGTTGACGGACCGTCAACATTTGTCAATCACGTAGCCTATGGCGTGAGCATGAGATCTTACTATTTAAAGTTTAACTGTTTGGGAGTTTTTGTGTAGTTTCGAATGGAATGCGCTCAATATGCGCTCAATATTTTATACCTGCATAGCCTGCTTGATCAGAACCTTATACAGCCCTTAAAGGAGTACGTAGTTCACTTAAAAAAAAAAAAAAATGCTGTTAATTTACTCACCCCCATGTCATCCAAGATGTCCATGTCTTTCTTTCTTCAGTCGAAAAGAAATTAAGGTTTTTGATGAAAATATTCCAGGATTTTTCTCCATATAATGGACTTTACTGGGCACCAAATGGTTCAAGGTTTCAGTGCAAATGCAACTGTTCAGAGGGCTTTAAATGATTCCAGACGATGAATAAGGGTCTTATCAAGCGAAATGATATTAAAAAAAAAAAAAAGTTTAAGTTTCATAAGCTCAAATGGTCGCCCTGCTCATGGGCGTTCGTGACACTCCTGTCCGAACTCATTCATCAAAATCTTTCCAGAGTCAATTCGTTCATTCCGTTCATTGAATGAACCAAATGACACGACAAAAAAAAAAAAAAAAATCGTTAATTTTGATAAATGAGTTTGAACAGGAGAGTCACAAACACGCATCACAGAACAGAGCAAGGCGACCATTTGAGCTTATAAAACTTAAACTTTGTTATTTTGTAACTGTCTTTTGGACCTTGAAGCGTTTGGTTACCAGTAAAGTGCATTATATGGAGAAAAATCCTGGAATGTTTTCATCAAAAACCTTAATTTCTTTTCAACTGAAGAAAGAATGACATGGATATCTTGGATGACATGGGGGTGACTAAATTATCAGCAAAAGTTTTTTTTTTTTTTTTTTTTTTTCAGCAAAAGTGAACTACTCCTTTAAAAATTCATGGCAGCATGTTAGTGATAGCCTACTTGGCAATTACGCCATGATTTTGAAAAAACGAACTGATTTGCTGAAAAGAGTCACACACACTCACACCCCCCCCCCACACACACACACACACACACACACACTGTCATTCTCCATTGGTAGCTTTTCACTCACTCATCATTTGAATCTGGCTCCATTCAGAAGTTCAATGGTCAAGCAAAGATTTGTGTATGGTTTGGAAACATTTCAGAATTTGATCTCATTGTTATGAGGAAAGCTCCACTAAGAAATACAATAAATAACACTTCTGCTCAGATTTTGCATGGTTTCCATTTATCATTGTAGAAAACAGTATATTTTTCAGTTTGCAAATAAGCATTGTCTGTGTCATTTAGCCTAGGTCATTTAGGGAGGGAGGGCATCACTGTGTCCTTGCACCGCTTTCCATCTGGATGTTTTAGTGGTGTGATTCACTACAGAGGGAATTCGGGTAAATCAAATCACATTTGACATTTAAAAATAATGTTGTTTGATTTACCTGAATTTGCCTTGGTGTGCCTGTTGAAACGCTGTTGAAATGTGTCCATTATCAAGAGGCCTATGATGGGGGGGTAACACGGGGTCACAGTATAGAGCGTCTAATGATTCTCCTCATTAAATATAAAGTACTCTGAATAAGCTGGCTTTTGGTCTTCATATTAGAACAACAGAATGATAAGATGGACCTCTAAATTAATAAGGCCAGTATTTTCTCTCTGTATTCATCTTTCAATGTCTTTCTTGCTCTCCTGTGTTCTCTCTCTATCTTTCTTCCTCCTCCACCTCCTCCTGTACCTCAGGGGTGTAGTCTTGTAGTAGTTAGTGCTGAAATGACCTTGGAATTATCCGGTTCTTTGAGCTTGATGTTCAGCAGGCCCACACATTACTCAGACAATCGTTTTAAACTTTGAGAAAAATAAGTGGACTGTTTCATTACTAGGCTGGAGAGATCAGAAGAGCAAACTGTTGCTGAAGGGAAAATAATCAATTATGAAAACGTTTTTAAACAGTGATTTTAAACTAAAGTGAAATCCTGTTTTTCTTATGAAACTGTTCTTTCTTTTGACATTTTGTATGTTCAGATATTCACAACAAAATATTCCCGGAGGCCATGAACGTTTTGTTAAAACGATCAAAAATGCGGGCAGGCAACTTTAATTAATTAAATTAATTAAAAGAAAAAAAAAAACACTTTTAAAAATAAAAAGTAGGCTAAATGAGGACGCATAATAACATTTTCAATATTAACAGATAGGATACATTAACAAATCTCAAATATCCAATAATCAAATACATTACTAATATATTGTTCATCCCTAATCTGTACCCTGGATAGTACACAGGATGAATCATGTGTATTACAGAAGTGACTATTGTGTGTACAAAGCTTCCCTTGGGCAGACTGTCACCCCATGCAGCTAAATGACTTTAAAGCTTAATATGTGTGTTATTGGTTATGTCACATCAGAGTAACTGCACCCCGCATTGCCATTGTGTCTGAGAAATGTTGAAATTGAGATCAGCTCTCAAAAAAAGATCATGTCAAGACCATGGGTTCATTTGTTCAAGAGCTGCTGTGGTAAATGAAGACTGTTTGACTATTACATCTTAATCGAATTTCTATTGTGTTTCCTTCAAGGGCTTTCCCATTTTTTTTCAGTAGACCGAAAGAATAACAGCGACGTCAAACACGAAATGGCCTTTAAATTACGCCACTTCTCTTTCTCCCAACCATCACTATTCCAATGATGACATCTGGATAAAACGCCCTTTCCTCCGACCTTTAATATGTGCATTTTATTGAGCTTTGATGGACCTGATTGCTAGAAGTTTTGAGTTACAGTAGTACATGATGTCTTATTATGCCACCTTGTACTTTGTGCTGACCTCAAAGGGCAGCTTTTTTTGGCTAAAAGATTAGCCGTTTTCACAGTTGAATGACTTTTAAAAATTGTATTTCTAATATTCATGAATAGGTGTAAAAGTTTATTCCTTTGTATGAGTCCTGCATGAGTCTGATGCATAAAACCTTCCAAGTCAAACGGCTTAATGTTTGGAGACCATGCATGTAACTATTACATCATATACACCACACTGTGCATTATGCATTTTATAAATCTTAGGGTTTTAAATCTTATACATTTAAATTTAAATCTTATAAATCTTACAAATTTTAGGGTACCCTTTAACGTCAGTTACATGACGATCCTGGGACATCATTTAACTGACGCTTTACCTTTAACGTCAGGTGACGGGGTAGGTTTAGGGGTAGGTTTAGGTCTGGGGTAGGGTTAGGAAGGGTACCCTAAAACGGCGGATGTCGACTTATGGTCAAAAGACGTCCCAAGACGTCAGTTATATGATGTCTTGGGATGAGACTGCGCATGCAGCAAAAATCGCATGATCTCAAAGTACTAATTTAACATAAAAATATTTAAAAGACAATAATATGTGTGCGAGAGAAGTACTGGCTCTATAATGCAGGGGAACACATCCCAGAAATCACTGTCGTCAACTTGTTTAAAATAAAGCTTGCATTATGTATGACAAGCTTTTCATTTTCTTCCCAATTATTGGAAGAGCCAGAGTTGAGGTCACACACGAGGCAACTTTATTTTTTTCGGTGTACATTGTATAGTATAGAAAATGGAGTTAAAGAAAAGAGAAAAAGTGAAGGTAATAGGATCAGGAACTATAGCCAGATTCGAACAGTTTATTTTCACATTTACAGATTCAATTATATCACACATTTCTGGAAGCCTTCCCAACAAAAAAGCCAAGTATGTATTTTAAGCTTTTCGGTTTTCATCAATACCACAAGACAAAAAAAATAAAAATAAAAAAAATAACAGTAATCCTGCTCAGACCAAGGCACCTCACTGCGGTTCTGAGTATTTTCTGTTATTTATTGCTGATAGGGAATTCATTCTCCATTAGTGTCTGCAGAGCGAGAGCGGTTGTTTATTCCATACGGTTGTACTCAGAAAACAACAAACCTTTCGAATTGTGACTGGGTACATTCATTGAAACATTTATTAACTAGTTTGCATAATTGCATATATCACGTCAAGTTGGTATTTTTCCAATGACGTGTGGACAGGTGGATCTGAAAGAAGGCTTATAAACCAGATTATTTTACAGACTTCAAAAACTCATATTCATATGTCCTTTTAGCTTTCTCTCTTTTCAATACATGTAATGCTTAACAAGACGCATTAAAATAAAGTGCTACCAATTATTTGATTGCAGTTTTTGTTAACAGTGTCACAACATTTTTTTTAAATATCAAAAGGAAATGCTCACCTCACATCAGCTTCAGTAATTAGTGTAAGTAGATTTGCTTAAACCCTAAACTCTTTTTTAGTTACACTTAATTTCAATGGTCCCACTTTAGACATTCTACTACGTAACTGCTGTAGAATAAGTTTACACGTAATAGCCAAGTTACTTACTGTCTTTTGGGGGACCATCAAAATAAAGTGTATGCAGATATTAAGCAGACAGTCCACTAATTCTATAATGACCAGAAGTTGACATGTAGTTGCAAAGTTACTTATTGTTAGTCGACCATTGAAATAATGTTTGGCCTTTTTCATTCAAGTGTGAACAGAGAAAAAGTTATGGACATGCAATTTCTGTTCTCTATAAAAATGCACTATTATATATAGTTTATAGACTATTATGTATAATATTATATATATATATATATATATATATATATAGAGAGAGAGAGAGAGAGAGAGAGAGAGAGAGAGAGAGAGACTATTAGTGTATATTTACAACTGCATACTAATTATCATTAGAAACATATACATCATTTAAATAGTAATTTAAGTATAACATGTACAAAACTGATTGGAGTGCAAACAAAAACATACTTTTTTGGAAAGTCAGCACAGCAGTAGTATTTTAATATATGACTTGTTCACTCAGATAATATCATGTATACCAATAATGCACTCGCTCCTCTGAGAGCAATTTTCTACTATGTTTGAAGGGTACTGAAGCATGTAAGCTGTAGTTTTATACACCGGAAAGCATGTTCAATGGTTAAGCGTTTGTTTCACCTGGGACCAAAACCAACCATCCTGCTTAGGCTGCCTCATTACCCTAGAGCTGCTCTACTGCCCACTGAGATTACTGGACTACTGGGAGAGATTTCAACAAAATGCATTTTAGGAATGCCGGCATACAATGCGCATTTGACTAAAGACTCTCAATTGTGTTTCAAGCATAATGGCTGATTATTTACTTAAATGCAGAGGTTGATTTTTTTTTTTTGTTTTAATCTTTATTTAGGCTGTTGTCCAGCTGTGGAAGTTTGTAATTAGGACTTTTTTTAATTCTACAATTCTGACTTTTTTTTTCTCACAACTGCGAATGTATATGTCACAATTCTGACTTTATAACTTACAATTCCCAGTTATCTCATAGTTCAGGATTGACAATTTTAAGTTTATATCTTAAAGGATATGTATGCAAGATTGTGGCCAAAACTGGTACTGCAATCACTTTCAAATTAGGGTGTATCCCCGCCTTCTCCCATGACTCGAGGTTGCCAGATATGCTGCAGTTTCCAGCAGGAATGTAGGATGCTATAAGAAGCTTCCAATGGCAAGTGACGAGTCCTACACAGTGAGTTTCTTTCTGTTAATTGTTTATTTCAGACTTTATAACAAAGTATAAAGTAAAGGTAAAAAAAGTAAAGTAAAAAAAAAAAATCGTTGCTGTTGTGTAATATTCTCAACAGAAATGTGGTGGTTAAAGAAGAAAGAACAGCAAATGAAGTTATTTTAAAAGCACCCCAGAGGAAAGAGATGAAAAATTACTCAAAGATTTACATTATCCCACAAGGATTAACATTAAATTTCAACGTTTCTTCTGCCGAGGTTAGGCTGTTTAAGGTGAAGTGCAGAGATACCAACTGCATTCGCAAAAATAACTAATTTCTAAAGAAAATTCCACTGGTGCTGAACGTATTTGTTTTGTGGGTTGTTGTCAGCTGACTGGTCTTTCACGATGTGGATGGTTGGGTTACTATTTTGAAAAAAAAAAAAAAAAAAACCTAACCCTTGAGCAAGGTATACATGTCCACTGGTGCAAGAGCAAGGTATACATGTCCACTGGTGCAAAGTGAGAAGACATGAGCAGGCATATTGAATTCATTCTCTATTGAAGCTGAGCGCCAGGCTCTCAGAGGGGATTGTGGGATTGACAGCAGATAGTGCAAGTGGTGACAGCATGAAAAAGTTGCTCAAATGCTCACATCATATTACTATAATTTTTCGGACATCAACCTCCCTAGCTTACTTATTCTCAGCACAGTCACATTAAGATGGAATAGGAGGAAGTATTTCACCTTTTAAATTGGTAGCCTATTATAGTGTAATTTTTTCTTAAAATGCAATCTCGCTGTAAATGTTACGCTTGGGAGAGTGTGAATTTCATCCTGTTGCTTCTAGAATTTCTGTCCCAAAACAGTTTGGAGAATAAATAAAGCGGTTTTATATTGGAATAGCTATTTTATCACCTGTCCGGGAGAATTTGCCGATTCAACTGGTTTCAAGTCTTTTCCAATACCTTTTCAGGGAGGCATTTACAGATAATTATAGTCAATGACTATGATCAATTAAACTCCTGTCACCTCACCAAAGAGGTTCTCTCTTGATTAAATGCTGAATGTTAAAGCAGTAGTTCACTTAAAAAAAAAAACAAACAAAAAAAAAAAAACATTTGCTGATAATTTACTCACCAAGGGGGCAATTCGTTCATTTCGTTCGTTGAATGAACCAAATGACACGAAAAAAGATTCTTTTTTTTTTTTTTTTTTTTTTTTTAAATGAGCGATCGTTTCGCTTGATAAGACCCTTATTCATCATCTGGAATCGTTTAACTGTCTCACACTGAAACTGTCTCTTGGACCTTGAACCGTTTGGTTACCAGTAAATTATATGGAGAAAAATCATTTCTCACCCCAAGGCGTCACCTTTGACCATGCTTCAATATTTGACGTTTTAGGCGCCCTTTAGCGTCACTTACATGACGCGATCCTACGGCGTCATCTAACTGACGCTAAAGGAAAGCGTCGGTTAGAGGACGCGGTTAGGTTTAGGTGTGGGGTGGGGGTAGGGTACACGCGATCCTAGGGCGTCATCTAACTGACGCTAAAGGGCGCCTAAAGCGTCAGATATTGAAGCATGTCCAAATGCTTCCCAAGGCGTCAGTTAAGTGACGCCTTGGGGTTGAGAATGGGCTGGGAATGTTTATGTTTTCATCAAATACCTTCATTTCTTTTTTTTCTTTTTTTTTCATTTCACTGAAGAAAGAATGACATGGATATCTTGGATGACATGGGGGGTGAGTAAATTATCAGCAAAAGTTTGTCTTTAAAAGTGAACAACTACTCTAAGGGCACACATTAGGTTGTTTTTCCATTATTGCTTCTTATTGTAGGTTATATTGTTTTTGTGACAGGTTGGCAGGCAATGGAAAACGTCATGCCATTTTGAGGGATATAGGCGATAAAATATAGAAATGTGCATTTATTACCTGAAAAGTCTTGCCTGTTACATCACTGGGTGCAAAGTAATGCTAGTTTGATACATACTTCGGTTTTGAAGTCTCGGTCATGGGGGTTTGGGCCCATTCTCAGGAAATTGTGCCAATTGTGATGTGCCAGTCATGACTCGTGGTCCTGAAATTAACAGGTTACTTAACGTAGTGACATTGTTTAGACTAACAGATAAATGTAATTCTGTTTTATGGAATACAACTTTCTTTCAAGGTAAATTTTGCAATTGAAATTAAGGTCAAGTCCTAGAGACCTCTTTGAACACTGCCACGGCCACCACATAGACTTAGACTATATGTTTTCAGTACAGCAGTGGTGAAAAAAACGCAATGCAAAATATTTTATGAAAATGTACTGTATATTTTTGTTAGAATTATTGTGCTTTCGTTTTATTATTAGACTTGCATAAAACCAGTTAGTTTAGATCTTACCACATGAATAACGTCTTAGGTGTTCCGAAAAAAAAAGTTTTTACAACACAATATGTATTGATTCCTCTGTTATTCACTACTGAAGAATTCACCCTTTAAATAGCAGTGTAATGAACTGTATCTGTTTGATACCATTAAAAGTTGCACAAGTGGTTTCTCATTAAACATTAATAAGATGCATTTATTTGCTCACCCTGAAAGGACAAGCTGAATTTAAATTGGTACAGAACAAAAGGGCCTCATTTGCTTTTTCCCCCTCCAATATTTTGACCACTAACAAGAAAACACTGGTTTTTGATGTTTTGTATTTAGCTTTTATTAACTCTAATTGGATTGAATGTGACTGTAGCTCATTATGGCAAAATGACCTACTTAAACTCAAAACAAGTAAATTAATGTGACTAAGGATATTTAAATGCAATGTTTTATTAATGAATAACATATTTGTAAACATTTATCTATTTTTTCTCTTCACCATTTACTCACATACCGCCATCTGTTGTTCTTTAACTTCTCGATGCTCAGTTATTATCTAGTATGACATTATTGTTTCATGATTTTTAGTCTTGCTTTCTAAATGCTTTTTTTTTCAGATATTTTAGGAGGTCATGGGGTTTTGAGCCCATTCTCAGGAAACTGTACCAATTGTGACTTATTGGTGTCCACATGACCTGTGGTCCTGAAATTAACAGGTTACTTAATGTAGTGACATTATTTAGACTCACAGATAAATGTAATTCTGTTTTATAGAATACAACTTTCTTTCAAGGTAAATTTTGCCTTTATTGAAATTAAGGTTAAGTCCTAGTGACCTCTACGAACACTGCAACGGCCGCCACATGGACTTAGATCGCAGAGGTTCCTGGATCTGACACCGCCCTGACACTTCACATAGGACACCAGACATGTTTTCCGAACGGATTAGCACATGGTGGTCCCTTGTGAACGGGAGGAAGCGCTTCAGCGTGTTCTCGACTGCTATCATTTCCAGACAGTTTATGTGAAGGAACTTCTCTTGGTCTGACCAAGCCAAAGACCGGTCTGCTCTTGAAGACAGCACCCCAACCTGAGTTGGATGTATCTGTCGAGATGACTTTCCGATACGAGACAGCTCCCATAGTCACTCCCCGCTGATACCAGTCGGCCGTTAACCAGAGCTGCAGAGCCGAGATGCAGCTCTGAGTCACTCGTTCGCGGCCAGAGGCACAAGCTCGGCGAGATGCTTGAGCGTTCAGCCAGCGTTGAAGCGGGAAAGTATGCATTAAGCCCAGCTGGAGCACCGTAGCAGCTGAGGCCATACAACCCAACGTCCTCTGAAAAGTTTTCAAGGGGACGATGCTGCCCTACTGGAATAACACGGCCAGGCGTTGATAGCCACATAGTGTAGTTCTATTCCTAGAAAGGAAATTGACTGGCTGGGCAGTAATGAGCTCTTGGTCCAGTTAACCGTGAGACCCAAGGTTTCCAGATGACCGAGAAGCACTGTTCTGTGAGATAAAAGTTCCATCCATCTGTGCCAGAATCAGCCAATCGTTCAGATAGTTCATAATTCTCAAACCCTGATTTCTCAAGGGGGCGAGAGCCACGTCCATGCGCTTTATGAATGTACGGGGTGCTAAAGACAGGCCAAACGGCAGGACCGTGTATTGATATACCTGACCGTCGAAGGCGAATTTCAACAATGGCCTGTGACGGGGTATTATCTGAATCTGAAAATAGGCATCTTTCAGATTGAGAGATATAAACCAGTCCCTCGGGCGAATGTGCACAAGGATTTTTCTGGTTATAAGCATTTTGAACAGTCTTTTCACAAGAACTTTATTCAAAAGTCTCAGATCTAAGATAGGTCTGAGTGTCCTGTCCTTCTTTGGAATGAGAAAATAACATCTGTAAAAGCCTGACTCGCTCAGAGAAGGCAGTACCAGTTCTATGGCCCATTTGCACAGCAGCCTCGCTATTTCTGCGCGGACTAGATGCTACTTCCACATTCACTGTCGTCACGATCCATGCTCGAAAGGGGACGCCGATCGAACTGTAGCGAATAGCCCTGCCTTATTGTGCTTAGCACCCATTCTGATACCTTGGGAATTGCTTCCCTCCCAGTGTTGTGCCAGTTCATACTTAAAAAGAACTAGCTCAAAGTGCAGTTCACACAGATGATAAAGAACTAGTTCATGTTCATAGTTCATTTTTTTTAAATGAACTAAGTTCACATATCTAAAAATGAACTAGTTCACGTTCATTTGTTAAATTCTTTTTAAGATAGGCCACTATCTTACTCAACAGAACCTCTTTACCATCCATTACCAGCTGCAAATCACCGCCACTCCAAAACTAATCAAAATTATTGTACCAATAAACAAGAGACAATTATTATAGCCAGGAGAAAAATAATGTTGAGATAGAGAATATTTTTACCCCTTAAATAATGTGTAATCATGATATGTAGAAATTGGAAAATATAAGGTGCAATCATACTGTATGTTCAGTGAAACTTTTATTTAGCCAGCATGAACCAAATTACCCAAGACTTTAAAAAGGTATATTCAGGTTCATGGGGAAAAGATCAGTCTACTGACAAAAATCCAGCATATTCTGAACGGCAGTTATTATGTAAACCAGACCAAAAAATGCCATTTATATTCATTTATAATAAAACAATCTTCCTGATTATATTTGTCTAAAGAAAATGAAAAGCTAGCAGCTGAATAACTACATACAGTAGGCACTCTGATTCCATGTATGGGGCATTTATTATTCATATGACACACAAACACAAGTAGATAAGACCTGTTAAGTTCAAAAGATCACTCGTTATGGAAAAGCGCAGATCATAAGTGATGATACGAACAGCGCGAGCGCGGCCAGATCTGCCTCGCGCGCGCGCCAAGTATGCACACTATTGCGACTCCCCACCCCATGCCGCCTTCAAGTTACCCCCTATCCGTACTAATACTTCGACCTCGTCTAACATACCCAGTGATAATAGACAAATTCTCCACCACAATACTGTCGGGGGGTGGACTCAAAACACAGCGGCTCGCTGAGAAAGTTGGCAGGTTGTTTTGCGTGTTACGTCCCGATTGCAATGAATGTGGAGCATTTTGTGATCACTTTTACCCCTTTTCCACCAAAAAAAGAACTGGTTCGGGACTGGTGCTGGTTCAAAGTTGGTTCGGAGTTGGTTTTACTTGCGAACCGCTTCAGAACCTATTTGTTTTTCCACTGACTAGGGCACCTAGGGACGTCGTTACGTCACGGTGTACGTCGGCATACGTCTTAGCTAGAAACGCTTGCACAACATTACTTTGGGATTATCTCTAACTTGTGTACCAAGAAGGCTTTAGAAACAATTGAAATATGTAAGCCTTTTAATCTTTTCGTTTGATATGTGATCTTTTCTGATAAGTTATGTACCCCTGTCTTGTGTCTTTTTTTCTTTCCATTTCCATTTTCTTCTAGTGTTTTCAATAAAAAAATGACAAAAATATAAACGCTTGCGTTAACTTCAAGCATATCAATTACAAAGGCAGACTCCATCGTGTTTCTGCAGTTTCTCCTCGCTTTGTGATGGTCAGAACAGATGCAACGTAAGCATGACGGGTCAGTGTTCAAAGGTAAGCTGATCGGATTTTGGTTATCGGATTGGATCAAATCTTGAAAATGGGTTGTTCAAAAGGGAAAGTAGGAATCTGAAATCAGATACAGTAGATCAGGGAATCCAATCCTAGTTTTAATCTGGATCAAACCTTCAGTTTGTGTTGTTCAAAACTTGTCAGTGGGATTTGGATAACTTTAATCCAAAAAAAAAAACAAACAAAACAGGATTATCCTGATCCCAACAGGGGGTAGGATTTCAAGGTGGATTTCAGGAAGAAAATTTAATAAAACTTTAAAATTGGCCAAATAATACATTTGTATCATTTAGTGTATATACTTTTATTTATATTTTGCACTTGACTTGTGTAACCGTTGTAACAGTGATAAAGTAGACATAGGCTAACAATTAAGCTATTCAGTATAGTGAAGTAAAAATAAAATAAAAATGATCTTGTCCCCATTTGTGTTTTGTCTCAAAATAAGAAACACTTACAGTGACCCCATGTTGGCTCTTCTACCTGTTCTTTACATAGTTGGTAGCCCACATTGTGATATGTTGTCCCATTTAGAGCACTGGTAATCTCACTGTCAGAAAAAAAGGTACGAAAGCTGTCACTGGGGCGGTACCTTTTCAAAAAGGTACACTTTTGTACCTAAAGGGTACAAAAGTGCACCATGAAAGTACCAATATGCACCCTTTAGATACAAAAGTGTACCATGAAGGTACCAATATGCACCCTTTAGATACAAAAGTGTACCATGAAGGTACCAATATGCACCCTTTAGATACAAAAGTGTACCATGAAGATACCAATATGCACCCTTTAGGTACAAAAGTGTACCTTTTGAAAAGGTACCGCCCCAGTGACAGCTTTCGTACCTTTTTTTCTGAGAAACTGTGTATCTGGATCAGGGTGATCCAGTCCAATTTTGCTTTGAAAAACCGGCATTAAAGTAAGACGGATTACCTGATCCTGGAAAGGAAAAAATGGGATTTCCAAATCCGGATTATTTTGATCCAGATTAAATGTTTGGAACAACTGACCCGACGTGGTAAAAGAATGGTTCTAGTCCAGCAAAGAGTTGGTGTCGATTTGGAACCAATTTTCCTGGCCGAGAACTGGTTCTTTGGCTGTCGAAACACAAAGAACTGGTTCGCGCGCAGGCACCGGCTCCGAACCGGCTCCGAACCGGCTCTCAAAATGCTTTGGTGGAAAAGGGGCTTTTGTGATGCGCGAGCGGCACCTTGGGCAAAGTGTTTATTTGATCGTGAGCATTTGTGAGCGGGGATGGGACTTATACAGTACTCATATGTCACAGCCCGATCACTTAGGACTTAGCGCTTTGTGACAACTTCGAGACGCGCGGGCAGCGTCTGGGGAGAGGTGTGTGTTAATAAGCATGAACGCTCGTGAGTGGGCAAGGGACTTAAATTCACATTCATATTAATATATGTGACTGTGTGACAGAGCGTGCAGAGAGTAGGCATAGGCACGGGCTCGTGGGCACATTTCCTACATCTAACACTCAAGCGGCATTTGCCAGCTTTATGAGAGTGGGCTCTGTGAGTGACACGGGAAGTGTTGTACTTGTGTGTAGGGTTGAACACTGACATGTGGGAACTTTTTCTACACCTAAAATACGATAGGCGTGAGCCGGATAACCAGACATTTTACTCTTTATGAGATACCTCTGAAAATGCAGAGGTATGAGATACCTCTGAAACCTCTGCCACGAAAATGGCGGTTGTGTGCAGGCAAGTGGGTCATTTTATTGGCTCGTTGGCTGCTGTATGTACCACTGCAGTAGCCTGTTCGGGGACTGACAGGGAGAGGATATTTGACGGTGGTCCCTCAGTGGTGGGACTCAGCCGTTCTTTCCCTCCGAGGCCCCCATGGGGAAGGCGGCCTGTGACGGCTAGCCGAGCGCGTACTAGGGCGTCAGCCTTGTTGTCGCTGCGGGCTGGTCATGTGGGTGGCCTGCAGAGGAACTAGAGCATCGCGGCAGGAACAGGTCCATGGCCTGTGTAGTCTTCTGCACCTCAGAGAAGCGGTCGACGATCCTGTTCAACGCTGGGCCGAAGAGACCAGAGGGAGAGTGCGACGCGTTGAGAAATGTGGCGCGCTCAGGCTCCTTCATGTCAGCAAGCGTCAGTCAGAGGGTCTGGGCCTTTCTCATCCCACTCATGGAGGAGATCAGCCTGGAGGATCTGTAGTACAGCCATTGAGTGAAGGGCGGACGCGGCTTGTCCTGCTGCGACATAAGCGCGGCCGACAAAGGCGGATGTGGTCCCACAGGCTTTAGACGGGAGAGCAGACTTTGAGCGCCATCTCGCAAGCGCTACGTGTTCCTGGCCCAGACGGAGAACAGAGATCACATGGTAATATCATTGTAATATGTAATATGCTGTAACATCTCATTGTAATATGCTGATTTGATGTTCCATCTGGGATACTCTTTCACAAGTGAGAATGTGTTGGTTTCTGTTGTTATTTGTATTAACTCCATATGAAAGGTTTTTATTATACTTCTTTTAATGTTTTTTGCAATTACTATGGTAACTTTTTAATATTGTGTTAGCTGATGCATTTGTCTTGTTGTTTTGTGTTGGTTTAGCAAAATCAGTCTTTTGCATATTGTGATATTCATAAATGCATCTAACTACGGTTAGAGACACTTAGTCAACTTGCCTCGAAAGTTCTCGGACTGGCTTTGACCGTTGGTGGACAGCTTACATATTGCGGTCCATAGAAACAGCTGCTAATGAGGAATCTTTGTACAGTATATCTATGATTGAGCATACATTGGTTTTACACTCACTATTGCTGTGCATTGTGGTCGATAACGTTCAGAATGGTTTCGGAATCTACAAATGCCTGTCCCCTCAAATAGTCCCTATTTATACCCTATAGGGCGATTTCCTAGTTTCCTAAGCCCTTTTCACACAGAGATTCCGGAAAATGCGTGGATAATGTGACCCGGCATTTGTCCTGGGATTTTTTGATTTCGGTTCATTCACACTGCCAGTGATTTGCCAGGATCTGTGAGTGCGTTCACACACAAACCGTAAATATCCCGGAAAGACACATGACGTAAGGATGAGACGTGTAACGTACGCGTTGAAAACGTGTACACGCACATACAGCTCCACAAAGCTGGTGAACGATCTCAGATTCAGCGTGAATAGTGAGGAGCTCATGGTCTCTGCTTTGTTACAATTTGCTGACATTTGTTTGTCCTTTTTTTGTTGATGACGAACACAAACTTTCTTCTAAGAGCAACAGAGTCGCAAGTGTCATCACTATGACACACCCCTTAAGGCATTGGTCCTGGCTTTTGTTCACACAGCGCGCGTTCCGGGACTGATTCCGGCAATGTTACTAGGTCCCCAATCCGGCATCGTAGCCGGTATCAATCCCGGGTCGTGTTTGCGTTCACACAGAAGGCGTTCTGGCAATTTCCCGGCAATTTGCCAGGATCAACACGCTGTGTGAAAGGGGCTCTAGTGTGTGACCTAGTTTCTTATTGTTTGTTACCTATTGCAACCTATTGTGTCCACCTGCCCCTTATTAACTCACTTATTTAGTCTCTGTTTATATTTTCTATTTAGTTTAGTTTCTTTTTCTTGGGTTTTAGGTTGTTCTATTGTTCTGGGTATATTTAAGTGTATGAATTACAAACTAACCATGGCAGAGTTGAAATTATGTAACTGCATACAGGACTTGGTGGAAAAAGTTTAAGATTCAGCCATTGAAATTTGATATCTCATGACCACTAAACTATTTATTTAAATGAATCTGCGGCAGTAAGTTGGTATTAAATAAGAGCTCTGTAATTTGTTTACATTCATTATTATTGTAATGTGCTTTGAGGTAATTAAACGCTGTCTCTTATGACACTTTTCTGAATCTGCTCTGTGTGTGACCTGTGCGTTCATGTGTTTTGAAGGAGTTTGGGCTTTGGAGACGCTCTGGGAAGGATCTAATAGCTTAGCTATTTAGCTTAAAGTTAAGATAAAGTCACTTTTCTTCTATAAAATGTCATTCAGGCATAGAACCGAAATAACATAATGACATTTTATTTTCTTTCAGTAAATATTTGAAGCCTTTGCTGATTAAACCCGGCATTTCACTACTTTCAGATATTTTTAGATAGCTCTTATAATGAACAAATAAAGATACAGATACTACCCATGGGAGCTTCCCTGTCCTCATTTGGTCTGTGTCTTTTTGCTAGAGCCACAAAACAGTAAACATGAGTTAATATGCTTTTTAATTAAGTACAGTAGTTGAGGAAGGAAGGGTGGAAGAAACTGCTGATGTTGTCTAAAGTTTCCACTTCAAGGGGAAACGGTATGCTTAGACTGAAATCATAGCATGTACTTCAAAGATTTTACTTGTAACCAGGCTTTAATGAAGCAGTTATTGAATATGTTTCATAAGTTAAGGACAGGGTCAAGTGCAGGCTGATCAAGTCCTACCACACCCAGGGCCAGATTATGGCACCATGAGGCCCCTTGACACGTCTTAGGAGGTTGGCCCTAGACCCATTATTATATTATTTTAAGTGACAAGCAATTTGCCTTCTCCACCTTCTCCATGAATGTTATTAAAGTATTTCAGAGTTGATATATCGTTAAAAAATCAGAATTCACAAAAGTGCCAAGCTCATGCTGAGGGGCAAAAAACACATCTGTAATCATTTCTGGACTAGACTTTATGCATTAGGACATTATATTGCTGAAACTGGGAAATAGCAACCCCCAAACTTGATAGTGAACAAACATCTCCAGTATTATTTGCATTATTTGGTGTTTATTTTAGATAAAATTTCCTGTATTGGAATGAAGGGGCCTATTCTGCACCATGGAACAGTCCCAAATCATTTTTCCTCCTCCACCAAACTTTACAGTTGGCATATGCATTTAGCCAAGTGTTGTCAGACTTCCAGATATTGTGTAATGACGTGTAAATCGTGATCACCCTAGAGAGGGCGTCTTTGTACTGATCTCAGGATTTTGTGCAGCTTTACGCCCTTTGAAACCTGTATATTGGTTCCAGAAGTCATTTGGTGCTCTGTAGTGAGTGCTGAAATTGAGAATAGATGATGTTTACATGCTGAGTAGTTGTTGCATTTATACACCCACAGTAACAGTACTAACAGCAACTAGTGGAGCTTATCCAGTAACAAACTTGGAAATGGCACTCTCAGTCATTGTTCCCTCAATAAAAAAAATAGTTATAAGAAATCCATAGTATGTAATAGTATGCATATTTAAAAATATTTTAGTATAGCAAAAATATAGCCTGCACATTTAAAAATATTTTAATATATGCAGACATGGGCAAGACAGCTCGCTTGCATATTGCCTGTCCTGCGGCAACTGCAGCAGCCTATCGAGAGAGACCCTTGGTGACGTCAGGTCCAATGGGGGCGATTCATGCCCACTACGTAACCTCCCGCCAAAGCAGGTGTGGCCTGGGCCTATAAATATAGCTCAATGGGCTGATATAATCTGTTTTTTTCATCGCTGAAGCAAACCAGAGCGTGTTTCGGGCACGGCAAAGATACACAGTACTCATTCCCTCTTCTAGAGAGCACCAAGGTTACTTTAGTAACCAAGTATGTTCTCTTGCGAGAGGTTCTCTCGTTATCTTACACTAGGGGAACACAGTGTAAAACGCCATGCATGCTAGGATCTAACATCAAAGTCCTAAGGGGACGTGCCCAGGGCTCATAAAGTGCATAATCATCAGGGACTCACAAAGAGTCTAAGAGAGGCTAAAAGCAGATTTCCCAATATGTTAGCGTCCAAAGGGAGCTAATCACATCAACAGTGTTCCACACAGTCAAGGTGAAAATGTTTGGCCTGAATTGGGTAACGGTATGGGTCTTACTTTTGCCCATGGAGTTATTTTATCAATCAGTGAGCAGTGCTCAAGCGGTTGTAGTATTCTGAGCCAAAGCAAGCGGGCAGACAATACTGATTGTCTGACCGAAGGTAGTTTAGCCTGTGAGGCGGGAACCTCTAGGTTATAAAACCTTATAAATGTTGACGGGGAGGCCCAGCAGATATCCCGCAAGGTAATCCCGCTATACCAAGCCCACGACGAGTCCATGCCTCTTGTTGAGTGCGCTCCATCGCCTAAAGGACACTTCAAGCCTTTAGACGTGTATGCCAGCGCTATGGCATCAACTATATATCTGTATAGGCTCTATTTTGATGCGGCTATTCCCTTAGCACGTCCGCTGAACAAAATGAAGAGCTGCTCAGTCTGTCTGAAAACAGACGAGCGAGACACATAAGCTCTTAATGCCCTGACTGGGCAAAGGAAGCTCACATCCTTTTGTTCATTGTAAACTAGCAGGGCAGACAGGGAAATAACTTGAGCCCTAAAAGGTGTGCGTTAAGCCCCAATGGCCTATGCAGCAGATTTCGCGCTGCGCCGCCAGGTCCATAGCGCTCCTCTAATCCGGCACACTGATAGCTTCCGGTCCTTCCTCATCCAGTTTTCGGAGAAGGTCAGTTTGAAAGATCTGCAGTACAGCCATCGTGCAAGTACAAGTGCTGGCTGTGCATAGCGGAATTAGTGTGGCAAACTTTAGAAGGTAGCGCCGTCTTAGCTCACCATCCAGCAGAGGGCAGGCAAAGATGTTTTTTACGGCGCGACACTATAGCCAGCGGAAGTGCAGACTTGGAGAAAAATGCTAGACAAGTCCTTAGAGTCACCAAGGGGCTCTCTCGATAGGCTGCTGCAGTTGCCGCAGGACAGCCAATAGGCACGCGAGCCGTCTTGCCTATGCCGGCATGCTGCCACAGCGTGTTTGACATGAATTCAAAATTAAGGATAATTGTTGGCTTCAATATCTCATGGAAAAGAGGTTTTCCCCTAGCGTAAGATATTACGCAGTACGAGAGAACCTCTCGTGCGAGAACTAAAAAAGAGATAAAGGCTCTTTTTGGAAAACTGCTTATTTTAATATTTCTGGTCTTATGCATGACTCACATTTTAATAACATTTTTATTTTATTTTATGTGAATGCATGCTTAGGGATTTTGTAGTTGTTTTTTGTTTATTTATCTGGTGAGACTTGATCTTGCCAAGGGCAACGTGACGTCAGGACCGTCACTGCCCAAATTATTTCACTTTGTGTTGAATGTGTTGAATGAATCCGGAAAGTCACTCCCAGCGCTCTAATGAGTCTGATTTGAGTGTGAGGGTCATAATCAATCTAAAGCTAAAACGAGTCACGTCTCATCATTTTATCACTCCCACCATCCCACCTCCAGTGTTTCATCCTTCATCCTTCAATCACCAAAAACCCAAATGACCAACACAATCACTGCGCCGGTATTCAGAAGTCAATGGCGGCATGTAATGGAATGACACATCTCTTCACCTCACTGTTTTTTAATGTTTACATAATCATCCTTTTACAATGGCTTGTCGTATAGTAGCCTGAGGCCTGTGCGCGCATTTAACACAGTCTCATCCCAAGAAGTCATATAACTGACGTCTTGGGAGGTCTTTTGACCATACGTCAAGATCCGCCTTTTTAGGGTACCCTTAAACGTCGGTTACATGACGATCCCGGGCCGTTATACAACTGATGCTTTACCTTTAGCGTCGGTTAGGTGACGGGGTAGATTTAGGTCTGGGGTAGGGTTAGGATCCGATAACGTCATCTAACCGACGTTTAAGGGTACCCTAAAAAGGCAGATGTTGACGTATGGTCACAAGACGTCCCAAGACATCAGTTATATGACGTCTTGGGATGAGACTAAGTTGGAGTATTAGGATTTGAATGAGTCTCACAATAAGCGGCAGCTTGCAAAAAGGAACCTGTCTGTCAGTCATGCTGAGCTGAAGATTTTTACTGTCTCTTCAGAGTGCCCAGGATAAAAGAGTGGAAGATCATGATGAATGAGAGGCAAGTAAATTTAATTGAATTGAATCATTCTGGAAATCTGAAATGGCAATTGTGAAGCCAATCCATGTTGCTTAATTATTGGTCACTCAAAATAAAAAAATTACCCTTTGCACTAGCCTTTCACTAGTCCTTTCTAAAGGATGTAGTATTTAAAGATGAAAGACACAATTATCTGTTTGGAGCTTTTTCAACTCATCTTTCTCTAAATTGAGTCTTTGCGAGAGAGCCCAGGGAAATTGCCGCAAGAAATACAAAATAGGCAATTGATGAGCGTGATGGCCACAGCATTTACTTGTCACAGTTAATTACCTGCAATTAAAGACATTGTCCTTGGATCACTCCTAGATGTTTGTTCAGATGCCATAAATAACGTTACATCCTAACTGCAGTTACTAAGGATTTTCTCCCACCCAATAGGTTTATAAACTTGGTTGCTGTAAATGGATCTCCAGGGACCCATTAAGCTCACTTTAGTTGAGAGCTACAGCAACACACATTGCTACTTGAATTATTCAGCGTGTCAGGTTGGTCGAAGTTAATTTAATCAGGTCACAGGTTCTGACTCCAAACTCATCCAACGGGTGTGCGAACCTTGTTGTATAAGTAATGATTGAGTGCCTTTCGGACGAGTTGAGTAAATAACAAATAAACACTCGATTGCGCTGCAAAACCTATTGAGCTCACTGCAGAGGCAGTATTTTAAGGCATTATAGTGAATGTGTCAATTACTGTATGCTTCTTCTCAAGATGCCTTGATTTTTTGCCAACTCCAAAGCAGTATCATAAGTATCCTCAAAAGGGAAGGCAATCCAAGAATGAATTATACGACAAGCTCAATGGAAAATAAATCCTTGAAGGTGGCAATTAAAAAAGGCTTATTTTACCCAATATTTGAGTGTGCCAAAGAGCGATTTAAAAATAAACCTTTCTGCTAAACAAACTGCTTACCGGGATTCAGCAAGTATTCAAATATTGCTTTTAAACTGCTAATACTTTTTCATTATGGTATTGAGTTGTTATTATTGTCTAGCATGCTCTGGTTGGAAAACATGCTTTGCCAGCACAACCTACTGTAATATTTAATATTGATAAACATGCATACTTGAAAAGCTTTTAACCTTACTAACCCTGTGCATTCATCTCTTTATGATTAATATATAGATGTGCATTCTTGTAAAAGAAGGATTTTAGACATCTCTAGCTGTAAACAAATGATGCATCATGATGCGAGATGCAAGTGCAACTGCCAAACACAATGTTCTAGTGAATATTTATGTAGAAAAACTATGGAAAAGCAGCTCAGTGGAATGTAACTTTTCTTCTGTTCCACAGAAGTCGTTATATCCGTTTAGATTAAGGGGGAGTAAATGCTGATTTATTTTTGGGTGAGCAAACTTGCTTATATAGTTTATAACCCTATTACATTTTTCGGTAACACTTTATAATAACTGCACACTATTAATCATTAGTTAAGCATGAGTAAACAGTTAATTCATCATTTATAAAACATTAATATGCAGTTTATAAATATAGCTATACATGCTTTTTTCTTGATTTATAAGCATATCTATAATGCGTTTAATGATTGTATTTTCATACTTTGTTAATGATAAATTAATAATTTCTAAATGAAATATAGCATTATTTACAAACCAGTTGTTTAAGAGTTGTCAGTCATTCATAAGATCACTTAGAAAGTGTAAGTAAATGTAGTAAATACAGGTAGTTATAAAGCATTTAGTAGTGGTCAGTTAACTATTTTTGTGACCTAATCTAAAGTGAGGACTATTCATGCTTTGTAAAGCATTTATAAAGGTGATTTAAAGACTCGTCAATCTTCTAAACAGTCAAATGGGTAACACTTTATAATAACTGCACGCTATTAATCATTAGTTAAGCATGAGTAAACAGTTAATACATCATTTATAAAACATTAATAGACATTAATATGCAGTTTATAAATATAGCTATACATGCTTTTTTCTTGATTTATAAGCATATCTATAATGTGTTTAATGATTGTATTTTCATACTTTGTTAATGATCAATTAATCATTTCTAAATGAAGTATAACATTATTTGCAAACCAGTTGTTTAAGAGTTGTCAGTCATTTATAAGACCACTTGGAAAGTGTAAGTAAATGTAGTAAATACAGGTAGTTATAAAACATTTATTAGTGGTCAGTTAACTATTTTTGTGAGCTAATCTAAAGTGAGGACCATTCATGCTTTGTAAAGCATTTATAAAGGCGATTTAAAGACTTGTCAATCTTCTAAACAGTAAAATGTAACAAACACAACACAGTGATACAGAACATAGAAATATTTAACAGCCTTTAAAAATCCTTTACAAGGCATGAATAGTCCTCACTTTAGATGAGCTCACGAACATAGTTAACTGACCACAAATGCTTTATAACTACCCAAATTAACCCTTAATTACAGCATTAATAAATGTTAATAAAGCATTTATTAACACATTAAGTAACCATCACTATATGTCTGAATAATAAGATGTATGAATGTACATTTAAATAGTTTATTAATCATTTACTAACTCGCTCTAAGTAATCGTATGAACCACTGAAAACTCTTAAATAACTGGTTCATAAAAAATGCAATTCTTCATTTAGAAATGATAAATTGATCATTAATAAAGGATGAAAATACAATTATTAAACAAATTATAGATATGCTTTTAAATCAAGAAGAAAGCATTTATAGCTGTATTTATGAACTGCTTATTAATGTCTATTAATGCTTTATGAATGATGAATTAATGGTTTACTCATGCTTAACTAATGATTATTAGCGTGTAGTTATTATAAAGTGTTACCCATTTTTCCACCTAAATAAGCTTTTCTAAGAGGGCATTTAAGACAACACCTTTTTCAACATCGCCAACTACTGGCCTGGCATGCATAATACAGTGATTTTAGGCATCTTAACGTATCCGAGCGAATGAGGATCGTTTCGGCAACTTTGTCATCTGTACACAAAACTTTTCAAAAATGCGAGGAAAGACTGTCATTTTAATTTTTAGTACACCATTTTTTTGTGTAAACATACCCTAAATCTAACCGATTTTGTTTTTACTGTAGCTATTGCTCCAAAGAATGATCAGGACTTTAAGCTTGAAGATTTCCCCCCCCCCCCCCCCAGGGAGCACATGTGCTACTGAGTTGAAAAATGCTTGAGTGTTTTAAATAACTTTAGGTTTTCCTTTATTAAGGAAAAGTTTTTCCTTATTAAGGAAAAGGAGACATTTACCAAAATAATAATAAAAAAATAATAAAAAAATAAATTGATTAGAATGCAATTGGTTTTGGAAAAATTCTGCTTCATTGTACTGCTTAATTATACATTGGCCTGCTTATTACCGTTTTATATTTATGCTCTTGGTGTTTTCTTCCTTTGACTAAGCAGCCCAGACAGAAGCCACAAGAGTCTACTTTGAATTAAATGCCAAAGTTTATTCTGTAAACTAAACAGAGAAAAAACTTTGTGTCACATTGGGGCTTTGATGAATTGCAATGCACATGGTACAAAAACAGTCTTTAATATTAAATTCAAAAATGAAAAACACGAGAGGTTACCTGGAATAAAGCATAACTACCACACAAAGACAAAACCGAACAAAAAAACTGGGGAAACTAAGGACTTAAACACAAAGGGAGACATAATGCTGGACAGGTAAATGTAATTAGTAACAAAGGGACCTAACTTGGGATTAATCAAGACTAAACTGAACTGTGACAAACACATGGGAACAAAAATGCAACTAAATTAAGCACAATCCTGACATTATGCAATACGGGACTTTTAATTTAAATAAACTCGGACTCTTATTTTGAAATCTATGCTTTACTATTGCCGGCTCATTAAAAAAAAGATGAGGGAGATAAAATATGCTCTCACAACCATCTACCACTTATTACAATATAAACACTATAAAGTAAATATTGTCATAATTCATCAACAGTAGATCATAAGCAATCTATTGACTTAAATGCATGGTATTCATTGATTATGAACAGCTCAGAAACCGTGAGGCACTGTAGCGGAGTGGCAATCGGGAAAGTCGGGAGTTTTTCCGGTGGGCCGGTAGTGTTTCGAGGCCACGAGGGCCGGTCTGATCAAATATATTTATTACAAGTTCGCCATGCGCACTTGGGGCCCAAGCGAGGGGAAGAAAGCGAGGGGAATTTTTAAAAAAATATTTTCTATATTCTATATCATATATTTGCACTAAGTGCAAAAAGACACTTCTTACGCAATAGCTACAGTGGCGTAGGTCGTAGGGTTTGAGGTGCTTGCGAGTTCGAATCCGCCTTTTGCCGAACTCTCTTTTCTCCCTTTTCCCAACACATACGTAAAGATGTAAAATGTATAACCTAACATAAAGGTATCTAGCATTATATTTTGCCAAAGAACTAAAATTGAAACCATGATATGGCTTTGTGCCTTTATAAAACGCCACAAGACTTTAAGAATAGCATCCTGTTTGTGCTGTGTAATTACTTTGCTCACGCAATCATCATGGTCATCTGGTGTTTTCTCCTACTTAAAAGCGCAAGGGTTTATTTCTTGCAAGTGAAGAAATTAGGGAAAAAAGTATTTTAATTTTTCTATATTATAGTGTAATAGGCTAAACTTTTGAAATACTAATTTTCAGTTATATAGTACATTTATAGGCCAAATGGATTTTACATCATAGGAATAATTATATAAATCATCATTACATTATTATAATAATTGTTTGGCATCCTAAAACACCATTGATAATGTAATGCAGACTGAGACTCTCATAACTAAAAAAGCCCTATTTTATTGTCCTGGTACAAATCAATGTTTTTTCTTTGTTCAACGAGCAGTTCATGGCTTGAAGCTCTTAATTTTGATCTCTTAAAGAGCACGAGATTGATGCATTAAAATGTACAAAATGTTCTAGCGGGGAAGCATGCCCCCGAACCCCCCTAGAGGCACAGAGTCCACCCAAAATAGTTTTACAAATTCATATGGGAAAGAACGACCATTTATGACCTTTACTCCAGCATAGTACAACAAAGTTCCTTTTAAATCAGTAAAACTGTAAATGCTATTTTAAATTCCTGCCGGCGACGAGGGCCGGTGGTCTACGAAATTTCCCGGTAGATTTTTTGGTCCCACTCCACCCCTGGTGACACGCATCAGTGTCACGTTTCTACTTTGATGCACGCAGCACTCATTTTATTCAATGAAATCAGCCTTTTGAAGTTTAATAATCAATATCGCAATTTCTTCTTTTTTTAATCCCAAAATTTAAGTCCGCTTACAATAGTAATCAAAATGTTTGTAATACCATTTTATATATTTATGACTGATTCTTCTTCTTTTTTTTTCAATGTGGGTGAAATTTGCCTTGATATACAGCGAGGGAGGCAAACACACCATACCATTTTCTTTAGGGGCTAATTTTTATTTAATTGATGTGACATTAGTGAGTTTGTGTTTGTGGAATTTGTATTTCTGCAGAAGAAAATGGCTTGAGAAACCACTTTGATAAATACAGCAATGCAACACAAATACCTGCTGTGCTGCACTCAGGCAAGACCTCGGCATAGCTAGGTGACAAAAATCGCAGAGTTTCTCCCTAGTGGTTCTGTCAGCATGTGCTGAAATGAATGTTCATGGAAATAAAGGGTAGTCAACACATTCCAAGTGTGTCCATTTGGCTTAAGAGGAAAACAACTGGAAGTTGAGCTGGCTCTCTGCAGGGAATTGCACTTGGTCTATTTTAGTGAGATTTAAGGCTGGATTTACTAGCCTTACTGTGCCTGTTCTAATAAAGCTTTGAAACTACACTGAGACTGGCAGCCCTGTTTTATTGGACCTTTACTGAACAAAGGCTAATGTATCTTTTCTCCAGTGGAAAAAAAATGTTACTGATGTTTAAGTGAATCTTATTTATTTATTATTCTTAAACCATTTTTTTCTTCACAGCATAAATGTGCAAGGCTTTCAGGCATATGTGCATCATATTTCCCTTATTTTATGTTTCTAAGCTTTCTTTGTCCCTTTTCCATTTGACAGCTTAATCGCTTCACCTGGTCTATGTATTTGTTTGTGCCTGTGTGTAAAAGTTTTAAATCTCTTTAAATGACTTCTGTTACTTCTTCAATCCCTGCACAATCTTTTTTTGTTGTTGTTGTATAGCTAATGTAGTAGTAACAGTTGTAAAAGTTGTCTTATAAGTTAAACATCTTCAATGTTCCAATGCAAAATTTACTAATAATAATAACATTCACAGGTACAGAGAAGACGGTCATAAGGTACACAAACACTTGATACAAAGTCTAAAAACTGACCAAGACTGGCTTAACTAAAAAGAACTAAATACAAACACAGATTAACAGACACCAGGTGACATAGATGAACACTGATTGACAGAACACAGGTGATGCAGATGAGTAGGAGGTGCAGCCAGGTGTGGGCCAAGGAGGATGTTGGGAACTGTAGTGCTGACTGAAGTGAAGATCAGGCTGTTCAGGCCAACCCGGTCTCATCCCAAGACGTCATATAACTGACGTTTTGGGACGTCTTTTAACCATACGTCAATATTCGCCTTTTTAGGGCCCCCTTAAACGTCGGTAGATGAGGTTATGGGATCCTAAGTTTACCCCAGACCTAAACCTAACCCTAACCCGTCACCTAACTGACGTTAAAGGTAAAGCGTCAGTTGTATGACGGCCCGGGATCGCCATCTACCAACGTTTAAGGGGGCCCTAAAAAGGCGGATATTGACGTATGGTCAAAAGACGTCCCAAGACGTCAGTTATATGACTTTTTGGGATGAGACTGTGTTATTCAGGCATGGCTTGAGGATCAGGCTGGTCAGGCAGGAGGTGAGGAAGCTCAGGCGGTGTGGCTGGTGATGGTGGCTCAGGCAAGATGGTTGGTGATGGTGTTTGAGTTCGAGTGGCGATGTCATCATCAGCCTCACCCACGGTGAAGGCTGAACCACTCAACCACAGCACATGATCCAGGTACTGAGTGAGTGTAACTGGGATCGCTGCTGCTGGAGCTTGCTGGTAAAAGAAATCACCCCACACCAAAAGATAGTCTTCAAGGTGTCCTTTCAGTCTTTCAGTGTTGTGTTTTGTCGTCTTAATCTGTTTATAACGTTAGTAACTGTATAAGTAGTCTTCCTTTATTAAATTCATTATATTCATTGATTCTGTCTCTTGCTCATATACAAGTCCCTTTAATGTCAGCGCAGTCACATCCCAAGACGACATACAACTGACGCTTTTGGCCATACGTCAACATCCGCCGTTTTTACCCATAAACGTCGGATAGATGACGTTGTCTAATCCTATTCCCAGACCTAAACCTACCCCGTCACCTAACTGACGTTAAAGGTAAAGCGTCAGTTGGATGACGCCCCAGGATCGTCACCTAACTGGCGTACCCAGTTAGGGTACCTAAAACGGCGAATGTTGACGCGTAGTTGACAAAGCGTCAGTTGTGTGACGTCTTGGGATGAGACTGTGTTATTAATGTACAATCCAAAGCCACGTGCTTTAATAGTATAAAAGTACTGTAACTAGCAGGCTATCTTTGTAAAACAGGAAAATTGCATCCATGGCCAGAAATAGCCTTTCCTTCCTGTAGGATGATTTCTGTGTGAGAACTGATAAAGAGTGCATGATCATCTTGCTTGACAAACAGATCATCAGATCACAAATTAATTCCGGCAAGTGCTGTCACGTGCTGGAGAAGGCCTGGGGACCCGCTGGGTACGGTGCTTTTCATGGTGCGGTCAACATGGCAATAGTTTGCAATGATGGAAACCGCCGTCAGTGAGCACGAGAGCTGCATGATCCTTACCCAGGCAGGTACGGCGACTGAAGGCGGCGAGATGAAGGCCAGTGGCTTCAGATGGAAAGGCTTGTCCCGCAGAAAGCTTTTTCTCAAACGGCGCGGCTTCTTCACTCTGGATCCAGCGATGCGTGAGCTTTGCTGAAGAGATGAAAAATCTGATTATATCAGCCCATCGAACTATATTTATAGCCCCATGCCACGCCCGGTTTGGCAGGAGGGGGACCCATTGGGTCTGGCGCCTCGCCTTGAGGATAATTAATTAAGGATAATTTTTTTCTTCAATACCTAAGAGGTTTTCCCCTAGCGAAAGATATTATGCAGCACGAGAGAACCTCTCATAAGAGATCTTAAATTACATCCAGTTTATTAGCAGCACTGTGCACGGGCGTGAATCCCGCAATATCCACCTTTGATCTCAGAGGTGTCTGATCCACTGCGAGAAGAGAGAGCTGTCCGGCTTGCCTACACTTTTTTCACTCCTCCTCTCACTGCAGCAGCCTACTCTCGACTACATGTCAGGCGAGGCAAGGCACATCTCAAACAAGCCTATTGACTTGCTATGGCTTGGCACAGATGCTCTACCAATCACAGAGCTGAAACCGTTTTGAGGAAAAATCCTAGTATGGAGAAACAACACATACTGAATAGACAGATTCGATGGGTTTATTTCCTCAAGAAGATTTAGAAGTTTATTTTCAAATTATAAATTCCTATAAAATAACATTAGATTTTTTTATTTTTATTTTTTATTTTTTTTAGGCTCTCTCTGATAATTCCTCTCTGGTTGTATCATATTTGTTCTTTTGTTTGTAATGTGCATATTATTATAAATATTGTTCTTAGTTTTAACAAAAATAAAGTAAAATTACATAAGTAGTCATGGATACATTATTTTCAGATTTTAGATATGTTTATGACACAGTTCTGTTCATTTTTTAGTAGTT
This sequence comes from Pimephales promelas, assembly GCF_016745375.1. The sequence continues at coordinate 502,733 of NW_024122003.1, read as the reverse complement.
TCATTAGTCACACGTGTTCCTTTGTTTGAGTTTCCCACCACCCATTAATTTCCATGGACACTATATTTTAATCTCAGCTGTTTGTCATGTAGTTCATCAACATGTGAATTTAAAGGACAACTCCGGCGCACAATGAACCTTTGGTCTAATTACACATTGCTACCTAGTCAACCGTTATCTGAGATTTGTTTTCATGATTGCCGAATGTAAATAGTTTTATCTCTAAAAACAGTTTAGCCTATAACGCTAGTATAATGCTAGTATATGGGGCATATAGTAATGACAAATAAAAATCGCTTGTTATTACCACTAACAAGGTTCAAAATAGCCCCACACTAACACGACAGCATAATAAGTGTCCCTACATTCAAACCGAAGCATTGAGAACTTGGTCAGTGTCCATACAGTTTAATAAGAAGATATTTTATACACACAGTCAACTTCGCAAATACAGGAAGAAGCCATCTTTGAAAAATAGTCTCTACCAGTCGATCTACGAACACCGATCCATGTGCGCTGGTGAGATGTGAATAAGGTGATAAGGTGAGCGCGAACAGTAGGCTACGTGTACATATAGAAGAGAAGAAAACGGTTCGTGTTTGTTTTTCTTCTGAAAACAACGGATCATATGAGATTCTGCACAGTTCAGCGCACTTGGATCGGCGTTCGTAGATCGACTGGTAGAGACTATTTTTTAAAGATGGCTTCTTCCTGTATTCGCGAAGTTGACTGTGTGTATAAAATATCTTCTTATTAAACTGTATGGACACTGACAAAGTTCTCAATGCTTCGATTTGAATGTTCATATTGCGCCGGAGTTGTCCTTTAAGTTCACCTTCACTCAGTGTTTGTCCGGTGTGGTGTATGTTAGTACCCGTGTAAGTTGTGTTTGTTCTAAGCCTTCTATGGATTACCTTTTGGATTTTTATTAAACTCTGTGTTTTGAATCATCATCTTCTGTCTCTTCATCATCTACCCGCACCTTGCTGACAATTTAAATATAATTTACATGTATTTTACACAAACTTAAAGCATCAGTGTATCGAATAACGAACAACACGTTATCTAACAAGATTTCATATCACATAGCAGATTCAAATTTTTGCAGATTATCAATATTGATTATTAAAAAAAAATATTTTAATTCTAAAACAAAAACAATCCTCAATAATCCCTAAAAATACATTCTGCTCAGTATGCCGTAATGGTCCGTTTGAGCAGGCACAGACACACGTTGACTCTATTACCTCAGGCGTATTGCTAAACCAGAGTTTCATCTGTCATTTTATCCTCAGCATCACAATAAGCAAAACTGTGTTGTTTTGCTTTATAAAGTGGAAGCCAGATGTTATCTCTTTAGTAAGTGCATATTAAGGTAGGACCAGGAAATTAGCTTTTCCAGCACTATTGATGCAATTTGGCAGTCCGAAATTGTTAGCAATGCAATTCAGAAGCAATTTGCGAGAGGACTTATTAGCTCAATGAAGCTGAAGAGGCCATCATCATGTAGGAGAGAAAGACAACAACATTGGTGTTTGCTTTCAAATAAACCAAATTAAAGCAGAAAGATTGCAAGCAAGATGTTAACTGCTTATGTGAGGATAAATGGTAAGACCTCAGGGTGGGAACTTACAATCGTACTCGGGGAAAGCCAGAGAATAAACGTGCGTGTGGGTTTACTCTATTATCGAGCACCTAATGACGACCAGTAGCTCTAATCAGTGCTTCTATGTCTCTGCATAACTCTCAGCAAGGGTAGATTAATCAAACCGTGTCAACATGCGTGTATCTGAGACAGCTTTACCCCCACACTCCTCTGTCTATATGAAAGCAATAGCTAACTCAAAGACAAAGTCCTTAAAGCCATGTTGATGCTGTGTAGACTGCATCAAGATCTGCTGTCGGATTGAAAGAGCACCGACAGCAGTACCACCTCCAAATTAAGTGCTATGTAAACAACACTTCTAATAAACTCCTCAACAAATATACTCAATTTGTTTACCTCACTATAAGAACAAATAGCTTAGAAAAAATAGTTTCCCACAAAGAGGAAACAAAGGTGTTTTGTTTTTTTATTTATACATCGACATGCTAAGTATCAAAAAGCACCAGGCTATAAAACACTAGAAAGGATTCGCTTTGACTTTTTGTTTGATTGTGTTTCGCTTAGAACTTTCTCCTGGTTTGTATCACTTAAATCTGATTTGTGTTTTTCAACAGTAAAACACTATTGCCTGCAACTTTAGACATTCATAGGTTGAATTTTTCCTGAATAGTGTGAAAAGTTGCGCTGCCATCAAGGAAGGCATGTTTGTGCTTATTTTATTTTATTTTCTTACCATATTTGATGTGTCTACTTGATTAATCCAAAATTGCAGCTGTTCATCATATGTTGCAATTGTATCGCACCAGAAGACTTGGGTAAAGTTGCTTGATTAATGTGAATTTTTTATGAACTTTTTGAAGCATCAAAGTTTGTTGTGTTTCAAAGTTCAATTGTGTTTCGAAGATGACGGATTTAGAACAACGTGAGGGTTAGTAAATGATGACAGAATTTTCATATAACTAGTTATCATCATCCCAAGTTGGGAAAGTGAGCAGTAATTTAAAGTTATTTTATGGCTCGTTTCCACTGAGTGGTTCGGTACGCAATTATTTGCGTTTCCACTGTCAAAAGTTGTGAATGGTACCAAAAAGCCGAACCGTACCGTACCACATTTGGGGTACCCTTCCGTTGGGGTACCTAGCACAGTAAAAGGGTACTAAAAGGTGGAGCTAGACTCAATCCAGAACGGTGATTGGTGGACAGAGTATCGTCACTCGCGCGTGCTACAAGGGCATTAGAAGCATACAGTTGAAATATAATTCTACTGTTATTGTGTCACGAAATGTAGTTTTAAGAGTTTTTCAGGGGAGAAAGTACTTTTTTAAAGCTCAAATCTGTGGTTTATTTATAGATTTATGATAATTTGACTGAGGTCCATTCCATGCGATCACCGGACGCTCGCGCTCCTGTCCCCCACCTGGAACAGCCTTTCCTCGGCTAGTTGTTCTGATGTTTGCCACTGACTCGAACGTCTCTGTAGTGGTTAAACATGAGTTCGTCGTGTATAAACCTAACAGGTGATCTTTGGTCTCGTGAATCTATAATTCGTTCCCTGGCCAATAGTTTTGGCAGAAGGCTAAAGTTTCATATTTTTGAGCGCTGAATTTGTACAGTATATTTGACTGACTGAATTGTTTCTTGATCTTATTTAAGCTTTACTGTATTTTATACCTTTTACTTACTTTTATAATGGCTATTATTGATCAAACTGAAATTCAACAAAAATAGATAGTTTTGCCATTTTTTTTTTTATTTTATTACAAGATCATCTGTAATGTTGTTTATTGCAACATTTGTACCAATGCGATATGCAATACATTACATATTGCCTGGAATATGTTTAATATTTTTAAATTTAAACGATAAGAGGCAGGGTTGTTTTATACTTAGTTTTGTTATAAATATAACATTACATACATGCAGTGAATATAATCAATAGGCTATACATTGCCTGAACCACATTTGTGTGCTTTATAATGTTAAAAATGTATTGAAATGAAATCGTAAAGAAGCAGAGTGGTGTTTTATAACATATTTCGTTTTATTGTTGCCTAAAATGAACATACAGAGATAACCGGAGTCGCAGAGCCAGAGCGAGCTGAGCGCTGTTTTAACAGAATTACTGGACTCGCGTCCTCGGGATCATTCTCCTGAGTCGGACTTTGCGTTGGCTTCTTCGAAACGCCTAATGCCAGCGCTTGTTTCTAGTGACAAACATGCCGAGAAGCAAGAACAAGATCTGCTGTCTGTCATCCATTGTTGTTTACTATGTCGCTTTCTTCGCGCGAAAATGACGTCGATCGCTTCTTTCCAGCATACCACGCCTATCAAGTAAGGGTACTGTTGGCGGTGGAAACGCAACCCTGATCATGGTGTACCCGACCCGACCCGTACTGTACTGTACTGTACTGTACTGTACCGTACCGTACCCCTCAGTGGAAACGAGCCATTAAAGGGATGTTTGTGTATGTGATGCTGGTGATCCAGAGCTACCTGTGCCTCTGGAATATCCCAATATCAGCAAGGTCACGTACAATGTTTTATGAGCCAATATTTGCAGAGTAGTGATACGCATCAAATTCCCCACCAAACCAGACAGGACATTCAAGCAGCAGAGCATGCTTTTCACAATGTTATCAGTTTCCTTCCTGTATGTTTTGATTGCTGCAAGTTGGGGATCTTGAGGATCTTGAGGGTGACAAGACAAGTGTATTATATAACCTGTCTGGGCTCTTGTCTGAGCACACTGCCTTGTATTAGCAAAGGCTTTTCTGTTGTGTTTTGATACAGGACTGTAAATTGGCAGCAGTTCTTTTAATATTCTGTCCTGGCAGAATTTTTGGAGAACTATAGCCTATTTCACATTCTCCCATTAACAATGTTAATATGTCTCTCAAGCCCTGCAAGTGTTATTATCCTCTCAGGCTGCAGTGTTCTCTTTCCTTTCAGTTCCAGTTTAGAGAGGCGGGTTTTGTGTGTCTGCCCTTGTAAATGCTAGGGGACGCCATCCACACAGATCTTAGTCTTGGCTTGATGGCGTTATTGACTTACACACATACAGACACACATATAAACAAACCCACACACCTATACTGGCTGGAAGCTGGTTGGCATTCTCTTAACTCTTTCCCTGCCATTGACAGAAATTTCCATAATTTATGAGACAACACTTCCCTGTAGGGGTGTCACGATTCTCCAAATCCTCGATTCGATTAAGTTATCGATTCTAAGGTCACGATTCGATTCGATTCTCGATTTAAAAAAAAAATGTAAAGCGCAGATTGCTATGCAATTTTTAGACTACACATTTATGCATTATGCAATATAAATTTGTTCACAATGTACACTACACCATTGCCAAATTTAAAATATAACAAAAACAAGTAACATAACTTAATAGTATAACATTTAAAGCCCCTGAAATGACTAGAAAAAAAGTTTACTTAATTTTGATGAACGAGATTGAACAATACAGTCAGTAAAACGATCTGAACTTTCCATCACGAACGCTACATGGGGCGTGGCAGTATCGACGATACCATTTTTTATTTCGATTTCGATACCATTGAATTAATTTCGATCGATTTCGTGTGACACCCCTACTTCCCTGCCATTGACGAAAATGTCAGTCTTTCCGTGTTTTCACTGTTATACGTTAGGGGGCGCTATGATACATCTTCTGAAAGAGTACTGAATCTCCTGATCAAAGTACATGGAAGAAGAAGTAGAAACAAGCCATAGCATATGTAAGCAGATGCATACAGTATCTAAAATAACGCGATTGCAATTGTAACAATGCTGTCAGTAAATTAGCCTAATTATAATCAATACGTGTACACTTTGAAGAGTAAAAATTAAAGGTTACGTCAATTCAACTTTATTATATGTTAATGAAATTACACTTCCAAAAACAAAACGAAATAAACAAATATACAAATTTCTTTTAAGTATTAGAAATAAAACATAATAAAACATAAAGATCAGAACATTTAATGAACAAAAGCGGGTTCTGCACATGGCAGACAGGGGAGCGTAATCAAAAGCTGGGTGATAAAGGTCAATAATCAGTGTTACGAACCCCTGTTTTAAAAATGCTCTTTGATTCAGGGGTCAGCAACATAAAAGGAGACAATAATAATAATAATTAATAATTCATTACATTTATATAGCGCTTTTCTGGACACTCAAAGCACTTCACATAGAGGGGGGGCGGGGGGGGGGATCTCCTCAACCACCACCAATGTGCAGCATCCACTTGGATGATGCGACGGAGGCCATATTGCGCCAGAACGCTCACCACACACCAGCTTACTGGTGGAGAGGAGACAGTGATGAAGCCAATTGATGTATATGGGGATGATTAGGAGGACATGATGAACAGAGGCCACTGGGCAAATTTGGCCAGGATGCCGGGGTTACACCCCTACTCTTTCGAAAGACATCCTGGGATTTTTTATGACCACAGAGAGTCAGGACCTCGGTTTAACGTCTCATCCGAAGGACGGTGCTCTTATGACAGCATAGTGTCCCCATCACTTTACTGGGGTGTTAGGACCCACACAGACCACAGGGTGAGCACCCCCTGCTGGCCTCACTAACACCTCTTCCAGCAGCAACCTGGTTTTCTCAGAAGGTCTCCCATCCAGGTACTAACCAGACTCAACCCTGCTTAGCTTTAGTGGGCAACCAGGCTTGGGCTACAAGGTGATATGGCTGCTAATGCAACGCCCACTTTATATTAAGTGGCTTTAAGTACTATGTACTTACATTGAACAATAAGTACAATGTATTATTGTGTTCCTGGTGTATTGTAAAACACTTTTGCTGCTATTGAGGTGTGATCTGGGTAAGGTTAGGGACAGGTGTCGTGGTATGGGTAGGTTTAAGGGTAGGTTAAGGTGTGAGGGGAGGGTCAACTGTGTAATTACAAATTACATAAATTAATTATAGCTGTAGTTACATGCTGGAATTTTAAAATTGAAGTACAATGTAAAACCATGTATGTACACAATATGCGCAAGTGCGCAAGTGCAGAGCCTAGCACTCAGAAGAGAGAAAAAGAGACTAATCAGAGCACAAAACATATACACCCATAATAAAAAACACAACATTGTCAAGGCTTAGGCCGTAACAATCAGTCCAGGAAATATCCACAAATCCAGAGGAGCAAAGAAACGAATCAGACTAAATAGCAGACAAATCAAATGAAAAACTAAACAGTGCGAGCGAGGCTACACATTAGAAAATGAAGTTGTATCTTATTTAGCTGAGGGAAATTAAACGCACTACTCACATATCCTTGCTCGATGAAGAATGAGACAACACAGTGAGCCCAACAGGCGGTTGAAATTTAGGGCAGTGACGAGTAGGGTACATGTTGTCCAGTGGTTGTCCAGACACGATTGGAACAACCTTAAGCAATGGCCCTCTGAACGGTGGTTTAATGTCAACATTGTGATAATGCTAAAACAACCTTCACCACTCAACGTAGTTATAGCAACCGTTTGGCCATGTTGTTAAAACGTTGTTCGAAGGTTGGTTATTTTGTGCCAACGTTCTGTGTTTGCTGGGATGTGAGTTTGTTTGTCTCACCCAGGGTGGATGAATAATTGTTTAACACTTAATCCAGAAATTCACCCTAAGCACCAAGCTGTCAATTTAATCTAGGAGTGCCTGCATGGAAAAACATACATATGCATATACACACACATAAAGTCTTATACAAACCCTCAAAGCATGAGTAAATATGCAAGTACGCACACAAATATCTTCAGAAGGCCCGGATAAGACGCGAAAGGCTTTTGCATTTGTGTCACTGCTTGTGTCTTTTCTCTGGCTCACTCTTGCATTCTCTCCCAGTATCTTGACTCACATTCTGAGCTTTTCCCGGTGACAGTACTCTAGGTCAGTTTTGAGGCAGCTGGGAAATGCAATATAGACATGAAGCCGAGTGTATTAGAAAGTTACAGAAGCTCATTTCGTCAGAGCTTTGTGTGAATGTTTGAGATGAAATGCTCCGAGAACTCATTAAGATTAGGTGAATATGTTAGTGAAGGTGTGTGTGCACACACAGGTTTTCTTTTCTTTTTGATTCTCTCTGAATAAGGATATATTGGATTGTTCCAGTGTTTGCACAAAGAGGTATTTGGAGATGATGTTTAATAACTTTATTAAGATCTTCATGCAAATATGAGGATAAATCATAATGCATTATATATAAAAAGAGTGTTATTATCGATCATTTATGTTCTTTTATTCAGCCTCTCCTCACATCTAAAAAAACAGGGAAATAAATAAATTCTGAAATCACAAATAAAATCATTTTAAGGAGATGATGATAGAGAGATAGATAGATGGATAGATGGATAGATAGATAGATAGATAGATAGATAGATAGATAGATAGATAGATAGATAGATAGATAGATTGTAAATAAGAGTAAAAAAAAATCAATTAAAACTGCTGTTCCATTTTTACTCCTTAAGATATTTTAAAATTTTGCACTTCATAACTGTTTTAAGCGATTGAGTTTAACTGTACAAAACAAAACATTGAAAAGCCTACAACAAATTAAGCTTTATCTTTAATCAAGAGTTATTTCACCTGACTTTCAAAAATAACCACTTTGGGAAATATTAACTGGAGTATGAAACTAGCCCTGGTCATTCCTAATCAAAATAAGACATCATTGTTTGCACTGCAGCACATTATATTCAAGTGTTCACCTCTTGCATTGTGCCCGTTTATATCGTTGTCATGTAATGAAAATCTCGATGAAGCTCACCATGTGTTTTAGAAGAAAAGACACAGACTCGCTATTTCAGAGCACTGTAGGTTGCTTATACGTTCCCTGTTTATTTGTTTGCAAAGTTTTCTGATGAAATTTGATGAAATCCCTTGTTGCCGTTTTAAATGAGTTCCTAATTCCAGAGCACTTGAAAGTTTGCCTTATTTTCATGCTGTGAATATGTGATCATTTGGGAATACGTGAACGTTTTGCAGCTAACTGGGTAGCAGCTCTTGTTTGTTCTTAGCAGTAAGTGTGAATGTGTACGTTCCTCCAGCTGTGATTTCTGGTGAGAATGCTGGCGTAGCGTTGCAGATAGATGAAAGCGCCCGGTGTGCGTATGCTTTGGCCTGCATTGTTCGTAAAAGTAGATTTGGGTTTGATGCGCCAGTGTGAAGCCTCGAGCTAATTTCTGTTAGGGGAGAAGAGCACAAAGCGTCGAGCTCGGTTGTCAACGCGATATTCCCTTCAGCTATAGTGATATTTTCAGTTGTTCCTTCTCTCTCTCCATTACTCTTTCAAATATGTGCCCTGTCTTCACAAATACCTTCTCTTGTCCATCTAACTTAGAATTCTCTCTGAAAACATGACTGCTGGCCCTGTCTTTCATCTGGTTTCTATCATACACACTTTCCTTTAGTTGGTGCTGAGTTTTTCCCTGGAATGTAAATGCTTCTATTAAAAGAGCAGTAGTATGGTAATATGATTGACTAGCAATTTCTGAGTGAAATTCATTTCTACACCATTTTTGGTACAGATTTTGTACATTTTAGGCATTTTGTATGACTGCTAACTAAAAAAAAATTAAAAAATTAAAAAACACAAAAATCTCAAGTCAAGTCTTGGTGGAGTGGTTTAAGGTTTCACACTTGTAGTTCAGTTCTCTTTGGCTGCATTTACACTGCAGGTCTTGATTAGTGTTCGAACTATACCGTGTCCTTTGGGGGAGCCCAATTTTTTCCAAAGGGGTGGGGGAGGGTGCGGAGGGCTAGGTTTCGGTGTTCTTGCACTTGCCCGTGCAGAGGATTTAAGCGCCTTTCAGACAGAACGGGGAATGCGCGGCGCTATGAAACCCATTAATTTCAAGGACTTCTAAAGATACATAACAGCTACAAGTGTATGCAAGTCTATGCAAGCACTATATACAGGATTCACCGTATTGACACAAATTGATAAGTCAAACAGCAAACAGCCATCCACAAAAAGTCTATAAATAGGCTGTCTTTGAGTTCACTTGAACAAGGTTTAAATTACTCGTCGGCTACAGAAGAATAGTTCCTCCGTTCAATTAGGCCTAAGGCATCGAGAGTCAAGCAGACCTATAACAACCCAGCCACAACATATAACACATAATAACATGCCTTACCTTAACACAGAATGGATTTCAAGGACTTTGCACAGATCAATGGCCTCCAACGTTCATATTTTTTTCTACAAATCTTTGAGTTAAAGGAGAACTCCGGCGAACAATGAACCTTTGGTCTAATAAAACATCGGCACCTAGTTAATCGTTCTCTGAGTTTTGTTTTCATGATAATCGAATTTAAAGAGTTTTATCTCTAAAAACTGTTTAGCATATAATGCTAGACTAAGTAAAATAAATCGCTAGTTTATACCACTAACAAGGCTCAAAATAGCCCCACACTAACGCAGTAGCATAATGAGTGTCCCTACATGCAAAACGAAGCATTGAGAACTTTGTAAGTGTACAGACTGTTTAATAAGAAGATACTTTATGAAGACAGTTCACTTCGCGTATACAGACAGGAGCCATCTTAAAAAATAGTCTGGATAAGTCGATCCCCGAACGCCGTTCATACAGTTCAGAAGTTCGCTGAACTTCACACAGTTCAGATTATTCAGCACGACGTTCGTGGTTTGACTTATCGAGACTATTTTTTAAGATGGCTCCTGTCTGTATACACGAAGTGAACTGTCTTTATAAAGTATATTTACAAACAAAGTTCTCAATGGTTCGTTTTTCATGTATGGAGCCTCATTGAGCCTTGTTAGTGGTATAAACTAGCGATTTATTTTTACTTAGTCAATGCCCCCATTAGCATTATACGCTAAACAGTTTTTAGAGATCAAACTCTTTACATTCAATTATCATGAAAACAAATCTCAGAGAACGGTTGACTATGTACCGATGTTTTATTAGACCAAAGGTTCATTGTTCGCCGGACTTCTCCTTTAACATTTACTGAACTTACTGAACAACACTTACTGAACATTGAGGCTTTTTACACCTGGCCACTTCATGCATTTTCTGTGATTGTATCGTGAAAAGACCAGGTGTAAATGCCCTCCGAAACTTCGGTTGGTGGTCTGGGCCGCATTCCAGATGAAACTGGACAAATGTAAATGCATCTGGTTGTTGAAACCACATATGTAATTTTTCTAAAAATGCTAAAAAAAATAAACGTGTGAGAACGTTATAGGCTATATGTCATGTTATAGTCAGATATGACGACGCTACTGCAACACACATTACCGCAGATGAGCAGCTGAGCATCTCTTCATCAAGCCAACGTGCAAACTATGAAAATTGCAGACGCTTAACACACAATCATCTTCATTAAAAGTAAAGAATCTAAGTGATCTTACCATTGCTGTTGCTGCTGCCTCTCTTATTGCTCTCTTTGATTTTGAAATTAGCTGATGATCAATAAAATGCAACTCAATCTTGCTTACGGTGACGTGCACTCTATTAGATCTGCATATAGCGCAGGAATTGAAGATCGAATTTATATCCGTTTTGCAAAAACACATTTATATGACCAGATGTAAATGGATCATTTTGATAAGTTTTGATCATTTTGATCTGAGACAACGCATGAAGTGGACAGCTGTAAACTCTTATAGAACAATAAACTCATGAAGAACTTTTGTAAAGGAGTCAAAACCGTTGCACATAAACCAAGATCTGCTGCAAGGAGACACAGTTCTGATGTCTGTACAAACTATAACTGCAGCATATATCCTGTAATGAAAAGTTTAGATGTCTTTGGTCCTTGTTGCATTCATATTTAAGTTAAACCTGAAAATGTGGGTCTTGGCCCACTTGTTTGGTGCGTACCAGAGTTTGGATGAGAGCATTCACACATCAGTGGCGTAGCCACGAGGGGGCCTGGGTGGGCCTAGGCCCCCTCATTTACATGTCCGGTCCCCTCAGATTTCTGATTGCTTAAAATAAAAATAAAAATTTAAAAAAGTTGTTTTATTAGGATTGATAGATTGACCAATCAAAATGCTGCGCGGTAAAATGCAGCTTATTTTCAAACTTGATTTGTTGATATAACGTGTTGCGCGTAACTTACGCTGTCATCTTCATCTTTGCGTGAGAGTTAATATGCCGTGACAATGGCAGGCGCTCAAACTCAAAGTACAATATTACACTTTTTTAAAAAAGCACGGAAAGATCAACTTGATATACAGTATATATAAATAATGTTGCCCCCTCATTTAAAGATGGGAACCCCCAAAAATAAAATTCTGGCTACGCCCCTGTCACACATATTCAATTGAACCAAATATTTCAATCAAACCAAACCTGCCAAGTGTGAACAACTCCTAATTGAGCTATTTTGCTTCTGTGGACCATGCAAGTTCGAGTCCAGCTTCTTTCTCACATTTTTGAAACTGAGTATTTTTCCTCACTGCACTTTTAAAGAGAAAATACTCAGAACTGGTGTTGATTCATGAATTTGCACATGGTTTGTTTTAAAGCATATTAAAAACACCACATAGATAAACAACATTAAAAGCTTGATTTTCACCACCAGAGCTTATGCAAATAAGCTATTGGGATGAACCCTAATAAGTTGCATTTATCAAAACTTTATTATAGTTTTTATGGTGTCATTTGTGACAATTAACAAACTTACTTAGTTTTAGTTTATACTTACATATTTGGCAGAAACATTTATGCAAAATGACTTCAAGATATACATGTTATCACTTAATTTCCTTCAAAACTGAACTCATTACCTTACCATTGCTAACATTATTGTCATGGGTGGAATAATGGTGAAGTGAGGATTCAAGTGTGAGAATGGAAGGATATTTAATTAGCAATAACAAGGAAACCAAATACAAACAAAACCTCCCCGTGGGGGGAAAACAACACAAGCATCAAAATATATCAGAAACTAAGGCAAGACACAGGAACACAATGATACATACATGACAAGCCAGCACAGGACTGCAAACACAGGGAGAATAAATAGGAAAGCAAATAAAAAGGGAAGGCAGGTGGGGCAAATGAATCAATAATCAGATAACAAGACCCTCCAGATAACAAGGAGGGGTTAGACAATCCACAAGAGACACATGAAACACATGCTCAGCCCGTTCTCATCCTTTAGCGTCTCATAGAACGCTATATGACAAAACGGCGCTATACTACGCACATGGCACCCTTTATCGTTAATATTCACGCAAACCCAAGGCGTCATAAATCCTTTTGCGTAATATGAGACTACCCTACCCTACCCCACACCCAAACCTTAACCATCACAGAGCTCTGTTAATAAACCGAGATATAACACAACAGCACTTTACTGACACAACAGCACTGCCTCAATAAAACACTAGCTTTCCCTTATACATTCACATAAATTGTATTAAGTTTGAAATCTTTTGTCTGTCTTTACTCATTCTCTGCTTCCATAGATGACTTGCTATGTGTTGAGTTTTAAGGCTGCTCTCATTCGCTCTATTTATAGTTAGTTTTTTATGTCTTTAAAAGGGGAATAAAAGTAAAGTGCAAGAGGAAAACAACAAACTTCTTCAGAATGAGGGCCAAGCTTTCATCTTGATCTGCCTCAGATACATAAAAAGAAAGAAAGAGAGAATCTAGGAAATTGAGAGGTTTTTTTTTAACAAGATAGAATGTCACAGTGGAATTGAATGACTCATGTGACACAGAGAACGTGCGAACATTCACACATGAGTCTGACCTTCATGCTGAAGGGATACTTCCATTTCTGTATGTCGTGTCTGTATTTGAAGTGACCCCAACAAATATGGACACTCTTAAAATGATGAATTCTATGAATTTTATTAGATAAGAAAATACTGAACTAAATGGCATCTACCAAAAGAAAATTTTTTTGGGTGATTTTAGTGGAATTTTAAATCCAATAATGACATTCAGCCATTTTTAAGTCTCTTAAATGTCCAAATGAAGAGTTCAGATGCAAAAGCCTCTAAACGCCATTTGAAATTTTCTTCTTTAATGATGATTTTTATCAAACTTGTATATTTAAGTTCAGTAATTTCACTTAAATAACAATTAATAGGTAATTATCATTGCCATTTAAGTGAAATCACTGAACTTAAATATACAAGCTTGATAAAAATCATCATTCTAGAAGAAAATTTCAAATGGCACTTAGAGGCTTTTGCATCTAAACTCTTCAAATATACTTTCTTTTTATCCTAACTGTATGCTTTTTTGAGTCAGTGCACAAGAAGGTTTTGGTTTGAGAAGTACCATGACATTAAATCATACACATATCTTCCCGACACACACACACACAAACACACTTCATAACAGGCATGGCATAACCTCAGCGTCTCCCTCAGAGGTCTTCAGCAAAATAAATGTGCCAGAAAGTTTTTTTTTTTTTTAAACCCCTGGGTTGTGATTTATGCCCATGAGTTCAATGTGCACGATGTGGCCCGTGCCCTTTGCAATGGATCATTTCATAGCAATCTTTCACAAATGGCATCATACCATGTTATAGTACTGGCTGAAATAAAAATGTTTTATTATATTGAGTAAAATGTTGGCATCAGACCTAGCTGTATTTTCTCTGTTCTTATAAAACTCTGATATGCAATGTGAAAGTGTTAGGTTGTGGATTCCAAGCCAACATAAAAGCCAAATCAGTGGGATTTTCATATCTGTCACTGATTATCTTCACATACTTTTTGAAATCTGTAATAACTATTATTTTCTTTCTCTTCCTTAAGCTGTAAGCTCTCATAGGATACTGACGCAGACAAATGATGAGACCAAATGCAAAAGCAGAGACAGATTTTGGGAAGCTGTCTAACTCAAGAATCTCTGAACAACATAAAACAATAATCACTCTATTCTCATTAGAGGCAACCTCTGCTTTCACACTGCCTCACCTCAGTGTATCGACTCATGTGTCACTCATTCACTCTCAGATCCTGAGGGCTTGGTGCTAATTTCAACTGCTTCAGAAAGTGGTGCACGCAAAGATTGTAACATATGGTGAACTGTCATTTTAAAACGTTTTGGCCTTTTGTCTTGATCACGAAATGTATATACTTCAACTCTGCTGCTTTGGTCCAATGACCTATGCTCTTAGAAAAAAAGGCTTTTATAAAGGTTCTGTAAGCCACTTCATATATAGAACCATTTAGGGGTTCCCATAATGGAATCATATTATGTAGTTTTAATTAAAGGGGTGGTTTACTGCTTTTTTTCTTTGCAAATTTGCCTATATTTTTTAACTTTATACACGTTTGTTTTACACAATAGCATCAAACTGACTGGCTAATATATACACAAACAGCGTTGGCACTGGTTTACGTTCTTGATCAAATCGAAAAATAACGTCATAAAGTATATATACATGAAAAATACATTTACAACCTTATTATACAAAATTCAGGTCCATAATGTTTGTAGGTGTTTGTCGTAGACACAAAAAAGCATAACTAGCCTAGTGGCTATAAAGCCAGCTCTGGCATTTGATAAAACTAAAACATTACGTCTGGAATTATACATGCAAATACATTTAAAATGATTAAGTCTTAGCCTACTTACAGGTTGTGGCCCAACAACTGCTGCCTCTGGTTTTAAAGTTGGAACTGCTTCATGTTTTAGTAACAGTTTCTTGTTGAATTCGTGGAGATTCTGGAAGCTGTTTTTCTTAAATGTGCAGCACAGAGAGCTGTCATTTTCAAGAACATAATCAAACATAAATTGTATCCATTGTTGACGAAGTACAACGTCTGTGGGAAGTTCGAACACAGAAGACCTGACAGCTGGGTGAACAACACACACTCAATGAGCGGCCGAAATGTGGCCATGCCCTTATTGCATATTCTGGAGGGAGGGTTGATATAAATGTGTGGGTTAGTGATGTCTAAAACCCTGTTGTAGTCCCATTCGAGTCGTAGACATTAAACTTCCTGATTTTTAAAAGACAATATTTTTGCTTACATTGAACTTTCAGCGCTGCAACTTTGCAGATACTTCATGCACCAACAGCAACGCATGTTGAAATCACAATCAACCACCCCTTTAACTAATTTTATGTATAATAACCTGTTAAACATGAATTTATTATGCAATCATTTAAGACAATTCTCTTTGTATAGAACCTTTTTTTGGCAAAGAGGTTCTTTAAAATTCAGGTCCTTTCAGTTCTTTCAGTAAAATACAGTTCTTTCAAAATTCAATCCCCTAGGATTCTATACTGAACACCTTTGATCTTTTTTCCCCCCATAGAGTGTATGATGCCTTAACCCTATTTTCTTTGCTTTTATCTTCTGACTTTTTTATATATTTGATGTGGTATTTAAACCCTTAAATCTCTTTAAAGACTTTAAAGTTTTCACCATCAGGCTGAACGCAAGCCGCATCAGAACCTTGATATACTTTTTTTTTTTTTTTTCTGAAAAGATTTGAGCATATTTGTTTGGAAGATATGTTCATGCAAGTGTGGAGAGATTGCCTTTATTTGCCAGCTCCAGGATGGAGTTAAAATTGTAATTAAAGCAGTGGTTCTCAAACTTTTTGACTTGAATGCCCCCCATTTTCCATTACAATAAGGTCCCTCATAGCTTATTGCTTTTAAAATGTTTTATTAACAGAAAGGATTGTCAATATAGTTAAAATAACTGACCGCAATTGATTTTGTGATTCCATACATTTCAACAACTGTATTTTTGTAATAGTTATGCTCTGTTATATCCTGCTTTAGTTTCGTTTTCACACTGTTTGCTCTGTTCCCGTTTTCCTTAGATCCCTATAGCGTCACTGGCTATTATTTAGTTCCCACTTGTTTCAGTTCTACTAGTCATGTTCGATCGATTCTTAAACAAATCGTTCTTTTGAGATGGTTCACATTAAGAAACCGATTGAGTTTTAGTTCCAGGTTGATGACGCAAAACACACAGCCAAAAAAGCACGCCCGACTCAAAAAGAACCAAATGAGCCGGTTCAACGGAATGTTGAAGTTAATTGCTGAGGATTACAGAGAAGTCTGATGAATGTGTTGGCGATACTATGCAAGCCTGAGGCCCTTTACTGGAAATATGCTTATTATGACTGATATCATCATATAACATTTTATCAAAACCTCCAAAATCCTTTCTGTCGGAAGATATAAATTTTACTGTAGTTTATTATGCATGCAGATTTACATTTTAAGTTGTTAAGCAAAATCAAGGACTTAATGAGACTGGTTTATTCTTTCTACATACTTAAGACATTGCTTTAGTAAATATACTTTAGTTTGCGTTTGTGCATTAATGTCTGTAATGTATGCTGTAAACGTGAGCCTTTTAAGAATCTTATTGTCCAAGATTTAGGCTACTCAATATCGGTCGGTCATATCCTACATTAAGGTTCCTCGAATGAAACCACATTAACAAGTTATTAATAAAAGGCAATTCATAACTTCTTATTTGAATGTTTCAATTTGAATTAACACAAAATACTTTATTTGAATGCTTCGTTGACATTGATATAACATGACACCGAACTGTAAGAAAAAAAATCCATCATCGCAATGACATAAGGAACTGATTAATGTTTTTTTTTGTTTGTTTGTTTGTTTTTTTGTTGTTGTTGTTTTTTTAACTGGTCCATTGAAACAAACTGTTAAAAAAAAAAAAAAGATTCGTGGTAATGAATCAGACTTTACATCGTTACTACTCATTGGGCTCTATCTTGCACCCGGCGCAAATGACTTTATACACTAACGCATGTCTCATTCCTATTTTGCACGCGCGCAAAGCGGGCTTTTTCCCTCCACAGACGCACGTTGGTATAAACTAGGAAATGAACTTGCGCTCCCTGGGTGGATCGGCGCAAAAAGGAGGCGTGTTTTGGCGCAAACTTCCCCAGTGCTATTTTCCACTTACAGAAAACAATTGCGCCACTGATCAGAAAAATCCTGGTCTAAAGTCAGTGGCGCGTTGCGCATTGTTCATAATGCTATTTTAAGTGCGCATGCTTGGCCATAATGTAGCGGGTGCACATACACTTTGATTCTCTCATCAACACAGATGCAGCAGTTTTTATTTTTGCAAATCATACATTATAACAAGGAAAAACATGAGAGAAATCATTGTGGTATACATGAAGATGAAAAAAACCTATATTTATGGCTAATTTTAGTACTAAAGAATCAGACTTGTTTGCCCAATAGTGGCAAGAAACGTATATAATGTTTAATCGACGCTGATTTGGGTGGTTCTCCCATCCCCATACAGTGTCACTTCTCTGTCTTTCACTGCCCTGACAAGAACGTCGGTCTCATCGGCTTTGAACACTCGCCTGGTAAACTTGCCGTTATACAGTAATATCAATCCGTCATGCAACATGCGCTCCTGCTCTTAAAGGGTATGTTGGATGGCGCTCTGATTGGTTTATTTCACGTTACGCCCAAAACACACCTATGAATAATGAAGCTCCTTCAGACCAACCCCTTTTAGATTTGCGCCAGGCGCAAGAGGCATTTATCCCGCCGGGAAAATAGCAACAGCGCCGGGATCCGCCCACAAAGTTACTTGCGCTTTGCGCTTTGACACTTGCGTTTCAGATCGTTAAAATAGGGCCCATTATCTACCTGCTTATTTACTCTTAGTTTCCTCAGTTTCTTTCTATGTTAATGTGCAGTTGTGATTCTGATATTTCTGCGTGTTTTTGTTTATTCATGCGTGTTCATTTACATGTGACAATGTTCTTCAATAAAACAAATGAATAGCTCTTAAGGGGGCAAAACTGAAATTTTCAGTTTACACCTTTTTTAATGAGACAACCGCTTCCCTGTCATTGATGTATGAACAGTGCAAGTACTAAAGTATAGCTATTTTATACCCTTGTTTCAGGGAAACCCATTACTCTGTCCTCATTACAGTTACATTCACTGCTCAGGTGTCCAGCAGAGCTGCTGTCCTTTCTTTTTCTACTTTGTGCTTCTGTGAATAATTCTTGTCATGCAGGTGGAGAGATGAAAAACTAGCACAGCCACCCAAAGGCATCATTTTCCCTTATCCTGTGCTGTCCATTGTGGTGGCTGTGAGCTTTTAAGACGCTTTTTAGAAACATATATCCGTCTTTCAAAATGTAAAGGTTTAAAACGAATACAAACTGTTGAGAAGGTAATTATTTTACATGGGAATTCTAATGTAATATCAGCATTTATAGGTTCTAGTCTGTAATTTTATTGCCGTCTGAATCAGAAATTTGCCATCATTCCAGGAGAAAAATGGTCTTTGGCAAATTACCAACTGTTTACCAACTTTTTTTTAATGTATTTTTATTCATTATGTATTTTCCCTCAAAATCTCTCTGGAATTAGGCCAAAATTCATGTTATTTAAAAAAAAAAAATTTTTTTACTACTTGTAAGTGCAGTAAAATACGTCTGCTGATAATGTTAACATTTGGCCAAACAGCTTAAGTTTACATCGCCATTTATATAGAATTTATTTGAGACATTTTAAGACATTGCTGCAACTGCTCAACTTTTCATATTTACCACACCTTTCTTTCTTGTGCATCATAACAATGTAAAGTTGAGAGATCACTTCTGGAATCAATAATGAGTTGTTTCTGATCAGTGGCTGATCGTTTGGATAATTTATAGAAACTAAAGGTTTTTTTTTTTACTTGAAAGCAAATAAATTTAAATAAGATTTAATACTTTACATATTTATTTAGTACAGGAGTGATTTCTGAGAGAATTCAGTTTTCACTCATATTCAGTAAACAACAGTTGAATACAGTACTTAGAAAAACACAGACAGCCATATTTAGCTGCAGCATATATCATTAAATAAAATTACATAACATCTCCCTCTTCCTCTTGTGTATTACCATCCAAACTCAACGTTTTCTCTTAAGATATTAATCTTCCAATCCATTGTCTGTCTTAACTTTCTCCTTGGTTCTAATTTCTCTTCTTTTATCTTGCTCTATCATGCCTACCCCCTATTTACTGTTTTTTTTTCTTCGATCTATCCTCTTTTTCTAAGCATCTTAATGACTCTCTTTCTCTTTCTGGAGAGAATGCCCAGTCTGACAACATTTGAGGTTAAACCACAGATTTAGAGACTCCATCTGGAGCTTCCACTAAAGCTCCTTTAAAACACACACACAGTCACATACATGTGCCAGGGGGCGTGCAGAGGACAACACACTTCTTCTTCGGTGAGAAAATTCGGTGTAGCGAAAGGCAAGCCTGTTCTGTCTTGGGATTTTCTTAGTTGTGCTTGATGGCTTTTTTCAGAGGTGTGCAATTTCCGCTACTGTTTTTTTTTTCTTCCTTAATCACACTGCCATCTCAGCAGTCTTGCAGATATTAGCACACATGCTGTTTAAGCTCATAAGAATTACTTCCAGTTTGTGTTTGTTCCATTTATTATTTTTTTTCAATCTTTTCATGCACATCTGGGGATGGGGATGAATTTAAAGTTGATTGCTCTCAAGAGAAATCACTTCTTCTATTTTCATGGTAGCCAATGGTAGTAACTATAAATAAAGGGGTGCATATAACGTTACACGTGCAATAAGACAAACATCATCCTTGGTTAATGTTCAGTGAGTGAATATTATTGTCTGCAATGTGAAAGGAAATCATAAAGCGAATAGTTTATTTTTCGTGGTGTTAATTGGAATTAATAATGGTGAAATGATTATATATTGTACACTGAAAAAAATGATATGCTTTATCTAATCAATAAAATTGTGGCAACATATTACAAGCAATATTATTAATTAAATTGTACAAATTAGAATTAATTACAATGTTAATTTGATTAACTATTACTCAATTCTAATTTGTTCAATTTAATAAATAATATTGCTTGTAATCTGTTGCCACAATTTTATTGATTAGATAAAGCATATTCATTTTACAGTGTATTGTGAGATATTGTTAACTTTTTATGCTTTTTTGTGATATATATCTTATACTTTCCTTAAATCCTTGTCCTTGTGTTGACTTTTGGTCTGCATGAGGAAAACAGTTTATACGTCATAAGTGTTGTTTTGAAAATCTAAAAAATACAGAAAGTTTAGGGTAGAGGATAGAATTCACAGTTTGAACTGTATAGAATAATAACAATTTCCCCATAAAACATGGAAACCAAATGTGTGTGTGTGTGTGTGTGTGCAGTATGTATTAGTACTGCCTCGATCAAGCTATTTGACAATACACATTTAGAATTAAAAATCCAAAGCGGCGCGTCAAACCAAAAAAACGAACCCGAGGCGTTTTTTAAAAATGACGCTTTTACGCGTGGCGTTTTTCGCGTAAAAAAACACTCACATTGGCGCCCATTGTTTAGTCACGAGACGTTAAACGTCGACGAATAACGCGCGCGGAATTCGTCCCGGTGTGAACAGGCCTTAACCGACGTTTTGGGACGTCTTTTGACCATACGTCAATATTCGCCTTTTTAGGGCCCCCTTAAACGTCGGTAGATGAGGTTATGGGATCCTAACCCTACCCCAGACCTAAACCTAACCCTAAACCTAACCCGTCACCTAACTGACGTTAAAGGTAAAGCGTCAGTTGTATGACGGCCCGGGATCGCCATCTACCGACGTTTAAGGGGGCCCTAAAAAGGCGGATATTGACGTATGGTCAAAATACGTCCAAAGACGTCAGTTATATGACTTTTTGGGATGAGAATGTGTTGCATTCTCATATCCTCTGTTATTGAACAACAGCTTATGAATTTGTTTGGCATTTTGTTTTGCAATGTACACAAGATTTTGTTGTGTACCACTGCTCCTCTGAAACTGGAGAGAAATCTGTTGGTCCTTTGAAATGATTCACCAGTTAGTTTACTTTGTAATTCATGACTTCAGGTGACATTGATTAACTATTTCCCCACAATTGACGGAAATGTCCGGCTTTCTTCGTTTTCACTTATATACAGTTAGGGTCGATATCATGCATCTTCTGAAAGAGTACAGTATCTCCTGATAAAAACGCAGACGAAAGAGAAGAAACAACCGATATCCGATGTAAGCAGATGCTTATGTAAAATAGCGCAATCATCAACATTAAACAACATTTGAATTAAAAATTGCCCATTGTTATGGACTGAAATGTCGACCCGGGACGAGCTATGGGATCGAGCAATTTTGGTGGTGTTGATGGACTCAATCTACTCCATCTATGTTTTGATTCTCATTCTGAATCTGATCTGGATGTAGTCTTTGACAAAAATGCATTTTGAATGCAAAACTTACTCTTATTCAAGTGTTGATGAAAAAAATGCATTAAGCTAGAATAAAACGGTTTGTTTGTTTGTTTGTTTAAAAGCAGAGGCTCTGTTCTTTCTTTTGATATATTGCATGTTCAGATATTCATACAACAAAATATTTCGGGGATCCATGAAACTTTTGTGAAAATGATCACAAATGCTGGTATTTTAATTATTGTCGTTCATGTACATCATTATTTTGTTAAATATGCAAGCAAAAACAATACCTTTCCCCAAAAAAAACCTACAGACAACTGGCCTACTCACACTCAATAACACAGTCTCATCCCAAGAAGTCATATAACTGACGTCTTGGGACGTCTTTTGACCATTCGTCAACATCCGCCTTTTTAGGGTACACTTAAACGTTGGTTACATGACGATCCCGGGCCGTCATACAACTGACGCTTTACCTTTAATGTCGGTTAGGTGACGGGGTAGGTTTAGCCCCAAAACCAGCTTCACCAGCTTCACCAGCTTCACCAGCTCTGTTTTCCCTCAGAACAGTATGACTGCTGGTCCAGCATCCAGACCAGCACTAGCTGCAGGAAAGATCTGCTTTTTCAGCAGGAAAGATATTAATAATGTTACAAAAATTCTATTTGTTAAAGAAATTTGTTAAACGTATCATGGTTTCCACCAAAAGATTAAGCAGCACAACTCTTTCCAACATTGATAATAACAAGAAATGCTTATTGTTACACCAGTGTATAAAAAATGTAAAAGAAACACATTTGAAATTTTACATGGCTTTTTAAAATTGATTAATCAAATACATTGACAACTTAAATAATGAAATCAGTTTTTAGTACCGGCTAGGCTTAAGTTATTGAAGAGATCCTATTTTCAGAAGAACCACAGTACAAACAGCTGTTTGAACTTGTTAGCATGCAGGCTAGTGTTGCGTAGTAATGTTTGCACTCAATCATGAGATCTATTATGGGCTCTGTGGAGAGTGTCAGGGATATTTTATAAATGACTCTAAGGAGTTTATCAATAAACTGCAGCAGTACCAGAGCTTGCATTCAGCTGTGTGTTGCAGGGGAGACTTTTTCTGGGATCGTAATGATGGTGACCTGTAGATTGGCAAGGGAACATTTCTAGATGAGTTAGTAATGATAACAGATGATCTCTGGTACAGAAAGTGTCCTGGTGGAGGTCTGCGGAGCCCTGGCTCTGTAAGAGAGCAGTGCGGAGAACAGGACTGTCAGCAAAGCTCAAAGTAGAATTTATTACACCACCAAACAATGACCTTGAGGAAAGTTCACCAATATTTCAGAGCAACAGGGCGAGAGAGACAGGGTTTGTGTTTGTATGTTAGAAGAAATTCTTTCAGTTAGTTACCCCTCATTTAAAAGTTAACCATGAGATGTGGAAAATAGCTTCCCTCAGCACTTACACTATCTCTCAGAGGTAATTATAACAACTGCTGTTGTCTCTTCTTCATTCTTCGGTTGCAGGCATCATGCCATGCGTCTCCAGCTGGGTTGGATCTCTGCCACTAGCTAAATAGCATGCTGTGTTCCTAAACTTCACATCCAAGACCAAGAGTTCTGCATGAGAAGTGTGGAAGACGTACTCTTTCACTGATATCTCAGCCATACTAACACAGTCTCATCCCAAAAGTTCATATAACTGACGTCTTGGGACCATACGTCAATATCCACCTTTTTAGGGCCCCCTTAAACGTCGGTAGATGACGATCCCGGGCCGTCATACAACTGACGCTTTAACTTTAACGTCAGTTAGGTGACGGGTTAGGTTTAGGTCTGGGGTAGAGTTAGGATCCCATAACCTCATCTACCGACGTTTAAGGGGGCCCTAAAAAGGCGAATATTGACGTATGGTCAAAAGACGTCCCAAAACGTCAGTTATATGACGTCTTGGGATGAGACCGGGTTGGCCATACACACTGTATGATGTGCCGTTCTATGTATGTGATTGATAACGCGAGGTTGCATGAAAAACAATTTCCCTTTCTCTTTAGAAATAAAACAGTGTAGACATACTTAGTACAAAGCCCACTCTATAATGTAAAAAAAAAAATATGACATGATCAATAAGTTATGACAACATCTTTTTACATTACTTCGACTTCATCAAAATAAGTTAAGCCCTTTTAAACTTTATTTCTTTAAGTTATACAAGATTCAATATTTTATAATAAGTCAGTGTAATATTAAGTTGAAATAATGATTGTAAATATAAATTTAAGGTATTATACTGTATATATTTTTTTTGACTGTATGAAACATATTGAACACAAAAATGGAAAGTATCTGGTAAGCTCTGATCTGATTGCTGACTTTTTTTTTTTTTTTTTTTTTTTTACAAGCCAGTATTATTGTGATATCCTCAATTTCAAATAAACTCACCCTTACATGGCAAGTAAAACATAAACTGTTGTTGGTCATTTCCTGATATGGGCAGTTCTTGGACAGAAAATGTTGACCGTTTAAATTTACTTCTATTAATTAGGCATAAATTAATTAGCCATTATAGGTATAGCTTAAATTTAATCAGTTTATTTATTCCAGGAAACAAACCCATGACTTTGACATTGCAAGTACCATGCTGTACAGTTTGTGTCATTTAGTCAAATCTCTGGCGACACAAGATTATCATGGTATTGACATAAGAACCTCTCCGATGAATGACTGAATAATGAATAATGAATCATTATAGAGGTAATTAAATACATTTTAAATGTGTATACACATTTCTATACCAATACAGGCTTTTTAAGTCTAAGTGCCATTGAGAGAGAAGGTGAGTTTCTTTTGGTCTGTTTCTTTCCAACTGTTTTTGGAAAAATAAATCTTAACATTGAATGTGTGGAATGTGAAATCTTTAATCATGTCAGCTTTCACCCCTGGCTTGCAGGAACAGTGCATGTTGTAAACCTGTTGTATTGGTATTGGATTGATATTTCAGTGTTGCCATTGAACCGCCACATAAGTGTGTGTGAAGGTGTTTATGAGTACTTGTGAAGAAGGACCCAGGGGTTTAGTGCAGTAAAGCACTGCTGCCACATTCAATCTCTGCCCCTCCATCACCCAGAGCTGCGATCTAGTTCACGTATAGGGCATCAAAGACAAAATATGCTCTCTCTTTCTTTCTCTCTTGCTTTACACACACACACACAGTCTTGAAATAGCTGTTGTTGTAAATGCACAAGGGGAAAAAAAGTTATATAATTGGCATACCAAATCTAATAAATGTAAATAAAAAAAGGTTTTAGGGATTTTTAAAAATGGAAATAAAGAAACAAGATAAAATGAAGACAATCAAAATTTTGCACTGTTTCTAGATTACTAATCTATTGAGCCCATAAGGGACATGGTGGTGGAAATAAATTGCTTTTACACTCAAAACATTTGTTTTCCACCGATACATTTTCTCTTCACTAGCAAAACATTTGCATTCCCCCGAGAAACTTTGTTCGATATTTAAAAATGTGGTTATTTACTTTTTAAATTATTATTAATCATTAGATATTAAAAAAAACACACTAAAATAGTAATAGACCTCAAGCATCTCAAATAAGATGCCAGTATGAAAGCTGTACTAGACTCTAGTCCTGCTACACAAATCAGAAGAACTCTTCTTATTTTTATCCTAAAAAATGTAAAAGGTTTTGCTCTTACAAGGTCAAACATTATGAGGTAGATTTGGATGGTGCCTTACAACCCTTTTTAAAGCCTTTTCTCAATTTCCTCAAGTTTAACTCAATTCCACGTTTAGTCAAAGTAAGTTCAGTGGCAGTTCCTTTTTAAAACTTTTAGGACCCTTCTATTTGAGAGTCTTGACTGGATGGTAATGCATTGGGTTGCCGCAAGTGGAACTTTAATGGCTCAATGTTGAATGCTGAACCTTGTACGGTTTATTGTGATAGGCTGTTTTATGATTATTACGGCAGTGATTACTCTTCCATTACTCTTGCTTTCAATTACCGAAACTCATAATGTTCCCCAGGATGCTTTTATTTCCTTCTGATTTGTTTATTTTTCACTGCTTCCTGAAGGCCCAGACAAAGACATCTTCTTAATCGCAGGGTGTAAATACATGGGAGTATAATACAGTTTTTTTTCAAAAATCCCCAATTCCTTCCGCTCTCACCTCCCTGATGATTTGACATCAGTAGTCATAAGAGATGACGCTTGATAAACGGAAGCCATTTGCCAGACAGGGACTGAAACTCCCCCCACCTGATGAGAAGCTTCAGTGTTGCTGCTGATTTATGATGTCACAGCACCATAAAGGGCACGTAGAAGCAGGAAGAGATTCATTAGGAAGCCTGACCAGGTTTTTAGTGAAGTCCAAGAGAGGCGCTTGGAATACAGATGGGTCTTCTGATCTGTGCCTGTCTTGTCCTTAAAATCTCACTTAAATGAAGCTTCCTAAAAGCCATGCACTGGGGACGGATGCAAGTGATTGAGTGCTCAAAAGTGACAGCAATGACCGATTGTGAAAACATAGTAAATGCAAAACTTGAAAAAAAAAAAAACATATAATATTGATCCAAGGACAACACAAGTTTGGGAAACATTCCGTAAAATCAGAAAATTGCCACAAAATGAAATCCATGAAAAAAAATATATATATATATTATTGATGGACATCCTGTCACTCTTGTTGGTCTGGCCAAAGGTTTTCATGTACATTTAAATAGTTTATTAATCATTTGCTTCTTGTGAACCGCTGACAACTCTAAATGAACTAGTTTGTACTGAATGCAATACGTAATTTACAATTGAAAAAAATGTATTATTAATAAAATATGAAAATTCAATTATTGAATGCACATAGATATGCTTATAAATAAAGAAAGCATTTATAGTTGTATTTATAAACCGCTAATTAATGTCTAATGCTTTAGAAATGATTAATTAACAGTTTACTAATGATTTACTAATGATTAATAGCATGCTGTTATTATAAAGTGTTACTGATACATTTAGATTTGCTAAAAAAAAAAAAAAAATAAATAAATAAAAAACATATGAAGCTGCCTTGACTAGAATTATTGGCCGAATGAGACCTTTTGCATTTACAAATAAATTCAAATTGCAAAACAATTATGCTTGGCTAAAGTGAGACCCAAGTCTCATTGAGACTCATGTTCACCACATGTCCATCTTCTCGTATTTGAGCCGTGGTTTTACGAATGCCCAGACCCGTTGGGTGCTAAGAATGTCTTCTGTCTGAGCGACAGAAATTAGACGAGGAAGAAGACGATGGTTCAGAGATTTATGTGTACATGATGGTGTGTATCTAACTTAATTAGGCAAATAAAAGAAAAATAAAGACTCAAAAATATTTATAAATATATAATTTATTTTATTTATTTCTGGCTACCCAGTAAAAAATAATTTAGTAAGTTTTTAATTATTCTGTTTTAATTATTCTGTTTCTGTTGTAATTATAACAAATAAATAAATACATAAATAAATAAATAAATAAATAAATAAATAAATAAATAAATAAATAAATAAATAAATAAATAAATAAATAAAAAACCTAGCCAGAAAATATTATATATAAACGTTCTTTTAGTTTATGTAACACAAAGACAGTTACAAATCAAACCCAAGTGTGTGGGTTTATTTGTGTGTTTTGTTTTTATCCACGCAGTTGCAGTCTTGTAAACATATCGAAAGTATGTCTGAAACTAATAGAAGCCATGTTCTGTGTTTCTTTGTTGTTTAACATTTATAAGTGAATGTTGTACACCTCACCATAACAAATTTTCAAGACTAATAAATGTCCAATGTCTAAAAACAAATGTATGGTTGTCTTTGTAAAGAATTGCTTGCTTATAGGTGTAGCTTTGGAGCCGCTGTGACACTGTACAAACGCTTCCACTGTGAATACTCTTGCGCATCTGCAGCTGCAGTGACGATGTAAGTTAGTTACTCTGACGCGCTGCTCAAGAGCCGTTCATGCTTGTGTGAAACGGCCGTAAGGCTGCATCGAAAGGTAACTTCACGTCTGCTGCCATGTTGGATTCCATAGATATAAACAAACTGCTTCTGTGATTGGTTCTCTAGATGAGGCGAAAATTTGGTCCATGCCATCCTCCTCTTTTAGCTCACGCCAGAAAACACTGATCCTTGTTCTGCCTTCTGCCTCCTTGTTTAACGCTATCACTTTCTCCTTTTCTCTTTTTGCTTTCGTCTGATAAAACCTTTGCTGTCTTGTTTTTCTGTGCTGCTTCGGCCATGACTATAACATTTGGCTCGCACGTCTGATTTTAAGGAAGTGAGGGTGGTGGTGGAAGTGACGTATATGCCGTCAAGCAGTCGAATATTTGGTAACACTTTAGAATACGGTTCCTTCGTTAATGAATAACTACACAAGAACTAATGAGTAACACAATATTAACAATCTAGTAACTATTATTAACTAACAAGAAACTCTGATTAACGAACTAGTAAGTAATAGCACACAGACGAAAGTGGTAGTTCACTATTAAGTAATCAATAACTACAATTTTTTTAATACTTTCCAGAGAATTACTGAAAAAGTTTATTAATAATCTAGTAACTACTATTAACTAAAAGAAACTCTTATTAACGAATTAGTAAGTAATAGCTCACAGATGAAAGTGTTACTAGATACTTCTGCGGGAATTACTAATTATTTGGATCCGTATTATAAAGTGAAGATCATTGGAACTAACTAGTAATGACTCAAGTGTTAATACATGATCTAGTCATGATTTGTGCAAATGTTTGAGATTTTTTGGTGAACTTTAGTAACTTTTAGAAAATGTCTTTAGTAACACTTGAGTAATTACTAGTTAGTTCCAATGATCTTCACTTTATAATACGAATCCAAATAATTAGTAATTCCCGCAGAAGTATCTAGTAACACTTTCATCTGTGAGCTATTACTTACTAATTCGTTAATAAGAATTTCTTTTAGTTAATAGTAGTTACTAGATTGTTAATATTGTGTTACTCATTAGTTCTTGTGTAGTTATTCATTAACGAAGGAACCGTATTCTAAAGTGTTACCGAATATTGTAGTTCTCTTTGTTCGCGGGGTTACTACCCGAAACCTGAAGTTTAAAAGTACGATTAAAAACGCTACAGACCCCGTCAGGCAACCCGGTCTCATCCCAAGACGTCATATAACTGACGTTTTGGGACGTCTTTTGACCATACGTCAATATTCGCCTTTTTAGGGCCCCCTTAAACGTCGGTAGATGAGGGTATGGGATCCTAACTCTACCCCAGACCTAAACCTAACCCTAAACCTAACCCGTCACCTAACTGACGTTAAAGGTAAAGCGTCAGTTGTATGACGGCCCGGGATCGCCATCTACCGACGTTTAAGGGGGCCCTAAAAAGGCGGATATTGACGTATGGTCAAAAGACGTCCCAAGACGTCAGTTATATGAATTTTTGGGATGAGACTGTGTTACGTCAGGCTATGGCAGACGTGTCATTCAACCTATTGTAAGTCGATGTACCATCACAAGAGACTTGGAAATATATTATGAAGGTTGAAAAGTTACCTGGTGTTACTTTAAGGCAATATCGCAACTAAAGACTTAAGTCATAGTCAAAGTATGGTAAAAATCCTGTTCAGAATTTAGTTGGGGGAATCCAAGCATTTCAGCGGGAATCAGCACGATTTTTGCACAAGGGCGAAACATGCGAATATTTTATTGCGAATATATGCGACTAATTGCTTTTGGATATCAGAAATGTCATCCTTCCATGCCCTAAAGAAATTTGAACCCTATATATATATATATTGACCAAACTACTTTGTTGAACCTGTAACATCAGCATGAAGTGAGACTTACAGTACCAAAGCCAAGTTGCCACATCTTGTTTTGTAGATTAATGAGCACATTACTCATTTTTACAGTCCTAATTACAGTCTTACTGCAGTATGTTATTTTTCCTTTGTGTGTGTTCATGATTCTTAATTTGCCTGAGTTTAGTGCAATTAAGTGGATTCTATATACAGCCAGGCATCTTTAAGCTGCTGGTTGAGTATTAAAACCTGTTTTAATTACCCCTGTGATTTTTAGCATCACACGCACATCATAACACCAGGGTCAAGTCTAAAGTTTAAAGGACAGAGTAGGTCAGGACAAAAATCGACCAGATGATCCCAGCTCGTTCATTCCGAGCGAAGTAGCAGAGACTGAAAGTGGAGGACTCACCGTGTAGTGTTTACTCCATAGTCGATGGCTCTTTAAAGCTTAAAGACATCAGTGATGAACATTGATGACACAAATTCACTCTGCGCCCATATTAATCCTTATTATCAGCACATGTCCTCTCTATGAGAGGCCATTACTATGCCGAAAACGAAGGCAGCTGTGGGTGGAAGCTCTTAAAGGGAAGCAAGTGATGTAGGGAGCCCTTACGAGAAGGCTCTCTGTAGCACTTCAGCTGCTCAGTGCCGTGAACACAAAAAACAGGCCACTCTCTGTGGCGTTTAATGTACAAAGCTCTGTAATGTAGACTTCCAAGCAACTGTTTCAGAAAACGATACGCCGATTCTTTTAACAAAACACCCTGCGTGAGAGGTTGAAATATGATTAGTGCTAGGGCGGGGTGCCTCAAGGTAACACAAATAAGCTTAGCGGTGCCACTAGATTTCTTTAATACTGTCGAGTTGGAGAAAAAAGGGACTTACTGTAGGAATACATATGTTTGGAGCCTCAGCTTTTTACCTCGCAGTATTCTTGAGGGCTTTTTCTTTTTCTTTTTTTTTTTAAGTAGACCTCTAAAAGTGCCCAGCTTAGTAAATCATTAGTTCTGTGCAGTCTCTGTAGATGAACATACTCATTTTTCAATATCATTAATTTCTATGGGAACCCTAAACAGGCATAATGTTGTATTATATATTGATTCTCCTCACAGCTCCTAGCATACATTTAACTGCCTTTCTGGCTGTTTTAAGACTAGCCCACATATATCATTCCTTAAATGATGCTTGTGAAAGCAAAAGCTCAATGAATTATTTTTGACAGGCCAGCACAAAGTCAATAGCCCATATTAATTACAATTGATGTAATGTATGGCAAGAATAATACATTGGGACTTAGGGGAAAACATATAAGCCTATTGCTTTTATTTAAGGGAGAGTTTGGCTTTAATATGAGATGTGCAGGGAGAGCGACTAGAGTGGGAGCGTCCATTCCTGCTCCTGGAGGGCCCCTGTCCTGCAAAGTTTAGCTCCAACCCCAAATAAACATACCTGAAGCAGCTAATCAAGTTCCAGGGAGGTGTATTTAAGCAAGTTGGAGCCAAACTCTGCAGGACAGTGGCCCTCCAGGAACAAGTTTGGATACCAGTGGACAAAAGGAAGCATAGAGGGCCAAGTGGGATGAGAATTAGAGGAATTGAATGATGCTGGTTCTGTAACCATTCTGCCCACGATTCGTTTAGGACTTTTGAGGAATAAATATTTGGGGGGAGGGGGGCAATTCTTATCTGTTCTCCACAGTTTGTTGCCAAATGATTGGATAATTTCAAATTTCAACAAAACCCATATAGCTATGATGAGAAAACTCGGTCCTGGAGGCCCACTTTCCAGCAGAGTTTAGCTCCCACCCTGATAAATCTTGCAGGCTATAAATTTTAATAACAATCTCCGTCTCGCGCAAGAACTCCGGTAAGTGAATCCGGTAAATAACACAATAACTTGCGCTATTTCCTTATCACTTCTCACGTGTGTTTGGTTGTGAAACGTAGTTTGCGGACCAATCAGAAATAGTTGGTGATTGTTTCTTTTGTAAAGTCATGTAATGTGTGAAAAGAACAGTGAACCGACTAAAAATCGTGCCGTGTGAACTTGGTTAAAAGCTGGAATTCACAACAGAACTTTTGGTCAGATTTTTTCCCCGATTTGCGATCTGTGTGATTCGACAGTAACACAGTCAAAATACACAATGGAAATCAAGGGTGCGAACAGGGCCAGCTCTAGCCCTTTGGTTGCCCTGGGTGAGATTGATTTTTTTTTTTCGTTTCTCATTCTAACTCTGTGATTTCTTGATTAATGGGTAGTAGCAGAGAAGGTGAAGTAGGTCAAGGGCGACACTAGAGCGTTTGTCGCATTTGTGCCCCAACACATTTGTCGCCTCAGGCAACAGCATAGTTCGCCTATAGCAATCGCCGGCAGGGTGCGAAGTCACAAAAATCAAAAAGACGACCTACACGATTGAATAAAGACAAAAAAGAAGGAAAAACTTACCATCCAGATCAAGAATTAGTCATTATCCAGGACCCGACATTAAAGGGATAGTTCACTTTGAAATTAATTTTTGATATTTTTTAGCTTACCTCAAGGGCATCCAAGATGTAGGTGTCTTTGTTTCCACAGCATTTTCAATTTTGACATTTTTTGGTCAAACCGTTCTTGTCTGTCAGTCCTATAATGCAGTTTTAGGGGGTCCACCTCAAAGAGCATGCACAGAGAAGTCAAAATTAAACATGATTTAATGACTTGTGAATTTAAGTACACATTGATGGCCTAAGACACGAAACGAGCGGTTTGTGTGAGGAAAAAAACAGTATTTATATAGTTTTTACATCTTCTTAACAGCCGTCGAACTGATCTGAATCAGATGTCCAACTGAACCGAACTAAACCGTCTCCAGACGTTACGCCGGAAGTGATCTCTTGTGCATCTACTTCACGCATTGTTTACATGGAGATTTCGGAAGTTTTACCTTTCACTAAACATATTTAGATATACGGAAAATCACAATGGAAGACGATTTCGATATATCTAAATATGTTTAGTGAAAGGTAAAACTTCCGAAATCTCTGTAAAAACAACGCGTGGCGAAGACGCGCGAGAAATCACTTCCGGCGTAACGTCTGGAGACGGTTCAGTTCGGTTCAGTTGGACATCTGATTCAGAACAGTTCGACGGCTGTTAACAAGAGGTAAAAACTATATAAATACTGTTCGTTTTCTCACACAAACCGCTCGTTTCGTGTCTTAGGCCATCAATGTGTACTTACATTCACGAGTCATTAAATCATGTTTAATTTAGACTTTTCTGTGCATGCTCTTTGAGTCGGACCCCCTACAACTGCATTATAGGACTGACAGACAACAACAGTTTGACCAAAAAATGTCAAAATTGAAAATGCTGTGGAAACAAAGACACCTACATCTTGGATGCCCCTGAGGTAAGCTAAAACATATCAAAAATGAATTTCAAAGTGAACTATCCCTTTAACATTTGTCTAGGATAAGTAGTTGCCGGATTAAATCGTCAATAGTTGCGAATGATTGATTATTTTACATTACATGTAAACAACAACTGATAATGGATTATACATTGATGGTAACAACGTGAAACTACGCCATTATCCTATCGCCATATCACCAGCAGCCATATCACCCCGTAGACTAATACTGGTTGCCCACTGAAGCTAAGCAGGGTTGAGTCTGGTTAGTACCTGGATGGGAGACCTCCTGAGAAAACCAGGTTGCTGCTAGAAAAGGTGTTAGTGAGGCCAGTAGGTGGTGCTCACCTTGTGGTCTGTGTGTGTCCTAACATCCCAGTATAGTGATGGGCACACTATACTGTCAAAGAGAACTGTCCTTCGGATGAAACGTTAAACTGACGCCCTGACTCTCTGAGGTCATTTAAAAAACCCATTGCACTTCTCGTAAAAGACTAGAGGTGTGACCCCGGTGCCTTGGCCACATTCAACCATTTTCCCTATAATCCCCATCCACTGAATTGCTGTATCACTCTCTTTCATCTCCACCTGGTGTGTGGTGAGTGCACTGGCGCCGTTGTGGCTGACGTCACATCATCCAAATGGATGCTGCACAATGGTGGTGGTTGAGTAGAGAACCCCTGATATGATTGTAAAGCGCTTTGGGTGTACAGTAGTACATATGAAAGCGCTATAAATGCCTCATTCATTCATTCATCCTCTAACTCCTGTCGTAAATCTGTTGAGTCCACACTGACCGCATCTACCCACCCCTACTGCAGGTCATCTCCTGCATTTGTTTCATCTTCGAAGTAAAGAGTGTTTCTGATTGTGATCGGAACGATTTTTTAAAGTCTGACAGCGTATGAATTCAGTCGTGTAGTGTAGTGATGCCCAGCTGTTCTCTAACAATTTACAAAGTCGGCAAGTGTCTTATGCCTGCTCTTGAAAAATCTCTTTTGAAAAAAGTTGTGTTGTGTATGCCAGCCTTAAGATTTAAAAACTCCTGTAGTCTGAGCCTGGCTTAAAATGAACTAACTCAAAAGAGTCATTTGTTCACGAATCATTCAGGATACAGAGGTCGTGCTGTTTGTTTTCGATTCACTAAAAAGGATCAACTCATAATGATGATTCGTTAGCGTTATGATATTTGATGATTCACCTAAAAGAACATTAGAAGCATATAACCGTGCCTCTTCTTAAATAGAACCGATTCTTAATTATTCTTGTCAGTTCCCAGCACAAGCGAGTGAGAGCAAAGCATCATGGGATTAGTTCCTCCAGAGCTAAGCAGCCGATTCAACAGAAGAGCCCCTCATGGAGACAGGCCGGCTCCACTTCAATAAACACCTGACAACCCCACCGATTTCTCTCTCTCTTGCCATACTTTATCTCCCTTCCATCTTCCTTTTATCTGTTTACTGGCCTTGAGTCTCTCTCCCCACCTTGCCCTTTCCTTCTCATCCTCACTCCTCCGTGACTCGCTGTCCAATCTCACCAGACTCTTTGACAGCCCACGGACAGGTTGACACTGCCTCCTGTGGCCTTACATATCATTAGGGCCGCTTTTGTCCACAACCAGGCTAGGGGGCAGTGACTCTGAAAGCCCTCTACGGCCCGGGCTGCTTTCCTCTGGTCAGCCCTCCTGTCAGGCCTCCCTAATACCTTTTCCTGCTTGGGCAGTCAGAGGAAGACCTTCCCCTTGTCTGGAGCCTCTTTACAAGGGCCGACCGGCTGCTCATGTTGATCCATCAGCGTGACAGCAGTGTGGTCGAAGAGAAAGAAGGAAAAAGGAACAGAAAAGCAGGCTGTGATGGTGATTGACAGGTGGAGGCCTTTTCTTGCTGTGTGCTTTAAAAAAACAAGTCATTGAAGTCATTCATTACGGTTTAATTTGCATTCGGTGAGAAAGTTAAAATGTATTAAACAGGTTTTTTTTGTGATTGTTATGCTTCATAATAGAGCTGCAAAACTACAAACTTCCTTTGTGCCTTCAAATATGTGCAATCATAAAAAAAGTACACCCAGAAATTGTATTTCATTATTGCTGGACTGAATGAAATGAAATTGGCTTAAATTAAATAAGCGGCAAGAATTTGTGGACGTTTAGTGGCGTTCAACTCCCATATTTCATTTTCTTTTTCAAATAAGTGTATCACTTTGTATTACGCACAGAGTGAAATTACTGCCACACAGCACATTAAAGAGTTTCTGATTAATGGCTTCCCTTTTCCGGGTTGCTGGTCATGGTCATAATTTCATTTAAGCCTGGGCTCATTCATTACTTTTGCTAACAATTTCTCTCTTTATTT
This sequence comes from Pimephales promelas, assembly GCF_016745375.1. The sequence continues at coordinate 467,332 of NW_024122003.1, read as the reverse complement.
GTAGCAAACATTCACAACTTCTTTGAATGGGCCACTCTAGAAATTAAACAAAGTCAACCGAGCTTGTAAGTCATAAATTAAAATTCGTAATGGTTTTTCGCCAAAGAAGACATTGTGATGTATTTCATACTGAAGGCTGCCTGGGTTTTTCTACTTCCACAAGTAACCGTGTGGAAATCTGCCCTGTGTTGTGTTATGTATGTAAACTAGCTATTAGCACTAAAAGAACAGCCGGTAACATCTGGACTTGCAAGGCAACATCTGTCAGCGGGTGTTGATTACTGACCAAGCATGCATTGTGTACTGTATGTAATTTGCCACATCCACAGCGTGTATATGGGAACACATCTTAAATTTACTATGAAAATTCGAGTTCTTTTGCCAGGCAGATCAATTTTGTAAATGTTGAAAATGAAGCTTAAAAACTGTTTTTCTCTGTATTTCCTCTCTATTGCTTTGACGAATTAGATTGTTTTGCAGTGACAAGATGTCCTCTTCAAAGCTCTATTTTCAGCTGTGTTTGTGTACAAACGTGCATGTGTGTCCATAGCCAATCCTCTTTATTCTTACTGATTCACAACCCGGCCATTCATTGCTGTGTCCTTGGTCAAAGCAGAGCGCAGAAAGTGAGGAAATTAATAGCCTAATCAGAGCACAGAACGTTCTTCAGTTTAAAGGTCAAAGACTTAACAATTGGGTAACACTTTAGAATACGGTTCCTTCATTAATGAATAACTGCACAAGAACCAATGAGTAACACGATATTAACAATCTAGCAACTGTTACTAACTAACAAGAAACTCTGATTAACAAACTAGTAAGTAAAAAGCATTGAAAAAGCTGAATTACAATATATTATTTTTTTTTATATATTTTATTTAGTTATTGTAGTAGTTGTAGTAATAATACATTATTAATATTATTATTTATATTTTCAATATGTTTTTTTTTTTACCAAATTGTGTATTCCTACTATTGTGTACCTAGATCTTAAAAGTTGAGATCTAAGTTAAATCTCAATACCATATACCATAAATATTACTATTGTAATTTTACAGTTGCACTGTAATAAAAAATAGTATTAATAATTATATTTTCTTTTTTCTCAAATAGTTATGTTAAATAGTGAAATATTACTATTTATTATAATTATTATAACTTAATTATTACTTCAAACTAGCGTTGCACTGTTAGCGATGGTGGAAAGCAGACATAAAATAAAGAGCATTCATTTTTTCTACCAATTTTGTAGCTGATTAAAAATGGTGTTTTAATCAGTTATATATTAAATAAAAATAAATTAGATTAGGGCTGCCTGGAACTAATGATTATTTTTCCATTCGATTAATCAAATCGATTTGTAAGATTAATAATCTAATGATTACGATTATTTAGCAAAAAAATACAAGGTTTATGCAGTGTAGGCCTAAATAGGAAAGAACTACACTTTTTCCGTCGTATTGAAGTAGGAGAAGCCCCGGGATGTTTTATTTTCAGATGCTCATGCATAGAAATTGTGCTATATACTATTTTAGTTTTACAGAGCATGCAGAGCACCTTTTTATTTGGTCTCTGTTTAAAACATGTCCTCATTTTAGATCGGGCTGAATTTTTTTGTAAAGGCTGATTTTAAGCATCCCCACGACGAATCGACGCATTCCAAGCAAATCGACTAATTTAGGTAATGGATTGTAATTGTTCACATCAACGCATCTTTCCAGCCATAGATTTGATTCAGGTTTAGTTCATGAAGATTCTGTTTTGGTCTAAAATAATTCCCAGAAGTGACACGGTTGCTATATATAATGGGTCATGTTCACCCTCACAGATAAAAAAAAAAAAAAAAAAATGTAGTGACTATCTGGGTCTATTTTGGTTTACGTCCACTTCTTCATATCAGAGTGTCTCATCAGTCTCTATATTGCTTTCTGTCTGTGAGGTGAAATCGATGTTTCTGCTGGAGGCTTTGCTGTTGAGGTTATGATATGCCACAGCCAGTGCTGTCTACCAGAAACAGCGAGGGAGATATTACATAGGATACAAGCAGTGGCACTTCTTTTATGGTGCAATAGATTTGAGAAAAGAAGTGATGAAAAAGCTGAACTTATTTCAGTTCTCTGATACAATAATCCAAAGTCTGAGGTGGCCATTAAAGTTTTCATATTCAAATGTTACTTTCAGTGTAATTTTGCTTCAATGGATCATTAATCTTTCTCTCACATATATAAAATTGTAAATTTGATTTCTATTTCAATGGTTTGGAATGGTTTGAAAATTAAAATAGAACATAATGCTTCTGTATGTAGAACAAAGTCCATAAGGCAAGTCAGTTAACTCGGCTGATATTTTCTATGCTGACAATACTGTAGATATTCAAGTACAGCCCATATCTGCTTGAATTCAGAAAGACTGAAACCTCAGTAATATGTTTGTCAAGATTACATTTCAATTATATATTTCAAATCAGCAATTAAATCTGACAACAATGTTTTCATAAATTGCTTCAATAGCCTTTGTTCTTCATTAGCTGGTCCCTATGGTTTCAAGTGGTAACATTATAGGGATGCAAATAAGAGATTGTATTTATTTATTGTACAATATTATATATTTAAATGTTCTTGCTCATTTCTCCTATTTTTTCGTTAAGATGACCTTTGCTGTCATCTTACATCCACTTTCTGTAAAATGAATGTAAAAACACTCTTTAATCGAATCTTTATCAGATCTAAACAATAAATATTAATTTTCATTATAATATTGTGATCTGTAGTATTAAAAAATAGTTTTAATTTGTTTAGACAAAATAGTACAGCATTTTATTTTTTAGCCATTAATCAGTTAATAGCATCATAAATCTTTTTATTCATAATGTTGTGATTTATCTGTAGCATTTACAATGTATTTAGTTTTAAGTGTTTTATTTGTTTAGACAAAATAGTACAGCAATTTTTATTTGAGCCATTTATCGGTTGATTTGCCATTATCAGAACATATGATATATGATATAACTTTATTGTCAGAGAAAGTCTGAAATTAATTTTGCACTAGTAAGTTCATTCACCCTTACAAAAACTGTACCGCATATACAATACCTTTACAATCACAGAAAAAAAAGAGGAAATTTAATCAAATTTAAGTTTATTTTGATCAAGTTTATTTTGTAGATTTATTAACTCTAATACAGCTTGATGTTTGAAGGCATGCTTTAATCTAATTCAGAATCCGGAAAAATAATGATCAACTTCTTGTAAGAATTGTAATATTCTGTGCACTTTTCTTCTAATAACACACACATCTAAAGACCCACATAACTGAAACCTCTTTCCTTTTCTTTCAGTTACAGACTGTCGAATCCTGGAGAATCTTCAGCGCTACGCCTCCCCTACGTACCTGCCCGTCAACTACCAGCTCCTCAACACAGAGTCCTCCTTCTTTCTTAAGGAGGCCACCCAGGACTTCATGCGCAACTCTAGCTTTCTCTCCAGAACGGAACTGTTCTTCATTCACCAGGCCAGGAAGCCTCCCGTCATCAATGCCACGTATGGAACCCTTGCGGTGGAAGAGCCTGTTCCTTTGGATCTCCTCCAGATGCCTGGCTCATTTGTGGGTTCCTCAACCCTCTTCACCTTCAACTGGAAAGTGCAGACGTTTGTTCTCAATGAAAGGATTTACCTGAACAAACCCAAGGTTCAGGTCTTGTTCTACATCGCCGGGAGGGATTGGGACGACTACAGTGCAGTGGACAAACTTCCCTGCGTACGGATGTTCGCCTTCCATGAAACCCAGGAGGTCCGTGGGAGCTGCAGGTTACGAGGGGACATGGGCGTTTGCGTCGCCGAGCTCGAGCCTCTTCCTGGGTGGTTTGCACCTCCCAGCGTTGTCCCAGGACGGCAGAGGAGTCCGGATATGCCTGAAGGGACACCTGTAGAGCTGTACTACAGCCTTCGGGCCGCAGAAGAAGGGGGTTGTCTTTCGGAGGAGTTAGGGGACAAGAGCGCCGCTCACTCAGATCAAGAGGGATTGTTTGGGTTTCCTAACTCTACACCCATGAGGCGCATCGGGAGTATACGATTATTCCAGTCTCCATCTGCTCCGGAATTATCAGAGCAGCGTTTGGATGGGAATTTTGCAGTGTTGGTACCATCCACGCCTGTTAGACAAAGGGATACCGTGTCAGCATATGTCGCAGCTTTGCCGTACTCACCTGTAGAAATGTTCACTCTCAGGTAAGAGAGCTTCATTTGCATTGAAGCTGCTGTGTTGGCAAATAACTATCCACATGAGACCTTTTCCTGGGACTTTCATGGCTGTGTTACAGTAGTGAGGGTTTCTCTAATGAATGTCACAGGAAGCTTCACCATTGACGTCATGGCATTCTGTCAGCAGTTAAGTAGCAATTTGCTTTGCAGCTTCATTAAAGCCTTTTTGCTTTGGTTTCTATTCTGTTATTTGAATCGCAGCTAATCATACTTTGCCCAGTTATCAGTCTTTGCTCCACTTGGACCTCCATATGTGGTCACATTTTTTCTTTGGCATAATCATTTGGCTTTTGAAATGCTTGTGATTAATTCCGGCTGGTGTGTCTGAGATGAATTTTCACTTCATGGTTACTTTACTTAATTTAACTATATTTTTTGTTTACCATGGCAGAGGGAAAGACATCTTCATTTTCAGGTGAAAACATCCAGCCGCACTGAATCTGCGGGTACTAATTAGAATTTACAGATGCGGCTAAGTGATTTGGGTAATTAACACACAATGCAAATGAGGATGTCATCAATTAGAATGCGCCTCCATTAGCTTAATGACTGCAAGCTCGTCCGATTGTAATCACAGTGGGTGAGAACATTTATAAACCATATGAGACCCAACCAGACAAGAGGTCAAGCCAATTTGTCAGCCCTGCATGTGCACACAAGATAAGAGGCACTAGGAGAGATGATATCTGGTGTATTTTGAAGAAAATCAGATAGTTTATGGATGTCAGCTGGGTTTTCTTTGCTGAATTCACTTGTAAAAGTGAAAGGACAAATCACTTGCTTTTTGAGGGTTGTGTGTGTATGTGGATGCATGTGTGAAGTCTGCATTTGGTTTGTCTAACAGTCAGGCTTCTAAATTAACACCCGCCAAATGCGGGTTAAAATTCATTTTGGCGAGTGAAAATGAACTTCCTGCCTTCCTACCTTCCCCCCTTCCTACATTTCCCATGAACTCTGTGTTGTAATGCTACGTGGTGACGTTTCATCTTATACATTTATACATTACAGCTTATACGATATACCGATATACCAGCCGGTTCTCATCCCAAGGCGTCATATACTGACGCTTTTGCCAAAGCGTATACATCTAACGCACATGGCACCCTTAGCGTCAATATGAGACGCAGATATATATGGCCCAGACCTAAACCTACCCATAACCGAAGCATGATATATTGACGCTAAAGGGCGCCATGTGCGTTGGATGTCTACATTGGCAAAAGCATCAGTATATGACGCCTTGGGGTGAAAATGCGTTGAATATACACAACAAGCTTACTATATATCTAAAGATTTTCTTTTAGTTGAAAATATTAAACAATATGTGTAAACAAAAAATATAAATGACAAAAGCATTTTGTCAGACCTCAAAAAACAATTGATTTCTCATTCTGGTGGTGATATTATGATAACTCTGTTTAATTAATAATTGATTAAACGTAATTCCATTTTGTAACAGCCTATCATTTTCATCTAAGTAATTCCAAACTTCGCGATGCAGACAACAGCATTACCGATGTGATCAAATACAATGCACTTGTTACAGTAAACGCTCCACCCAGCGCATTTAATTATAACATGGAACAGGAAAAAATTAAAGGAAAAAATAACAGGAAAAAATTAAAGAAAAAAAGTCGAATAGAACTTTATTTTTTGATTAATAATTACAGATCGAAAATTCGAATATTCATGCACATCCCTAATAGATAGATAGATAGATAGATAGATAGATAGATAGATAGATAGATAGATAGATAGATAGATAGATAGATAGATAGATAGATAGATAGATAGATAGATAGATAGATAGATAGATAGATAGATAGATAGCAAACATGAAATGGAATGGTTGCACTTTCTGTGTTGTAATGTATTTTACAACAAAAAGTTAATTTAGAACCCTGCTAACAGTGTGTGTGTGTGTGCGTGTGTGTGTGTGTGTGTGTGTGTCTGTGTGTGTGAGAGAGAGATCGACAACCACTCAACGCACTACTTAAATGTGCTGATAGGAAGAGACCCATTTTTTTGTCCCTTTTGTGTGTGTGTGTGTGTGTGTGTGTGTGGTTACTCTACTGTAATCATTGGAAAACAAATATATTCATGAATAAAACATTTATAGTTATGCAATATGCATGTTTAATGAGTCTTATGACCAGCAAAATCATGCATTCATTTTCTCAAGCATATCATTATCCTCTGATTAATTATTGATTTACAGCTTTAAATGAAATCAGTGTTAAATAATCTACAGAGAATCATTTTTCATGAGCTAATGAGTATGAATGTCTTAATTGAGAAATGAAAGCATAACATATTTTTTCAGTATGTTTTTTTGAAGTGGAGGAGGTTTGTATATCTCTTCTGAAAATTAGACGGAGATTAATCAAGGTCTGCCTTAATTACCATAAATAATATTGATGTAGCAAAAATGATAAAAAAAAATAATATTTTGATTTCATTATTTGTAGTTGCATGTTTATGTTGCTGCCTAATCTCCTTTACAATTATATATATATATATATATATATATATATATATATATATATATATATATATATGTTGTAATTAGTTTAAAATTAATTATATTTTCTAGAATTCATTTTGGCTTATTTAAATAAGCCAAAATGAATTCTAGAAAATATAATTTTTATACAATTGCATACTGCATATTACTTTAGCAGAAAGTCTTAAAGAGACACTATGCAGTTATTTTAGCTTAATTTAACAGCTTCAGAGTTATTGAAATGGTTATATGACTTCTTTCGGGTTGAATGGTGGGTGTCTCAATCAAAAAATTTTACTTGCAGTTTCGGTGTGGCGAGCCGCCGACCTCAGCATCAGGAAGTATCGTGTGATATCAGCTCTCGCGATGTAACATATTCCATTACGGCAACACTGCACATATCCAGGAACAAGGTCGAGAGGGATGGAGTTTGTCACACTATCGTCATGGCTGACCCGGCATGTAAGAAACAGAAAGCTAGGAAAGCATTGTCGGAGGAACAGAGAAAGAGGAAACAGCAGACTGACCGAGCGAGGAGTCAGACACGAGCATAGGCATGATTTGTGGGTGTGATATTGAAACATCTCGCAGCACGGATGTACCATTACAAACAAATAAAACATCTCCAGGTAACTCTAGTAGAGCATTCATTTCATTCGTTTGTTAAATAAGAGGCGATCTGAAATGTGTTGTTTTTGAAGTCAAGTGACCAAAGCGCTCGTTGCCGCTGCGATCAGTTTCAGTGGATTCAGTGTTCTGTTGTGACGCGCACTGTCTTCAAACGAACGCGCAGTCAATCCGTTGCGGGGACTGAGAGACTCATTACAGTGTAATCACAAAACCCAATGCACAAAAAAACATGTCCATGCTTGAAATACGGCCACCAATAAACAATCGGTTTTGATGAGGAAAATAAACTATACTATTTTAGTAGGGATTAGAAGAACCCAGAACCTGTGACACACATGGCAAAAGTTCTTCCTCTGGACCATTATAGTTCATGGGGATATGTATTTAATCACGTGAAAATTCTCACCACTAACAACATATGTTGGATCTCATTAAACGACAAATTAAACACAATGTACTATTGTATACTATGTAACACGTCACGCTCTCCGTGAGTGGTCTTTACGACAGTAACGTTAAAAGTTACTCTAGGAGTTAACAGCATTCCTGCCTGGTGTCCCTTTAATCACTGCATTACCATGTAAGATTGTGTGATGCATTACTGTATGGCCAGTTATGGCTGGATGGATTTTTCGGATATTTTTTAGATTATCTAAACAGTTGAAAAAAAAAAAAAAACAAAGAAAAAAAAACAACAACTAATAAATGCATCCAAATTTGGTTATAATTATCACTTTAGGCTGTGTGGAAAGCGTCCCACAGATACCGTATAAAGTCGGGGTCCAAACTCCAAAATAAGCAATCAGTCTGTCCCAGAGTAAACAATCTTATTCCGCTTGAAAGAGGGGTAATCTTCAGAACTCCAAATATACATACACATTTGGTTTTTGTTTTTGTTGTTTTCATTTACTTTCGATCCACACTGCAGGTATAAACTGACCCACCTCCCCACAACCACATACTCTGTGGATGAACATACAAAAAGCAATTTTGTTAAAATGATTTTATTTTCTCATGCATAATCATTTTTGCTCAGTGGTGGTGTCATTGCGTATTGCTTGTTCCGATTCAAAAGGTGTCCACTTTGTAACAAATAACTTCAGCTGCAGAAAAAAAGCATTAGCTTTTAAAAAAATGAAAGAATATAATCCAATAACACTGCAGACTCAGAGAGTGTAATGCAAAGGCTACACCAACTACCTCACATAATTAGGGGAAGCCTGCAACCGTAAGGCTTGGAATCTGTGAGTCATACCGAGTTCAGAATGCGTTGGCTTTTAAGTTAGTATTCTGTGATTGCATGTTAGCCACTTTAACATGATAAAATGTTAACTCCCATCTCACCAGCTTCATGATATTTCAGGTTGACTATTTGATATCAAATTATGGTCACAATTTAAACTTTTGCCTCAATAAACAAATTTGCCTCAATAAACTTAATAATTAATAGTTATGTTTGGTATTGAGTAGGATTAATGGATGTAGAAAATGGTCATGCAGAATTAGGCATTAATATGTAAGCAATAAGCAAATAGTTCATAGTGAGAATTGGACCCTAAACTAAAGTTCCCGTTCAGGGAACTCGAGCTGCGTGTAATCGCAATGGGAACGCCTCCGCGTGTGTGCGTATGAAGCACGTATGAAATCAGTCCAATGGCGAGACGGAACGTCATAGGCGGGGTGACGTATCGACCAGGAACCTATAAAGCACACCAAAAACACAAGCGCGACAGCTTCTGAAGTCTTCAGCAAGCGCTCTCTGTGTGAATACTATATTTCAGTCTGTGTCTCAAGTGTGTTTTTGTCTGTCTCTAGTTTCTGCTAGGCAGGAGTTTCACATATTTAAAAAAAAAAAAAAAACTGAAAAGAGATATTATGGCGAGTGAACAGCAGTTCAGAAAGTGTGTTCATCCCTGCCCTCGCTACATCACGGGTGGGGATACACACGATCTGTGTGTTGTTTGCATGGGAGCGCAGCATGCTCAGTCAGCCCTCGAGGGGGCTGGATGTGAGCACTGCGAGCGTCTGCCCATTAAGACGCTCCGCTCCCGCCGTGCCCTCTTTGAGGAGAGTGGCGCGGTTCGCGCTCCCCGCGGTTCGGGTCCCGCCGTTGCCGAGGCACGGCGAAGGCTTGCATCGTGGGGATCGCAAATGGATCTATCAGCGGGGATGGAGACGGGTTCTGATGGGACCCTTTCTCTGCCCTTACCTGATAGACCCAGTGCCTCTGATCGAGCGGGGGTCCGCGCTGCGGTTTCTCCCGTTCGTGATGAGGCGCCGTCTCTTCAGCTATCCAGTTCCGAGGAACTGGATGTTGAGAGTATTGATGTTGAGATGGAGACTGGGGACTCGCCAGCCCAGTCTCCCGCACAGCAAGAGCTTATGGAGGTATTGACTCGTGCTGTACAAAAATTAAGCATTGACTGGCCCTTAGAGAAAAGAGAGTCGAGGGTGAAAAGTAAACTCGATGAAAGATTTCTGCCTTCACACGCTCTACCTCCACGCCGGTTTCTGCCGTTTTTTCCCGATCTCCACACCGAGGTGGTGAGATCGTGGAATAAACCTGTTTCGGCCAGAATTCTTACACATCAGACTTCTATGTACTCAAACATTGCGGGGTCTAAAGGTCATGGTTATGGGGCGATGCCGAGGATGGAGGAAGTTTTGGCGAGCCATCTTTCTCCTGATACGGCATCGTCCTTTAAGACACCGGCGTTGCCCACCAAGCCACTCAGGAATACATCGGCTTTGGTGGGCAAAGCTTACTCGGCGGCGGGACAAGCAGCTTCGTGTTTACACACTATGTCCATTCTCCAAGCCTATCAGGCAGATTTATTGAAAGATGTCAGTGAGGGGGATATTGTGGGCGCTGATACGATCAAAGAGCTGCGTCAGGCGGCAGATATTTCTCTCCGTGCCACCAAGGAGACGGCCAGAGCAGTTGGCCGTTCTATGGCAGCCCTGGTGGCCACGGAGAGACATCTCTGGTTAAATCTTTCTAATATGAAGGAAAAGAATAAAGCATTCCTGTTGGATGCGCCGCTGTCGACAGTTGGGCTTTTCGGTGATTCGGTAAACTCCGTTATCGAAAAGTTCCAGGAAGAGAAAAAGCAAGCGGCGGCGCTCCACAAATATCTCCCCATTAAAGTGCATGTCCCCGGGGCTGCTGGGCGGGAGCAGCCCCGCCCGTCGGGTAGCTTATCACACAGGGCGCAGCAGAAAAAGAGCGTCGCGTCTCGCGCTCCTCCCCAGCAAAACCAGATTGAGACGCGGCGCTCTCAGGCGAGGTCTTCCCGGGACAAAACTGATCTGAGGACGGTTATTGTCGCCAGGAAGGCCTCGTCGAAGAGGCCCTGACGCCGATGGTGTCAGGGCGCTGAGGGTGGTCCCCACCGAGAGAGGGAGGTGCTCACCGCTGTATACGGTGCCCGCTCTGTCTCGGTCCCCTCAGCGGCTCAGCCTATTATCCCAGCCCGCGGGTCGGGACGTAGGCGGTGCCAGCGAGTGTTTTCCCGAGGGACGCTTGCTGGCACGGAGGAGCGATATACAGTCAGAACAGTTGTCCCCTGTCGTTGCGCTATTACAGGGCACTGCGTCTGTCTCTCAAAGTATTCCAGAGGCCAGTCTCGAGAGACTGGTACCCTTAGTAGAATTTTTGGCAGAATGGAAAAATCTTCCAAATGTATCTCATTGGGTCCTGCAGAATATCGAGCTCGGGTACGCGATCCAGTTCAGGTCACGCCCGCCTCGTTTTCGGGGGATTTTACCCACTACGGTGGCCCCCGAGCAGGCTCTAGTCATGGAACAAGAGGTGAAAACGTTGCTACTGAAGGGGGCGATAGAACGAGTTCTTCCTCCCGACAGGGAGTCAGGTTATTACAGCCGATATTTCATCGTTCCAAAAAAAGATGGGGGGTTACGTCCGATTTTAGATCTGCGCCTGTTAAATCACTCTGTGGGGAAACTCAAGTTCAAAATGCTTACTCTCAAGCAGATCGTGTCGCAAATCAGGTCCGAGGACTGGTTTGTCACGATAGATCTAAAGGACGCGTACTTCCACATTTCCATCCTTCCACAACATCGGAAGTTCCTGAGGTTCGCTTTTGGGGGCGAAGCGTACCAATATCGGGTTCTTCCGTTTGGCCTAGCGCTGTCTCCTCGAACCTTCACGAAATGCATGGATGCGGCTCTGGCTCCGCTGCGGCTCCAGGGCATTCGCATCCTGAATTACATCGACGATTGGTTGATTCTGGCTCAATCGGAGCATCAGGCGGTTCGGCATCGAGATGTCGTCCTCGCCCACATAAGGAGGTTGGGGCTGAGACTCAATGCCAAGAAAAGTGTGCTTTCTCCAGTACAGAGGACCACTTTTCTGGGTGTTGTATGGGACTCGACGACGATGCAAGCTCGTCTGTCTCCTGCCCGTATAGCGGCGATTCTCGCAGCTGTCAGGCAAGCAAAGCTAGGTCAGTCACTCACTGTCAAGGATTTTCAGAGAATTCTGGGTCTACTGGCGGCAGCATCCAACGTCATTCCCTGCGGCCTGCTGCACATGAGACCGCTACAGTGGTGGCTCAGAACCAAGGGGTTCTCCCCGAGGGGAAACCCGTTTCGCACAATCAGGGTCACGCGACGTTGTCTCCGTGCCCTGGCCATGTGGAAAGAAACTTGGTTCCTATCCATGGGACCCACACTGGGAGCTCCGTGCCGCCGTGTTACCATAACGACGGATGCCTCCCTCACAGGCTGGGGGGCGATCATGAGTGGTCGCTCAGCCCAGGGTCTGTGGCAGGTCCATCATCGTCATCTGCACATAAACTGCTTAGAGATGTTGGCAGTGTTTCAGGCTCTGAGACACTTTCTGTCAGACCTAAGGGGCCGCCATGTGCTAGTCAGGTCAGACAACACCTCGGTGGTCTCTTACATAAACCATCAGGGGGGCGTGCGCTCTCGTCCTCTGTACAAACTGGCTCGCCAGATCCTTCTGTGGGCCCAAGGGAAACTGCTTTCCTTGAGGGCGATTTATATCCCGGGATATTTGAATTGGGGAGCAGACATCCTGTCGAGGCAGGGGCCGAGGCCCGGGGAGTGGAGACTCCACCCCGAGGTGGTGGAGCTCCTGTGGCAACGGTTCGGTCGTGCCGAGGTAGACCTATTTGCATCCAGCGAAACATCACACTGCCCGCTGTGGTTCGCTCTAAGTCCACCAGCCCCGTTGGGGGTGGATGCGATGGTGCAGGAGTGGCCGAGGTCACCCCTGTACGCTTTTCCCCCGATCGCTCTGCTCCCAGGAGTTCTGGAGAGGGTTCGCCGGGACGGGGTCAGTCTGCTGCTGGTAGCCCCGTACTGGCCGGCCCGAGTATGGTTCTCGGACCTAGTTTCTCTCCTGGACGGGTCTCCGTTGGAGATCCCGGTCAGGGAGGATCTTCTGTCTCAGGCATGCGGGTCGATCCTTCACCCCCGTCCAGATCTCTGGAGGCTGTGGGCTTGGCCTCTGAGGGGGCCCAGCTCGTAGAATCGGGTCTCTCGACTGAGGTCGTGGAGACCATCCTCCAATCCAGAGCTCCATCCACGAGGAAGCTATATGCCTTGAGGTGGAAGATTTTCACCTCCTGGTGTGGAGAGCGCCAGTTGGATCCAGTCAACTGCCCGGTGTCGGCGGTGCTGGAGTTCCTTCAGGAGCGTTTCTCCACAGGGTTATCCCACTCCACACTGAAGGTGTACGTGGCGGCGTTGTCAGCTTATCATGTCCCTTTGAGTGGAGCCTCTCTCGGGAGACACCCACTGGTGATTCGTTTCCTACGTGGCATTTTGAGGCTGAGGCCAGCAGTGCGCACGAGGGTACCGTCCTGGGACCTTGCGGTTGTCCTGGAGGGGCTCTGCCGAGCCCCTTTTGAACCCATAGAACAGGTCTCTGAAAAGTTTGTCTCCCTAAAGACTATCTTCCTTCTAGCCATTTCTTCCCTGAAGAGAATTGGGGATATTCAGGCTCTGTCGGTTTCTCCCTCGTGCCTTGAGTTTGCGCCTGGTATGGCGAAGGCGTTTCTCCTCCCCAGACCAGGTTATGTCCCTAAGGTTCCGACAAACATTGTCAGGCCTATTGTCCTGCAGGCCTTCTGCCCTCCTCCTTTCCGGACTTCAGACCAGGAGAAGTTAAATCTGCTTTGCCCTGTGAGGGCCTTAGATGCTTACGTTCACAGAACTGCCCTGTGGAGAAAATCTGAGCAGTTGTTTGTCTGCTATGGCCCTCTTAATAGAGGTTCTCCGGCATCCAAGCAGAGATTGAGTAAGTGGGTGGTCGAGGCCATCTCGCTTGCTTATGAATCGGCGGGACAGCCTTCCCCTCTGGCTGTCCGTGCTCATTCTACTCGGGGTATGGCTGCCTCTAAGGCATTTGGGTCAGGAGTTCCCATCAGTGACATTTGTGATGCAGCAGGATGGTCTTCCCCGCATACATTTGTGAAATTTTACCTTCTTGATTTTAGCTCCACGCCAGGAGCGCAGGTGCTTTCGTCAGAGTGTTCTCTCTGATTTCACACTACGGACACTGGCTCGCATGGCGGCGTTGGTATTAGCGTTCCCATTGCGATTACACGCAGCTCGAGTTCCCTGAACGGGAACGTCTCTGGTTACGTAGGTAACCTTAGTTCCCTGAAGGGAACGAGACGCTGCGTGTCTACGCCATACTCCCGGCATGCCCGTGAGCACTTGCTTCAGTCTTTTCAGAAGCTGTCGCGCTTGTGTTTTTGGTGTGCTTTATAGGTTCCTGGTCGATACGTCACCCCGCCTATGACGTTCCGTCTCGCCATTGGACTGATTTCATACGTGCTTCATACGCACACACGCGGAGGCGTTCCCATTGCGATTACACGCAGCGTCTCGTTCCCTTCAGGGAACTAAGGTTACCTACGTAACCAGAGACGTTTTTTTTGTTTTTTGTTTTTCTTCTTGCAAAATTCACCTTGTAAATAGCAAATCTGCCATGGCTCGAGTGCAACTGGCTTTTAAAGGGAATGGGAGATGAGACTCCCAAAACACACCCATTAGTCATTAAGAGAATAGGGACAACCCTTTTAGACCATGCGCCGGGTGCCCCAACCATTTTTCCTGTCGTTAAAGTGGATCTCGGACACACACCCTTAGTTCATTAACATGGGGCCTAAATGTTTGTAACCTAACCTAATCTGACTAATTGCGCTTACAAAAAAATAAGTAAATGTACTGTTCAAAAAATAAGGGCTAAGCAAGTTTTTTTTTTTTTTTTTTTAAGAACTTGATATTTTTAATAGTTCCCAGTTGCCCTTTTTTTAAATAGGTCAAAAGTGACAGCAAACACATTTTAAGCAGCACAACTGCTTTCCATGATAATAATAACAAATATTTATTGAACATTAAGTCATATTAGAATGATTTATGGGGGATCATGTGACACTGAATATTTGAGTAATAATGCTGAAAATTCAGCTTTGCCATTACAATAATATATTTTAGAATCCACTGCAGAAAACAGTTAATTTTAATTGTAATAATGTTTCACAGTATTACTGTATTTTTGATCAAAGAAATGCAGCCTGAGCATAACATCTTATGCAGGTGAGCACAAGAGACTAAAACATCTTTAAAAACGTACTGACCGCAAACTTTTGAACTGTGTTGTATTTCGAATGAAGAGATCAGACTTATTGTCATCTGAAGTCATGGCTACGGCTGGTTTTATCTTTAATGGAGAAAGTTATGGCATCTACCAGCAGGAGAAACTGGCCCATGACTCTCATTACGGTGTAGTCACGGTCGTTCAACTTTCATATGCAATAGGGTCAGATTCACATTGTAACATTCATCACTTGCAAGCATTTTCCCTTCTGATAAAGGACAGTAGATTTTCAATGTCAAAACCATTTTAAGCAATTTATTATGCACCTTTATCTTTACCTGAAGTAATAGGTCCAGTCATGAGTCACAGCTGATATTGGCTGTATTAGAGTCTCTCGCAGTCTAGCGTAATCTTTTCTGTTGAGTGAATAGCATTATCTGCTAATGCTATATAAGCAATGAGGTCTTGGAGATGGTGATTTTCCCAAGGCATTGTTGAGGCAAAGCACTGCACACTTTGCAAGCCTTTTCCTCATCACAATCATTAGCTAAATCTTACATTGCTCTATAATTCACTTGATCTGTTTGCAGGTGACTGCAGGATTGCATGTAAGTTGCTTAGTTGCTTTAATTTACGTGTGAATCAGCAACATTCTTTAAATTTTGGGTTCAAGATGAAAGCAGCAACTCTTATTCCCCATGCTTCATATGCTTGCTGTTTTTATTCTCATAGCTGACTAAAGAAAGTTTCTGACTTTTGCATTGAGCTTCTTAAAAATAATTAAGGGAAGAAGTGCTTGTTTATCAGCTCCCTATTCTGGATTGTTGACCTGACTGGTTGCTCTTGTTATGTGTGTGTGTGTGTGTGTGTGCGTGTGTGTAAATATTGCACATCTATGTCTATGGCGGCAACAGTATTGCTGGCCGATATTTAGAATAAGAAATCATTAGAATGATTTTTGAAGGAACATTTTACACTCAAAACCGCAATTTTGTTTTGAGTTCATTAATTTAATCTGGTTTTAAGACCACATCGTCCGCTGGATTTTGGTAAAAGAGAGAGAAGGAACACAGACGGATACATAAAAGAAAAAAAAAGACGGACTTTTGAGATCGAGAGTAATTTGGGTTGATATACTCCCATAGTGTGTGCACGTGCATGTATGCGTGTGTTCAAAAGAAAAAGAAACTCATATAAGTTTGGAACTACTTGAGGGGGATGAAACGATGACACTTGAACTAAGCTTTCTTTTTAATTTTTTTTAATGTTTTGTATATTGTGAAGTTCCCATGAAAAGATTCCTCTGTGATCCCTTAAACAAAGTGAGCAGGTTTCAGATTGTGTATTGTACTTCTGGGGGTTCTGTGTGCAACTTGAACAAATTTCGTTCAGATGAATAAGAACATCCTTGATTCAGACTGTTTTTTTTTTTTTTTTTTTTAACTCGATCTGCTGATTCATTGAAAAGACCCAACCAAAAAGAAGCATTCGCTCACATCCTGGACATCGCAGAAAGGCAAATGGGATTTGAATGTAGTCCGTACTACATAATGACAGCATTTCAAATTTTCACTGAAATATTCTTTCAAACAGTGTTTGACAATGTTCCCCAAAGATATTTAGAAATCCTTTGCGCCATTTAGTGATTTGTCCATTACACACTGATTTCTGAAAAGCCATCGATGAGGTTACAAAATCATGGCACCTTTGCAGGCATCATAAGTCAAGTGTGATTTATGATCTGCAATGGAGTAGAAATATATTGAGGGGTGAATATTTATGGCAGGAGTTCATGAAGTAGCAATCATAATGTTGTCTTAGTTGGAAAAAAAGTACCTTATTAGGGTTTACTAGTTGAATATGTGGGTCGTATTGCCCATATTTTGCTATATGCTGGATGGGTGCAATCACTAACAGGATAAAGTGTTTGGGCTTCTCAAACAGTTTTTGTTGTTTTAAGAACAATATACAGAGGATTTGAATGCTGAACATTGGATTCAGAAGCTGTCAGCTGTGCTTAATAGAAAAGACCAAGATAGATTTGTACTGGTATGCGTGTGTGTGTGTGTGTGTGTGTGTGTGTGTGTTTGTGTGTTTCTGTTTACATCAAGCAAGTGTGTGAATACCAAGAGCAAAGCCTATTTAAAGGGAATCAATTTGTCCCATCTTTAGAAGGCAGTGCATCAGTGGGCACATTATCTGGGATTCTGCCTCATTATACACACTGATGGACAGCAGTAACTACTGCAGTCACCTCACCCTCAGTTAGACCCGTCAACAGGTGCACAGACGGCTGCTTTACGAATCAAAGCTACTTTATCTCATCTCATGATTTTCTCTTTGCATTTGAACCTTGACAAAAGAACAAAAATATTTGATTATTCATGACTGGCATATGGCATCTGTGCAAAAACAAATTCACATACGATGTAACAACACCGACTTGAAACTGATAAAATGGATAGTTCTGCTATTAGCTATAGCAACTCTTGGATAGTGAAACATGGTGCTCCGAACTAAGGAACTAAGGGTGCTCCGATCAGGATTTTTGGGGCCAATCAATGAAAGCAGTATTGGGCAACACCAATCACTGATACCGATCAACGAAATAAATAATACTACGTGATACATATATAATGCTTTACATTTTAAACCTTATATTTAACATGTATAATTATTTAGCTTTTCTTAACAACAATTTATAGGCCTTTAAAATATTAGAATTAAGAGATGAGAAAGTATTATGAACTGACAACTCTTTGCATGAATTAACAACTCTATTTATTTGGCAAGAAACATGTGTAACTCTCTTTAAGGTGTTTAGGAATAGCTTTGATCTTAACAAATATAATTTCTGTGATAAATAATTATAGTTCACTATATAAATTAAATATTGATTGATCCTGCTAAGTCTACTAAAGAGCAGTGAGTGATTTTCCTTTGTCCTTTTGTTGCTTGATTAACCTTCAAATGGTCTTTCCTTTTTACACTTCTGGGCTTTGGGGTCTATACAACCCCAACAATTGATTGAGTAATTGTACAAAAAATATATATTTTTAATCATACAAATAATGTATCAAATTTTTTTGTTTGTTTAATTCTCATCTATTCATTAGTGCTGTGTTTTTGGAGATAACGTTCTTTTGTATCCATATACCACCTTGGCATCAAAATGTTTGAAAATCTTGATGATGATACTTTTGATGAAAATGTGTTGTTAATATCGTATTTGTAATACATATATATGTGTGTGTGTGTGTGTGTGTGTGTACAGTATATCAGCAAATAAATAGTCAAATACAGTTAATGTATTTTTAAAACTTGTTGTATGTTTTCTGGCACAAATAGAAAAGTTGTTTGTCCTCAAACAGGAACTTGCCCTTCACAAACACATGCACAAAAACAAATGCACATCTACCTAATAAAGGAACTGTTAATTACCAGCCTTTTGCTCAGACGCCACTCCACTGACCAATGGTCTGACCTCTCATCAACCTTTGTTTCTTTTGCTTTCTCTTTTTCAACTCAGCGTGACTCAGAAACTCTCGCTAATGCTCTCAAACTCCAGGATCAACTAATTAACAGACCAAGCAGAATCCAAACAGGCACCAGCTCAAGCACCTGATTTTGAACTCTTCCTGAGCACTGATGAATACTTGATTACACCTAGTGACCGAGAGCTCATTATTTCTGTATATTGAGTGATGTTTAGTGATGTTTTTCTTTGGACATTGCTTCAACCGGTTTATATAGACTGTCTGGTTGCTAGGTAAGTGTAGCTAGAGCTAAGAAGTATCTTAAGAATTAAAGCCAGAAATTAGCTTCATGAAAATGATGTAAAATTATGTCAAACAGTTGTTTTGACTGATGCTTGCAAAATGGTCCAGAAACTATGAGGTGTGTTTGATTAGCCAATTTAATACACTTTTGTGTTTACACATCTCACAAAGCCACATACTCACTTAAAAAAATATTGGTATCTACAGTATCTCTAGTTTGTCTAATTATCTATGTTATCTATAACCAGTTTTGCATGTTCACTACCCATCTAAAGAAATATAAAATATTAGGCATGCTGCAAAACAGCACCGACCTGCAGAGGTATGGACTCTACAAGACCCCCAAAGGTGTCCTGTGGTATCTGGCACCAAGACGTTAGCAGCAAATCCTTCAAATCCTGTAGGATGTGAGGTGGAGCCACTGTAGATTGAACCTGTTGGTCCAGCACATCCCACATATGCTCACTTGGATTGGGATCTGAGGAATTTGGAGGTCAGAGCAACTCTTTAGCATGTTCCTTAAGACATTCCTTAAAAATGCTGACTGACCGAGAGCAACCCACAAGCCTGGCCGTTTCAGAGATGCTCTGACTCAGCCTCCTTGCTAAAACAACTTGACCGATATCAAAGTTGATCCAATCTTTATTCCAGCCAATTTCTCCTGCATCAAACATGTTTATTATGAAAACTGATTGTCTGTTTATCATCTAATCTACCCAGACCTTAATATGTGACGTTGTTGGAGATGATGAATGATATTCGCTTCACATTTGACTAGACATATTGGTTTGGCTTATTAGTGTATGTGCCATACCAACCAATGGCAGTAAATTAAAAAATAAAAATAAAATAAAAAAAATAACAATAAATACAAAATCTCCTAACTTGGATGATAGCCAATGTGGTTCCTGTGTGCATCCCTTCATCCCTACTTTAAAAGAATGTATAAAAGCATCTATTTATAACATTCATAACATTTTCATTTCCTAGCAACTGAGCAAGCCAAAACCAACAGATTAGCATCATCCTGATGAGGATATCTCACGAGTGTTTGCACAGCCTCTCCAAACTTCAACCTTGGTTTTTCCCTCAGAATAGAATGGAAAGATGCAGCACTGATTGGAGTATAGTACGGCTTTTCTCTTATCTGACTCATTATTTTGGACTTTTGCCATGAATGGACCTATTGTTTACTGCAAATATTGTCTGTCTTACAGTATCAGTGTCACTGGTTAGTGCTACAGTGTGTTATGTTTTCAGTTGTGTATGGCGACTCCAGCGCTAACTGATATCAAATTATGCTGGCTGGCTACAACACGCACTTATTAAGCTTTAGATACCTTTCATGTCAATGATTTGCATGATTAAAGAATGTTTAATGAGCTTCCTTTTATTAGGACAGAATATTCATGGCAGCGTTTTCCTTATTTCTGTTAAATCCAGTAAATGACTCTAAAGCATGTTGATGTAGTCCACAAAATCAGGAGATTATAATTCCATTATTAGTGGGATCAACCAGCCTTCACGTTTACCAATTAGTGTTTAAAGGCATAATTGGAAATGCAAATCGTCATTATTTTCAGTGTTATTACATTGTATTAAATCCTGTAAAAACGCACGCTTGCTTGTCTGATGGATTCATCTATGATCAGGCATCTACACAATGCTTTTAAGTAATGTTTGTCATACGGGTCAGTGACATCATGACACTGATCATTTTTGTCTAGACCTATAAATTTATTCAGAAATGCATAACAAAATACAAAATATTTGAACAGAGACTTGAATCTCTGCTCATTTAGGCTCCACTCATAATAACCTCCTTTTTAGTTTCAGTTAGCAGCATTAGACATGTCTGACAAAGTCTTTTATTTTGTAATCTTGCCTTCATTCCTGTCACGTATCTAATAACATGCTGCCATAGTTCTGGGTCAATAGGTGAAGCAAGGCAGCAGTGTCTTTATGCTGAGTTTGCTTGTTGGACTTTAGCCTAATACGTTCTTACATTTTTATTAGGAAGCAGATTGGATAACACAAGCGCCAGATTTGTTCCTGAGCCAATGTGTCACTTGTGTCTTTATCAGATGATTCCTGGCTGGAAGATTTAGAGCAAGAATCCTGATAATTAAATATATGATACGCATGCTTTAGGAAAGGTTAGCATAATTCTTTAACTGTATACTGTGGAGGTGTTATTACTGTATGAATAAAGCTGTGGTGTAACACATTTATCCAGGGTGCCAATGTGGGAAATTTGGGTTTGAATCTGGTCTACTGTACTTCACCCCCTTCCCTCTTTTCTCCTCATAATTTCTCTCCACTTTGACTTATATATAATTATACTATATATATATATATATATATATGAAGAGTTCAGATGCAAAAGCCTCTAAATGCCATTTGAATTTTTCTTCTTTAATGATGATTTTTATCAAACTTGTATATTTAAGTTCAGTAATTTCACTTAAATGGCAATGAAGATTACCTATTAAT
Organism: Pimephales promelas; assembly: GCF_016745375.1. The sequence continues at coordinate 446,074 of NW_024122003.1, read as the reverse complement.
TGTTATTTAAGTGAAATTAATGAACTTAAATATACAAGTTTGATAAAAATCATAATTGAAGAAGGAAATTTCAAATGGCATTTAGAGGCTTTTGCATCTGAACTCTTCATATATATATATATATATATATATATATATATATATATATATAACGGCATCTCTTATGACGCTTTGCAGACTCCGCTGTGTGTATTTGTGTGTTTCTGAGAAGTTGTGGCTTTCGAGACGCTCTGAAACGAGGGTGGGACCTCATGCTTTCAAAGCTACCTTGCTAATGCTATCCTCTCCGAAATTGCCTAACCTACCTTTTAAGTAGTAATGTAATTGGTGTGATTGGTACCTCTCAAATAGACTCCTAGTTCATATACTGTACAGTGAGAATGGTGTACTAAACCTTGATTTGCACTGAACAATCCAATACTTCATCTGGCTGTGTTCCATATTTCTTTTATTTTGTTTTGTTTATTTATTTATTTTGATACTCCTTGGGATGTTATATGTATTCTCATTGTGCCCCATATCTGCGACACAGATTCAGGAAAGAAAACAGAAACACCGGGGGGCTATGCTGTGCTATAATTCCTGTTCTTGGCTCAGGAGAGAATGAGTCACATTCTCTGCCTACAAACTCAAGACAAGAACCAAATGACAATCTCTCTCTGGAAAAAGTACAGAGTCATTTACTCTGTAAATGTGCCAATACAACTAAATTGCAGTAGTAATTATCTGTTGCTATCTGAATGTAGGATTTTATTGTGTTTCATGTTTCATTGTATTTTTTTTTAAACGATAAAAACCTTTTAACGATGAAATATAAATTGGATGTTTGCTTTCTCTGTGCTAATATACTCCTAAAAAATATTACAAAAAGTTCAATTTAGGAAAAAAAAAATATTGGCATTGTGTCGTTCACAATGCTTTTACGAATGAGATTGTCCCTCCCACTAATAAATATTTATTAATTACAATAGCAACAGCAAATAAGTGTCGACGTCTATGATGTTACAAAAGCCTATTGAATATTTTAAATTGGAAAATAATTTAATTACAACTTAATTTTCAATTTTTTATTGTGAAATTTTTGGGGATGATATACACCACCAATGAATCACTGAAGAGATGAGATTTCAGTTGTCTTTTGAATGCTGACAGGGATTCTGCATTCCGGGTGAGGGTGGAAAGATCATTCCACAAGCACAGAACCGTGAATGTGAATGATCTGGAGAGTGATTTTGTGGCTCTTTGCGATGGTACTACGAGCCGTCGTTCATTGACCGATCGTAGGCTTCTGTTAGGGATGTAGACTTGTTGAAGCGAGTGAAAGTAGGACGGAGCTGAGTCTGAATCTGTAAGCAAGCGTCAATGCCTTGAACTTGATGCGATAAGCGAGTGGCAGCCAGTGCAGAGAAATGAACAGAGGAGTGACGTGGGCCCTTTGGGGCTCATTGAAGACAAGACGAGCTGCAGCATTCTGGATCATTTGAAGAGGTTTAGTTGCACATGATGGAAGTCCAGCCAGAAGAATATTGCAGTAATCAACCTAGACGAGAAGTTGTGTTGCCTGCTCAGTTAAGAAAGGCCTGATTTTCCTTATGTCGTGCATAGCAAACCTGCATGATCGAGCTATCTTTGTAATGTGGTCTGTGAAGGTCAGCTGGTCATCAAATGTTACTCCAAGATTTTTAACCGACCTTGGTGGGGTGATTAAGCTTGAATCTATCTGGATAGTGAAGTCATGTTGTAGAGACGGACTAGCAGGGAGGACGAGAAGCTTGGTCTTTGCAAGTGTAATATACCAATTCCTGCATTTGTTTTATTTAGTTAGTCTTTACATGCTTGCCGGTTCCTGCCTCTAACAACGAACTGCATTGCATGTGCATTTCACATCAACCTCACTTCTCAAAGGATCGAAGGATTCAGTCTCTAAACTTTTCCTTTCCAAAAACCTACTCTGCTCTCATTGTTCAGAGGGTTCAGTCTGTTTTGATGGGTCTACTGCTTGTCGGAATCTAAAGACCCATTACCAGATCTGAATTTCAGCACTGAATGCACTTATATACACAGTGATAACAATGGCATCAGTTTTACCACACCAGATTGAACTTGAGTCCTCTACGTTTTGCAAAGTGGATTTTCTTTAAAAGTACAGAAAAAAGCATATTTTCGACCTGTCGAGTACACAATCAAAACTCCTCGAGGCCTCAGTTTCAACTCCAGTGTTTGAGGGTAGAAAGTAGATGTTGTTTGCAAGCAGCCAATGAAGACCATGGACTGGCATTAGTCAAATTAAGCAAACTTACATAGGGTTCAGAACAGTTCATACATACAGTTCAGAATACTCTCTTTTGTTTCATAACTTTCTTTGTTGTGCACTACGATATTTAAAATTTGCAGACCTTTAACATTCACAAATTGCTATATTACACACTACTGTACATGAAAGGTAATGTCACACTTGTCTTCTCCTCATAGAACCTTGCTTTTTCTCAACCACTTACCCTTAAACATCACTCTCCCGTTCTCTTGGTTTCAGTACACCTCTTGTGGTCTAAGAGACCTGTCTAAAATATCAGATCAGTGGATTATCTCTTCTAACCAGCATGATGTTATTGCCCTCCACGTACTGTGTGTTTAATCCCACTGGGATACTTCTCAATCCCTTCCACAATGCTTCACGTCCTCCTGTCTACACCAAGGAGCCTTTGCCGAAATACCAGATTAGTCAAAGATAAAGCACCTCATCACCTCCCCTGTTTTATCTGAGATGTGTTGCATGTGAGTCTGGCTTCACCCTGAGGTTAAACTGGATTTGGTGCACTTGACTCCACTCAAGTCTAGATCTTAGATATTTGGGGTTGTGGATACCTCTACATGTTTATTTTTTCAACCTTTTTGGATGAATGCGCTCTGGCTGCCTCTGACCAATTTCAGACTTAACTGCTGATATTTGGGAAAAGAAGGAGGCTAAAAAGTTTATCCTTTTATTTTTTTTTTCTAGTTTCATAATGTTGCGTTGGCTTCATAAAATGTGAAACAACCGAGACTGCATGGGAATAACATTTGAATAACAAGTTAATTCACTTGGTTGCAGTTAGTCATTGGAGTTTATAACAAAGACGGTGATGACACCATTTACGTTAGGCTACTTTATATTATATCATAACATATTATTCTTGAAATGTATTTGTTGATTGCAGAAAAAAAAGTCAAAACACGCAAGCACAAAGATTCACAAAGCCTTATCTGGTTGAATAGTAACAATGCTGACGTCTTTACCTTGGCAACATCATAATGCATTAGGTTTAATGTCACGTTGAAAATTAACAATATAAAACAGATTCTTAATGCAACAGACTCTTCCTTAAATAGGAGTTTATTGCTGTTTATGTGCCTCTAACACCCAGACTGATTCTCTAACAATTCCATTGTATTATATTTTCATTTTTGCATTTAAACAGACATTGTTCTCTTACAAGGGGTTCTCTCGCACTGCGCAAGTTAGTTTTTTAAAAGAAGATTAATCTTTAGATATTGAAGTCATAAAATTATCCTTTATTTTTTCATTCATTGTCAAAGTAGTGCAGCAGCTAGCAGACCTAGCAGAGCCCAACGTGACATCAGGTCCAATGAAGGGTGCTTGCACCTTCACAGCGTCATAGCCCACCAGTATGGGCGGGAATTAGCATATATAAGCAGGGCTCGGAGGCTGTTTTTTCTCTTCAGCGAAGCTCTTCGCATCGCTGGATCTGAGAGAAGCCGTGTCGCCCTCTGAGGAAGCGAAAAGCCAGCCTAGGACAGTGCTGAAGAAGCCAGTCACAACCACCTTCAGCCATCCACGTTATCTGGCGATGTATCTTTTTAAGCTCTGTTGTGTTCACCGCTCCGACACCACCACCACCTCTATCTAAAAGAGTAGCAAGACGTCTTTTTAAAGATGCCCCACACTTCCTGCGGCTCTTGCAGAGCCCCGCTCCGTGTCGGAGACCACCATGTGATCTGCGCTCTCTGCCTGGGACAGGAAAACGCAGTGCTTGTCCTCTCCTCTGGAGGCTGGAGATCTGCGAAAAACTGCCGAAGAAAAAGCGCCACTCCCAAAGGCCTCCTCTTATAGGCCGTTGACCGCCAAGTGGTCAAGTGGTCGCCGCCCCCAGAGCCTGTGCCTAACCATAGACACTATGAGAAGTGGACAGAGCGATCTCATTGGAACACCATTGAGACAAGTGAAGTCAGTTTTTGGCGATTTTTAGCACTTCCGTCCCTGCCGCGCAGACTCAAACAGAGCTTGACGACGTAGATGTGACGAGAGCAACCCGTCTGTCTTCTAGTGGCTGTGGCATGAGAAATCTGAATCATTCCCTTCTGAAACATGCAGAAGCGGAGAGTGTGAGTAGGAGCTGTCCATGAGCTAGGAGCAGGAGACACTTTTGCTAGGTATTCTGAATAATTATTTTGTCATTTTGCCTCCACGTTTCCCCGATTGCCTGCGAGCTTCTCCTCCTGTCCAAAAGGTACTAAAAGGTAATGGAGCATTTTATACATTGTTTATTTAGAAATAAATAAAGGACAAATGGGGTCTTCAAACGCCAAAAGGATGAACCCTCCGCGACAGTTGTCCAAATGAATCTAAAGTCATCCTCAAATCTAGGCATGGCTATGTCCCGAAGGTGATTGGCACTCCCTTCAGAGTGCAGGTCATTTCGCTGTTGGCTCTGCCAGCATCCAATAGTGAGAGCAATACTAACCTCCTCTGCCCTGTCAGAGCACTGAAGGTTTACATTGCACATGGCGCACACAGCATTGACAAAGAGTCTGTGTAGCGTTAGCTAACTTACGCAATATGGGAGAACCTCTCGTAAGAGAACCTAACGTAAATTCGGTTCTCTCTAGAAGAGGGAATGGATATTGCGTAACCTGCTATGCTCGCACCATGAGCGACTTTCGCTTCAGGTGATTAAAACCAGAAAAAGAGGCGCGAGTGCCCCTTCATTGGATGTGACGTCACGTTGGGCTCAGTGGTAGCCTGCTGCAGTTCCCACAGGGCAGCCTATGAGAATGCGAGACAGTCTGCTCTTGGTCTGCTAGTTGCTGCACTACGTTTACAATGTTGTAATTTTTTGGCCTCATTATCTTAAAAAAAATCAATCTTTCCTGTAGCGCAAGCTTCTAGAGAGAACTGAGGTTATGTTAGGTAACCGAAACGTTATCTATATTTTCTAGTTAAATGCTAAAGCTGAAAAACAGTGAAACCAGCCTCATTAGTCTTACTAACAGAGATGAAATTCCATGCTGATGTGAGATGACACAATTTTGCAAATATCATATTGTGCCTAGCCCACCTTTGATATCTGTATTACTTTCATGAAGGGAAAAAAGGCCATTTCAATGATTTGTTCTTTTATAATGCCAGGACGATTTCTCATTTAATAGCGCAGAGAGAATCTCACAAGAGCTTCTCTTATCATTTACGTTTCAACCACACCGACCTTGAGTCATGACTCTTCGTGATGTTTTGAAATGCTTATCAGTGTTTTACATTATGAATCTTGAATGACCTTGTCATAAAAAAAACATAAAATGCTTGATATATACTTTCTAGAGTTTTGTGAAGAGTTTGATGAAGGGAAATCAGGCTTCTCTTTATCTAATTTTAGTCATGTTATTCCTTGACAGTACGGCAGTTTCCGTTTGTGATTAGGAAATCAAAGAATTAGTTTAACACATATTTTTGATCAGAGCCCCTTTTTTTCTGAGCAGTTTATTTGACATTAGAGCATTGTATCACACTTGCACATCACATGTATTAAATAGATCATTACAGGCTGTCAAATTGATCTGAGCTGTTTTCAGTTAATTTTATAGTAGGCAGATTTAATTAACCTTACCCTCCCTTTGGGTTCCCTTTATCCCAGGCTTTGTTTGATCTTTTTTTCACATTGACAATCATGGATAAATGCAATTAAAATTAACATTTAATTCTCCTGTTTCGGTGCTCATTCACGCTAGTGACAATCACGCAGTGTGAATGAGCAAAGACACGATCTGAGAGAATCGCCGACGAATCGCCGACGCCCTTGAGATATTTGGCATGCTTAATATCTGGACTTGTCGGTGATTCAAAATCCTGCTGTGTGAAAAGTTTTCTGACTGAAAACTACATTGGCGATTACGACAGCCAATTAGAGAGCAGGATACAGAGCATTTAAGGGAGTTCGTTGAAGAGTTCTAGATCACATATCAACATGGCATTGTTTTTTAAAAAAAAGGCTTCTTCTCTGTATATTTGGACCCTAGAAATTGAAGAAAAAGTTGTAGAAATTTAGCATGAGCACCCGTGTCTGACATTTAATCTGAGCTATACCACAACTGGGTCGAAAAAGAAAAAGTCTCACGTGTCGTGAGAACTCCGGCCTTGCACGTGTGATATTGCTTTGTTTCCTTGCGTGCAGCGTGCTAGACAAAGTTGTTGGCGATTTAATTGTAAAGTCATGCAGTGTGAAACCTTCTGTTGCTGATCCATCGTGCAGTGTGAACACGGCAGCGACTGAATGCTGGCCAAGATAGTCATGCAGTGTGAAAAGAACAACGACCCGACTACTTTGAAAATCATGCAGTCTGAACTTGGCATTAGGGAAAAGTAGAAACAGGTGTCAAAGCAAATCAGCGCTAGCGTGTGTGCGTGCGTGTGTGTGTCGAAAGTGAAGAAAAACCTGACCCATGACAATCTGACTCTTTTGCAACTCCAGGCATTCCGTGTACTAAATTAGATTGATTGGCTGATCTTAGCCGGGTCAGAGTTGGTGGCTCTGCATCAAGTTGTTGTTCTTGCCCATAGAAGTTGCATAGGTCTAAGGCTGAACCTCAAGAAAAGTGTCATGTGTCCAAGTCAGAAAATCCAGGGTATAAATAAAATACAAATATGGGAGCAGGCGTCCTGTCGAGGCCGGGCTGAGGCCTGTAATGGTCAAATAAGGTACACATGGCTCGTTGTGTGTAAAGCCTGGCAAGGTCAGATGAGGTTTCAAGTGAACAGCAATCATGAGCAAAAGCCAGTGAGCCCCCGGAGTGAACTTTGTGTTGGCTTTTTAAGTTCCAAAGAGGCATGCAATTCTGTGTGTCCATTTATACTCTAACAGTTATAACAAATACACATTGGATTCTATGAGAAGGTGATTATAACAAATACACATTGGATTCTATGAGAAGGTGATGTCCACAATGTGTGAGCCATTAAACAAGGAATATTTTGATAGGTGACACCACCTAGATGGGGCTACATCGTAGTTATATCATCAGGCATACAGTACATAACACTATACAATATAAAAAGACTTGTCAGATTTGTCAATTGATTAGTGTAGTGGAGATAATTTCATTTCTATTGGACTGCATGTCTGTTTCTTGTTGCCTGTACTGTTCTCTCATTGAGATTAATCAATGTCCCAAGTGTATTTAAAGTGTATGTGTGGAGGGCAAGTGTGATCATTTACAGTGGGTCATCATGAACCTCCCGGTGTCTTCCTGGTTGAGGATATTAAGTACATATATCAAGAGGACCTCTTAGCAGGGTTAGCCCCTGCTACCCTTAATGTATATGTGGTCACTATTTCCACTAGCCACTTACCTTTTGTTAGAGCTTCTGTCGGGCGTCACCCCTTGGTGTCTCCATTTTTTCTCCATGGTCCCATAGGCTGAGGCCTATATGCAGACAGTTCCTTCTTAGGATGTTTCTGTGGTCATGGAAGCTTATATATATATACGTATATATATATATATATATATATATATATATATATATATATATTCCTGTCAGATTTTGTGGCAGTGTGGAAACTTATGCTTAACATTTTTTATTGGGTCCTGAAAGGGAACATTAATATTTGTGCAAACAGGCTAGTCTGCACACATTCATACGATTTTAAAGTCTGGACATGGACAACATCCAGATCACAGGTCTTTCTCGGGTTAATCAACAATTTTCTGTGCTAGTGTTTCACAGCCTTGATTGTCAGACATCTTTCTATAGTGTGGCGGTGTTGGTATTGACGTTCCCATAGCATCAATGCCATGACAAAAGGGAACGCCTCAGGTTATGCTTGTAACCAGGTTCCCTGAGACGGGAACAAGACGCTGCGTCCTTCAGAAATCATCATGTGACAATAGTTGTTTCCATCCAAAGTTGCGAATTTATCTTATGCGCAATGTTGGAATTTTGCATAAAACATTTGCGAATAAAGCACTTCCATTTCCATCCAGTGGGGAGAAGATAGCAAAATTGTAACTTCCTGATAAATTGGCGATTCAAATTGGCAAAAAAGTGGAAGTTAATGCAGTAGGAGAAGCCACTGTGGGTCTTTTTTCATAAATAATAAATTACTTGTGCCTCAGAGTGCACAGACAATGCTGTGCTTTGCATCAAAAATGGTCACCTGTTTAGTCCAGTTCTGAAGTCCCATTGCGCTGTCACAGAATTTTTTGCGCATTAAGGAATTTATTCTAAAAATGTGTTTCCATCGTAGTTTATGAACGTCTTCATATCGGAATTTTTTTTTTAATTATTATTATTTGGTGATATCCCACAATATGCATAAAAATAGGTGGATGGAAACATGGCTGCGGAAGAATGGCTGGTGAAAATAAATAAATTAAATAAAAAATTATGTAATAGTATTACACAATATTTAAAATGTTTCTGTATTTTTGATCAAATACATGCACCATTGGTGTGCATATATATCTTTTTTCCCTGAAATTGGAAATTGTATCTCTCCAATTTCATTATACTTTGTATTAATATTATATATATCTTATGTCTTAATGTCAGTGGATGCTGCTACAGTATCAATCAAACACTGCAGGTGAGACCGCTACCCTTTTCATTGAATGAGAATGAACACGCAGACTTGCAACTCTTTAAGCGATTCAAGTCAAATTTCCACACTTTGTTGAATTAACAATGAAAAAGACATGCCATACAATGCTGTGGCATTTTACATACACGTCCACATTTCTGTGGATTATTTAATAGGCTGACATTTTGCAAAAGGTCTTGGCCTTTATGGACTGAGTCCTTTCCTCCAATGTCAATTTTTCAGCTGTTAAAATCCAGCCACCAGGAAGAGAGGCCAAAGGGCATGCCAGGAGAGGATGACTTATCAGCCAGATAAATTGATTCACATTTGGTTGGTCCTTCTGTGTGCCTCTCTTCACCTGACCCCTTAAGGCCTAATCAATCGATCCTCACTAGGGAGGCACAATCTGCCAAATGCTTGGGTCCTCAAATACCTGACTCTGAACACCCCAGAAGATATCAAAGTTTGGCTGGTAAGCATGGCCCAGTTTGCCCCTGCTGGTAGATGCTGTAACCCCAGTCAAGGAACTACAATTGAGGCTTTGTCTACATTAATATACACTACATTAACATTTGTCTACATTAGTTTAAAAACAGTAGCATTTTCAAGTGTTTTCCAAAAGTAAAAAATTATCTTACTACATGTGCAAGACAAAAATGCTGTCTCAGATGAGATGTCACTCAAGTGGAGTCAGAAATATCATAATTACAAGTTCCGAGCACACAAAGGACCAAACAAAATCATTTATAAGTGGGAAACTCGGAAACATAGATGATACACGAGTTGCTGACCAGTAACGGAGTGCAGTAGGTAAACAAGTCTAGGCTTCTAGTGAGTCTCTGTAAGAGTCTCCGTAATGAGTCTGCCGAGGATTTCGAGATCGGCCATAATGTCCGAGATTCGGCTTTTGCGTTCTAAATTTGTCATTCATTATGTTTACTGTGGCGAGCAGGACGAGGCTAGGGCCGCGGGAGAACGGCGCGAGGCCGGTGGCGTGATTACAGATGAGCGACACTTGTGAGACGCACCGGTCTCGTATCTCTCATGGAGGAGAGGGAATATTTTTTAGCACTGTTAAAACGCACATCAACCGATCACTTGTTTAGCGTTCATGTCAACACTACATTCAGATTCACCAATCGGAATGAATTCAGTTAGATTGAAACAAAAGGTGTGCATGTAAACAATGAATGGCGACTGCAGAAAGCAAAAGCTGAATCCAGAACATTTTGTACGATCTTGATGTCCGGACATGTATAGAAAAAAGAGGATGAATGATAACCCAAGTTTTATTTTCGGCGGCCTGTTTTAATTTTATTTTTAGTCTAGTCTTTGTGTCAAGCTGTCATTTTAGTCTTTATTAGTTTTAGTTACTTTCATACTCTTTTTAGTCTAGTCTAGTTTTAGTCGACGAAAACTGATGATATTTTAGTCTAGTTTTAGTCTACGAAAATTTATGACATTTTAGTCTAGTTTTATTCGGCGAAAGTCAAGTCAAGTTTTAGTCAATGAAAATTTTATTTTAGTCTCTTTTTAATAATGTAATTATATTTAACCCAGTCAATATAGTATAAGTAGCCTACCTAGTGGTAAAGACGAAACCAAAATTTTATTTTAGCCAAACCCATTCCATTTTCTTTGTGCCCTTTAATGTGCATCCCATAAATCTCCATCAACCGCTATCAATATGGGCCAACATTTCTAAAAAATGCTTTCAACACCTTGTTGAATCAATGCCACGTAGAATTAAGGCAGTTCTGAAGGCGAAAGGAGATCAAACACAGTATTACTATGGTGTTCTTAATAATCCCTTAGGTGAGTGTTTATCGTATACAGTATATATCCATCATATTATAAATATGTAAATATATATAAATCATAAATATAAATATACTGTATATATATATATATATATATATATATATATATTTATATATATGTATATCATATATATCATATATATCATAAGTGATGACAATGAGATCCAGGTATTTAGGTTTATTAATCTCAATTGAAACTATATTTAGAGTAACAATTTGAGTGCATTTTTTTTATTTTATTTTTCTTTGTTTAACTTGTGAATAGCAGTAGATCATTGTTTGATTTTTGTTTTAATTGCAGAAAGTAAAACCAGATCACAGAGTTTCACTGGAAGCAAGAATATGTTTTTTTTTTTTTTTTTTTTTCTATTTAGAGAGTCACAAGATTAATAATGCAAATTTACCTATTTGATTAGTGACCTGGAAATAGTGCTGAATCAGTGTTGTCATTTACATTTTTAAATCCCAGGTTTCGATGTGGTCTCAACCTGTGTATGGGTCAATGACGTGACGCTTGCTTTTTCTGTCCGACTGAACTTTTTACCAATTAATAAACATTAAAATTAATAAAATTATAACATGTATGTCTACCACCTCCCTTATCGCCCCAAATGACTTTTTTAAGGTCATTGCCCTATTCATTTGAGTTTAAAAGCACTAAAATATCTTTGTTTGAAGTTTTCACACACATGCATGTGTAGACTACACTCCACATGTTTAGAAAATAGACAAATATATTATTATTTCAAGTATTTTAAAAATGGGCCTCTCAAAGGCCTTATACGTCATTGACCCGTATATTGATCTGCTTTATACCCCATGGTATATATTTTGATAATGACTTATTATTTAGATTAATAGATTGTGCTCATTTTATCAGATGATTCTGTCATTCATAAAATATTGACTTTGAGAGGAGCACATTATGCTGGAGAAATGATGAGACCTCATTTGATACACATTACTCACTCCCTCTTTCTTGATCGGACCTGTCCTCTGTTCCTCTTACTTGCTCTCTTTGTCTCTTTTGTCTTCTTCGTTGCTTGCTACATAATCCAAACACGTTCCAAAGAGATCATTTTCTCCGGCATTAGTCACAACAAAGAAAATGAGATACTGAGATATTTTAGGTTGGCCTATATGTGTCTTTCACCTTTCTTCTTTCTACAGTATCATTAAAGCAAAGGAAGGCACACATCATCAAAATAACAGCTGAACTGAAAGGGTTTCTTGAGAGAAAGGACCTTTATACAGGAGTTATTTATGAACCCTTTAAGACAATTCTCATGACGACAAGGACGGAATTGAGATAATGAGTTTAGCCGCTGGCTCCTTTTTATCATATCAACGCCTGTAAAACGCAAAAGACTATTTGCATTTGAATGAGCTGATTCATAAAACTCACTGTTGCATGCATTGTTTGCACAGAGATGTTTAATCCATCGCAAAGTTGTATATTAAGTCCAAATATTGGTCATCCACTTGATCGAGATAATTTATTTTACAATAAGCAATAAGGACTTAAAGGACAATTTCGCTGCCCTTCACTGTTTCTAGTCAGAACAGGAGTATTTGTGGTTGGTCAAGGCTGAACATCAGAGAGTGGACATAATGGTAATAGTAAGTCTTTCTGTAGAAAACTCAAAAAATATTGCTCTCGAAACAATTGTCATGCCCAACATGTTGAAGATTAGCAGCAAAACATGTTGAAGATTAGCAAAGATTAGCTCAGCAAATTGTTTCCACCCAAAAGCAGTTTAGAGTACTGAGGCATCTCATCGATTGACTTCCCTTCACACTAAGCAGCCTCTGGTTTCCCTGTTGTTAATTACGCCTTTTTTAAGAATTCTACATTCTTTTTAGGTTGGTTGTAGTTGGCTGCGCTCCTATAGACGAATCCGGCGAAACTACCGGAAGAAAGCGGGCGCCATTACTGAGCTGTTGCTGGGTAGCGTTGCGCCATTGCCTCCTATTGTTTTAGTTTCAACTTGCGTCCACCGGAATAAACAGGACGCGATTTACGACTGTCACTAACGTTACAACGTTACCCCTTGTATAATGTCGAGTGGGTAAACAGTTTCCATTATAAATTGTTTCAATGGTGGCAGTAAAATTTCAATTTTGAAGAGAAAACATTGTAAATACCCCGGGTCGACTGCCCCTGTCTGGTGCCGTACGGTTTACAAAGATTTCCTGGGCGAGTACACGACGCGGACATTCGCGTATAATAACAATTATTTAATGACATAAGTAAAAAAAAAATATAATAAATATGTGATATAGTGATCAGCAAAATCTCCTCTCTTGCTATTTTTTCTATTCAATTAACATGCTATGGTCATTAAATGGCTTTCCTGAGCTAAATTTAACGTTATGTGACATAATTGTTCTCCTGCTGTTATATTGACCTCTTTCCATGGTTTAAAAACACTAATTGGTCGATATTATGTATACTTTCTTGCTGTAACGTTACCTTACCCTTGCCCGTTGCAATGTGAAAATGAGATAAATAATGGACACAAATGAAAAACATGAATTTGTTATTTGATTTCATTCATTTATTTATTGTTGCCAAATGGACAGATCTTTTTATAGTTTCCTCGTTAGCAAACGTTAGCCCAGCTAGCTTGCCAAGCTATTTTCATGAATAATCTGTAAGATCGTTTGTACCTTCATCTGTGATTGGAGGCCGCTGTCTAACTTCATCAACCTAACAAGTCATTCTGCCTGGCTGTAGCTGTCATCAAGGGTGCGTTCGCGTTATCACCGAGGTTTGTTTACATACCGGTGCATATGTCTATGCCGGTGTAACAGCTCAGTAATGGCGTCGCCACAAGATGGCAGCCTACACAGAACGCTCATTGGATTCGTCTATGTTCTTGAGTCGAGAGAAAATTCAGACACTGTCTGATCTTATTGGGCCTAATTTATCAATCTAACGTGGAAACGTGAGCAGATGGGATTCACAAAACATTTGTATGTCGCCAATCCCATTGAACGAATGTTAGTGTGATATATGTGGTGGCTGAAAACAATCGTTATTTAAATATCACACCCTCAAATTCACGGTTTAGAACCCTCAGCCTTAGAGTTTACGACATGGAGAAACGTAACCCTGCTCAACACCAGTTAACCTCACAACTGTAAACAATTAAATTAATTTAAATGTATATGAAATATCAGTAAATAAATTTAAACATTTACAAACATTACAAACACTATAGCCTTACATCACTCCACAACAAATTTAACAGTCAGAACAGAACAAGGATGTAAAAAAGTAGGCCTTGCTATAAATTATTAAACTATAAAATAACACAAATTATATGCCATACATTATACACAAAATACAAATATAAAGACAAAATTAATTCATTTAAAGCCAAACTGAAACGGAAATGGGCTCACCTCTCTTATTCGGCATGAATTCAAATATGTTTTTGTTACATTTGATTGCTAAACTATTATTCATAATGTAATCAAGGCACTACACATAATGATAAACGTCATCAGCTGCTTTGAGGGTCAATTCACAAGCATTTTACCATTTTCATTTGATAACATTTTTTTTTCTGCTAACCACAGAAACTCAAAGGTATTTGCAGCAAACTGTATGTGCAGTCTAACTTGATAATTATGGAAAAGCTACGTTCAAGTTCCCCCTGCTATAATTTACTTATAGAGATCCAAATGTAATCCAAGATCCAGTTTTGCATTTTTTTTCCCCTCAAAAGTCCAATAAAGTATGTCCGTCTACTAATGAGTATATCCACAATATGATTACTTAGTTACCTAATACACAAGTTCTCAGTACTTACTGCAAATACAAAGTACTTTAATAAGAAGTGTGACCAATATGTGTTCTGGATGTAAGTGTGTCCGTGTCTGCTGCTCTCTGAAATGGAGACTAATGGGTGGCTCGTCTGGGCCTGACAAGCCCTGAGGACCAGTTTTCATACTCCTTGCGTCTGTCATCCATCATCTTTCACACGCTCTGATGTGAGGAAATGGTGCTAAGCTAAGCACCGTTGGGACAAGACCCCGCTCCAATAGCAGTTACTGCGAATCTTCACCTTCACCAAAGTTACAGGACACACAACATTAGGAGTCGCTCCCAAAAACCATTACCCTTATGTCGCTAGAAACACCAGTTTTTTACCCGCGAACACATTGTTACATACAAAAATAATCTTGTCTATTATTGTGGTAGGAGGTGATTATATACTTTCCTTTCAAAAATCACTTTTATGATTCCACTTCTGTTTAAATGAAATTGAATTTGGCCACAGGCGATGCGGTGTGAGGATTTAATCTATTATATTTCTATTCACTTTTTTTTCAGATAATTTTTTTTTCTCTTTTATTATTTAAAATGTAAAATTATCATCATGCTGTATACATTCAACATTTCTTTTTCTTTTTGCCTTTTATGTTTAGATTGTATAGCCTTTTAGCCCATAGGCTAAAAGCATATTCTGCACATATGTTTTATTTTTTTGGTTTAGTTTTTGAAAAAGTATTAATACAACAATTGCCACTTTTCATAAGTTAGATGATTGCTAAGACACTTTACACTATATATATATATATATATATATATATATATGAGTATGACAATGTATTACAAAAAACATTTTGTCCACTACATCAAGGAAATGGTGCCAACTACTCTCAAAAAATACTCTAATTATACACGACATTCAAAATATTAGGGTCTATGGCTTTTTTCTTTTTTTTTCTTAAGGCTGCATTTTATCAAAAATACAGTGAAACAGTGACATTGGGAAACATTATTTTACTTTTAAACAAGAGTTTTCTATTTTAATACAGGAAATATACTTTATATTCTAATATGCTGACTTAATGCTCACGAAACGGGTCTTGTAATTATCAATGTTGAAAACAAAGGGTGCTGCTTAAAGGTGCCCTCTGGGATTTAAAATCAAATCATACAACATATTCCATACCAGATGGGGGCAGTATACCTCCAGAAATACCTCCACGGCCACGCGCTCTCTCATGTCTTCAAAAAACACGGGCGAGCGCTGTGTTGCTCTGTCTCCCTCGCGCATATTAATCAAATCAATTGACACGATAGTAAAAGGTTGGAAGACCGCAGTTTCACGTGGAGCATTTGAAGATTTTTACAGATTAGAGACTAAATGAACAACATCTCAATACTAAATTATAAGGGCAATCTCATAGACAAGCCGGTGCATTTCGACGATATGGGAAAATTAAAGCCCAGGCTATTATTTCTAGTTTTATAATATTCGATTTGTTTATATTACATTTTTATCATTAGTTTGAATTAATTTGACAGACAGCATTCCCTGATGTGGACCAAGCTAGCGCCTTTCAGAGCTGCCAACTCTCACAACACTTTTCACACACTCTCACGCCACACATCAATTCTGTCATGCACAGAAAAGGACACGGAGACCGATGTCAGCTCTCAGATTCTGTTCATTTTATTACGCAATTCAAACAATAAATACAGTATTGGCGCTTTACACGACAGATCCCTAGCGCACGTGAACCGATCATCTCTACTAGCTAATGGTAAAAGAACACGAACACTGTTGAAAGATACAGTATGCTACAACTTACCAAAATGTATTCCTCATGCATAATATCGACCAATCATTTTTTTTAACTCTTCCCTGAACTGAAATGTAGTAGTGGGCTGTATTTTCCACACGACTGACGTCAGGTTCAAGTACACACACAAGCTGGCGCGAGCGCGACTCACTCGTGTACTGCAGTTTGGCTGGTGGTAACGTTGCCCGCCCGCATACCGCCTCCCATGGTCGAAACTGGTATTACGACACCTGCCGGGCCGGGGCTAGTAATTTAGCATGCTAATTCAGGTTAATATCTCGGCAGCACTATTACTTGTCAGTTTTTTAATGACATCATCAACCTTATTTCTTCTCAATCTTTTGATGCGTGTAGCTCATTTTTGGGATATTTTAACCTCAATTTTTACAGATGGCACCTTTAACATTTTTTTGTGGAATTGAATTAACAGGATTATTTGATAAATATAAAGTTGAAAAGAACAGCATGTATTTGAAAGAAAATTATTCTGTAACATTTAACTTTACTGTCCTTTTTATCAATTTAATATGTCTTTGCGAAAAAGTCTTCATGACCTCAAACCTTTAAAACGGTATATTTAAACAATTACATAAAATTAAACTGTCAAATCTCTAAAAGTCCAAGGGCTTGTATCTGAAGTTTGGAATAGGCTACACACATATTTTGGCTGCATCACCTTGAGGGGTAACGGGAAGCCCTGCAGCCTGAAATTTGCACCCAGGGGGTCTGAAGAGAAATGTGCTGATTCATGATATCTGATCGAGGAGTAAAGACAACAGGAAAGGGCACAAACTCCCACCCCCCCAGGTGCAATTCATTTCCGAATTGGCTTTACTGAGAACAGGAGTGGGCAGTACTAATTCAGAAAAAAAAAAAAAAAAAAAACCTTCCTGCTTTGGTGCCTTTAGATGATAGACTCTTTGTTGTCAGAGATTGTGTAGCATGTACAACAACGTCAACCAAAGCAACTTTTCTGTAAACTGTAACTGTTTAAGCAAATTTCCCGAAACCTTGAAAGAGCTGTGTCTACTCAACATCACAATTCACCTCATTTGAAAAATGCCACTTGGCAGACATTTCATGAGAGGACTTTGCTGTTGCTGCAGAAATGAGGCACTTAGTGTCTCGAATTTACAAGAGCTTCATCAGTCTTAAGTCAACACTAGCTCCTATTTTGGGTTTGTTGCTAAGGAATGGGATTTGTGTTGCCAATTTGTAATTGAGTTGACTCTGTAACAAGAGAGGAGGAATGAGCAGAGAACAGCCCCGCTAACTCAGGAAATATGAGTCTGCCTATAAGTCGCTAAACTAAGAGTGCCTGGATTTCATTAATAGCACTTTTTCATAATAATTAATCAGACATCTTTATGTATCTATCATTTTATCTTAATTATCTATCAATATTTATCTGCTATACCTCACACTTCCATTAAAGGGGTCACACAGCATCACCATTTTATTTGTCCTCTAGGCCCTCTTATTAATATTAGTCATGTTTTTTTTTTGTTTTGTTTTTTTCCTTGGAAAAAAAAAAAACTTACTCGGTTACTAACATAACCTTGGTTCACTCTAGAAGAAGGAACGAGTACTGCATAATATCTTACACTAGGAGAAAACCTCTTTTCCATATATAGATATTGAACCCAAAAATTATCCTTAATTTTTAATTAATGTAAAACGCATTGTGGCAGCATGAAGACATAGGCAAGACATAGGCATGCCTATTGGCTGTCCAGCGGCAACTGCATCCGCCTATCGAAAGAGGGCCTTGGTGACGTCAGATCCAATTGGGGGGCGCTTCATGCCGACTACGTCACGTCCCGCCGAGACAAGGCGTGGCCTGGGCCTATAAATACACCTCAATGGGCTGATATAAACTGTTTTTTTTTTTTTCACTTCTGAAGCGAACCGGAGCATGTTACATGCACGGCAAAGATATGCAGTACTCGTTCCCTCTTCTAAAGAGAACCAAGGTTACATTAGTAACTGAGTACGTTCTCTTACGAGAGGTTCTCTAGTACTGCGTAATATCTTACGCTAGGAGAACACGGTGGAAAATGCTCTGCATGCTGGGATCTAACACCAAAGTCCCAAGGGCAAGTGCCCGGGGCTCATATGGTGCATAACCACCAGGGACTCAAAGAGAGGCTGAGAAGTGAGGCTATAAGCATCATTCCCAACAAGTAGCATCCTAAGGGAACTAATCACAACAACAGTTCTCCACACAGTCAGGGTGAAAATGTTTGGCCTTAACTGGGTAACAGTATGGGTCTTACTCATGGCCCATTAAGTTATTTTATCGATCAGCGAGTGGTGCTCAAACAGTTTCAGTATTCTGAGCCGAAGCAACGTACTCATTTTTAGACCAAAAGTAGTTTAGCCTGTAAGGTGGGAACCACTACTGTAGGTTATGCAACCTTATAAATGTAGATGGGGAGGCCCAGCCTGCTGCCATACAGATATTCTGCAAGGTAATCCGGAAGTGTAGGTCAGTGCTATAGCATCAACTATCCATCTGAAACGAAAAGCTGCTCAGTAATTCTGAAAACAGACGACCGAGACTGATGAGCTCTTAATGCCCAGACTGGGCAATGGAAGCTGTCGTTGTAAACTGGCAGGGCAGACAGGGAAATAACCTGAACCCTGAACCGTGTGTTGAGGGATTTAGACACATACCCATTTCTTGGTTTGAGTATGATTTTCGAGTTTTAATTTGGCCCAAATTCTATAAACGTCGCGATTACTTAGAACGCTTGTAAATCCCCTATGCGCTTCACTGAAGCAATAGCCATAAGAAACACCGTCTTGAATGACAAATGTTTCATGTTTGATTGGCTCGAACGAGACACATTTCATGGCTTCCAAAACCGTCGAAAGATCCCACATGGGGACTGAAGGGGGTCTGGGAGGATTCAGCCTCTTAGCTCCCTTTAGGAAGTGGATGACCAGATCATTCTTCCCCAGTGACTGGCCAGTCGCTGGTTTTAGCAAACGCTACTATGGCTGCCACATAAACCTTGAGAGTGGATGGGGTTCTGCCCTTACCCATTAGCTCTCGAAGGAAGGAGATATCTTCCACAGCCCCACAGTCCAGGGGTGAAAAGCCTCAAGCTTTGTACCAGCGAGAAAACACAGACCATTTTGAGGAATAGAGTCATCTAGTAAACTGGGCTCAAGCCTGCGTGATCGTGTTTCACAAGTTCACACTTACATCAATTAAACAGATATTATGTGTATTTGGCGTGCTGTCCGGGAGAGGGCTCAGAGCTCGGAATTTTTTATACATGCTGTGTCTGCTGGGAGACCAGTGCTCACTGTTCGGGAGAGAGTATAGATAAGTGAATAGTACGTCTGCTGGGAGACCAATGCTTGCTGGACTGGAGAGAGTAGAAATAAGTACCTAGTACATTCGCTGGGAGACCAATTCTTACTGGACAGAAAAAAAGAAACATAGATGCATGCAACATCCGCTCGGGACTAATGCTGGCTGGATGTAGAAATAGGAAAGATAGGTGGATGCAACGTCCTCTGGGAGACCAATGCTCACTGGACAGAGAAAGAAGAAACATAGATGCATGCAACATCCGTTTGGAGACCAATGCTCGTTGGATGAAGAAAGAAGAAACAGATGTATGCAACGTCACTGGATAGAGAAAATCATCAATAGCCCCTTTTCCACCAAAGCATTTTGAGAGCCGGTTCGGAGACGGTGCCTGCGCGCGAACCAGTTCTTTGTGTTTCGACAGCCAAAGAACCGGTTCGCGGCCGGGAAAACTGGTTCCAAAGTGGCACCAACTCTTTGCTGGACTAGAACCGTTCTTTTAGCACGTCATGTTTACGTCGGGGGCTGGGGCGGGTTTAGATGTGTTCTAAACATATTTTCTGACCATCGCAAAGCCAGGAGAAACTGCAGAAACACGCAAGTGTTTTTTATTTATTTATTTTTTTTATTTGAAACATAAGCAAAGAAGAAAACAGTACGATATAGAACAAATAAATGAAAAGAAAAAAGACACAAGACAGGGGTACATAACTTATCAGAAAAGATTACATATCAAACGAAAAGATTAGAAGACTTACATATTCAATTGTTTTTAAAGTTTTCTTGGTACACGAGTTAGAGAGATAATCCCAAAGCAATGTACTTGCAAGCGTTTCTAGCGACGTACACAGTGACGTAACGTCGTCGTTCCCTGGGCGCTCTAGTCAGTGGAAAAACAAACAGGTTCTTAACGGGTTCGCAAGTTGAACCAACTCCGAACCAACTTTGAACCAGCACCAGTTCCGAACCAGTTCTTTTTTCGGTGGAAAAGGGGTAAATTAAGGGTTTTTACAGGAATATAAATTCTGAATAGCGAGGTACTGGGTAGAAGACATCACTGCTGCAGCAGTGGAGAAACTTACCTGGAGAAAAGGTTGATTGCGATTTCACTTTTTTTTATTTTAAATAGTGTGTAATGTTGCTGTTGGTGCATGAACAGTATCTGCAAAGTTGCAGCACTGAAAGTTCAGTGTAAGCAGAGATATCGTCTTTTAAAAATCAGGAAGTATATTACAGTATACTACAGCTGGGTTTTATACGTCACTAACCCATACATTTGCATCAACCCTCCCTCCGGAATATGCAGAAAAGGGCATGCGCATATTTCTGTGGCACGTCGAGTGTGTTGTGTTCACCCAGCTGTCAGGTCTTCTGTCTTTGAGCTTCCCACGGACGCTGTACTTCATCAACAATGGATACGATTTATGTTTGATTATGTTCCTGAAAATGACAATCATAATTTGGCTCTCTGTGCTGCACATTTTACGGAAGACAGCTTCCAGAATCTCCTCGAGCTCAATGCCGGATTCAACAAGAAACTGTTACTAAAACATGAAGCAGTTCCAACTTTAAAACCAACGGCAGCAGCTGTTGGGCCACAACCTGTAAGTAGGCTAAGACTTCATCATTTTAAATGTATTTGCATGTATTTCCAGACGTAGCCTTGTGTTTTTATTTTTTTCAAATGCCAGTGCTGGCTTCATAGCCACTAGGCTACTAGTTATGCTATTTTGTGTCTACGACAAACGCGTACAAACATTATGGACCTGAATTTTGTATAAGTACCAATGTTGTAAATGTATTTTTCATGTATATATGCTTTATGACGTTATTTTCGATTTGATCAAGAACGTAAACTTGCCAACGCTGTTTGTGTTTAACATTAGTAGCCAGTCAGTTGCTATTGTTGCCAGTCAGATGCTATTGTGTAAAACAAACGTGTATAAGGTTAAAAAAATGTAGCAAATTATCATTCAGAAACGTTTAGTAAGAGCCGTGTGTGTGAGTTGATGTAATTCTCTCTATTCTTAGTTGATGTAATCTGTATGAAAAGAGAGAGATTTCAGTCTTTTTTCCTTTCACCCAGAGTCATATAGAGAGAGAGTTGCGACACACTTTGATGTCGCCACGACTGCTGTCACATGGTTCTTGGAAGCCCCTTTTGCGCCGACGTCACAGTTACGTCATGGCGCTAGCTGGAGGCAAAACAAAGTGAAAACTGGAGGCGGCCAATACAAAACAGCACAGATTTGGCTACATAATAAGGAGCTTAACACGCACGCCGAAAAAAATACACGCTGCTCACACGCTGCTGCCGCTTGCGGTGTGAAACCGGCGTTAGAGTCAACATGGGCAATAGCTTGCAATGAAGGCATCCGGCGTCAGCGAGCACGAGAGCTGCATGATCCTTAAGAAACGCAGATGAAATGGCGGTAAAAAAAAAAAAAAATTGGCACGAGCCACAGGAATGAGGCATCTTTAAAAAGATGCTGCTCTTTTAGAGAGAGAGAGAGAGAGAGAAAGAGAGAGAGAGAGAGAGAGAGAGAGAGAGAGAGAGAGAGAGAGAGAGAGAGTGCGCAAGTATTCACGAATATCACGGTTTCATGGTGACAAAGACTGGAGCAATGACTACTAATTTTGCTTTGCCATCACACAAATAAGTTATATTTTAGAACAAATAAAGTAGAATTCATTTAAATTGTAATACAATTTAACAATAGTAGTGTTTCTACTGTATTTATGATCAAATCAAATTCAGGAGAGACTTCTTTACTAGTCTGACATCATCATACTCAGATTCTAGTTTGAATGTGAGTCTGTCTGATACTGCTCCATTGGGCTGTGATTATGGGGCATTTGAACCAAACCAGGAAAGAATTCCTCTGCACTCTACTGAATCATCAAAAATCTTGATCACGGTTCTCTGTTCCTCTTTTAAAATGAATTTGCTGAATTCAATCCAAGCGCTCTTTGGTGTGGAGGATAATTACATTGCAAATGATTACATTCACAAAACAATCTGTATGAAAATGTCAGACTGAAACAGTTAAGCTAAACATTGATTTGCCATTTTTGATGTGTAAATGTGACTGCCGTGTTAATATTTCCATCCAAATGACGTCAGAAACTTTGAAACAAACAGTTCTTGCAGCTTTCTTCCAGTAAATGGTCTTTTTGAAATGATTAACATTATGAATGCTTTTATTTTAAAACTTCAAGGAAATTATGATTGACCCATTTTAGCTATATTCAGTTTCTCTTGAGCTACAGTGTGATGTTTGAACAATGAGTATGGCATGCCGTTACCATTGTTTTATTGAATGTGATTGAACGTGACCAAATGCTTTCTCACAGGAAGGAGACATTTTACTGTATGCGTCATCCTGTGAAGGGTGATTTGAAGTACACTGGACACACACTTACGGAGACCAAAAGCACATATTGAGTTCACCTTACTTTCAGTAAGGTCCTGAGCTCATCAACACCCAATTGTTTTAGAACAAGAAAGCATTTTGGATGGAGAGATTATATTGGCTATAGAGAGATTGTGGAACACTCTGAAGTCAAAAGCTCTCGTGGGATTGATTCCACTTTCAATTTACAAACACAACAAGGACACAAAATCTCTGCATATGAGGTTGTTTCATTCTGTATATATTCTCATTTGTGCTTGTCTATGGTTATATGGTGCTTTTAAAAGACCCCATGAAAACAAAACTGGGGTTTTGTGACATTTAGTCCATGGTAAATATAACAGCTCAGCAGTTGTAGGTGAAAGTAATGGTAAGTCCTAAATATATAGCATGGATTCTTCATTGTTTTCCTCCATTAATACAAACTGTCTTGTAACTTAAAATACACTGGAGACTTGTGCGGCTCAGCTTCAAGCTTCCCTGGAGTCTTGGAAGCAGTCTTCAATGGAGGCTTGAAAATTTTGGCAGCAAGCTATAATAGAGGCTTAGGGGGGTTCGGCAGCAGGCTTCACTGGAGGCTTGGAGGAAGGCTTCACTGGATGCTTTGGGGGTTTAGTGGCCTGCTATACTGGGGGCAGGCTTCAGTGGAGGCTTGGGGGATTTGGTGGCCAGCTTCAATGGATGCTTGGGGGGGGGGGGGGGGTGGGGTGTTCAGTGGAGGCTTATGTGCAGGCTTGAATAGTTTGGCGGCAAGCTTCAATAGAGGCTTGGGGGGTTTGCCAACAAGCTTCACTGGAGGTTTTGGCGGTTCGGTGACCAGCTTCACTGGAGGCTTGGGAGGTTCGGTGCCCTGATTCACTGGAAGCTTGGGGGATTCGGTGGCCAGCCTCACTGGAGGCTTGGGGGATTTGGCAGCAAGCTTCACTGGAGGCATGGGTGTTTCAGCAGCAAGCTTCTCTGGAGGCTTAGATGCAGTCTTCAATGGAGGCTTGAAAAGTTTGGCAGCAAGCTTCAATAGCGGCTTGGGGGATTGGGTGGCCAGCTTCACTGGAGGCTTGAGGGCAGGCTTAGGTGGAGGCTTAGGTGCAGGCATGAATAGTTTGGCGGCAAGCTTCAATACAGGTTTTGGCAGTTCGGTGGCCAGATTCACTGGAGGCTTGGGAGGTTTACTACCCTGATTCACTGGAGACTTGGGGGATTCAGTGGTCAGTTTCCCTGGAGGCTTGGGGAATTTGGCAACCAGCTTCACTGGAGGTTTTGGCGGTTCGGTGGCCAGCTTCACTGGAGGCTTGGGAGGTTCGGTGGTCAGCTTGACTGGATGCTTGGGGGATTTGGCAGCAAGCTTCACTGGAGGCATGGGTGTTTCTGCAGCAAGCTTCTCTGGAGGATTAGGTGCAGTCTTCAGTGGAGGCTTGAAAAGTTTGGCGGCAAGCTTCACTGGAGGCTTGGGAGGTTTACTGCCCTGATTCACTGGAGGATTGGGGGATTTGGTGGTCAGTTTCACTGGAGGCTTGGGAGGTTCGGTGGTCAGTTTCCCTGGAGGCTTGGGGAATTTGGCAACAAGCTTCACTGGAGGCTTGGCAGGTTCGGTGGCCAGCTTCACTGGAGGTTTGAGTAGTTCTGTGGCAAGCTTCACTGGAGGCTTGGGGTTTGGCTTCACTAGAGGCTTGGGGGATTCGGTGGCTAGCTTCCCTGGAGGCTTGGGGAATTTGGCAACAAGCTTCACTGGAGGCTGGGGAGCCTCGGTGGCCAGCTCCATTGGAGGTTTGGGTGGTTCGGTGACCAGCTTCAATGGAGGCTTGGGGGTTGGCTTCACTGGAGGCTTGGGGGATTTGGTGGCAAGCTTCACTGGAAGCTTGGGGAATTCACTGCCCTGATTCACTGGAGACTTGGGGGATTTGGCAGCAAGCTTCACTGGAGGCTTGGGGGATTCGGTGGGCAGCTTCCCTGGAGGCTTGGGTGGTTTGGTGGCCAGCTTCAATGGAGGCTTGGGAAGTTCAGTGCCCTGATTCACTGGAGGCTTGGGGGATTTGGCAGCAAGCTTCACTGGAGGCTTGGGGGATTCGGTGGCCAGTTTCATTGAAGGCTTGGGGGTTTGCTTCACTGGAGGCTTGGGAGGTTCGGTGCCCAGCTTCACTGGAGGCTTGGTGGATTTGGCAGCAAGCTTCACTGGAGGCTGGAGAGGTTCGGTGGCCAGCTTCACTGGAGGCTTGGGTGGTTCAGTGGCCAGCTTCACTGGGGGCTTGGGTGGTTCGACAGCAAGCTTCAATGGAGGCTTGGGGGCAGGCTTCACTGGAGGCTTGGGTGGTTCAACAGCAAGCTTCAATGGAGGCCTGAGGGCAGGCTTCACTGGAGGCTTGGGCGCAGGCTTCACTGGAGGCTTCAGGGCAGGCTTGAGCAGTATGGTGGC
The DNA here is from genome assembly GCF_016745375.1 of Pimephales promelas. The sequence continues at coordinate 420,659 of NW_024122003.1, read as the reverse complement.
AATCATCCCTGGAGGCTTGGGGGCAGACTTCACTGGAAGCTTAGGTAGTTCAGCAGTAAGCATTACTGGAGGCTTAGGGTGTTCAGCAGCAAGCTTCACTGGAGGCTTGAGCAGTATGGTGGCAAACATCACTGCAGGCTTGGGCAGTTCAGCAGTAAATTTCACTGAAGGTTTGGGGGGAGGCTTTACTGGGAGCTTAGGGGGTTTGGTGGCAAGCGTCCCTGGAGTCTTGGGCAGTTCACTGACAGGCTTTACTAGAGGCTTGGCGGCAGGCTTCACTGGTGGCTTAGGCAGTTTGACAATAGGCTTCAATGGAGGCTTGGCAGGAGGCGTCACTGGTGGCAACTCGGCGGCTGGCTTCAATGAAGGCTCTCCAAAAGGCTTCACTAGAAGCTTCGGCAGTTTGCTCAAAAACTTCATGGGAGGCTCATTTAGTACACTGGCAGGCTTGGGCAGTTCATCAGCAGACTTCAAAGGATAGTCAGGTGTTTCGCTGGCAGGATTCACTGGAGGCTGGCCAGCAGAATTCATTGGAGGCTCAGGTAGTACAGAAATAGGTGTCACTGATGTCTTGGGCAGTTCACAAACAGGTTGCCATTGAGGCTCAGTGGCAGGTGTCACTGGAGGCTGGGGCAGATTGGTGCCAGACTTTACTGAAGGTTTGGGCAGTTTGCCTGCAGACTTCAAAGGAGGCAGTTCAGCGGCAGGTCTCACTGGTGGCTGGGGAAGTTCAACGATAGGCTTCACAGGAGGTTCTGTGGCAGGCGTCATGGGAGGTTCTGTTAAAGGCGTCACTGGTTTCTTGGGAAGTTTGGTGATGGGCTTCACTTGAAGCTCAGATTTGCTGAAAGGCGTCACGAGAGGCTCAGCGGCAGGAGTCACTGGTGACTTGGGCAGTTCGCTGGCAGGCTTCACTACAGTTTCAGCCAGTTTGACTGTAGGCTTCACTTGGGGCTCAGGTAGTTCATCAGCAGGTGTCACTGGTGGCTTGGGCAGTTCAACAACAGGCTTCATGGGAGGCTCTGTGGCAGGCATCACTAGTGGCTTAGTCAGTTCAGTGGCAGGCTTCACTAGACGTTCAGGCTGTTTCACGGTAGGCTTCACTGGAGGCTCAGGCAGTTCAGGCACTGGTGGCTTGGGCAGTTTGCTGAGAGACTTTAATGGAGCCTCAGTGGAAGGAGTCACTGGAGGTTCAGGTAGTTCACTGGCAGGCTTCACTGGTGGCTTGAGTTCACCGAAAGGCTTCATGGGAGGCAGTTCAGCGGCAGGCGTCACTGGTGGCTTGAGTTCACTGACAGGCTTCATGGCTTCATTGAGCAATTTGGTGACAGGCTTCATTGAAGACTCAGGTTCACTGAAAGGCTTCAGGGGAGGCTCCATGGCAGGGGTAATTGGTGGCTTGGGCAGTTTACCGACAGTCTTCATGGGTGGCTCTGTGGCAGGCGTCACTAGTGGCTTGGGCAGTTCGGCATCAGGCGTCACTGGTGGCTTAGACAGTTCAGTGGCAGGCTTCACCAGACGTTCATGCTTTTTAACGGTAGGCTTCACTGGAGTTTCAGGCAGCTCAGCAGCAGGTATCACTGGTGGCTTGGGTAGTTCACAGAGAGGCTTCATTGGACACTCGGAGGTAGGAGTTACTGGAGGTGGTTCGCCGTCAGTCTTGGGCAGTTCACAAACAGGTTTCATGGGAGGCTTGACGGTAGGCATCACTGGTGGCTCGGGCAGTTCACTGGCAGGCTTCAATGGAGGCAGTTCAGCGGCAGTGGTCATTGGTGGCTTGGGCAGTTCACCCAGAGGCTTTAATTGAGGCTCTGCAGCAGAAGTCATTGGTGGCTTGGGAAGTTCATTGGCAGGCTTCACTAGAGGCACAGGCAGTTCAGCGGCAGTGGTCACTGGTGGCTTGGGCAGTTCACCCAGAGGCTTTAATTGAGGCTCTGCAGCAGAAGTCATTGGTGGCTTGGGAAGTTCATTGGCAGGCTTCACTAGAGGCACAGGCAGTTCAGTGGCAGTCTTCACTGCAGGTGCAGGCAGTTCAGCAGCAGGTGTCACTGGTGGCTTGGGCAGTTTAGCAGAAGGCGTCACTGGAGGTTTGGCCGGTTCAGCAAAAGGCGTCACTGGAGGTTTGGCCAGTTCAGCAGAAGGCATCACTGGAGGATTGGCCAGTTCAGCAGAAGGCGCCACTGGAGGTTTGGCCAGTACAGCAGAAGGCGTCACTTGAGGTTTGGCCAGTTCCCTGACAGGCTTCACAGGAGGCTCGGCGGCAGGTGTTACTGGTGGCTTGGGAAGTTCAGTGGCAGGCTTCACTGAAGGTGCCGGCAGTTCTTCAACGGGAGGCTTGGTGGCAGCAGTCACTCGTGGCTTGGGCAGTTCAGCGGCAGGTGTCACTAGTGGATTGGATGGTTCACCGAAAGGCTTCAATTGAGGCTCTGCGGCAGGAGTCACTGCTGGCTTGGGCAATTTAGTCTCGGACATCACTAGCGGTGAAGGCAGTTCAGTGGCGTGCTTCAATGGAGCTGCGGTCAGTTCAGCAGCAGATGTCACTGGTGGCTTGGGTAGTTCACCAACAGGTTTCAATGGAGGCTTGGCCGCAGCTGTCACTGGTGCCTTGGGCAGTTCACCAACACGCTTCCCATGAGGCTCAATGGCAGGGGTCACTGGTTCTTTTGTCAGTTCAGTGGCAGGTTTCACTGGAGGTTCAGACAGTTTGATGGTAGGCTTCACTGGAGGCTCAGTGGAAGGAGTCAGAGGCTTGGAGAGTTCACCAACAGGTTTCAACGGAGGCTCGGTAGCAGGCATCACTGGAGGCTTGGCCAGTTCACCAACCGGTTTAAATGGAGGCTTGGCGGCAGCTGTGACCGGTGGCTTGGGTATTTCAGTGGCAGGAGTCACTGGTGGCTTGGGAAGTTCAGAGGTAGGCTTCACTGGACGCGCAGGCAGTTCAGCAGCAGGTGTCACTGGTGGCTTGGGTAGTTCTCTGAGAGGCTTCAATTGAGGCTCAGTGGCAGGAGTCAATGAAGGCTTGGACAGTTCGCCAACAGGTTTCAATGAAGGCTTGGCTGCAGCTGTGACTGGTGGCTTGGGCAATCCAGTAGCAGGCTTCAATGGATGCTTGGGCAGTTCGCTGGCAAGCTTCACTGGAGGAAGTTCGGCGGCAGTGGTCACTGGTGGCCCGAGCAGTTCGGTGGAAGGCCTCACTTGAGGCTTGGGTTCACCAACAGGCTTCAAGGGAGGCTCAGCGGTAGGCGTCACTGGAGGTTTGGCCAGTTCGCTGACAGGCTTCATGGGACGCTCGGCGGCAGGCATCACTGGTGGCTTGGGCAATTCATTTGCAGGCTTTAACGGAGGCTCGGAAAGTTCTCTGGCAGACTTCACTGGAGGTTCAGGCAGTTCAGCAGCAGGTGTCACTAGTGGTTTGGGCAGTTCAGCAGTAGGCGTCACTGGAGGTTTGGCCAGTTCACTGACAGGCTTCACGGGAGGTTTGGCGGCAGGTGTCACTGATGGCTTGGGTAGTTCAGTGGCAGGATCCAGTGGAGGCTTGGGTTCCCCAACAGGCTTCATGGGAGGCTCGGCGGCAGGCGTCACCAGAGATGCAGCCAGTTCACCAACCGGTTTCAATGGAGGCTTGGCGGCAGCTGTGACTGGTGGCTTGGGTATTTCAGTGGCAGGCTTCAATGGAGGCTTGGGCAGTTCGCTGGCAGGCTTCACTGGAGGCTCAGGCAGTTCAGCAGCAGATGTCACCGGTGGCTTGGGTAGTTCACTGAGAGGCTTCAATGGAGGCTTTGTGGCAGGAGTCACTGGTAGCTTGGGAAGTTCAGAGGTAGGCTTCACTGGAGGTGCAGGCAGTTCAGCGGCAGGCGTCACCGGAGGCTTGGCCAGTTCACCAACTGGTTTCAATGGAGGCTTGGTGGCAGCTGTGACTGGTGGCTTGGGTATTTCAGTGGCAGGCTTCAATGGAGGCTTAGGCAGTTCGTTGGCAGGCTTCACTGGAGGCTCAGGCAGTTCAGCAGCAGTTTTCACCGGTGGCTTGGGTAGTTCGCTGAGAGGCTTCAATGGAGGCTTTGGGGTGGGAGTCACTGGTGGCTTGGGAAGTTCAGAGGTAGGCTTCACTGGAGGATCAGGCAGTTCAGCAGCAGATGTCACCAGTGGCTTGGGTAGTTCGCTGAGAGGCTTCAATGGAGGCTCAGTGGCAGGAGTCAATGAAGGCTTGGACAGTTCGCCAATAGGTTTCAATGGAGGTTTGGCGGCAGCTGTGACTGGTGGCTTGGGTAATTCAGTGGCAGGCTTCAATGGAGGCTCAGTGGAAGGAGTCAATGATGGCTTGGACAGTTCGCCAACAGGTTTCAATGGAGGCTTAGCGGCAGCTGTGACTGGTGGCTTGAGAAATTCAGAAGCAGGATTCAATGGAGGCTTGGTCAGTTCGCTGGCAAGCTTCACTGGAGAAAGTTCGGTGGCAGTCGTCACTGGTGGCCCGAGCAGTTCGGTGGAAGGCCTCACTGGAGGCTTGGGTTCACCAACAGTCTTCAAGGGAGGCTCAGCAGCAGGCGTCACTGGAGGTTTGGCCAGTTCGCTGATAGGCTTCATGGGAGGCTCGGCGGCAGGCGTCACTGGTGGCTTGGGCAGTTCAGTGGCAGGCTTCAGTGGAGGCTTGGGTTCGCCAACAGGCTTCATGGGAGGCTCGGTGGCAGGCATTACTGGAGGCCCGAGTGGTTCTCCGACAGGATTCACATGAGGCTCAATGGCAGGGGTCACTGGTTCTTTTACCAGTTCAGTGGCAGGTTTCACTGGAGGTTTGGGCAGTTTGACAGTAGGCTTCACTGAAGGCTCAGGCAGTTCAGAAGCAGGTGTCACTGGTGGCTTGGGTTGTTTGCTGAGAGTCTTCAATTGAGGCTCTGTGGTAGGAGTCACTGGAGGCTTGGGCAGTTCGCCAACAGGTTTCCCTGGAGGCTCAGAAGCCAGCATCACTGGTGGCTTGGACAATGCAGTGGAAGCCTTCACTGGAGGCTCAGGCAGTTTTACGCTAGGCTTCATTGGAGGGTCACGCAGTTCAGCAGCAGGTTTCACTGGTGGCTTTGGCAATTCAGTGGCAGGCTTCACTGGAGGCTTAGGCAGTTTGATGGTAGGCTTTACTGGAGGCACAGGCAGTTCAGTAACAGACATCACTGGTGGCTTCAGTTCGGTGCCATGCTCCACTGGAGTTTCGGGCAGTTCGCCAACAGGCTGCAAAGGAGGCTCAGGCTGAACACCCACAGGCTTCACTGGAGGTTCAGCAGTAGGCTCCACTTGAGGTTCAGCATCAGGCTTCACTGCACAAATACAGATGGTCAGCATTAGTCTGTTCAATCATCATTCAGTATACACATCTTGTATTCACGGATGTTTAAATTAAACCTCAAATAAAACTATGTGACAAATACACATTAACCGGACCCAAATGTCCACAATTGTCCATTTACAATAGTTGTCATCAGATGGTCACTCATGCATTCAATAGCAGGCAAAGATGCATATTTAAAGCAAGTGACTTGATTGCTTTCGTTGATCATGCAGCCGACAGAAACACACAAATCAGAATCATTCGATTTCAGTTATTCCATTTATCACTACAATACAAATGATTGACTAAAAATTAATCAAGTGTTCTAAAATAGAAGCAAATAAAGTGAGGGACTATACATTAAATGTCTACATTTCTGTAATCTTAATTCTCTGGCATTTGCATACATTTAATATGGCCATATTTAAGCATGACTCTTTGGAGGTTTATGAAATGGTTACTTTTGAATAATATTGCATTTTTAGCATTAAAATGTTGTAGAAGTGTTTTTCATTGTTAGTTTGTTAACTTCTTCAACATTTAAAAATACATTTTAAATCGATTTTAAATTTATTTAATCTGTTATTATTTTCATTAACGTACTATGAACTAACAGGAATTATCAAGGTAGACTAGCTCAAATATTCATACATGTAGTAAAAACATAAGCTACATTGTATAATGCATAAAGCTCATAAAAGCCAACTAATACATCCTTGTTAACTACTGAGACTTGCAAAGTATTACATGAAACTTGCATGCGTTTTTAGGTTACAGCTAAAGAAACACGTTTGACCTGTAATATTTGAATGTGTAAATTCTGTTGAACTTTTTTTCATTTTAATAAAAAATCACATTTATATATTTATTCATTTCTGTTCAGCACTGAAAAAAAAAAAAAGTGAATAATCGTTATCGGCATGTACGGTCAAACCTATCTGTAAAAATCCACTATCGGTCGATCTCTAATTTGAAGTAATAAACATGTTATTCATTTTCTACAGCCTCCCATGCTTGAAACTGTGCTATCAGCTGAATACTTGTCTGAATATATTAGGGCAAAGCACAAAAAGAAACAATGTAACATTCAAGCTGGGATACAAACAAGCAAATATGTCATTAGGTAGATTAATGTTCTCGCCATTACCCAAGTCATCTATCAAGACCAGTTTAATTAAAATAGGCTAAATTAATAGTTATTAGCATTTTTGTAAATTTGAATATAACTTTTGACCCCAAGGTGGCACTTATGTGTCAACTTATGTGACACATATTGAGCTGTGCTAACGAACGGAATTTCTTACCTGATAACTGCTTGTAGCTGCTTTTATTAGTAATCTTTTATTTCACTAGCAACTAGAATAAGTGCATCAACCAGCTCACATTTTCTTCTGTAAATCGGAAACCACAGAATAAAAGTGTTGATTTTCATCTTTTATTTCAACGTATTTGAAGTGGATTTATTGAACTATTTGCTGGGCTTGCAATGGTCACTGCAAATGGTACTAGCTGCTTGGAATAATGTTAGTTAGTTATTAGAGTACAAACACAATTTTTCTTTTTTTTTTTTTTTAAATCTGAGAGTCCTCCCAGTCTCAGTCCTCCATAGGCTTCTATTGTAATTGAAACCTGCCAGTCCAGAAAGTTAGTAAAAACATTGTTTAAATAGTCCAAGTGACTACAGGCTCAACCTTAATTTATCAAGTGAAGAGAATACGATACTAAAAGGTCACATGAAAACAATGCCAACTGCTGGCATTTGGTCAGAGAGAATCATCACCATTCACTGCGTCATCAGTACACGCACCAGATGGACTATCCAGAATAACCCTGCTTTTTAAATAGTTTGGCCAGAGATCGTTACTAAACTAACTACTTTTTTTATGGCAACTCGGAAGAATACGCCTTGGTCGGCAGGTCGGCACAATATGCATTGATACATAATTGCTCGATGACATAAGGAACCGATAAATTGGTTTTTGAACCGGTTCATTAAACTGTCCGAAACATTAAACTGGTTCGCGGAAATGGATCGTAGGCTTCTTTACTTGACATACTCGGTAATGTTAACTCAGACAAGCACATCATTTCAAAACAATTATCATAGGCCTATACGATACAGCTCTGATATTTACAGTACACTTTAAAGGTGCTCTAAGCGATGTCACACGTTTTTTAGGCCCAAACATTTGTCACATACAGCAAACATCTCCTCACTATCCACTAGCTTCCTGTCCTCTAAACACACTGTTTAAAAAAAAAAAAAAAAAAAAAAAAAAAAAGCAGCCTATGCGGACAACCCAGGCACCATAAACATCACCCTTTCGCCAATGGCGTATTTTTGTGTTTAATGTAGAAATTAGTTAGTTATTCTAAAAATGCACATTTCTTCCATACTTCAGACAATATACAGTGAAATGAATTCATTAAAAATATATACATGTATATTAGATATTTCAGAAAATAAATAAAAGCAGGGACAATTAGTGTAAATCGCAGCATCAGCTTCAGGTTGGGCATTGGTGTTTAGCCTCTCTTTACTTCTGGGTTTCTTTCCACCGGGACCTTGCTTTTGATTTCAAAATAGCAGCTGTGTGAAATCAGAGTATAGGACTGTGAAAATATATAATTACAAAGACTACAAATCCTAAAGCTGTACATTTTCTCTCAATGAATGAAGCCGACTTTACTGAAGCTAACATCTCTCATTTTTCTAAAGCAGACCACCATGCCTGAGTGTTTTGGACCACTGCACACATAAGCAACGGTTATCTTGCTCATTGTTTTGTTTCCTGGGAGATGTAGTTCTTTGCAAGATTTTCACATAAAACTAAATGTTACTCTCCTGTTATGACAAACATCATGTGTAATTCAGGGAACAGTTCAGGCAGAATAAAGAGAAAAGTTGTCTCTCGCCATGACTATACATTTTTACATTTCCAAAATAAGGCCCCATGAAGGCGGAAGGGAGGGACTTGGCTCTTTATACTTTTTTTTTTTTTTTTTTTTTTTGTCTGATATTTTGTTTTCAAAATTGTCCTTGTGTTTTTGGATGGGTTACTCGTTTTCGGAATTGTGATTTATTTTGCACTTCTCAGCCACCGTACATTGCTTAATTCAAACAGTTTTTGTAAGCTAAAAAAAATCGTCTCACCTGCGAGTCCAGCGTCTTTTGCGCTCAAACAAGCACACAGACACAGTAAAACAGCACTCAACGAGCAGTGACCGTGAGCTGTCATCATTGACCTGCGACCTCACGAACTCAGCTGGAAGAAGCTAGCTCATAAAACTACAACGAAAACCTGTGTTGCTGCATCAAAAACATCTGCTAAATCCCACAGGAAACGCAGTGAAATGTTTTAAAGCGCACACGTTTTTAAAGATCAATGATATCAACTCCACCACTGATGAAACTCAGCTGCTTGCCTGTAATCTTGAAGACCTTGATTATGTTCAGGTGTGTTTGATCAGGGTTTGAGGAGCGGATGGATCGCTTTGTTCACGATGCATATCTTAATAATTGCAATGAGACGATTGTTAGTTTCTATGGCAACATTATCAACGCCAAAATAGGCTTGTTTGAGATGCGCCTTGCCTCGCCAAAAATGTAAGGCTTGTTTGAGATGAACAAAATCTGCGCAGAACCGATCACCAGTGATTAGCGCTAGATGCATGCTGGTTAGAAATGTGTCCGAGAGAGCGGTCCGCCTGGCTCTGATGTCATGTACGTCAAAAAAACTCTCGCGAGCGCAAGGCGCACCTGTCGGATTCTGCAGTCGCGCGCAGTTGCTCTCCACCGACTGCGCTGATCAAAAGCACGATGAGAAACGACTTGCTGACGACACAGCTTAATGCTCATTGGTTTAAACAACAGTGATGAAGGTAAATTCCATATTCATAAAGCTAAATTCTCCAAATCAAGGCCATGTACTGTATTATTATTATTATTTTTTTTTTTTTCAAATTTAAACTGATATATTGTGAGTCTCTCAAGATGTCAGTAACTCAAATATAGCCTACTCTAAAATGTTCAAGTGAAAATTAGAAAACTCTTTTTATAGATGATGAAGTTTGTAAATCTGTCTATTTAAGCTATGTATTATTTTTTTTAATTAATTTTATTCTGATGTGTATTTATTTGTCGCTGTATTTGTTTCACGAACTGTGGTGCTTGTATGTTTGTAACTTGCATTAATAAAAAATAAAATAAAATAAAAAAATAACAGTGATGAATTGTTCTCTTTTATAATGTAATCTAATTTTATAATATAATATAATCTCTCTCTGACATGGGTTAGTATGCCATTTTTATTAAAACAATATATAAAAACACGTCTGTATTAAAGAAAAAAAATTGATTGGTAAAAACATATTTGGAATGTAATTAAATAAAGAGTACTTTGGGTGTCTTGTTCATTACATTTATTTTCATAAAAGCAACAGAACTTAAATCACATACAGTTTATTAGCAACACGTGCACGAGCGTGAATCCCGCGATATCAGACTTTGATCTCACAGGTGTCTGATCCACTGCGAGAACCAAGACCTGTCCGGCTTGATTGCGCTTTTTTCACTCCTCCCCTCACTGCAGCTGCCTACTCTGTGCGGCTGATTGTAACCAATCGTCGAGTTGCCACGTACTGGTGGTGAGGAGGTGCTGCAAACAGAGCGCGTGAAGTCGGACACTTTCTGGTTTCCGCCGTAGTAACCACACACATGGTGTTTGCATACTTTACAACAGTCGAAGTGAAATAATTGCAATATTTGNAAACCTGATGATTTTTTTTTTTTCAGATCTAGATCCTTCAAGGCCTTCCTTACTTTCTCATACAGTTTTTGTCTTGAAATAAAATGGTTGTGCTGACAGTAACTGATCAACAAGACAACCAATGGGAGAGCTGGAAATTGGATATGTAGTGTTACATAAAGGGAGGTAGCAGCAATAAATTATTGAAACCATTGAGATGAGAAGTCCATTTTTACAGTGGATAAATTACATAAACGCCGAAATTTCAACTAGTCAGACTCAAGATTTGACTTTCTAGCCTGAGCCAGGCTTGGTTTCGCTCTTGAAGAAGGTCAGACAATTCATTATTAAACATCATTTCATCCTTTTACTCTGTGTTTATGCTTATTTACCAGGCATGTAAAACCATCATAAAAAATGTCCAAGCATTCTCATTAATAAGGCTAATTCTTCCCCAATCAAAATCATACAGATCAAGTAGAAAACCTTGCAATGAGACCTGCTTCATTACCTTCTTAAAGATTATGAGTGGCCTTGGGATTTTATTTGTTCCTTACTGATGCTATAAGACAATGATCGCTAATGTCATTTGAAAAAAAAACAGAGGCACAACAGTGGTAGAGTATTATGAGGAGCATTTGTAAGAATAAGATAAATAATGGAATATTTTTGGTTTGGTCTAGTGTAGCCATTCACAATCTGAGAAAGATAAAAAGAATCACAAAATGATCAGACATTGGCAAAAGCCAATTCCAGTTAAGATCTCCTAAAAAAACAAATTCATTTAATTTAAATTATTAATAACTCCCTCAAGTGTAAAAAGAGGCCACCATCAGCTGAAGGGCTGAACAACCAACAAGTGTGATGTGAAAGACTCTTAGAAAACTTCTAAGTCAAGGGCCAACAACTCAAAAAATCTGCTTATTGACTGAGACAATCAGATTCACAACAAATGACTTTTTTTCCACATACATTGCAACACCTCCACCCTTTTTATTCGGTCTGTTCTGAATAAGTTGAACCCATCTACAGACACATCCTTATCAGAAATAGAGTTGTTAAGCCATGTTCACTTCAAACAAAAAAAACATCAGCATTGGTTTTAAGTGAACCACATCTATTTTTGCAAACCAGACTATGAACATTCAAATGACTATCCTAATTAATGATCTTGCATCACCACATCTTAAACAATGTTTGACTTTCTGTAAGGACAATTCTAGGGAATTCTAGGAAATTCTAAGGGTGACTGTTGAGTTAAATTGAATAAAACAGTCTTTGGGACAATCAGCTTTTTCCATTTAGAGCAACAGAAAGATGGAATTCAGGTTCTGTTCATATTAGAAAAACTACATCATTTAGCATTTAAAAAAAAAATCATTTCTCCTAACAAAGCAAAGACAACTTTTCCACCTTTTGTTGTTAGTGTGCACAATGTTGAAAACTTTGAATAATGAACCATTTTATGATACAGTTGAGGAGAAAGCCTCAAAGCTTCATTTCACCATAACCAGTAGTTGCAGTGAAAATCAATTAAGTAAACATAAATAAATAAATTATTATATGCATACAAGCTTTTAATTATGCCAATAATTTGACATAAAATACAGCAATCTCTCTCTGTCCAACACTCTCTAAGAGCTCCTAAAGCACTCTGAGAGGCCCTTTTAAAAAGGCCAAGCCCCTCCTATTTGGATTAAACCATTTAGTAATTAAAAGTAATTAAGAAATTCAAGAAAGATAAAAAAAATAGGATTTAACAGTAACAGAGAGGTAAACTGTTATAATGATTAAAAATACATAAACATTTGAATTAAAACAAAATCTATTAATTAATAATGTTCAATAATGTTCAACCTAGAATTAAATAGATCACCAATCTCCCCCTCATACATGAGAACAATGACTGTGCCTTCTATTGGCGGGAATGAGATAGTGACTGGAAGTTCGGTTCTTTTCCACGAAACGGTAAAAAAAAACAAAAAACGGTTCACCAGTTCTTTTACGTAATGACGTCACTTCTATCTCCAAGGTGGATAAACAATACATATACAATACATAATTAAAATAAAGTAATTTGCAATAATAAACTCACCCCACCATTCAAGTCCTCAGTTCACTCGTGTTCGTTTTATTACTATCACGCATGCTTAGTATCTCCAGCTCATTGGTTCTCCGTATCAAATGTGTCCGAAAGAAACAGTAGCAGTGTGTGTAAGTCTGAGCTAAGAACTGCTGAAACCTGAATATACACAGTCGACAAAGCTGAAGTTGAAGTTAACCAGTCTGAGACTTTATTCAATTCAGCAGTAAGTTACATGGTTTTTACTTAAATATACTATATTATACTATACTCAACTATATTAATACAGTATAGTAATGTACTATTTAACTTATATTTACTGCTAACATAGAGGAACAATTTCAAAAACTGGTACTAAGAGCGATTGTGGGTAACGTCACTTCTGTTTGTGTTTTAGGCAAGATCCCAAACGAAAACAAGTTAGCTCGCCCCTCCCTCCCGTTTCATGCATCATGAAAAAAACGATCATGCACGCGTATTTCTTAAAGCGCCAAAACACTATTTTTCAGATTGACGGTCTGCCTCAAATGATGTCTCATTCTGTGAACTGTAAAATGTGAACTTGGCTGCTTTGGATTACAAAGTATAATAATATAAAATCTGCAGTCGAGCCATGTTGTATCATACGGCTTGTTTTGCTGGTGCTTCACTGGAAGCAGCTGTATGATAAAACGTACCAGAATCAGTCATATAGCTACAGATCTAACGTAATGGGGAAAACACAACAGCTACCTGGAATAATATTTATAACTGCTTATTATTATTATTACTTATTATTATTATTTTATATCACTAAATCCTGACAATCTGATATTCGCTGGAGCTAAGTTTAGTCGAGCTTCGCTCACGTGTTTTTAAAGAATTATATTTTCCCACGCAGCCTCATATAAAAGAAGAAGTAGAAGCGACTCACCTGTCCAGAAGAAATAGTGCAACCTCGGCGTCTGATTGAAAAATGTTCAATTCATTGAGTTCTCTCCACCGTTCAAAAGCCTTCCTGATTATTATTTGTTTCTTTGACTAAAAACGACGGTATTCCCTCGCCCTAAAGGCGGGCATACACTGTGCGATTTTCGTCCGATTTTGAGCCGAATCTGACTCGTGCGACTCTTTTTCGTGTCGGACCGATTTTCAGCTTTGCCGTGCGTCGTTTGTCGTGCAGTGTTCGTGCAGTGTACAGGAGAAACGAGAGGCGATTAACCTCTCACGATCGACAATCGATGGTCGGATGAATTTCTGGCATGTCAGAAATTTTGGTCGCTCCTCGTGACTATATCGCACAGTAGAAGCAAAGCTACGAACCGATTGCCCTAAACTCAGTGTTTTTCCCCTCACTGCACCTGCGCGAAAACAGAGGTTTAACCATTTCATCTGCAGCAAAAATAAAATTAAAATTAAAATGAAAAGAGGGAGATCTTTAAGTTCTGTAGTTCCAACTAGCTACAAATTACTGTTACTTACCTCCAGTTCGTGTTGCAATATGGATAATATTACCCACGTCTTCCAAGCCACCTGCGATGTAACGCCTCTTTTCATTGATGATTAATTATGGCAATGTTCGACATATTATTGACTGTTAATAGTTATTTTATATGCCTATAACTTATTGTAATCGACCTAAAATGTTTCAGACAATTTTTAATGAGGAGTAAGATTAATATTTTATTATCCTCACAGCACATAACCAACCATAACCAATATTGCGTGGCAAATTAATTATAATAGCGGATCAATTTAATTATAAAATTAGCCTATAGGCCTCCCTAATAATGACAATTCAATAACACTAATAATTAAATGCATAATTGAAAATGCTATCATCTTGATATTGATAGCAGATGCTTGTTTTTGGGATCCACCCAAAAACTGCAAAAGATCTGCAAAAGCAGATAACTTTATCCTACCCCAGTCTTATCTTCACAGCCGATACACACCTAGAATTTTGCCAGCACAAACCAGTTCTTTACAGTATCACAAGCTAAAAGTAACACAGCCACCTGGACGACATGAATAAGCCATATCTCAGCACCAGAACATTGTACAGACATGTTTGTTGGCTCGTATGCAATCATGTACCACAGTCTAGCAACCGAGTGGGAGTTTTGCCATTGCAAGCACCACTTCACATTTTAGATGCAGATCATAGATGCACTTTTATGATGGACAGATGCACTTTTATGATGGATAGATGCACTTTATGATGGACAGATGCACTTTTATGATGGACAGATGCACTTTTATGATGGACAGATGCACTTTTATGATGGATAGATGCACTTTTTATGATGGATAGACGCACTTTTATGATGGACAGATGCACTTTTATGATGGATAGATGCACTTTTATGATGGACAGATGCACTTTTATGATGGATAGATGCACCTTTATGATGGATTAATGCCTTTTATGATGGACAGATGCACTTTTATGATGGATAGATGCACTTTTATGATGGACAGATGCACTTTTATGATGAATAGATGCACCTTTATGATGGACAGATGCACTTTTATGATGGACAGATGCACTTTTATGATGAACAGATGCACTTTTATGATGGATTAATGCCCTTTTATGATGGACAGATGCACTTTTATGATGGACAGATGCACTTTTATGATGGACAGATGCACTTTTATGATGGACAGATACACTTTTATGATGGATAGATGCACTTTTATGATGGACAGATGCACATTTATGATGGATAGATGCACTTTTATGATGGACAGATGCACCTTTATGATGGATAAATGCACTTTTATGATGGACAGATGCACCTTTATGATGGATAGATGCACTTTTATGATGGACAGATGCACTTTTATGATGGATAGATGCACTTTTATGATGGACAGATGCACCTTTATGATGGATAGATGCACCTTTATGATGGATAGATGCACTTTTATGATGGACAGATGCACCTTTATGATGGATAGATGCACTTTTATGATGGATAGATGCACTTTTATGATGGATAGATGCACCTTTATGATGGACAGATGCACTTTTATGATGGACAGATGCACTTTTATGATGGATAGATGCACTTTTATGATGGATAGATGCACCTTTATGATGGATAGATGCACTTTTATGATGGATAGATGCACCTTTATAATGGATAGATGCACTTTTATGATGGACAGATGCACTTTTATGATGGATAGATGCACTTTTATGATGGACAGATGCACTTTTATGATGGATAGATGCACTTTTATGATGGACAGATGCACCTTTATGATGGATAGATGCACTTTTATGATGGACAGATGCACCTTTATGATGGATAAATGCACTTTTTATGATGGACAGATGCACCTTTATGATGGATAGATGCACTTTTATGATGGACAGATGCACTTTTATGATGGATAGATGCACTTTTATGATGGACAGATGCACCTTTATGATGGATTAATGCACTTTTATGATGGACAGATGCACCTTTATGATGGATAGATGCACTTTTATGATGGACAGATGCACTTTTATGATGGACAGATGCACTTTTATGATGGATAGATGCACTTTTATGATGGACAGATGCACCTTTATGATGGATAAATGCACTTTTATGATGGACAGATGCACCTTTATGATGGATAGATGCACTTTTATGATGGACAGATGCACTTTTATGATGGACAGATGCACTTTTATGATGGATAGATGCACTTTTATGATGGACAGATGCACTTTTATGATGGACAGATGCACTTTTATGATGGATAGATGCACCTTTATAATGGATTAATGCCCTTTTATGATGGACAGATGCACTTTTATGATGGACAGATGTACTTTTATGATGGACAGATGCACTTTTATGATGGATAGATGCACCTTTATGATGGATTAATGCCCTTTTATGATGGACAGATGCACTTTTATGATGGATAGATGCACTTTTATGATGGACAGATGCACTTTTATGATGGACAGATGCACTTTTATGATGAACAGATGCACTTTTATGATGGATAGATGCACCTTTATGATGGATTAATGCCCTTTTATGATGGACAGATGCCCTTTTATGATGGACAGATGTACTTTATGATGGACAGATGCACTTTTATGATGGACAGATGCACTTTTATGATGATAGATGCACTTTTATGATGGACAGATGCACTTTTATGATGGATAGATGCACTTATGATGGACAGATGCACTTTTATGATGGATAGATGCACCTTTATGATGGACAGATGCACTTTTATGATAGATAGATGCACTTTTATGATGATAGATGCACTTTTATGATGGACAGATGCACTTTTATGATGGATAGATTTTTTTGAGCTTCAATCTGTTGGCTGCAATTCATTGCCATTCACTGCTCGAAGGGCCAGGGTGTTTATTAATATAACTCTGATCGTATTCGTTTGAAAGAAGAAAGTCACATTCATCTAGGATGGCTTGAGGGTGAGTAAATCATGGGCTAATTTTAATTTTGAAATAAACTTCTTTAATAGACCTTTCAGCCGCTTGCAGATTAAACCACACAAAGCCCATTAACATGCCAATCCCTCTCAATAACCTCTTGTAGCCTAGAATTATTATAATTTTTTATCAACAGTCATCCATTTATTTTATGGATTAATATTATTATAAGGTATTGGATTAATATTATTATAAGGTATTTCCGAATCATGTTATGATTTTTTAGATAGATATATTACAGTTCTAAAAATTACAGTTTTATTATTGTTTTTTTATTTTGTAATGCTACTGGTGAATAATAATAATAATAATACAAATTGAAAGATGGAAAGTTTTTAAATTTTCTTTAAGGGAAAGTAATTTTACTTGTGAAATGGTTTAGTGACGTAAGTTAGTTTACCCGGGAAACATTTAGGCGCCATCCGCGATGAGGAGATCCCAAACAGCAAACTGACATTGAATCAACATGGAAACGACGTCTCTCATGACATTGAAACAATGTTGATTTTGCTCATCGAATTAACGTTGAACCAACGTCAGACGCGGCATTCTTCAAAGCTAAATGAAAATCGAAAATTGGTTTGCTTTCATAACGTTGAAACAACGCGTTGATTTCAAGTTGATTTTCCGTTAGTTTTGAAAGAATGACGCGTCTGACGTTGGTTCAACGTTAATTCGATGAGCAAAACAATGTCAGATCAACGTTGTTTCGATGTCATGTTTCCACGTTGATTCAATGTCAGTTTGCTATCTGGGATGCGTTCGTCATTCGCACGAGGAGATCGTCAGAGTCAGAAGTCAACAAGCTTGCTTTATAAACTCATTTTCAATTTTTAAAACGTTGACCAATTAAACAAAATACTGATAGCTATGTACAGACCAGCAAATTACTAACTTTCATCTGTTGCTTGCTTGTAGGATATTTCTTTTTTTTTTTTTTACATTTTACTTAATCTAAAGAATTAACGTCAAATTGCTGTTGTCTTTTAATAGTGTGTAGGCCTACTTTTATTATTATACTTTAATATATGGTCTATATTACATATATATGTGGCATAACATTTTATCAAATGACAATAATATTGTGTATCGCGCATTAGCCCATTTCTGAGACAATATCTCACAACAAAAGCAGTTATCGTGACAGGTAGTGAGCATTGGCTTAAAGTTAGCATTACTGTTTAGCTAACCGAAGTATTTAGGCCTAACTTAGATGCTACTCGTCGTCTTCGTGCTTTTTCTGTGCACCATTTTGCGCTCTGACTGTAGCAGACCCCTCTCGAATGATGGACACTTCTTTACTGATGTCAATGAAGTTTTTTATTGAGTCTGTTTCACTTCTTTATGCTTTCAATAAATCACATCACCAATCACCGTAAGAGCTGAATAAAGTGTACAAAAACACGCATTAACAACACGTATTAAACTCTCTCAACGTCATATTATCAACAACATAAGTAAAATACAGACCTTGTGCCTTTTCCGAGGGGGTGCATATACCATTAAACTTCGTTAAACTTGATAAACAGTACAACTCTGCGCGAAGCGCGTGCTTTCTCTTAGCTCTTTCCACTATAACTCGCGCTCTCCCCTTACTTCCTTTTCCCCCGAAGCCCGCAGAACATGTCAAAATAAAAGTCCCACTTAATACATTTTGTAAATCTAATTTAAACTAAACAGGACTATAAAAATATATACAAAAATGTACTAGAAAATTATCAAAGTCTGTTACACTCCCACCAAATTATAAATGTTATATCAACATGCATAATTTTCAAGAATAAGTAATCACATTTCACTTATAAAGACCTTTGTGAGTGCATGTAAAGTCTCTTTGAAGATGTTTTTAATCTGCTTCCAATAATAAAACCAACTTCTGAGCTGGCCTCTCAACTACTGAGACCTTGTTCAATCGTTCTCCTTTCTTGTTCAGTGTTTTGTCACCAAGTGTCAATGTAACTTTCCTTACTAACCCATCTTGGCTAGTTACAGTGTCTATGATCCGACCTAATCTCCATACATTCCTTGGAAGGTTTTCATCCATATCCATGACAACATCACCAATCTGAAAGTTCCTTTTCGGAGCATGCCAGCGTTGTCTTATAGCAATGTTGTGGAGATACTCTTTTTTCCATCTACTCCAGAATTGCTCAGTAAGGTACTGTACCCGTCTCCATCTCTTTCTCCCATAGATATCTTCTCTTATAAACTTTCCTGGTGGTGGTAAGACTGTGGTGGCTTTCATAGTAATCAAATGGTTAGGTGTGAGCGGTTCCAAGCTTTTGGGTCGTTCAAGTTATCCACAGTAAGAGGACGACTGTTAACTATTGCCATGGCTTCGTAAAACAATGTGCGCAGTGAAGCATCACTGAGCCTGCCTGATGCGAGGGAAGCTGTAGCATTAAGAACACTCCTTACAGTTTTGATTTGACGCTCCCATACACCACCAGCATGACTGGAATGAGGGGGATTCAAAACAAAATCACACTGTTTATCTGCAAGAAAAGCAGTAAGCCTTTCTGGATCAAGTTGCTTTAATGCGGAGTTCAGTTCGTTCTTAGCACCAACGAAATTGGTACCTTGGTCGCATCTAATCTGCCGTACTGTGCCTCTGACAGCAATGAAGCATCGTAAACTGTTGATGAAAGCATCCGTGGACATATCCTCCAACATTTCGATATGAACGGCTCTTGAACAAAAGCAAGTTAGAATCAGACCGTACCTTTTGTGCTGTTTTCTTCCTTCTTTAGTCATGAACGGACCGAAGCAATCCATACCACAATACACAAACGGTGGGGAAGACTCTACACGTTCTACAGGAAGATCACTCATCCGTTGTCCTTCAGCAGATTTTCTCAACTTTCTACAAGTTACACAATTGTGAATGTAAGATGTGACAACTCTGTTCATTCCAGGTATCCAATAGCCTGAAGATCTGATAGCATTAATCGTGAAACCTTTCCCTTGATGCTTAACACTTTCATGATAGTGTGCAATTATCAGCTTAGTTACATGATGTTCTTTGGGAAGAATCAGTGGGTGCTTGAACACATGAGTGCATGACGAGTGACTTAATCTTCCTCCCACCTTAATCATACCGTCCGTATCTATGAAGGTGTCTAGATGATGAAGTCTGTTATGACATGGAAGCTGTTTACCTTGACTCAGGACATCCATTTCTTTCTGATAAACTTGTTTCTGCACTCCTTTTAGAATCAAGCATCTAGCTTGTTCTTGTTCACTCACCGATGCTGGTGAATTAGACTTATCCTTCTTAACCCTTCTCAGAAGACGTGCAATGGCCTTGACAGCATTAGACCAGGATGAAAACTTAGACAAATGGTCCACGAGATCTTTACTTTCTGTGGTTTCTGTATGAAAGGTCTGCGTCTTTCTGACTTCTGGATCACCTACTGGAAGTTCCGGTACAACACCTGAACTCACTATTTCTTTCTTCCACAGGAAAGACGGACCTGAAAACCAGTTAGATGAGAGCAATTCATGTATTGTTCTACCTCTTGAAGCATTGTCTGCAGGGTTATCATCTGTTGAGACGTACAGCCACTGTTTGGGCGCTGTGCTTTGACGTATCTTTTGAACTCTGTTGGCTACGAACGTATGAAAACGACGAGCATCATTATTTATGTACCCTAAGACAACTTTTGAGTCAGTCCAAAAGAATTCATCGACATTGGTGAGGTCAAGCTCCTCTCTGAGCATATTGCTCATTTTGACTGATACCACAGCAGCCGTCAACTCTAATCTTGGTATTGTAGTGATCTTTATAGGAGTAACCCGGGCTTTACCAACGAGAAAAGTACAATGAATCTCATCCTTCTCGCTGATCATTCTCAGATACGAACACTGACCGTAACCACAGGTACTTGCATCAGAGAAATGATGTATCTCTCTTTTCACAATCTTGCCGAAATTAGCAGGTACATAACATCGTGGTATGTCAACCTTTTCCAGATTGACAAAGTCATTCTGCCATTTCTCCCACCATGGGCTGAGAGCAAGAGACAGTGGATCATCCCAGCTTGTGCCCTTGCGACACATTTCTTGTAAGATCCTCTTACCATTGAGAACATAAGGAGCTACAAAGCCCAAAGGATCATATATTGAGGCAACAGTTGACAATATGCCACGACGTGTTGTAGGTTGACCTTTTAATGGGATGTGGAATCTGAAGCTATCACTCTCTATGTTCCAGTGAATACCCAAAGTTCTCTCAAGTGGCATGTGACCGAAAGTAAGATCCTTTGTCTCAAAGTTTACAGCGCGTTCTGATGCTGGTATGCTCTGTAGCACAGTGCTGTCATTGGACACAAATTTGTGAAGTCGTAGACCTCCTTTTGCACACAACTCTCGTGTCTCCTTTGTTAGCTGAATAGCCTGTTCCACTGTTTCGACGCTTGTGACTCCATCATCAACGTAAAAGTCTCTTATGATGAACTGAGCGGCTAATGAGTGAGACTGACAATGCTCACTGGCTAAATGTCTTAGTCCATAATTTGCGCACCCAGGCGAAGAAACAGCACCGAAGAGATGAACTTTCATACGGTAATCTTGAAGCGGTGAGTTTGTATCTCCGTTCTGCCACCACAAGAAGCGTAAGTAATCTCTATCATTTTCCTGAACATGGAATTGGTGGAACATTTTTTCTATATCACACGTCACAGCTATGGGGTGCTTTCTGAATCTGACGAGGACTCCTGTGAGATTGTTTATCATGTCTGGCCCAGGTAACAGATGATCGTTGAGACTTGTGCCTTTAAATTTAGCGGAACAATCAAACACGACACGTAGCTTGTCTGGCTTTTTTGGATGGTAAATGCCATGATGAGGTATGTACCACTTTTCACCATCAGTTCCATCATCATTCACTGTTTCTACATCACCTCTTTCAATGATATCATTCATGTACGCAATGTAGTCTGCCTTGTATTTCTCATTTTTACAGAACTTCTTGTTCAAGTGATTGAATCTGACCTTGGCAAGCTCTCTGTTATCAGGTAAGTATGGACGTTGTTTGAACGGGAGAGGCATTTCATAATGTCCCTGTGCATTTCTCTTTATGCCTTCTTTGAGTTTGTCCAAAAACACGATATCATCCTGTGAAATTGTCTTGTCGCCGACAGTGACATCTTTAAAGTCAGACTCGAGCACATGTATGGCATCCACAGGTGTCAGAGCTGGAATCTCCTTTGTGGCTATTCTGTGACAAAGACCAATTGCTGTGGATTCATGAATGCTTGATGTGGAGCTGCCTACGATACTCCAACCTAGATCAGTTAGAATGGCATAGGGTTCTTCTTCTTTACCTAGAATGACTTCTCTAGGAGCTAACACTCTGGGGCAATTGTAACCAATCAGTAACCCTACTTCACAGCCGAGAAGAGGTGACATATCCTTTGAGATTACCTTCAAGTGACTCCAGTTCTTTGCCGTTTCCCTAGTTGGTATGTGGTCACGATTGACAGGAATACACTCTTTGGTGTATACTGGAGGCAGATTGATATGTACTGATGAATTATACCCTCTCACTTGAAGATCAGTGATCCTTTTACTGTTAATGATCATACTGTCTCCCATCAGAGTAGTAAGTTTGAGTTTGATAGGATGAGCATCCACTTGCAGTACTTTACTCACTCCTTCATCAATGAAAGTGGTGTCACTTTGAGTGTCAAGCAAAGCATAGACAAGCTGTTCATTAGATGGATTTTTGACGGACGACACCCATACAGGTACAATCATAGATGTAATGACTGAATGACCTTCTCTTGTGACGTTAAGAGACGTGGCATCAGTAATCTCACTCTCATTGTTCACTGTTGGTTGCTTTCGGTATCCATTATACTCGTAGTTGTAATCATGAAGGCTTGTGGGATGTCTCAATTTGCATACATCACATGTGTGACGACGACGGCATTCCTTAGCAAAGTGACCTGGTTTCATACATCCAAAACAGAGCTTGTTATCTTTGACATACGACCTTCTGTCTTTCAGCGACTTCTCCATTAATTTAGGACACTTACTGAGCTGATGGTTGTCATCTTGACACAACATGCATGACGGTTTTGACTGTGTTTTAGCCACTGTCTGTTTATCACTATTTACTATTGTCTGCGTCTTATAAACAGTAGCCTTGTTTCTTTTGACCTCATTCGAGACTCTTCTCTCCGGAGGTGACTCACGTGAATGAAGAGCGTTCAAAGACGTAATAGGATTACACATTATCTCTGCTTCAATTGAAAGGAACTTTACGAAGTCTTGAAAGCTTGGAAATTCCTTACCGTCCATAAGCGCTGTAGTGACCTGGCGGTTCCACCTGGCGGCTGCCCAGTCAGGAAGTTTCTGTACCAGCTTTTGGTTCTCTTCACAATCGTTCAGTATTTCTAAGCCTTTGACATGCGGTATGGCTTGCAGACATGCATATAAGAAGTCTGAAAATGTTCTCAGACCTTCTGCATCTTTAGACTGTATTTTATGCCACTTAGACAGCTTTTCACGGTATGCTCTTTGAATGATGAAGGGCTGGCCATATCGTTGGTTGAGTTTATTCCAAGCATCTTTGTAAGCTTCTTCATCGCTTCTATAAAAGGTGCCTTCTAGAAATCTGTGCGCTGAACCGCTGACATACTTTTTCAAATAGTAGAGTTTATCAGCTGCAGAGATGCCCTTTCGATCTATAAGTGACATAAATGAGGCTTTCCAGTCTACAAACTGAATCGGGTCTCCATTGAACACTGATGGCTCTGGTATTGGCAATCTGTTGATCGCTATGCTATCCTGAACAGCCTGAGCAAGCTGAGACACTTCACTGAGAGTCGTTGACTGAATAACACTGCATTGTCGTTCTGTTGCAGAGAAGATTTTCCTTTTCTGACTTTCGTGTTCAGACTGCATTGACTGACTCTTAGTCTCTTGCTTTATTTCTTCATCATACGATTTTACTCTGGCTCGAGCGATCTCTATGTCCTTTTCTACCTGTAGCCGTTCTAATTCAAACCTTTGAGTCTCTAGCTCTTGTCTGAGCTGCTCTTCTAGAGTTCTCATTTTTTCCTTTTGCTGTCTTTCCGCTTGCATCATCTTGTATTCAGCCTCTTTCGCAGCCAGCTCTGCCACAGCATCTGCACGCTTGCTTGTACAAGAAGATCTAGAACTGCTGCTGACACTCGTTTGCGAAGTACTGGACCCGTATATGGAATGGGCATAACTATGGGCTAAAAGTTCATGCAGACGTCTCCTTTCTTGTTCTGCATCAAAATCGCCATCTACTATTGCCAACCTTTCCAGTACAATTTTGACTAAATCATTGGTCACAGCTTCACATGCGTCAATTTTACGTCTTAAATCAGTAGCGGGTGTACTATGTTCCCTTATCTCACTGAAGATTTTCATAATACAGTTCTTTTTATCCTCTAGTGAGTCAGCGATTTCAGCAAGCTGCTTATCAGAGATGTCTGACTTTAAATCATGTCTTGCTTTACGCGCAGCAACTTTCCATTGTTCGTACAAAGTGTCAATTCTTTTTTCTTTCTTACAGCACTCATCTTTCTGGTAAGCAAGCATTTTCTCTGAAGGCATATGTGGACGTTCTGAGCGTCGAGGCAATCCTGTACTGTCTTGTGAATGACACGGGATTTCAGTGGCATTTTTCTCTTTATATTTAACTGATCCTTCTCCGTGCTTTTCCTTTACACTTTCTGGCTTTGTTTGAAGCGACCTTTCAGAATCTGGGTCTTCAGTTTCAATTTCCATAATCAACTCACTTGTATGGCGTTTCAGCTCTCCATCACGCTGATTCCATCGTGCTGCACTTCATTAACGATCGTCACGTTGCCCCATCCACAAAAGCACGTGCGGCCGAGATCCAAACCAGCGAAGGTGAAGCTCTTACTGTAGCAGACCCCTCTCGAATGATGGACACTTCTTTACTGATGTCAATGAAGTTTTTTATTGAGTCTGTTTCACTTCTTTATGCTTTCAATAAATCACATCACCAATCACCGTAAGAGCTGAATAAAGTGTACAAAAACACGCATTAACAACACGTATTAAACTCTCTCAACGTCATATTATCAACAACATAAGTAAAATACAGACCTTGTGCCTTTTCCGAGGGGGTGCATATACCATTAAACTTCGTTAAACTTGATAAACAGTACAACTCTGCGCGAAGCGCGTGCTTTCTCTTAGCTCTTTCCACTATAACTCGCGCTCTCCCCTTACTTCCTTTTCCCCCGAAGCCCGCAGAACATGTCAAAATAAAAGTCCCACTTAATACATTTTGTAAATCTAATTTAAACTAAACAGGACTATAAAAATATATACAAAAATGTACTAGAAAATTATCAAAGTCTGTTACACTGACTTTTTTATTTGCTCTAGAACAGTGGATTGCTGCTTTGAAATCGAGTACATTTGGATTTTTATTCTTCCAAACTGTAATTTTCTGGAAACCCGTAATGTCTCGAATGACGCACTTAATTTGCACAGTCTGCTGATGACCGCTCTGTGTGAGGTAAGTTAATTTTTCCCGAGGCTTTCGCCTCCGACACGGAAACACACGACACGAGAGCATGCTCTGCAAAATGTTTTTGACATTCATAATCATGTAAACATAATTGACGATATATTTTGTCACCAAACATTATTAAGTCAAAATTGATTATTGCGACAGGCCTAATGCTCGCTAGTTGCAGTTAATTTCTTAAGACTATTTTCAAAAATGGCGACAGAACAACCGCATGCCTATTTAAAAATGGCTAACTCTACTAAATTGTTATTAATACGTATTTATTCGTCCATTTTTTTATTTTTTATAGAGAAATTGATGTTGTATGTGTTACTAGTAAGCGTTATCTATGGCAGCAGCAGGTGGACATTGATTGGACACAAACAATATGCTATGTCACTGTCATACAATCAATATTAGTCATTTAGCTTATGATTGTTTGCATTCTAACTTTTCTTTACAGAATTAAAATTTTAACTGGATGTCATGTCAAAACGGAAGCGAATTAGTCCTGTGGAGGATGCCATTAAACACATTCTGTCTGGCAAAGACAAACCATGCTTTGAGGAGAGATTCATCAATTTTCATAAAGGGTAGTAACAGTATTTTAATGCTTATTTCATCCTATTCAGGAAGATAATGTAGCAGATAGGGAATCGTTCCAGAACCACATCCCCTCTTGATGTAAAACAGTTATAAAGTCATAAGATAATAGCACAAAATGCATGTGTTAAAGCTAGGGCTGTAATCAACCAAAGAAAATCTTGGTCGACTGAAGTCCTGAAATTTTTGACAAAAGAAATCAACAAAATATTACGTTGGGAAAAAAAACCCCTTAACTCAATTAGCTGTGTACTCACTGTACTTGGTAGCCTTGTCAACCTAAATACATTATAAATAAACATAAAAAGCTAGTAGGTTATTTGCAGTATATTAAATAGTTTTTGACCTACTGGTAATTATTTTGCACTGAAATGAGTCTGACACACGAGTCTGTTGGCTTTGACAGCGTTGCATCACATGCACCTGCGCAATATCATGGCCTATGATGAAAATAGTACTATTTTGTCAACTAGTGACATCATCACAAAAACTTTTGAGGAATATGCTAAATAATATAAACAATTGCACGTGATGGCTTGAATTGCATGCAGAGATGTCATGAAAGACAGGGTAGCCCCGGAGTCTTAAAAGTAGGGTTGTAATGGTATACCGGTATGGCGGTTTATTGCGATATTAACATGTACAATTATCATATCGTGCACATTTGCTTATCCGCGGTTTAAAAAAAATATATATTTAAACCAGAATTCACCTGCACTGCCGCATGCAACTTCTTTCAGCTTGACTGCTTAGACTCCATACCTGTACAGCGCTGAAAATGTCCGAGACAGAGGCTGCGAATTTCTATCTCCCGCCGAAAAAATAAATAAAATCTGCAGTATGGGAATATTTTGTATATCGACAAAGTACCGTGCGGAGCAGTCTATGGCGAGGAGGCGTCGAATGATCATCTATACAGGCTTTATGACGAGGTCGGTGAGGATGGGAAAAATCTCATATTTCTGTGCAAACTGAGTGCTTGGTCGGTTAATTTTGGCATTTGGCACAAGTTAGCCTAATAGGCTAGTAATAAATGAACACGAATACAAAAATATCTTTCGTCCTGTAGGCGTCCTGGAGAATATTTCTGTTCGTCCTAAACACATTTTTTATCGTCCCCAGGACTTTAGGACGCCGTTAGTCTCGAGCCCTGTCGTTTCATTAGATAAGCGTCTAGTCATTAGTGTTTTCCACCTGATGAAATGAATGTGGCCAAAAATCAACCAATAAGAATTTTGGTTGAGCCAGAACGTATCGACCAATAATCGACTGGGAGATTAAAGCGGTATTACATTGAATAGTCTGATTTCAGTGGGTATGTTACTGGTATTCTTAAGATGATTGGTTATTGTTGGAACAGTTGCTGTTATGGGCTGTGTAACCGAATGAGCAGCTCTCACATGTGTAAACTGACTAGATGTTGGAAGAAGTTTGCATGTCCTGTAATTGATGTGTGCATGTCATTTAAAGGCCAGGTCAATGGAATAAACCACTCATTTTCTACATAGATACTAATATTCAACACCATGCCATCTCTATTTTAGGTAAAGGTGTCCCAGCTAGGATTTTTTTGTTCTAAAAATGTTCTGAGAACATTACCATGCAGTGTTCTAATAATGTTTTCAGCGGGTAGTTTTCTTTTGGTTCCTAAAATGTTCTCTTAAAAGTTCTAATAACATTCTCTAAAAACATTCTAAATATGTTAAATGCTAACATTGTTAGAACATTATTTCCTGACGTTCTTATAACATTTTCAGCGGGTAGTTTTCTTTTTGTTCCTAAAATGTTCTCTTAAAAGTTCTAATAACATTGTCTAAAAACATTTTAAATATGTTTATTGCTAACATTGTTAGAACATTATTCCCTAATGTTTTTATAACACTTTCAGCAGGTAGTTTTCTTTTTGTTCCCAGAATGTTCTCTTAAAAGTTCTAATAACATTGTCTAAAAACATTCTAAATATGTTAAATGCTAACATTGTTAGAAAATTATTCCCTGACGTTCTTATATCATTTTCAGCGGGTAGTTTTCTTTTTGTTCCCAGAATGTTCTCTTAAAAGATGGCATAACATTCGCTAAGAACACTCTGAAAATGTTTTGTGATGACCTTCTATAAAGGTTTAATCATAACATTTTAAAAACATTATCCCCTAACTTTCTTATAAAGTTTTTAGCGGAAGTTTATTTTTGTTCCCAAAATGTTCTCTTAAAACCCCTCAAAAATGATTAGCTATAACATTGTTAAAGCATAACATTTTATTAATCTCAAAACTAAAACATCAAAATCTAACAGGTTTAAATGGCATCCACATAAATTATTAGAAGTTCTGCGTACAGTAAATGCCCAACATTACATGAAGAACTCAGTAAAGTCACTCATGCGTCTTGACTCCGGTGTTTGCTCAGAGCACTCATCATCAGTCTTTGCTTGTTTTGGTTCTTGCAGAAGAATAATCCAGGAATCTGTATTAATAGTGTTCTACTGTTCTCTCTTCTAGTTGTCCAGCTGCTCCCCCAGTTAGCAGCATTGAGCTCTGTTCTCTGTGTGCACGGTAGAGTTTTTCCTCATAGCCTAAAAAAGAAGATCATGCAAAAGTGTAAACATAAAGAATACACATACATTAAGATCACAAGCAATATTGCGTTGAAAACTTTCAAAATTAGCCAGCCTAATTAGCAGTCAGAAATTATGTAAAGACTAATTTATTGAAAGTATAAATATGATAAATTATGAGTATCTTTTTTGTTTCTGTAATTTAAAACATACTTAATCCATGTATCCAATATCTTAATACAATAAAGTTTTAAAAATGGATATTTTTCTTACACAAATGCTTCGCTTTAAAAGGGCTTTATAACCCCGCCAGAGTCATGTGGTGGATTACTTTTATCATGGATGGATGCGCCTTGATAGACGGCCATTCACTGCCATTCTAAAAGTCAGAAGAGTCAGGACATTTTTTTAAATATAACTCAGATAGTATTCATCTGAAAGAAGAATGTTATATACACCTGAAGCCTTGAGAAACGCTCTTTCCAATTCATTAACGTTAACCTCTAACGTTATATGAATTACTGAATTATTATTAACTTTTACTTTCAAAAGACATTAAGATCACTTTTAAGTAAAAATACAGTATTCGTATGCATAGAACACAATACCGGCATTATAGTAGGCTACCTTGGTTGTAAATGGAGACTTTATTGTGTCATCGGTAAGTTAATCATCTTGAAACAGTCCGTTTGGAGTCTGCATTAAAACAAATCTAGCTGTTATTCAAAAGTAGCATACACTCAGATTTATTGCGACTGTCATACAATTCTAAGAAAGTAGAAAGTTAGGTCTAATACTAAAAAACATCAAGGATAAAAGAAAGCTATGTAAACTGAAAAAATACACACAAAAACTTACAGTTGTGAAAGAGTTCCGTTGACCAGGAGTTCTGTTGTTTTGGGCCAATGTGTCGCCAATTTAGACAACGGACATTCTGCGCCGATTTCTTCAACAGAAACGTTGCTTTATTTGCGCTGTTTGTCGAGTTCAAATGTTCTTACGTCATGGGAACATCGCGCTGTGATTGGTGGTTTTAAACGTCGATCTACAGCGACCTCCAATCAGCTTCTCATCTCTTGTAAACGCATTTGTCGCAACAGTTCATTTCAGAGTAGCCTAATATATCCTCAAAACACTTTATGTATGCTGTTTTGACAATGTTCCTCTTTCATTATGGAAAATTATGCCATTATTCTATAGGTTAAAATAATTCTAAAATCTGTTACCTAAACAGCTTCCTTAAAATATCCTTACAATTTTATGAGCTTTTGTTAACATATATTATGAGATTTTGTCATCTCAGGTAAATGTCCACAAAACATTTGATGAATGTTGCTTTGATAATGTTGTTATTGTGCCAATGATTTATAAAAGATAACAACATTTCGACAAAAAATCCTCAAAATGTATCATGCAAAATGTTTGTTAAAAAGTCAATTTAAAGGAATGTTTTATTAAAAACATTTTATCATCTCAGGACTAAATAATATCCTCAAAACATTTTGCGAACGTTAATTTGATTATGTTCTTCCTCTGTTATTATGGTAGGCCTACATTCAATATTTTATGAAAGATCATTCTATAAACTTTTACCTCATCAACATCCTCAAAATGTTACATTTAAAACATTCTAGTTTTGTTAACACGTCACATTACAAGAACGTTTTATAAAAACATTCCATCATCTCAGGCCTCAATGATATCCTCAAAACATTTTTCGAACGTTGATTTGATAATGTTCCTCCTCTGTTATTATGGAACATTGTTTCAGTGTTTTATTGAGAACATTGTAATATCTGTTATCTCAACAACATTCCCAAAACATCCTTAACATGTTACAGTGTTAATGTTTAAACACGTCACATTACAAACATTTTATTAAAAAAACATTCCATCAACTCAGGCCTCAATGATATCCTCATAACATTTTGCGAACGCTGATTTGATAATGTTCCTCCTCCGTTTTTATGGGACATTGTACCAATGTTTTATTGAGAACATTGTAATATCTGTTATCTCAACAACATTCCGAAAACATCCTCAACATGTTACAGTGAAAATGTTCTAGTTTTGTTAACACGTCACATTACAAGAACATTTTATAAAAACATTCCATCATCTCAGGACTAAATAATATCCTCAAAACATTTTACGAACGTTGATTTGATAATGTTATTCCTATGTTTTTATGGGACATTGTTTCAATGTTTTATAAAAGATCATTCTACAAACCTTTACCTCATCAACATCCTTAAAATGTTAAATTTAAAACGTTCTAGTTTTGTTAAACACGTCACAGAACATTTTATAAAAAAACATTCCATCAACTCAGGCCTCAATGATATCCTCATAACATTTTGCGAAAGTTGATTTGATAATGTTATTCCTATGTTTTTATGGGACATTGTACCAATGTTTTATTGAGAACATTGTAATGTCTGTTATCTCAACAACATTCCCAAAACATCCTCAACATGTTACAGTGAAAATGTTCTAGTTTTGTTAACAAGTCACATTACAAGAACATTTTATAAAAAACATTCCATCATCTCAGGACTAAATAATATCCTCAAAACATTTTGCGAACGTTAATTTGATTATGTTCCTCCTCTGTTATTATGGGACATTGTTTCAATGTTTTATAAAAGATCATTCTACAAACCTTTACCTCATTAACATCCTCAAAATGTTAAATTTAAAATGTTCTAGTTTTGTTAAACACGTCACATTACAAGAACGTTTTATAAAAACATTCCATCAACTCAGGCCTCAATGATATCCTCATAACATTTTGCGAAAGTTGATTTGATAATGTTATTCCTATGTTTTTATGGGACATTGTACCAATGTTTTATTGAGAACATTGTAATATCTGTCATCTCAACAACATTCCGAAAACATCCTCAACATGTTACAGTAAAAATTTTCTAGTTTTGTTAACACGTCACATTACAAGAACATTTTATAAAAAACATTCCGTCATCTCAGGACTAAATAATATCCTCAAAACATTTTGCGAACGTTAACCTGATAATGTTCCTCCTCTGTTATTATGGAACATTGTTTCAATGTTTTATAAGAAATCATTCTACAAACCTTTACCTCATTAACATCCTCAAAATGTTAAATTTAAAACGTTCTAGTTTTCTTAACATGTCGCATTACAAGAATGTTTTATAAAAAACATTCCATCAACTCAGGCCTCAATGATATCCTCATAACATTTTGCGAGCGTTGATTTGATAATGTTCCTCCTTTGTTTTTATGGGACATTGTACCAATGTTTTATTGATAACATTCTATATCTGTTATCTCAACAACATTCCCAAAACATCCTCAACATGTTACAGTGACAATGTTCTAGTTTTGTTAACAAGTCACATTACAAGAACGTTTTATAAAAACATTCCATCATCTCAGGACTAAATAATATCCTCAAAACATTTTGCGAACGTTGATTTGATAATGTTCCTCCTCTGTTATTATGAGATATTGTGCTAATGTTTTATTGAGAACATTGTTTAATCTGTTATCTCAGCAACATTCCCAAAACATCCTCAAAATGTTACAGTGAAAATGTTATATCTTAGTTTACATTTAACCTTATAGGAACATTATTTGAAATGAGAAAACATCCTTAAAACATTCTTAAAACATTGCATTCAAATGTTTTATTTAAAACATTAACCAAACCTCTAGGGAATGTTAGCCAAAGTTCTAAGAACGTTCCCTGTTAGCTGGGGTGTTTGCTAACACGTGCATTGAGAAAGGATGCTTCGTTCTGGAGTACCGAGGAGAGTTACTCTCCAAAGAAATGAGCCAAATAAGAGAGAATACATTGAATGAGACAGAAAATACCTTCTTATTTGATTTCGACTGGAATGGAAGACATGGTGGTAGGTTTTGGGAACTGTCTTGACTGACTATTTTTGACTTAAGGGGGTCGCACACCGGACGAGAAGCGCCGCGCCACGTCTAGGACAATTCCAGGTATCGCACACCGGACGCGCATTTTCTCATCAGTGTATGGCCACCAATATTGTTATGTTTAATGACAGGAAATTATGATGATGTCTGTTATATGTTATTATTGTACTGCACAATAAAATACAATTGTTGCTGAGTCTGCAGTCCGAAAATTTTACCTCAGAACATCCGTTAACTGAATGAATTGAGAATCTCACATGAAAACCCAATAACATCAGCAAATGCCATTCAAGCAGCTGATATCTGTAAATGAATGTAAAACTAAATGTATATTACAGCATAGGGAGAAGTCAGGATACAATAGCAACAATTTGAGACAAAAATAATGAAAATTTTATATAAAACTATGTAAATGGTGCTCTGTGGCGCAGCAGGATTTTGAACACGGTCCAGAGCCGTTGCTGGGCGCCGCGGACAGACGCCGAATGGCGCCGCCAGTGTGTGTACACTCAATAGAGAATAACGTGTTCGAATTTTAAAGATGTGGCGCTGTGCGACGCGGTGCTGAGCTTCTCGTCCAGTGTGCGATCCCCTTTACTTATTTGAAACAAATTTCATCTTTTTTCTTTCCCATTTTAGCATTGATGCCTCAAAAGAGTGTGCTTCGCTTGGGAGACTAGTGAACGATGGCTACAGGACTTCAAACTGTAAAGTGAAAAAAATCAGTATTGAAGGAAAACCACATTTGTGCTTGTTTTCAATTAAAGAGATTGCTTCAGGTGAAGAAATTACATACAACTACGGAGATTCCAACTGGCCATGGCGAACTCTGGTAATTAGGTCCCTATTCAATTTGTGTTTTTATTTTTAATTCTTGAGTTATGTGTTAGTTAGGGTTGGGCAATATGGGCAAAAAATTATCACGATAATTTTTTTTTATATCTGTCGATATCGATAATTATCACAATAAATGTTAAAGGTGCCATCTGTAATAATTGAGGTAAAAATATCCAAAAAATTAGCTACACGCAACAAAAGAATGAGAAGAAATAAGTGCAATGATGTAATTAAAAAACTCACAAGTTATAGTGTTGCCGAGATATAAACCTAAATTAGCATGCTAAATTACAAGCCCCGGCCCGGCAGGTGTCGTAATACCAGTTCCGGCCATGGGAGGCGGTATGCAGGCGGGCAACGTTACCACCAGCCAAACTGCAGTACACGAGTGAGTCGCACTCGCGCAGGCTTGTGTGTACTTGAACCAGATGTCAGTCGTGTGGAAATACAGCCCAATACTACATTTCAGTTCAGGGAAGAGTTCAAAAAATGATTGGTCGATATCACGCATGAGGAATACATTTTGGTAAGTTGTAGCATACTGTATCTTTCAACAGTGTTCGGGTTCTTTTTTCCATTAGCTAGTAGAGACGATCGGTTCACGTGCGCTAGGGATCTCTGGTGTAACATGTACAAGCGCCAAAACGGTATTTATTGTTTGAATTGCATAATAAAATTGACAGAATCTAAGAGCTTAACTAACCTGCTTGCAAAGTGTTAATTGCATGTGTCTCACGGTGAATTCGTGAGAGTTGGCAGCTCTGAATGGCGCTAGCTTGATCTATATCAGTGAATGCTGTCTGTCAAATTAATTCAAACTAACAATAAAAGTGTAATATGAACAAAAGGAATACCGTAAACTTAAAATAATAGCCCGCAGGCTTTTATTTTCCCATATCGTCGAAATGCACCAGCTTGTTTTTGAGACAGGCGTCTATGAGTCGGTCTTCATCATTTAGTGTTGAGATGTTGTTCATTGAGTCTCTGATCTCTAAAAATCTCCAAATGCTCCACGTGAAACTGCGGTCTTCCAACCTTTTACTATCGTGACAAATGATTTGAATAATATGCGGAGAAAGAGAGCAAAACAGCGCTCGCTTGTGTTGTTTGAAGACGTGAGTGCGTGCGGCCGCGGCACAACACATTTTCTGGAGGTATACTGCCCCATCTGTTATGGAATATGGAATATTTTTTGATTTTTAGATGGCACCTTTAAGTCTTTATTTCTTTCAGGTTTAAAGGCAGATTTTTGCTCCTAAGTGAAAGTTGTAGAAATTAGAGTGTTAATTGTGGTATTAAACTACTCTTAACTGTCAGAACATATCATGACAAACACTTTTTGACGAACAAGTGACAAGTGACGAACAAGTGACTAAGGCTGTCGAGCCCCACTGTCGCGGAAATGCGTTTCAGTGGCAAACGGTTCCGGTACGGCATAACAGAGGACTAAAAGGTAAGCATTATGTGAATGCTTGACTAAAGAGAAGCGTCTTTAATCTAGTTTTAAACTGTGTCAGCGAGTCAGAGGCTCGGACCGTATCGGGAAGGCCATTCCAGAGTTTTGGAGCTAAATGCGAGAACGCCCTCCCTCCTTTAGTGGACTTCGATATCCTAGGAATGACCAGAAGCCTTGAATTTAGTGATCTTGAGGATCGCGGTGGATTGTAGGGCGAGAGAAGGTCCGTTAAGTACATAGGAGCTAAACCATTTAGGGCTTTATAGGTTAGTAGCAGTATTTTGTAATTGATACGGAACTTAATAGGTAACCAGTGTAGAGATGATAAAATCGGTGTTATATGATTATATTTTCTTGACCTAGTAAGAACTCTAGCAGCTGCATTTTGTACTAACTGTAGCTTGTTTATTGAGGATGCAGGACAACCGGCTAATAAAGCATTACAGTAATCTAGTCTCGAGGTCATGAATGCGTGAACTAATTTTTCAGCATCAGAAATAGATAGCATGTTACGCAGCTTAGCAATGTTTCTAAGGTGGAAAAAGGCTGTTCTTGTAACATATGAAATATGATTTTCGAAAAGACAAGTTGCGGTCTAGTATAACACCCAGGTCTTTTACTGTAGTGGATAAAGTAACAGGACTGTAACGGTTACCAGCTGGAGTGCCCTATTTATCCACCAGAGGGCACTCCAGATAAGACTAGGTTTCACACGAACTCCATTTCCCATAATGCCCCGTACCTAGGTCTAATCACCAACACAGGTGTTCCTCATTTACCCCTCCATATAAGCTGCTCTCTGACTCTCAATCAGGGCGAAGTCTTGTTTTGCCCCGGCGACATTTCTGAGCGTTTTCCCTGTGATTATCTGGATTCTCTGGTTATCGACCCTCGACTGTTCCTGGACTTTGATTCTCTGTTTGCTGCCTGCCCCGACCCTTGCCTGTTATCCCTGGATTCTGATTGTTGCCGCCTGTCCTGACCTCTGCCTGGTATTGTTTATGCTCTGGATTTCCTGCTCTATATTGTATGCCGATCGTTGACTTCTGCCTGTCTGACTATTCTTAATAAATATAACTGCACATGGATCTGCACGCTTCTGACTCTTCATGACAGAAGACTTCGCCGACACAAGATCCAGCAGCCATCATCGTCATGAATCCAGCAGTCAAGCTTATGCGTCTCCGTCAAGGAGATCATTCCATTGAGAATTATGTTGCTGACTTTTTAGAGCTGGCTCACCTGACCTGCCTAGATGAGGTATGCTTAATGATCTTTTTTCGTGGAGGACTATCTGAACCGCTCAGTTCGTTCATGCCCTTGCATGATCCTCACGGGACTTTAGAGCAATACATTGACCTGGCTCTTCTGTTGAGCGGATCATCTTTTACTGTGGGCTTTGAGGAGAAGGCCGAGGGGGCGTTCCCAGAGACCGTCCAGCCAGAGACCGTCCAGCCAGAGACCGTCCAGCCAGGGACCATCCAGCCAGTGACCGTCCAGCCAGTGACCGTCCAGCCAGTGACCGTCCAGCCAGAGACCGTCCAGCCAGAGACCGTCCAGCCAGAGACCGTCCAGCCAGAGACCGTCCAGTCCGAGACCGTCAGCCCTGCCGAGCCTGCACTTCACTCAAGCCTCGCGAGTGATGAAGCTCCAGTTCAAGTGAGTCATCATGAGTCTTCAGTTCATGTGATTGAATCTTCAGTTCAAGTGAAACGCCGCCGCAGGAGGAGAAGGAGGGCTCGTTCAGTTCGCCAGGCTTCGGTGAGCTTACCAGGACTCCTCGCCCTGCCGGCCCCGCCTCTGCGCCTCGCCCTGCCGGCCCCGCCTCTGCGCCTCGCCCTACCAGCCCCGCCTCTGCGCCTCGCTCTGCCTGTGCCTTTCAAGCTCTGTTCAAGCTGTGCCCTTCAATTCCCTGTGGACTTCTCCAAGTATTTTTTGGGGGGGGGCAGTAGGTACCTTGTGAGGGCCATGGAGGCGATACAGACATGGCCTTCATTTCGTCCTGCTCCGCCGTGGCCGCCCGAGGGGTCTTCACCGCCGTGGTCGCTTGAGGGGTCTTCACCGCCGTGGCCACCTGAGGGGTCTTCACCGCCGTGGCCGCCTGAGGGGTCTTCACCGCCGTGGCCGCCTGAGGGGTCTTCACCGCCGTGGCCGCCTGAGGGGTCTTCACCGCCGTGGCCGCCTGAGGGAGCTTCACCGCCGTGGTCTCCTGAAATGTCTTCACCGCCGTGGCCGCCTGAGGGGTCTTCACCGCCGTGGCCGCCTGAGTGGTCTTCACCGGGGCGGCAGTGGCTCAGTGGTTCATGTAGGTTGTCTACAAACCGAAAGGTTGGTGGTTCAATCCCCGGTTCCACCTGACCAAGTGTCGAGGTGTCCATGAGCAAGACACCTAACCCCGGCTGCTCCCGACGAGCTGGATGGCGCCTTGTATGGCTGCCGTCGCCGTCGGTGTATGAATGAGTGTGTGAATGGGTGAATGTGAGGCAAATTGTAAAGCGCTTTGGTGGCCATTGGGTCTATGAAAGCGCTATATAAATGCAGTCCATTTACCATTTACCATTTACCGCCGTGGCCGCCTGAGGGGTCTTCACCGCCGTGGCCGCCTGAGGGAGCTTCACCGCCGTGGACGCCCGAGGGTCCCACAACTCCGCCCTGGTCACGTCCACAGCCTGCTCTGCCCTGGCCATGCCCACATTTTGCTTCGCCTTGGAAGCCCGAGGGTCCGACAGCGCCGCTCTGGTCTTCGACTGCTCCGACCTGGTCGCCTCCACAGCCAGCTCCGCCACAGTCTCCAGGTCCTCTTCCGCTCCACGGGCCTGGTCCTCCACATCTCTCCTGGACATTGTAAGGAGCGTCTGGAATCCGCTCCTTAAAGGGGGGGCTATGTAACGGTTACCAGCTGGAGTGCCCTATTTATCCACCAGAGGGCACTCCAGATAAGACTAGGTTTCACACGAACTCCATTTCCCATAATGCCCCGTACCTAGGTCTAATCACCAACACAGGTGTTCCTCATTTACCCCTCCATATAAGCTGCTCTCTGACTCTCAATCAGGGCGAAGTCTTGTTTTGCCCCGGCGACATTTCTGAGCGTTTTCCCTGTGATTATCTGGATTCTCTGGTTATCGACCCTCGACTGTTCCTGGACTTTGATTCTCTGTTTGCTGCCTGCCCCGACCCTTGCCTGTTATCCCTGGATTCTGATTGTTGACCTCTGCCTGGTATTGTTTATGCTCTGGATTTCCTGCTCTATATTGTATGCCGATCGTTGACTTCTGCCTGTCTGACTATTCTTAATAAATATAACTGCACATGGATCTGCACGCTTCTGACTCTTCATGACAGTCATGACCTCAGCCTCCATGCAATAAGCTGCAAATGGACAGAATCCCACCTGCAACCTATCCCACTGTCCAAGAACCCACTATTTGTCCAATAACCCACTATTTTTCAAATGTACTAACCTCAGCCTCCATGAAATAAGCTGCAAATGGACAGAATCCCACCTGCAACCTATCCCACTGTCCAAGAACCCACTATTTGTCCAATAACCCACTATTTTTCAAATGTACTAACCTCAGCCTCCATGCAATAAGCTGCAAATGGACAGAATCCCACCTGCAATCTATCCCACTGTCCAATAACCCACTATTTGTCCAATAACCCACTATTTTCAAATGTACTAACCCCAGCCTTCATGCAATAAGCTGCAAATGGACAGAATCCCACCTGCAACCTATCCCACTGTCCAAGAACCCACTATTTGTCCAATAACCCACTATTTTTCAAATGTACTAACCTCAGCCTCCATGCAATAAGCTGCAAATGGACAGAATCCCACCTGCAACTTATCCCACTGTCCAAGAACCCACTATTTGTCCAATAACCAACTATTTTTCAAATGTACTAACCCCAGCCCCCATGCAATAAGCTGCAAATGGACAGAATCCCACCTGCAATCTATCCCACTGTCCAATAACCCACTATTTGTCCAATAACCAACTATTTTTCAAATGTACTAACCCCAGCCCCCATGCAATAAGCTGCAAATGGACAAAATCCCACCTGCAATCTATCCCACTGTCCAAGAACCCACTATTTGTCCAATAACCCACTATTTTCAAATGTACTAACCCCAGCCTCCATGCAATAAGCTGCAAATGGACAGAATCCCACCTGCAACCTATCCCACTGTCCAATAACCCACTATTTGTCCAATAACCCACTATTTTTCAAATGTACTAACCTCAGCCTCCATGCAATAAGCTGCAAATGGACAGAATCCCACTTGCAATCTATCCCACTGTCCAATAACCCACTATTTGTCCAATAACCCACTATTTTCAAATGTACTAACCCCAGCCTCCATGCAATAAGCTGCAAATGGACAGAATCCCACCTGCAACCTATCCCACTGTCCAAGAACCCACTATTTGTCCAATAACCCACTATTTTTCAAATGTACTAACCTCAGCCTCCATGCAATAAGCTGCAAATGGACAGAATCCCACTTGCAATCTATCCCACTGTCCAATAACCCACTATTTGTCCAATAACCAACTGTCCAAGAACCCACTATTTGTCCAATAACCCACTATTTTCAAATGTACTAACCCCAGCCTCCATGCAATAAGCTGCAAATGGACAGAATCCCACCTGCAACCTATCCCACTGTCCAAGAACCCACTATTTGTCCAATAACCCACTATTTTTTCAAATGTACTAACCTCAGCCTCCATGCAATAAGCTGCAAATGGACAGAATCCCACCTGCAACCTATCCCACTGTCCAAGAACCCACTATTTGTCCAATAACCCACTATTTTTCAAATGTACTAACCTCAGCCTCCATGAAATAAGCTGCAAATGGACAGAATCCCACCTGCAACCTATCCCACTGTCCAAGAACCCACTATTTGTCCAATAACCCACTATTTTTCAAATGTACTAACCTCTGCCTCCATGCAATAAGCTGCAAATGGACAGAATCCCCCCTGCAACCTATCCCACTGTCCAAGAACCCACTATTTGTCCAATAACCAACTGTCCAAGAACCCACTTTTTGTCCAATAACCCACTATTTTAGAAATATACTACCCGAAAACCCATTGAATAGATTGCCGGCGGGATTCTGTCCATTTGCAGCTTATTGCATGATGGTCCGGGTAAGTACATTTGAAAAATAGTGGGTTATTGGACAAAAAGTGGGTTCTTGGACAGTGGTTTTTAAGCTTAGCTTTCAAAATATTTGGGTGAAAACTACTTTCCTGCACTCAGCTGGGGCCCCTGAGTCTGTAGAACCAAGTGCCATCCCATAATTCCACTGTCCAAGAACCCACTATGTGTCCAATAACCCACTGTTTTTCAAATGTACTAACCGAAAACCCATTCAATAAATTGCAGGCGGGATTGTGTCCGTTTGCAGCTTATTGCATGATGGTCCGGGTAAGTACATTTGAAAAATATTGGGTTATTGGACAAAAAGTGGGTATTTGGACAGTGGTTTTTAAGCTTAGCTTTCAAAATATTTGGATGAAAACTACTTTCCTGCACTCAGCTGGGGCCCCTGAGTCTGTAGCACCAAGCACCATCCCATAATTCCACTGTCCACGAACCCACTATGTGTCCAATAACCCACTATTTTTTAAATCTACTAACCCCGATCTTCATGCAATAAGCTGCGAATGGACAGAATCCCGCCTGCCATCGATTGAACGGGGATTTGGTTATGGTATTTTTTTGACTTTTTTTTTACCGTTTTTTTTCATGATAAAAACTATATTACTGCACTCAGGGGGGCCCCCTGAGTCCGCGGCACCAAGCGCCGCCCCCAAATTCCACCGTCCACGAACCCACTATTTTTATAATGGGACAAATGCTACGTGGGATCTCGATATCTCAGCTTTGGGAGAGTCTAGAGCCTCCATTTTTTCACTCAGGTCCTAGTCCCATGGCCCTCTATCCAAATCCCGAGTTTCGAGAAGATCGGAGAAAGTCAAAATTTTGAGCCAAAAAAAGCGACAGGGGTACCCCTGTCGTTTTTTTCGGTCCGAAAAAACAAGTTTCTCCGATCTTCTCGAAACTCGGGATTCGGATAGAGGGCCTTGGGACTTAGACCTGAGTGCAAAAATGGAGGCTCTAGACCCTTCCTGAGCTGAGATATCGACGTCCCACGTAGCATTTGTGCCATTATAAAAATAGTGGGTTCGTGGACGGTGGAATTATGGGATGGCGCTTGGTGCCGCGGACTCAGGGGGCCGCCCTGAGTGCAGTAATATAGTTTTTATCAAGAAAAAAAACGGTAAAAAAAAAAGTCAAAAAAATACCATACTCAAATCCCCATTGAATTGACTGCAGGTGGGATTCCGTCCATTTGCAGCTTTTTGCATGAAGGTCGGGGGTAGTACATTTGAAAAATAGTGGGTTATTGGACAAATAGTGTGTATTTGGACAGTGGTTTTTAAGCTTAGCTTTCAAGATATTTGGATGAAAACCATGTATCTGCACTCAGCTGGGGCCCCTGAGTCTGTAGAACCAAGTGCCATCCCATAATTCCACTGTCCAAGAACCCACTATGTGTCCAATAACCCACTATTTTTCAAATGTACTAACCCCAGCCTCGATGCAATAAGCTACAAATGGACAGAATCCCACCTGCAACCTATCCCACTGTCCAAGAACCCACTATTTGTCCAATAACCCACTATTTTCAAATGTACTAACCCCAGCCTCCATGCAATAAGCTGCAAATGGACAGAATCCCACCTGCAATCTATCCCACTGTCCAATAACCCACTATTTGTCCAATAACCCACTATTTTCAAATGTACTAACCCCAGCCCCATGCAATAAGCTGCAAATGGACAGAATCCCACCTGCAACCTATCCCACTGTCCAAGAACCCACTATTTGTTCAATAACCCACTATTTTTCAAATGTACTAACCTCTGCCTCCATGCAA
Organism: Pimephales promelas; assembly: GCF_016745375.1. The sequence goes on along the minus strand of NW_024122003.1, from coordinate 379,200 downwards.
TAAGCTGCAAATGGACAGAATCCCACCTGAAACCTATCCCACTGTCCAAGAACCCACTATTTGTCCAATAACCAACTGTCCAATAACCCACTATTTGTCCAATAACCCACTATTTTTCAAATGTACTAACCTCAGCCTCCATGCAATAAGCTGCAAATGGACAGAATGCCACCTGCAATCTATCCCACTGTCCAATAACCCACTATTTGTCCAATAACCAACTGTCCAAGAACCCACTATGTGTCCAATAACCCACTATTTTAGAAATATACTACCCGAAAACCCATTGAATAGATTGCCGGCGGGATTCTGTCCATTTGCAGCTTATTGCATGATGGTCCGGGTAAGTACATTTGAAAAATAGTGGGTTATTGGACAAAAAGTGGGTATTTGGACAGTGGTTTTTAAGCTTAGCTTTCAAAATATTTGGATGAAAACTACTTTCCTGCACTCAGCTGGGGCCCCTGAGTCTGTAGCACCAAGCACCATCCCATAATTTCACTGTCCACGAACCCACTATGTGTCCAATAACCCACAATTTTTTAAATATACTACCCGAAAACCCATTCAAAAGATTGCAGGCGGGATCGTGTCCATTTGCAGCTTATGTGTTGAAGGCCAGTGAGCATAAACCCTAAAGTTTGAACGGCTTTAACTCTGGGACCAAGCCGCCCAGATGCACCAAACTCGGGTCAACTTAGGGTCTCTAGGGGCCCTCTCCAACGGGCCCTAGCCCGAGGCTCTAGCGCCCCCACAGGCCGAGATATGGGGCCCAACAGAAAAGGGGTCACTTCAGAAGGAAGGGTCCCAGAACCTCGCGACTCTGGGGTCTGAGAGGGCCCCTAGGGGCCACTCACCACCCCAAAGGACGAACCGCTGGGACTCGTCATTTCCGAGATATTGACCGTTTTGTCCAAAAGTTCCTTATGTATAACGAGGTGTATCTCGGGAACCAAACCGAGTTGGAGCTCAAAACTCCGGGTGTTGGGAGCCCCTATGGGTCCCCTCAAGACCCCAAAGTTTCGAGGTCCTGGGCCCTTCCGTTTCCGAGATACGGGCACTTCCTGTCCAGGTTTGACCGAGTATATCTCGGGAACCAAACCGAGTTGGGGCTCAAAACTTCGGTTGTGGGGAGCCCCTAGGGGTCCCCTCAAGACCCCAAAGTTTCGAGGTCCTGGGCCCTTCCGTTTCCGAGATACGGGCACTTCCTGTCCAGATTTGACCGGATGTATCTCGGGAACCGAGCCGAGTTGGAACTCCAAACTCGGTGTGTGGGGAGGTACCAATGGGCCCTCCAATACCCCAAAGTTTGAAGCCCAAAGTCGGCGTGGTTCCGGAGTTATTCGCGTTCAAAGTTGGACCTGGTGAAGGCCTAGGGTCGTGACGTCATCACCTTGCGCCATTATGACACGTGGTCGACGGTTTTCGGCCAATATCTCCGCGAATACTGGACCAAATTTTATAAAACTTATACCATTCTTTTCAGCTAAAATAGACGCTTACAAAGAGCCCATTGGTGGGTGGATCAGTTGAGTTCTCGCGATTGTAAATGCACTTTTTAAGCTTTTCTGACCACATGTGTCCAAAAACCCACTATTGTCCAATAACCCACTATATCAAATACATTTGAAAGGGGCCCCGTCTTTTTCGGCCTTTCGACCCCCGAACGAGGTCCGAGGGCCCCCAAACTTTTCCGCCCGCGTCGGGGGCCCGCGGCGAGTCGGAAAACGGCGCCCCCTAGTCGATCGGCCGTCGCGACGTGGGTTATTGGACGGATAGCGGTTTTGCGGACGACGCCTTTTTTTTGGCCTTTCGACCCCCCGAACGAGGTCCGAGGACCCCCAAACTTTTCCGGCCGCGCCGGGGGGCCGCGGCGAGTCGGAAAACGGCGCCCCCTAGTCGATCGGGCATCGCGACGTGGGTTATTGGACGGATAGCAGTTTTGCGGACGGGCGTCCCTTTTTCGGACTTTCGACCCCCGAACAAGGTCCGAGGGCCCCCAGACTTTTCCGCCCGCGCCGGGGGGCCGCGGCGAGTCGGAAAACGGCGCCCCCTAGTCGATCGGGCGTCGCGACGTGGGTTATTGGACGGATCGGGGTTTTGCGGACGACGTCCCTTTTTCGGCCTTTCGACCCCTGAACGAGGTCCGAGGGCCCCCAAACTCTTCCGCCCGCACCGGGGGGCCGCGGCGAGTCGGAAAACGGCGCCCCCTAGTCGATGCGCCGTTGCGAAGAGGCGTCCGCGAAACCGCTGCGACGAATACATTCATTTAATGGGCGAGTGGGATTTTGACAGAAAGGTCCGAGGGGCCCCAAATGTTGCACGCTGACCCTTGGGCCCCACCCGAGCGACATACTGACAGCAGGGGGCGCTAGAGCAAAGGCAACCCATTTGACCCCTTTAACCCTAATGAAGGCTCTTCTACTCATGTACTCTAAGAGGCTTTTGAGTGAAAGTTGGTTAAAGGGGCCGACTCGCTACAGGAGGGTCCTAGGTTTTCACCCTTCGGGGCCGTGTGTCGGGGGCCCCTGGAGGGCCCGGATCTCAAATCTCGACGCGCCACGACCTTTCGACCCCGTACGGGGGCCGTCCCACAGACCACTTGTTTCGTAGCGGTTTTGCGGACGGGCGTCCCTTTTCCGGCCTTTCGACCGCCGAGCGAGGTCCGAGGGCCCCCAAACTTCTCCGCCCGCGCCGGGGGCCCGCGGCGAGTCGGAAAACGGCGCCCCCTAGTCGATCGGGCGTTGCGACGTGGGTTATTGGACAAATAGTGATTTTGCGGACGAGAGTCCCTTTTCCGGCCTTTCGAACCCTAAACGAGGTCCGACGGCCCCCGAACATTTCCGCCCGCTCCGGGGGCCCGCGGCGAGTCGGAAAACGGCGCCCCCTAGTCGATCGGGCGTTGCGACGTGGGTTATTGGACAAATAGTGATTTTGCGGACGAGAGTCCCTTTTCCGGCCTTTCGAACCCTAAACGAGGTCCGGGGGCCCCCAGACTTTTCCGCCCGCGCCGGGGGGCCGCGGCGAGTCGGAAAACGGCGCCCCCTAGTCGATCGGGCGTCGCGACGTGGGTTATTGGACGGATCGGGGTTTTGCGGACGACGTCCCTTTTTCGGCCTTTCGACCCCTGAACGAGGTCCGAGGGCCCCCAAACTCTTCCGCCCGCACCGGGGGGCCGCGGCGAGTCGGAAAACGGCGCCCTCTAGTCGATGCGCCGTTGCGAAGAGGCGTCCGCGAAACCGCTGCGACGAATACATTCATTTAATGGGCGAGTGGGATTTTGACAGAAAGGTCCGAGGGGCCCCAAATTTTGCACGCTGACCCTTGGGCCCCACCCGAGCGACATACTGACAGCAGGGGGCGCTAGAGCAAAGGCAACCCATTTGACCCCTTTAACCCTAATGAAGGCTCTTCTACTCATGTACTCTAAGAGGCTTTTGAGTGAAAGTTGGTTAAAGGGGCCGACTCGCTACAGGAGGGTCCTAGGTTTTCACCCTTCGGGGCCGTGTGTCGGGGGCCCCTGGAGGGCCCGGATCTCAAATCTCGACGCGCCACGACCTTTCGACCCCGTACGGGGGCCGTCCCACAGACCACTTGTTTCGTAGCGGTTTTGCGGACGGGCGTCCCTTTTCCGGCCTTTCGACCGCCGAGCGAGGTCCGAGGGCCCCCAAACTTCTCCGCCCGCGCCGGGGGCCCGCGGCGAGTCGAAAAACGGCGCCCCCTAGTCGATCGGGCGTTGCGACGTGGGTTATTGGACAAATAGTGATTTTGCGGACGAGAGTCCCTTTTCCGGCCTTTCGAACCCTAAACGAGGTCCGACGGCCCCCGAACATTTCCGCCCGCTCCGGGGGGCCGTGACGAGTCGGAAAACGGCGCCCCCTAGTCGATAGGCCGTTGCGAAGCGGCGTCCACGAAACCACTGTGGCAAAATACATTCATTTAATGGGCGATTGGGATTTTTTTCCAAATGTCCCTGGGGCCCCAAATTCGGCACGCCGAACCCTTGGCCCTCCCCGAGCGACATGCCGAAAGCAGGGGGCGCTAGAGCAGAGGCAAGGCGTCGCCAGCCGCTAACCCCGACCGTCACGCTAACCCTAACTCACAGGCCCCTTTTTGGGCCTCGGGACCCCTGAACGAGGTCCTGGGGCCGCCAAGCTTTTCCTCCCGCTCCGGGGGGCCGTGGCGAGTCGGAAAACGGCGCCCCCTAGTCGATGGGGCGTTGCGACGTGGGTTATTGGACGAATGGTGGTTTTGCGGACGACGTCCCTTTTTCGGCCTTTCGACCCCCGAACGAGGTCCGAGGGCCCCCAAACTTTTCCGCCCGCACCAAAGGATCCCTCCGAGTCTTTATAAACTCGTTTCGTCGGAAAAAAATCGAACGACAAAGCTCAAACACCAAAGCGTCCACGAACCCGCTGTTTTTAAACGCCCAAACCGTAGGTGTGGCCTAATTACAAAGCCTGTTGCATGACTAATTTCACAAAACAGCTTGATTTTGCAATCACAATGGCCCAGAGAGTCGGAATATCACATTTAAAAAAGTTTTCACCAAGATATTCCCACAGACTGGCTTAAAAAAAATTTCCCTCCAAAACGCGTCTTCGAGGACGCTGGTTTTCTTGGCAATCAAACACTCAAACGACTCGGGAAAACGGCGCCACGCGTTCGGCCGAGCGCGCTTAGTACGGTAGAGGTGGTTTAATCGACGGGGACCGCCGCCACAAATGACGGGAGGAGGAAACGCGACAGCATCCCACTTCCAACCTATTTTTTCCCGCCAAAATGTGGTTCCGCGGACGCTTTTTTTTAATGCTAATTAAACATAGAAACGGCCCCCGAGCGACATGCCGAGAGCACCGGGCCCTGGGGCCCAGGAAAATATTTTTTAGCCTCTGCGCAACATGTCAAGCTCAAGGATGTTTCACTCTTACCCTGAAAGAGCCATTCAAGCCTTTAAATGAGTTGATGACGGGGGAGGGGCGCTTTTTTGCAAAGGTCCTAGAGTTCCGAAATTCGGGGCCCCGAGTCAGGGGCCCCCGGGAAGTCGGAACGTGAAGTTTCGAGGTGCCGCGACCCTCCGTCTGCGTGCGGGGGCCACTTTTCTGTCACCATCCACAATGAATGGCCCGTTACAAACGGGGGCCTACGAAACGCTTAGAAAGCAGCCAGGGCCCTCAAACTCGGGGGCCCCGCTCGAGGTCCCTAGACAACGGAGCCCGCCGAGTTTCGGGGTGCTGCGACGTTCCGTCTCCGTGTGGCGGCTCGTTTCGTCGTTTGACCTTTTTGACCTTTGTCATTTTCAAAATGTGCATTTTTCACCCTTTTTCGACCTTTCGGCCCCTGAACGAGGTCCGAGGGCCCCCAAAATTTGCCGCCCGCGTCGGGGGCCCGTGGCGAGTCGGAAAACGTCGCGCCCGAGTCGATCGGCCGTCGCGAAGCGGCGTCCACGAAGGCCCGTTTGGCAAAATACATTCATTTAATGGGCGAGCGGGATATTTTTCGAAACGTCCCAGGGGCCCGAAATTCGGCGTGCTGGCACCTCGGCCCCCCCTGACCGACATACCGAAAGCAGGGGGCGCTAGAGCAGAGGCACACTTTTCCCGGCCTGTGTGAAAAAATCCTCTCTCATGGCTATTTCACTCTGAGACTGAAAATGCCATTTCAGTCATTTAGCGGGGGAGGGGCGATTTTTTCCAAAGGTCCTAGAGATCCGCGCTTCGGGGCCCCGAGTCAGGGGCCCCCGGGGAGTCGGAACGTGAAGTTTCGAGGTGCCGCGGCCCTCCGTCTGCGTGCGGGGACCATTTTTCACTCACCATCCACAATGAACGGCCCATTACAAACGGGGGCCTACGAAACGCTTAGAAAGCAGCCAGGGCCCTCAAACTCGGGGGCCCCGCTCGAGGTCCCTAGACGACGGAGCCCGCCGAATTTCGGGGTGCTGCGACGTTCCGTCTCCGTGTGGGGGCCACTTTTCAGTCACCATCCACAATGAATGGCCCATTACAAACGGGGGCCTACGAAACGCTTAGAAAGCAGCCAGGGCCCTCAAACTCAGGGGCCCCGCTCGAGGTCCCTAGACGACGGAGCCCGCCGAATTTCGGGGTGCTGCGACGTTCCGTCTCCGTGTGGCGGCTCGTTTCGTCGGTTTGACCTTTTTGACCTTTGTCATTTTCAAAATGTGCATTTTTCACCCTTTTTCGACCTTTCGACCCCTGAACAAGGTCCGAGGGCCCCCAAAATTTGGCGCCCGCGTCGGGGGCCCGTGGCGAGTCGGAAAACGTCGCGCCCGAGTCGATCGGCCGTCGCGAAGCGGCGTCCACGAAGGCCCGTTTGGCAAAATACATTCATTTAATGGGCGAGTGGGATATTTTTCGAAACGTCCCAGGGGCCCGAAATTCGGCGTGCTGGCACCTCGGCCCCCCCTGACCGACATACCGAAAGCAGGGGGCGCTAGAGCAGAGGCACACTTTTCCCGGCCTGTGTGAAAAAATCCTCTCTCATGGCTTTTTCACTCTGAGACTGAAAATGCCATTTCAGTCATTTAGCGGGGGAGGGGCGATTTTTTCAAAGGGTCCTAGAGATCCGCGCTTCGGGGCCCCGAGTCAGGGGCCCCCGGAGAGTCGGAATCTGTAATCTCAAGACGCCACGCCCCTTCGTCCCCGTACGGGGGCCGTCCAAGAACCACTTGTTTCGCAGTGGTTTTGCGGACGCATGCCCTTTTCGGGGCCTTTCGACCGCCGAACGAGGTCCGAGGGCCCCCAAACTTTCCCGCCCTCACCGGGGGGCCGTGGCGAGAAGGAAAACGGCACCCACCAGTCGATAGGCCGTTTCGAAGCGGCGTCCACGAAACCGCTGTGGCGAAATACATTCATTCAGTGGGCGAGTGGGATTTCTTTCAAAATGTCCCCGGGGCCCCAAATTCGGCACGCCCACCCCTTGGCCCTCCCCGACCGACATACCAAAAGCAGGGGGCGCTAGAGCAAAGTCAAATTTTTCTAAAGGCCCCAGAGATCCGCGCTCCGGGGCCCCGCGTCAGGGGCCCCTGGAGGGCCAGGATCTCAAATCCCAACGCGCCACGACCCTGCGTCCCCGTACGGGGGCCGTCCCAGGGACCACCTGTTTCGCAGCGGTTTTGCGGACGCGCGTCCCTTTTCGGGGCCTTTCGACCGGCGAACGAGGTCCGAGGGCCCCCAAACTTTTCCGCCCGCGCCGGGGGGCCGTGGCGAGAAGGAAAACGGCGCCCCCTAGTCGATAGGCCCTTGCGAAGCGACGTCCACGAAACCGCTGTGGCGAATACATTCATTTAATGGGCGAGTGGGATTTTTACAGAAACGCCCCAGGGGCCCCAAATTCGGCACGTCTCGTCACGTCTCAGCAGAGCTTCCAGAGCCTCGTCACGTCTCAGCAGAGCTTCCAGAGCCTCGTCACGTCTCAGCAGAGCTTCCAGAGCCTCGTCATGTCTCAGCAGAGCTTGCAGAGCTTCCAGAGCCTTGTCACGTCTCAGCAGAGCTTCCAGAGCCTGCGCTTCACGTCAGCCACGTCCAGCTGGAGACTGTTTCTGAGCCGGTGCTTGCTCCAGCCTATGTCCCCGTAGCTACCCCCAAGAAAATTTTGGGGGGGGGGCAGTAGGTCTCCGCCGTGGCCGCCCGAGGGGTCTTCACCGCCGTGGCCGCCCGAGGGGTCTTCTCCGCCGTGGCCGCCCGAGGGGTCTTCTCCGCCGTGGCCGCCCGAGGGGTCTTCACCGCTGTGGCCGCCCGAGGGGTCTTCACCGCCGTGGTCTCCCGAAGGGGCTTCACCGCTGTGGCTGTCTGAGGGACCTTCACTGCTGTGGACGCCCGAGGGTCCCACAGTTCCGCCCTGGTCACGTCCACAGCCTGCTCCGCCCTGGCCTTCGCCTGGTCCTGCCCCGCCCTGGCCTTCGCCTGGTCCTGCCCCGCCCTGGCCGTCGCCTGGTCCTGCTCCGCCCTGGCCTTCGCCTGGTCCTGCTCCGCCCTGGCCTTCGCCTGGTCCTGCTCCGCCCTGGCCTTCGCCTGGTCCTTCTCCGCCCTGGCCTTCGCCTCGTCCTGCTCCGCCCACGCTCTGCGGCCCAGGCTTGCCTTGGCTACCTCCTGGTCCCGTTCCCCTGCACGGGCCTGGCCCTCAGTCCCTCCCCCAGACCGCCTCCGCTTCACCGCCCACCTGAACTTTTTGTTGTTTTTATGGGCGTCAGGAGTCGCCCATAGGGGAGGGGCTCTGTCATGATGTGGTTTTGTATCTTTGTATTATTAGTGGTTCCCTGTCTATTGAGTCTTCCAGGTGTTTCCTATTGTCCACGCCCCCTTGTTACCTTGTTAAGTTTGTTTGTCTGATTATTTAAGCCCTGTGTTTCTGTCTTAGTTTGTGAGTTGTTGAACGTGTGAGGTCGATGTTAGTCGCTCCTGTGTCTGAGTCCTGTTTCTGAGTCTTTGTTGTAATATGTAGTTTGTCTAAATTAAGCCTATACACTGCGTTTGGATCCAGCCTCCTTCCCGTGTTTCTGCCACACCACGGTACCGGCATCACAGTGAGAGAGTTACGTTTGTTTGGTGTGGTTTTCTTTTCGTTTAATTACGTGTTTTTTGTTCATTTGAAGATCAGCTGGTCTTTTGTGGCCTTGATCATGAGTATTTGTATGTTTTGTTACTGCTTATTTTTAGGGTTGTATTAAACCCAGCTGTCTGTTTGTTTCTCCCCAGGGACTGAGGTGCTTCGGCGGAAGGACCTCCTCTGCATAGTGATGCTGCTGTGGGGAGACACTTTTGAAGTGCCAGTGTGTGATTTACGTGCACGGTGACGTGTGGTGTGTGGGTGTGAGTAAGATCGTGCTTTTGGAAAAGCCTATAAGTGGTCCTTCCGCCTGTAGCCCCAGCCTGGGTGGGTTGTTCTTTTTTTTCTTGGGTTTGCCTTGGGTAAGAAAACCAGTTTCTAGAAGTCCTTCCACCCTTGTGGGTGGGGGATTGGGTTGTAGGAGCCATCATTGATGCACCCTGAGATTTGTTCTCTTTCAATGATATCATGTGTGCCTTTGCTTTTAAAGGAATGAAGTGATGTTTTTTTAAACTTTTGTACACTAATAAAATATTTTTTCTGTAATTGATTGTTCTTGCGTCTCTGACCTTCCTGACACCCACGAACCTGTGTGGCTTAGTGCAATATTGGGTATATTCCCTGTTTGAGTCAGGGTGGCGTAGTCGACTATCACAATTCTTTATTTTCTTAAATTATTTATTAGAACCCCCAAAAGCCGATCGGATTGCCACATATACACCGGTTTTCGGTATTAACCGGTATAGCAGTACTGGTATAGCACTATGCTGAAGCCCTGAAGTCCTTCTACATTATGGGCTGATCTAAGTTACAAATCGCCCCGAGCCTTTTGCTGCATTTCATTATATAGACAGAACCTGTTTCACAAGGAAATATTTTCTAACAATGGAAATTTGCATTCAGAGGTTACACCTTTTGAGAACAGGAGGCCATTTGACGGGAAGTCACACCCTTCTGTGTGCAAAATATTTCTAAACTATTAACTCTTTCCCCGCCAAACACGGAATTTTCCGTGTTTAATGAAAAAACGCATCTGCGCCAAACACGGAATTTTCCGGGTATCCGTGTTTTAGGTGGTATACGGTAAGGAAGACCTGCGCGCATGTCCTGAATGATTGCGCAACTCTTTGATCAGAGAAACAGATCGCAATCGTCTCAAACAGTGGAGTAGTGAGAATGTATCAGACAGACAATGCAGAGGTATATGGCTGAAGTACTGGAGGTTAATGGACTCGGAGTCCGATCACTCTTTATTTTCTGAATCTGATCGGGACGAAGTAGTCAGTGAGAGAGATGCACATGTTCATGCTAGCCATGGACGTGCCGCAGATAGATCGTATAATATTATGACACTATATTATGTATGTGTGTGTGCAGGCATTTATGTGTGGCTGTCTAAATATGAAGGTGTAATTGTCAAATTATTTCTCTCTTTGTGCACATTTACCACATTGTAATATGTATTTGTGTGTGTGTGCGTGTGTGTGTGTGTGTGTGTGTGTGTGTGTGTGTGTGTCTAGGCCTGTTTATTGTAATTCCAATTATTCATTATTCACAGGTAGAACACAGAGAGGCAGAGGCAGAAGTTTTATTGCAAAAGTTACATTTCCCTTACATCCTGGGAAATTTGATATATTTTACATTTATTTTATGTTTTTAATTTATTTTGGAAAGTTTTATATATGAAACAACATCTGAATGTATTCTGCTTTTAAATGCACTTGTTTGATAAAAATACCTTTTTCTCAGTTTTTTGTCCAAAATGTTGTGTTTTTGACAAAACCTACCTCTGTTCAAGAGGCAATAAAAAAAGAACAGATGAAGATAAAATAAAAACGTTTTTTTTGCCTAAAAGCAGAGGCTCAGATCTTTATTTTTATATATATCATCTTCATATATTCATGGAAGAAAATATTCAGCGGGGCATTCAAATTTAGCGAAAATCGTCAAAAACCCTGGCGGTGGCTGGCAACTTTTTTTAAAAACGCTGGCGGGGAAAGAGTTAAGAACTTTATTACCTGTTGGTCTACTTATTTGGAAATGAGACATTTATATACCAGTTGCATTGAGACATTTCAAAATATATCAAACATGCATAACACTGTATGATAATTGTTTACATTATAACCATATAGATTTTGGGTGGGTTCAGGTGATCTCAGCATGAGGGAGAAGGAGTGGGGGGAGAGAGAAAGAGATTTTTCATCTGAAATGGTGTGATGCTTACTTCACAAGAGTGAGTTCAAATGTTAATTTCCTTTATTGTCTCAGAGAGTAGCTCTCTCTTCCAGTTTTGTCCAGTCTTATTACAGCGTGCAAGGTACTGTGTAATTCAGTGCTAACTGAATGGGGTCCACAGTGCTAATGTAGGGGTTCCCCCAAAATCATTAATTTTAATCATTAATTTTTTTTTGGTGGGGGAGAAAAATATTGGCAATAATAAGCTAATCTACTCTAAAAAATATATAAGAGAAGATTCCCATCATACCATGGGCGATTAGGATACCGCCATGAAAAAACAAGAAGACGTTAATGTTAGCCACCAATAAAAAAAAAAGCTGGAAAGCAAATAATCAACATGACATCATGACTTTTGCGTAAACATACACGCCACTTTCGAGTCAAGTGGCGTGTTATCTCTACGCATTTTGAGCTATCCGCGTGTATGTGTGTATGTCTTAATGTCCGAGTGATTGTCTGTACACGCTGTCAAATGTTCGAGCGAAATGAAGCAAAATGTACATCTACATCTGGCTAGCTATCTTTTTTTTCCTAGGATGGTAAGGGAACAGTCATAAATGCCATTAATCCCAGTGACGGTTAGGTTTAGGGACGGGGTTGAGGTAAGTCATATATTTATATATAAAGTAATAACGTTAAGTCAACGGCGTTCATAAACACGCTGAAAAGCGGTTATGCGTGTTGATAGCACACCAAAAATGGAAATACGAATTGGCGTGTCATACACACGCTACTTCATGAGATCAGTCAGAAATAATAGTCTTGACTACTAAGGTTGTTGTAATGATCCACAAGGAACAGAGGAATCCATTTGCAGCTTTTATTTGACAGAGTCGTACAGGCAGGATCAAGACGGGGCAGACAGAGCAATGCAGACAAGCCAGCGGGATAATCAAGATACAGGCAGAGGTCAGGGCAGGCAGCAATAATCGTAATCAGGAAACAGTCCGAGTTCAGGCCAGGCAGATATCAATCGAGAGGGAGTCAAACAGTCCAAAGTCCAAAACCAGAGAATCAAAATCAGGGGTATAAACGCTCAGAGATGATCACCGGGGCAAATCAAGACTTCGCACTGGTGTGGTGTGTGGAAGTGGCTTTTATGTGTGTGTGCTAATGCGGTGCAGGTGTGTGACGCAATCAGTCCCAGGTAAGAGGTATGATGCGAATTTGAGTTCAAAGCCAATGGTCAATACTCTGGTGAAGGCTCCCTCTGGTGGCGGAGAGGAGACGGAGCGGGAGCCTCCATTGTAACAGAGCCCCCCCCCTGCAAGCGGCTCCTGACGCGAGGAGGCAACTGTCGTCGGGGTCTCCCACGGGGTCGAGGGGCCGGTTTCTCCGGATACGTCCTATGAAACTCTTCCGTGAGAGTGGGGTCCAGGATATCTCTTGAGTTGACCCAGGACTGTTCCTCCGGACCGTACCCCCCCAATCGACCAGATACTGGAGAATGTTACCCCGACGTCTGGAATCCAGCAACTTGTGCACCTTGTACGCCTCCTCGCCGTCGACCAGAAAGGCAGGAGGGCCCCGGGAGGTAGCCCCCTCCTCCGCTTCTCCCCTCGGACCACCAGCGGGTTTCAACAGAGACACATGAAAAGTGGGAGATATGCGGTAGTTAGCGGGCAGGTCTAATCGAAATGATACAGGTGAAACTTGTCTTATGATTTGGAAGGGGCCAACATACCTGGGACTGAGCTTGGGACATGGAAGTCTGAGTCGAAGATCCTTGGTGGACAACCATACCCACTGACCCGCCTGGTATTCGGGAGCTGGACGTCGATGACAGTTGGCCTGTTGCTCTTGGCGCCGTACTGCATGCCGCAGATGAGTGTGTGCTTGATCCCAAACCTCTTCACTCTTTTGAAGCCACTCTGTGACAGATGGGAGTTCTGTGGGTTCACCGGACCAGGGAAATAGAGGTGGTTGGAATCCGAAGATGCATTTGAATGGTGTTATGCCAGTTGCTGGTTTGACGAGGGAATTTTGAGCATATTCGGCCCAGAATAGATATCTGCTCCAATCTTCTTGGTGTTGCTGACAATAGGTGCGTAGGAAACGTATGATGTCCTGATTGAGGCGTTCGGTTTGACCGTTGGATTGTGGATGGTATCCGGAGGTAAGACTGATGTTCACATTGAGGTTCTTGAAGAATGCAGTCCAGACTCGGGAGGTGAATTGTGGTCCACGGTCCGACACGATGTCTTCTGGTAAACCATAAAAACGGAAGACTTGATTACATAGAATTTCGGCAGTTTCAAGAGCTGTGGGAAGTTTAGTTAGGGGGACCAGTCGACATGCTTTGGAAAATCTATCTACTATGGTGAGAATGGTGGTGTTGCCTTGGGAATTCGGGAGGTCGGTGATGAAATCAATGGCTATGTGTGACCAAGGTCGTTGTGGTGTGGGTAGAGGACAGAGAAGGCCAGAGGGTAGTGTTCGGGGTGATTTTGAAGTTTGACACTCGGTACAGTTTTGGATGTGGGTTATGGTATCTGCGGTTAGGGTGGGCCACCAAAACCGGTTCTGGAGCAGATGAATGGTGGCGTTGATTCCAGGGTGACCAGAGCTGGGATTGGAGTGGACTTGGTCAAGAAGACGGGGTCAAAAGGCATCTGGGACAAAGAGGAGATCGGCGGGACATTCAACAGGTGCTGGGTTCTGGACATTGGCGTTCTGGATCTCTGTCATGACATCCCACTGAACAGGAGCTAGTAGTAATTTCTCACCAAGTATTCTTTCTGGATTGGGACTTGACTTCGTCTCTTCAGTTTGCCGAGATAGAGCATCGAGCATAGAGCTTTTATATTCTTGGATCCGGGACGGTAAGTGACAGTAAAGTTGAATCTAGTGAAGAAGAGAGCCCATCTGGCTTGGCGGGGATTGAGGCGTTTGGCTGATCGTAGATATTCCAGATTTTTATGGTCTGTGAGTACAATGAATGGTTCGATTGCCCCTTCCAGCCAGTGACGCCATTCTTCCAATGCTAACTTCATGGCTAGTAGTTCACGGTTGCCCACATCATAGTTGCGTTCAGCTGGGGAGAGTTTAC